>CAWUFW010003196.1:1200000-1899322 GCA_963921515.1 Calotriton arnoldi
CCTTTCGGTCTCCACGGCGCTCCGGCGACGTTCCAGAGACTGATGGACCGATTATTAAAACCTCACACCGAGTACGCAGCGGCCTACCTTGATGATATCGTCATCTTTAGCCCAACCTGGGAGGACCATCTCCGACACTTGGCCGCTGTGTTTTCCACCATCCAAGCAGCTGGTCTTAAGATCAATCCAAAAAAATCCTTCCTAATCACTGATTCCATCCAGTACCTGGGGTATACGATACAAGCAGGCGTAATCAATCCGCAAATAAACAAAATAGCCGCCATCAAAGCCATACCTATTCCCACTACCAAGCGTGACATCCATTCCTTCCTTGGGTTCATAGGGTATTATAGGAGATTCATCCCGAACTTCTCCTCCCTAGCCAGTCCCCTGACCGATCTACTCACCAAAACCTACCCCTCTCGTATAACCACCTGGGACGCTACACACGAACACAGCTTCCAGGCATTGAAGGAGGCCATATGTACAGCCCCTGTACTCCACTGTCCAGATTTTCACAGACAGTTTGTGCTACAAACAGACGCCTCCGGTCTTGGACTCGGGGCCGTGCTATCTCAGCCTGACTCCAAGGGGGACCTTATGCCACTGCTCTACATCAGTAGAAAGCTGTTTCCACGGGAGGTGCATTACTCCACAATAGAAAAAGAGTGCCTAGCGATCAAATGGGCCATCGAAGCGCTACAGTACTACCTGTTGGGACGCCCATTTATTGTACTCACGGACCATGCCCCCCTTACCTGGCTTGCACGAAACAAGGACACCAACCCCCGTATCTTGAGGTGGTTCTTATCGTTACAACCTTTTTTGTTTCAGACTATACACCTACCAGGGGCATGCCAGGTGACTGCCGATTACCTGTCCCGGCTCCCATCCACTGAATGGCCCCACCGTCCATTCCTAGGAGGGGAGATCTGTGAGAAGGACAGCGCCAGCACCACGGCGGACCGGAAGGGGGTTGGACCGGATACCAACGCGTACACACACCCGGAACCAGGCTACAGTCTAGTCGATCAGGGAGGGGGCAGGGCAAACCAGCTGACAACAGCGGAAGAGGAGGTGAATAAAGCCGACTGGGAAAGGAAGCGAGGTGTGCCGGAGGAGAGGAGCGGAGGAGGAGAGACACGGACGAGGAGACCCGAGGAAAAAGACGAGGAAGCAAAGGACGGACCCGGAAAGAAGACGGAGAACCGGAGCAGAGAGACGCGGGAGGGAGAAGGCGGAGAGACGTGGGAGGAAGAAGGCGGAGAGGAGCGGAGGAGATGGGAACCACAACGGCCTGTATACACGGTGTTCCAACCCGGTGGGCAGCAGGAGGAAGGAGACGCCCCGGGTCCTCGCGCCACGGTCCAGGACACGGACCGTGGCTCAAGGCAAGTGCCACTAAAAGGGGCGTTCTGGTGGGGCTGGTGGGGAGGTTCGAGGGGCTAAGGAAACACGCGGTGCTAACGCCTAAGCGAGTCTCACCCCTTCCCCCACTGTTGAAACTGGTGATGGTAGCACATACGACATAAGTAACCTGCCGCAGCATTTACCCATTCATTTTTGTTGTTTTTTTTTTTTGTCTTCCTGCTTGCCGGCCCACCGATCATCATCAAGCGGAGAGAGAACCAAAACCCGGACCGGACTAATCAAAACCCACCCATATCGCCTGATGCACTGAAGGGAGGAGACATCCCATACATTTTCTGTTTGTCTTATTGTGTACACCCAGGAGGGTTGCGAACTTAAACCCCTAACAGAACCACCCGTTTGCATGTGGAAAAATAAAAGACAATTACATATACCGCATTACGACGTCGTGTGTCCTGGTGTTACGCCCCTTGTACCCCTCCATCCCACAGGCATCAAACGCTTTTTCTGCATCCAGTGCCAAGAAGACGTGGGGGTCTGTTCTCAAGGCAACCGCAGATATCTAATTGTGTAGGTGCAGGAGAGTGAGGTGCAAGGACCGTGCTGGCATGAATCTTGATTGGTCTCGATGTATATTCAATAAAACAATTGGTTCTGTTGGGTTATCAACAATTGCTTTGAGAACCGCTTTCTAGATTTAGAAAGCAGAAAACTTATTTATGGTACACATAACAATATTGTGCAAAGAAGAGAAAGGAACACACACCGAAACAAAATTCAATTTGTATATTTAAATTGAGTATCAAATACTGAGGGCTGTCACATATGCAAACTCAATTGCAACAGACATAATAAGTGACATTGGTGAAAAAGTGACACATAGTGATTAGTGAAATGGACAGTACACTATATACATGTGAAATAAAAACAAGTGGGAATAAAAAAGTCTATTTTTCCTATTGTCCTATATGGTTTTAAACATGTATTCCAAGATTCATTGATGAATTAATTGGTGATCTTGGAACCTATGTGGACATATGTAGTTTGTCGACGTTTCGACCCTTGTAGAAGCGCAAAATTGAGGTGCATCTGAGCGGGTCTTCCTCAGGACTAGAGAAGGGTAGATGGGCAGCCTATAGAATTAATGGTAAAGAATAATCAGGTGTGTGTTAACAAAAGCTGTTTTTAAAGCTATATAATGGCTATGGTATGAAAGATGAATCTTACCAAAAAGCAGAATCCTCAATAGATGAGATCTGCGAAGAACAGAAATGGTCTCCACCAGCCGGTTGGAGCCTTAAAGAAATAATGAGTATTCTATATGTCGAATGTCGTGGATAAATGGGCAAGTCACAATTCTATCACTGAGTTTTCAATATGTAATCTTACCACAGTGCAGACACCTCAATGGATGGGATCTGCTAATTCACGACGTGCAAGGAGGTCTCCACCAGCCGGTTGGAGCCTGAAATATAATAATGGGAACTGTATAGGTTCGATATACAAAGTAAATCCGCATATCAAAGATGTGGCAATGAGGTTGTCAACATACCTCATCCAGGAGTTTACTCGACTTCCACCAGCCGGTTGGAGTCTTGTATGTAGGGCTAAGTCACATTAAATTCTGTAAAAACCAAAAGACTGGTTTTAGATTCATAATATTAAATTGTGTCACTCAAAGCATCGCGCTCTAAAGTACAATGGTGACTCTCACCTCAATGTGCAGGATTATGTCGTTCGGCAGCAGCTCCGGTTAGTTAGTGCGGCCGTGGGCAAAAAAGCGGCTAATAACAATGCGTTTACGTGATTGAAGGCTGCAGCGCGCGACGTGCGCGCTTAAGTGCAGCAGCTTGATCGAGCTGTCAAGAGCGAGTCTGACGTGTATGCTCGGGTCCAATTGCTCATTCCAGCTGTCAGAAAGGAATGGCAATGTCATTTCTCTAGATGAAAGCGCGAGTACTGGATGTACTTGTAATAGCAGCAAAGTTTGTGTGTGTATATTATAAAGAGCATGATTTTCCTTTCAGATGTAGCTTAACAAAGATAATTCGGTCAGTTATTAAAACGTTATGAAAGCTTGAAGTGGTGGGCTTGTGATGTGCTACATGTAATAGTAATGACAGCAAAGTTGTGTATATACATAACATGTCTGGTGTGAATTATTAAGGGCATAGTTTTACACAAGGTTTTCATGTCCGATGTAGCTACACAAAGATAATTCAGTCAAATATTAAAGCGTTATGAATGCTCGATGCAGTGAGCTTGTGATCAAATAACATAAAAGGCATATTTTTACGCGGAGATTTCATGTCTAGTGAAGCTTAATACAGATAAATTCCAACAGTTCAATTAAAAAAACATTATGAAATGTAAAAGGTCTGGCAAAAGGTAGTTGGTTGACACAATACATGAAGGACATGGTCAATTGGAAACATAACAAGTATAGTTTCTATAACCTAACCATCTGTCTGTATGTCTCCTCCTGTTCATTTAACCCTTTGTTCACTGTGTCAAGAATATGTATCCATCTGCACTATTTTAAGTTAAGGGATGACAGTAAGCTGCCTCCCCTGGGATGCATGATAACCTTCTCTAGCACCCACCACTCAAGTTCATCTGCGGTGTGATTGAATGTGGAGAAGTGCTCGACTAGGGGAGCTCCCTGAACCTTGCAGCGAATTCTGCTGCGATGTTGAAGGATTCTCGTTTTGACCTTTTGCGTGGTCTGACCCACGTAGATTTTACCACATGGACATCGGATTGCATAAATGACGTTATTGTTAATGCAATTCGTGTGTTGTCTCAAGTAATAGGTTTTTTCCGCATATTCAAAGGATGTGCCAGTCCTTGTAAAATCACAAGCTTTACAATTGCTGCATTTGTAGTGGCCAGTAAGAGATGGTATGTTAAGTTGTTGTCTAATATCGGGTGTCTTTTTTATTTCAAGATAGGAACTGACAACATAATCCTTGATGTTTCTGGCTCTCTTGAAAGCAAACAATGGTTTCTCATGGCTCTTGATCTCAGTACTTATCAGGTTCCAGTATTTTAGAAGTACTTTTTTAATGTCATGACTGCGTGTATTAAACGTGGTTACGCAGACCAATTTATCCACATCTTCCAATTCAGGCTGTGTTTCCAGAAGAGTCTCACGTGGGCGATACCAGGCCCTCTTTCTGGCACGATTTAACAAGCCTTTCGGTATCCCCGGTCTCTCAATTTGGTGATCAGGAGATCTGTCTCTTTATAGAAGTCGCTTCTTTTAGAACAGTTTCGGCGCAGTCTTAAAAATTGGCCATATGGCAGATTGTCTCTTAGACTTCTTGGGTGGTGTGAGTCGTACTTCAGGGTAGTATTACACTCTGTAGGTTTTCTATACAGTGTGGTAAAAATTCTTCCTTCTTCGCTTTTCAGTGTGATATCTAAAAGTCAATAGCCTCATTGTTGTACGTCATGGTGAATTGTATATCTGGTGATCGTTCATTCAACCATGTTTTAAATTCTATGAGGCTCTGTTCTGGTCCTGTCCACACCATCAAGACATCATCGATGTATCGCTTCCAGACTGCAATATTGTCCAAGAAGGGGTTCGTGAGATCATATAGATAAACGTCCTCATAGTGATCCATATAGAGGTTAGCCAGACTGGGGGCGAACCCAGTCCCCATAGCTACACCTTTGCATTGAAAATAATAGCTATTTTGAAAAATAAAATAGTTCTTTGTCATGACTATTTTGAGTAATTCCACCAGGAAGTCAGTTGGAATCCAAGCGGGTGATGGTTGTTTCTCCAATGTTCTGCGAATTACTGCAATTGCTTGTTCCTGGGGTATGCTCATGTATAGCGAGGAAACGTCTAGCGTTGCAAAGAACTGTGTTTGTTTATCAAAGGGTTGGTCTTCCATTATTTGAATCGTATGCATAGTATCTCTCAAATATGAGCGGGTTTCTAGAACAAATGGTTGTAGAAAACTGTCCAGAAATTGATTCAACGGTTCTAAAATCGAGCCACATCCGGATACAATCGGTCGACCCGGTGGATGTTGTAAATCTTTATGAATCTTTGGCAGTGTGTAAATCGTGGGTATTCTGGGATCAGATTTGTTCAAGAAGTTGTACTCATGCTCAGTTAGGAAGCCTTCAGTTAGCCCATGGTGTGTGTGTGTTCGAATGAGGTTGGATATTTCTTTAGTTGGATTTCTGTTTATCCGTTGGTAACTTTCCGCACAACTCAATTGTTGATTGATCTCTTTAATATAGTCCTCGGTGTTTTGAATGACCACAGCACCACCTTTGTCGGCCGACTTCACCACAATTGATGAGTTATTGCTTAGTGAGTGTAAAGCTTCTTTCTCATCCTTGGTTATGTTGTATTTGATGTATTTTTTGTTGTCTAAGAGTTCCATGACCTCTTCCATTACGATCTTTTCATATGCAAGGATTTTTTCACTCATTAGGTATGTTGCAGGCAGGAAGGTCGATGCAGGTCTAAACTCTGTGGCGGCTGAACGTTTTCTCCAATTGTCATTTCTGGTGAAGTAATACTTTAAACGTATTTTCCGAAAGAATTGCTGGAGTTCCAATTTTATTATCGAACTATCGCAGTCTGGAAGCGATACATCGATGATGTCTTGATGGTGTGGACAGGGACAGAACAGAGCCTCATAGAATTTAAAACATGGTTGAATGAACGATCACCAGATATACAATTCACCATGACGTACAACAATGAGGCTATTGACTTTTTAGATATCACACTGAAAAGCGAAGAAGGAAGAATTTTTACCACACTGTATAGAAAACCTACAGAGCGTAATACTACCCTGAAGTACGACTCACACCACCCAAGAAGTCTAAGAGACAATCTGCCATATGGCCAATTTTTAAGACTGCGCCAAAACTGTTCTAAAAGAAGCGACTTCTATAAAGAGACAGATCTCCTGATCACCAAATTGAGAGACCGGGGATACCCGAAAGGCTTGTTAAATCGTGACTGTAAGAGGGCCTGGTATCGCCCACGTGAGACTCTTCTGGAAACACAGCCTGAATTGGAAGATGTGGATAAATTGGTCTGCGTAACCACATTTAATACACGCAGTCATGACATTAAAAAAGTACTTCTAAAATACTGGAACCTGATAAGTACTGAGATCAAGAGCCATGAGAAACCATTGTTTGCTTTCAAGAGAGCCAGAAACATCAAGGATTATGTTGTCAGTTCCTATCTTGAAATAAAAAAGACACCCGATATTAGACAACAACTTAACCTCCCATCTCTTACTGGCCACTACAAATGCAGCAATTGTAAAGCTTGTGATTTTACAAGGACTGGCGCATCCTTTGAATATGCGGAAAAAACCTATTACTTGAGACAACACACGAATTGCAATAGCAATAACGTCATTTATGCAATCCGATGTCCATGTGGCAAAATCTACGTGGGTCGGACCACGCAAAAGGTCAAAACGAGAATCCTTCAACATCGCAGCAGAATTCGCTGCAAGGTTCAGGGAGCTCCCCTAGTCGAGCACTTCTCCACATTCAAACACACCGCAGATGAACTAGAGTGGTGGGTGCTAGAGAAGATTATCATGCATCCCAGGGGAGGCAGCTTACTGTCATCCCTTAACTTAAAAGAGTGCAGATGGATACATATTCTTGACGCAGTGAACAAAGGGTTAAATGAACAGGAGGAGACATACAGACAGATGGTTAGGTTATAGAAACTATACTTGTTATGTTTCCAATTGACCATGTCCTTCATGTATTGTGTCAACCAACTACCTTTTGCCAGACCTTTTACATTTCATAATGATTTTTTAATTGAACTGTTGGAATTTATCTGTATTAAGCTTCACTAGACATGAAATCTCCGCGTAAAAATATGCCTTTTATGTTATTCGATCACAAGCTCACTGCATCGAGCATTCATAACGCTTTAATATTTGACTGAATTATCTTTGTGTAGCTACATCGGACATGAAAGCCTTGTGTAAAACCATGCCCTTAATAATTCACACCAGACATGTTATGTATATACACAACTTTGCTGTCGTTACTATTACATGTAGCACATCACAAGCCCACCACTTCAAGCTTTCGTAACGTTTTAATAACTGACCGAATTATCTTTGTTAAGCTACATCTGAAAGGAAAATCATGCTCTTTATAATATACACACACAAACTTTGTTGCTATTACATGTACATCCAGTACTCGCGCTTTCATCTAGAGAAATGACGTTGCCATTCCTTTATGACAGCTGGAATGAGCAATTGGACTCGAGCATACACGTCAGACTCGCTCTTGACAGCTCGATCAAGCTGCTGCACTTAAGCGTGCACGTCGCGCGCTGCAGCCTTCAATCACGTAAACGCATTGTTATTAGCCGCTCTTTTGCCCACGGCCGCACTAACTAACCGGAGCTGCCGCCGAACGGACATAATCCTGCACATTGAGGTGAGAGTCACCGTTGTACTTTAGAGCGCGATGCTTTGAGTGACACAATTTAATATTATGAATCTAAAACCAGTCTTTTGGTTTTTACAGCATTTAATGTGACTTAGCTCTACATACAAGACTCCAACCGGCTGGTGGAAGTCGAGTAAACTCCTGGATGAGGTATGTTGATAACCTCATTGCTACATCTTTGATATGCGGATTTACTTTGTATATCGAACCTATACAGTTCCCATTATTATATTTCAGGCTCCAACCGGCTGGTGGAGACCTCCTTGCACGTCGTGAATTAGCAGATCCCATCCATTGAGGTGTCTGCACTGTGGAAAGATTACATATTGAAAACTCAGTGATAGAATTGTGACTTGCCCATTTATCCACGACATTCGACATATAGAATACTCATTATTTCTTTAAGGCTCCAACCGGCTGGTGGAGACCATTTCTGTTCTTCGCAGATCTCATCTATTGAGGATTCTGCTTTTTGGTAAGATTCATCTTTCATACCATAGCCATTACATAGCTTTAAAAACAGCTTTTGTTAACACACACCTGATTAATCTTTACCATTAATTCTATAGGATGTCCATCTACCCTTCTATAGTCCTGAGGAAGACCCGCTCAGATGCACCTCAATTTTGCGCTTCTACAAGGGTCGAAACGTCGACAAACTACATATGTCCACATAGGTTCCAAGATCACCAATTAATTCATCAATGAATCTTGGAATACATGTTTAAAATCATATAGGACAATAAGAAAAATAGACTTTTCTATCCCCACTTGTTTTTTATTTCACATGTATATAGTGTACTGTCCATTTCACTAATCACTATGTGTCACTTATTCACCAATGTCACTTATTATGTCTGTTGCAATTGAGTTTGCATATGTGACAGCCCTCAGTATTTGATACTCAATTTAAATATACAAATTTAATTTTGTTTTGGTGTGTGTTCCTTTCTCTTCTTTGCACAATATTGTTATGTGTACCATAAATATGTTTTCTGCTTTCTAAATCTAGAAAGCGGTTCTCAAAGCAATTTTTGATAACCCAACAGAACCAATTGATTTATTGAATGTTAATACCCAGGTTCTGAGGGACACCGGGTCGCCCCATTATTTGTGATACTGGTCTCGATGTATAAGCAGAAAAAAAACTGTCAGAAGTCATGTGGCAAGAACGGTGGCTAGAACCTTCACCTCAATATTTAGTAAAGATATAGGACGGGAGGAAAGACAGTCGGTGTCTGGTATACCTTGTTTGTGAATCATAACAATCTTTGTGCATTGAAGTTCCGGCATCAGCGCACCTTGATGTCGCAATTCTTTGAAGAGATTGAGCATATGGGGAGGCCAATAGGCCAGAGTAGTGTTTGAAGAACTCTGCGGGAGGCCGTTGGGTCCCGGTGTTTTACACAACTTAAATTTGGTGATATCTGCCACAGCTTCCTCCAGGATAACATCGGCATCCAGCTCTGCCTGATCATCGGGGGCCAACACCGGCAGATCTACTGCGACCAGATAATCTGCTATATGGGGGGCATCCGCCAACAGTCAGGCCTGATAGAAGGAGGCATAATATGTGACAAAGGTGTCCGCTATGGCTGTGTCAGACGAATGGAGGGCCCCGGTCTTGTCCACAATACTGTGGATTCAGCGGGATGCCACCTCCCGTCTAGCGAGCCAGGCCAGCAACCTGCCAGCTTTATCACCAGCATCATAGAGGCAATGCTATGTTGCCAAAAGCTGACTACAGGCCTCTCCCGTGGCCAGGTCTCGGTATGTGTGCTAGAGCACTTCAAGAGAGCACAAGGCATTGGGGTCAGGGCGGTCCCCAGGGGAATTCTCAAGGGCCACAATCTGTCTTTCCAAGCTTTCAACCTCTGCTACCTCCCTCTTTTTCTTCCGGGCCAGGGTGTTCTGTGCCCTGTCCCATAGCACTGCTTTGGGGGCCTCCATAGGACCACTGCCGAGTCGACTGATCCCTGATTCTCCTGAAAGTAGAGCTCTGTGTCTATTCTAATATAATTGGCCACCTCAGCATCCCTCAGGTCCCACGCATTCAGTCTTTAACCCGTTCTCTGCAGGCGGCGCGCACTCTCCACAGTAACCCATAGTGGGGAGTGGTCCGACAGGCCCCTAGCCAGGTACTCTGCTCAGAGCACCTTGGCCGCCTCACCTGCAGGGACAAAGAGATATTCAAGCCCTGTGCACTTCAGAGAAATAGGAGTAATCCCTGTGTGAGGGTTAGTGATGCCTCCACAAGTAGCAAAGGCCCAGGGAGCAAGCAAATCTTTCCAAAGGGGGTGGCCTGGTTGGGGCCGCAGCCGACCTTGAGTGATCCATAGCTGGAAACATGACATAGTTGAAGTCCCCCCCAAGGATGTGGGTAGTCGAGGTGGTTTCCAAAAGGATCGCCATCACCTGATCATATACCGATTGCTGAAGACGGGTGGTGCATAGACACTTACCATCGTAATGGAAGATCGCCCCAGACACTCGGGACTCCCACGTATCTTCCTTGCTCATCCACCCAGGTCCTGGAAAGCCCAAAGGGGGCTGTTTCCTAACAAGTATTGCCACTCCCCTCGAACTGGAGGTGTATCCTGGGTGTGCTGGCACCGTGGAGGCACCCTTTCCGAGGAAGCAACACTGGGTCCCGCTCAGATTTGTCTCCTGAAGTAAAACAACATCAGGTCGCTGGCATCGTATATACCATGTGACCAGACCTCGCTTCACTCTACTACCCAATGCATTGCCATTCCAATACATAATATGAAGGTGTTGGGTGTCATGTGCCCTATCCTGCATTGTACAGTGTTAACCAAGAGGACAGAACTGTCCCTTCCAGTATTCTGGTGGGTAGGATGAAGTGATGCATAGACCTCCCTTTAATTAAACTGGAACAAATTAACTTTCCCCAAACAAGACACCAGATTGGCACCTCCCCCACCCCTACCCACTCCCGCCACCCCTCATGAATATAAGGAACCATGTCAACTAGACAACCATTTGTGTATAAGGCCAGAGAGGTCGGTCGCCCAACCTCAAGCCCCTGATACCCTAGTAGTGCTTCAAGTACCACAGAATGATAATTATTCAAAAAATAGAAGAAACACCCATCCTTCCCCAGATTAAAGAGGGAGGGGGGATGGAGAGAGAGACAGTAGGACAGGTGAGGACTCCGTCGTATAAAGATTCAAGCAGAGAGAAAAGAAAGGGGGTAAGAAAGGAGAAGCAGCAGCCACCGAGCCCTTAGACCAGCCTGCTTATGCTCAGTCACAGACCTACTTGCCCCGCATACATTGTGGACCACTTCTTGACCCTCCCCACAATGGTGTGATTACAGTTACCAGAGTCGGATCACCAACAGTTCTAGAAGTGGTCATCAGAGTCTGTCTCTCTTGCCCACACAAAGACCGCAAGGCTTAGCAATCCTAGCTGTCACCCCACCGGAAAGGACGAGCAGAGCACAACCAGTGCCGCGCCAGCAGGCTACTCCAAATTGAATAGAGTGGTAAGTTCCACTAAATTTTGGTGTCTGGTGTGTCCTATACCACCTCTGAGCTGCTTTCAGCAGATGTCGCCGAGGTAATTGCTTCTCCAAGAGCTCCGGCCTCCTCCCTCTCCTGTCTTCGGGCCTCTATATCCAAAGTTCCGTCCTGCTGCACCACCACTCGAGCAGCTGAGGCCGATCTTCGCCGCCTCCTTGAGCGCGTCCAGTGCGACATCCTTCGCCGGCGACCACCCTCTGACTCAGCGCTCTCTGTACCGAGACCATGTCCAGAAGGGCGACTCCCACCGCGGGCTTCCAGCCAGTCCCACACTTTGTCTGGGGTCACAAAGAAGTGAGACCGACCCTCATGGAGTACCTTCAGCTTCACAGGGTACAACAGCATGTATGTTAGACCCATAGCTTCCAGTTTTTGTTCGGCCCCCGCGAATGACTGTCTCTGCTTCTGGACCAACTGGGTATAGTCCGGAAATATACAGATTACATGATTCTCATCTTCCTGGTCCCCATGCAGCTGTACCTCATGAAGGATGGCGTTCATGTCCTGGTAATTAAGGAGTTTTGCTATCAATTTCCAAGGTGAGGCCCCCTCGGGGGCAGGTGGAGCCAAAGTATGACGGGCCCTCTCCACAACAACCACAGAGGACAGGGCAGTGTTTGGAATCTTATCCCTGATCCACCTTTCCAGGAAGGGCTCTGGTGCATAGCCTTCCACCACTTCAGGGAATCCTACGAATCATAGATTGCACCTTCTGGAGTGAACCTCGGCGTCCCCTGGACGTGCCTCCAGTCTCTGCACCTGTGCCATCAGGGTCTGCACTGTGGGCCTGCGGAAAGAAAGTTCTTCCTGTATCTGTGCTACCTGTTGCTCCGTGGCCTTGGATCGATCTGCCACCTTGCGGAGATCTGCCCTCAGGAGGTTCACATCCAGTGCAATGGATTCAGCCGCCACCGATGACATCAGGACCCTGCTAGACAACGGAGAAACAGCAGCCCTCATCCTCCTGGACCTATCAGCCGCCTTCGACACGGTCTGCCACCACACACTACGAACACGCCTTCACGACGCCGGGATCCAAGAGAAGGCCCTGGACTGGACCACATCCTTCCTTTCCAGCAGAACACAAAGCGTCCGCCTCGCCCCCTTCCGATCCAAGGCCACCAAGATCACCAGCGGCGTACCCCAAGGCTCCTCCCTCAGCCCAACGCTGTTCAACATCTACATGGCACCCCTCGCCCACGTCGCCCGACAGCACAACCTCAACATCATCTCCTACGCGACGACACCCAGCTGATCCTCTCCCTCACCAAAGACCCTCACACCGCCAAAGCCCACCTCCACGAAGGAATGAAGGCCGTCGCCGAATGGATGAGGACCAGCCGCCTGAAGCTGAACTCGGACAAGACGGAGGTCCTCATCCTTGGTTCCAACCCTTCAGCCTGGGACGACTCCTGGTGGCCAACATCACTGGGAACAGCCCCGCCACCCACCGACCACGTACGCAACCTAGGGGTCATCCTCGACCCCACCCTCTCCATGACTAAGCAGGTCAACGCCGTTTCCTCATCCTGCTTCAACATCCTCCGAATGCTCCGCAGGATCTTCAAGTGGATCCCCACCGAAACAAGAAAAACAGTCACCCAGGCCCTCGTCACCAGCAGGCTGGACTACGGAAACGCCCTCTACGCAGGAACGACGGCTAAGCTCCTGAGACGGCTCCAACACATCCAGAACGCCTCTGCACGTCTTATCCTCGACATCCCCCGACGCAGCCACATCACACCCCACCTGAGAGACCTGCACTGGCTCCCTGTCAACAAGAGGATAACCTTCAAGCTCCTCACCCACGCACACAAAGCACTCCACAACTCCGGACCAGCCTACCTCAACAGACGACTCAGCTTCTACACCCCCACCCGCCAGCTCCGCTCGACCAGCCTCGCCCTCGCCACAGTCCCCCGCATCCGGAAAACGACCGCCGGCGGCAGATCCTTCTCCCACCTCGCCGCCAAGACCTGGAACACCCTCCCCACCAACCTCCGACAGACCCAAGACCCTCTGGCCTTCAGAAGACTCCTCAAGACCTGGCTCTTCGATCAGTAGCAGCACCACCCCCCTCTTCCCCCAGCGCCTTGAGACCCTCGCGGGTATGTAGTTCGCTTTATAAGTGACATGATTGATTGATTGATTGATTGATTGATTGATTGATTGATTCAACCTTGGCTTGGACATTGGCATTTGATGTTTCGATGGTCGCCAGTATTTGAGCACCAGTAGGGCCCTGGGGCATCTGGACATCACCCCTCATCTTGTCAGGCTGCTTCCCTGGCAGGCCACTGGCCGTATATTGATCCATTTTTGTCTGCTGGGGGCCATGGGACAGTCTGTCTCTACCCATGTCGGTGCTGCTCAGGAGGGCTGCTTAGTTTGGGGTGGAAAGACTTCAGCCACCCGCAGACACAGATTGACTCAGGCTGTGCACCTCCCCCATCTTCACTCCTCTGGTTCTTTAAGGCCCTTGTAGGGGGCTGTCCCCCGGCAGGCTGAGAAGTCTCGACTACTTCTTCCTCCAATTTATTTGCTGAGCTCCGGGACCAGAATGCACCTTATGTATCAGTCCTCAACTTCCCGCATCACACTGGCCAGACCAAGGCCTAATCGTTCAGGTGACTCCAGGTGGGAACTTCAAACATGCTGGGGGAGAAAGGGTCAGTGGACCGACTGTCTAGCACTCACAGCCTGGAGGGGTCAGGGGTTTCCAATACACCACTGCAGTCCATGAAAATCGATGGGGCGGACCAGGGAGGCAAGAAGGGGAGAGCAGACTCCAAAGCAGGGGGCGGGAGGTCAGAATTTTAATAAGTACCTGCTGATGGCTGCTGCCTCGTGCTCAGGAGGTGAGCAGGCCAACAATGCAAGCTCAGGAGTAGGGCCTTTTTCCACCGTTCCCCAGGGGCAGCAGAACCAGGAGGTGGGGAGGGTCTCTGTTACGGCCCCACCAAGGAGTGCCCAGCAGGCTCAGCAACACGATCAGTGCTCCTGCCTTGCAGTCCTCATAAGGCGTCAGGCCAAGAATCAGAACCCAGCAGGTCTCTGGGTTTAAACCAGTGTTTTGGATGGGGTAGTGCGGCTCACTCAGCAGCCGCCACCGAGCTGTCATGCACCTTAGTACGATCGCCGGCTCCTCATCCCTCCCCTGTGGTGGGCTCAACCAGGGGCCACCGACCTCCATAGTCCCAGGAGCCCTTAGTGTCCACAGCAGTTCACGTCTCACCGGTGCACCAGGTGACCTCGCGTCTCCACACACTCCAGAGCACCACAGCAGGGCAGGAGGAGGTGTTGCTTCAGCCCCCGCATGCCCCCGCCACTCTCCCAGAAGTACTCAGAGGGGCAGGGACTTTCACCACCAAGCAGCCCAGGCTCACCAGGCCACATCCGCCACGCTACACAATAGAGGCTCCGACAATGCCTCCCCCGTCTCAAGTGGAAGTCTTCACAGCCACATCTTCTGCTTAGCTGACTAGGGAATGATTTTGTAGCATGATGGTTAGGCATCAGGAAGCAGGGGGATGCCTAAGGATGTTTCCGGTGGGCCAGGAGCTCAGCGTTAACACACCTGGTCGGCCATCTTACCAGGCCATTCCCCAATCTGTTGCATTCTTAAATGTACAAAGGCAAGCATTACGTTTGAGACCATGCTCACCCCATCGATGATTAAAAGTTGCATTTTTTTTAGCACTCTTGACACTTCATGGCAAACTTTACCGGATAACTTTTAATATTCTACTTGTTTTCATGCTCCACAGGCAGCATCAAAAGTCGATGTAAAGTAATTCCTTTGATAATATGTGCAGCTAATCCAGTGGGTGCTGTTACTACAAATGACAAATTACACTCTGTAGTCTTCTGTAGGAAAGCAAAGAGAACTTGTATTAAAAGCTTTCTACCGCTGCCAGCTTGACCGCTGACATACAAAAGTATAGGCTTAAATGATGTGCATTCACACTCTTTCTTGTCATGGAGGAATCCATGCTCAACTTTGTCTTTCACTTTCATGTATATTTCCTTTAGCTCGCCATTTAGTTGTGCAACTAACTCTTCCAAATCAATAGTTTCCTGTCTTGCTAGTTGCATTGCAGTCTCCACCTCATTCACTGCAATGCAAGCTTCATTTTCAAATACTGGCTGTCCATGAGGATCTTGACTTAGAGGACCTGAACTTTGGCTCCCCTTTGAACTCTACTTAGCTATCTCAGCAGCAATTGATTCTTCCTGTTCAATTTCATTATGTAACATTTTCAAATAGTTAGGAAATACTGAACACTCAATGCTATACTTTGTAGCATTGAAAGAGTCTTCATAGCAGTCAAACTCTCACAGTAAGTTGGATTTAGAACGCCAAAGCTTAAAGAGCTGTAAAAGTGCCAAATAGAAAAACTCTCTTTTTTCAGCAGTCTTGCAACTCAGTTTTCTATGATTAATCAGTCTGCCTTTTCTATGTTGTACCAAACAACCATCACAGCCAACTACTGCAAATTTACCTTCATCTACATTTTCTGTCACATTGTTTCTATATCTGTAGTTTTGAAGTATTTCATAAAGACATATATTTTAAAGATATGGACTTATTTTGGATAGCAGGTGTCCAACGTGTTTTTTTTTTACAATATCTGTACTGTCAAATTCTGCAAGGTACTGAATTTCTGGAAAATACTTCAATAGTCTATTTCACATGCATGCTAGGTCTTGACTCACCCAAACAATTCCTTACACCTTAGAGTACAAACTAGCGGAACTCAACCGATCACAGCATGCATAAGGTCCTATTTCCCGATGTGAAAGCCTCTTTAAACTGAAGCAGCACAGTTTCTTTGTTAAAGACTTCTCAGCAGAAATCTCTTCTCACATATCCTTCATCTCTGTCTTTTCAGATTTTGTTATGTATGAGGTAACTTAATAGCAGCAGCTATGGAGTTGTCTGCCACAAACTGAATATCCACTTCAGACGCCATTAAAGCGCTGCAGGTATTCCACAGCATGAGACACATTCTTAGCGCTTATTTTGCCCGCATACTGGAGAGCCCTCACTGGGGTGGGACCATGTCCCCAGCATTCTCCTTGAATCAAGAAGGGGCCTGGATATTTCAGACGCCATTAAAGTGATACAGGTATCCCGCAGGGGCAAGTGTTAGGGGAGAGGAGTTGGCCTAACGGCTAGGGCGGTCGACCTCGAATCTGGGGAGCTGGATTCGAGTCTCGGCAATGACGCTGAACATCCTGTGATTCTGGGCAAATCACTTAATCTCCTCGTGCCTAACAAAAATGAATGTGTCCTCATGTAATGCAACTGGTGCTATGTAAAGCGCTCTGATACCCGATTCGGGTCAAGTTCGCACTATATAAAACTCTGTTAAAAAAAAAAGTGTTTGTCTGAAGCCTTCTATATGCACACTTTATTCTATTCACAGATATCAGTAGAGTTCTTGCTGTTTATAAAGGTATGTAACACAGGAGATTCTATTTCTCTAAGGTCTTCTACACAAAGTATTAGCTCTCTATTGCGCTCTCACTTAGAGAGACTGCTGTTACAGGGTAGTATGAGATTGGATCACTGTTTGATCAACATTATCATGCAGAATGTACAGCATGCTGAACTATACTAGGACAAGACCTAGTTTTTCTCTTAATCCTTCTACACAGACTGTTGATTCTGCTCAGAAAAATTATTACATAGGGTGGGTTACTGTACTGAACAGCTTATTCACTCAGACAAGTCGTGTTTAAAAAGGGATGACTTTCTCAGTAAAGCCTTTTGCACCCATCCTTCACTGTCAATAGATGTCTCCGCAGAGATTCTATATGGTTATTAAAAAAAGAAACATTTAGCCTGTATGTACTTATAGGAAAAGTAGCACCTCTCTCTTCAAACTGAACCATACAGAATCTGTGCCCCATTAAACTGTGATAATACAAGGCCTAGTGTTTGCATAGATCCTTCTACTACATCCTTTATCTTCCCCAGAAGTGTCAGTAGACAGATAGTTGTTTCTCACCTGCACCAAGCGCCCTCTTTACTCTCAAAACATATGTGTAGAAATATATGGCTTCATTAGTAAAGCCCTTCACATCCACTGTTAAACCTGTAAAGGGGAGTCAGGAGTGATGATGTCCTCTTATAAAAGTGAATCATTCACTCAGTATGGACTTGTATAAGAAGGAGTAGTTCTTTCATAAACACTACCACAGCCAAACACTACCCTGTTTAAATCAGGTAGGAGAGGGCCTAGTATTTGTCTAAAACCTTGTACACTAACCCTTTACTCTCTTCATAGGAATCAGTAGAGACCTTGCTGCCTGCAAACCCATTCATACACCATGGTCTCTCAGAGGAGATGGCTTTGTACAGGGCTGGATTACTCACTAAAGCCTTTTACACCCAACCTATTACCTCTACAGACTTATTACTAGAGAGGGAATGTTCTGACAGAAGGGACCCATTCATTCTGAATAGAACTGTATAACAAACCTCCACTTTTACATCAAACCTTACTAAGCCCCATCTCCTCTGTGTTGAAATGTAGTAGCAGAGGAGCCTGTTGTTTTTTTTAGGCCTTTTACATATACACTTTACTCTGTTCACAGATGAGTAGATACCTTGCTGTTTATAATTCTATGTAACACAGGAGGTACGAATTCTCTAAGGTCTTCTACACAAAGCATTAGCTCTCTGTTGAGCTGTCACTTAGAGAGACTGCTGTAACAGGGTAGTATCAGATAGGATGACTGTTTCATCAAACTGTACCACACAAAATGAATAGCGTGCTGAAATATGCTAGGATAAGGCCTAGGTTTTCTCTTAATCTTTCTAGACAGACTGTCCATTTTGTTCAAAGGAATCATTAGAGGGGTTGTGGTACTATAGTGAAGTAAACACCCTATTCACTCAGAGAAAACATCTTTAGAGAAGGACGAGTTTCTCAGTAAAGACTTTTACACCCACCCTTCACTGTGAATAGATGTCTCAACAGAGAGGCTATTTTGTTACAACCTCTATACACTTATAGGAAAGGTAGCCCCTCTCTGATCAAACTGGACCATACAGAATCTGGATCTTGTTAACATGTGATAATGCAAGGCCTAGTGTCTGCATTAATCCTTCTAAATACATCCTTTATCCCCTGTAGAACTGTCAGCAGACAGATAGCTGTTTCTCACCTGAACCAAACACTATCTTTACTCTCATGAAACATCTGTAGAAATAGATGACTTATTATTAAACCCTTCCAACCCACTGTTCAGCCTCTAGAGGGGTGTCAGGAGACATGGTATCTTGTTATAAAAGCAAATAATTCACTCTATATGGACTTCTATAAGAAGGAATAACTCTTTCATAAACACTGCCACAGCCAAACTCTACCTTTTTTAAACCGGGTAGGAAAGGGCCTAGTGTTTGTCTAAAACATTGTACACTAACCCTTTACTATCTTCAGAAGTATCAGTAGAGACCTTGCTGTCTGCAAACCCATTAATAACTGTGTGAAAAGTGGAAATACATATTATCTATCTTTAATTTTGTGTCTAGGGCTTTCAGTCAATGAAAGATGCCAATGAAGAACCAGAAAAAGAAGAGGTGAAAGCAGAGGTACTACAAAGAAGTCTCCAAACATGAAATATAGCCACAGAAAGGAGACAATGGTAAAAAAGATTGAAATCAAGTAAAAACACCCAGTCCTCTCTAAAAAGATGAATAACAACATGTAAACTTTCTTCTACAAATATAACTAATATTGAAGATATGTCAACATGTAATGTAAAATCATATTCTTTTTAAAAATAAACATAATGTCAGACAAGCAAAAGACCAACCAGACAGGTTTAAGACGAAGCAATTCAAATAACTTCACTGGAAGTTCTTCTGAAGAAGAGTAGTGTCTATCTATAGTCTCAAATATTATGAGAAGCATGAAGACAGTTAAAAAGCAGAAGAGCATTCCAAAAGCAGAAAGAGTTTGTTGAGTTTTTAGTAGATAAGGCCTTTGTGTTAAAGAGAAAGCTATTCATTCTCATTTTGAAGAGAATGAGATGTTTAGATAAACTTGGGGCCATATGTATCAAAAAAGAGTTTTGCGATTCTCAAATTGCGATTTTTAGCGAATCGCAATTAGAGAATCGCAAAATGCAATGTATGTAGGATTTGCTAAAAAATTTGCGAATCCTACATATTCCTTATTTGCGAATCGCAAATTGAGATTCACAAATAAGGAATACCTTCCCATTCATTCCTATGGGCTAGGAGGCCCATAGGAATGAATGGGAAGACATTCTCAATTTGCGATTACCAATTAGAGAATCGCAAATTGAGAATGCAATTTCAAGGTTGCAAGGGTGCCAAAAGGATACCCTGTTGCACCCCTGAAATATGCATCTGTGCACATTTTGCGCACATACATGCCCTAAGGGCATGTATGTGCGCCAAATGGCACTTTGAAAAAAGCAAAAAAGTGCTTTTTTCTAGAAAATCGCAAATTACCACCAACTTGAAGTTGGTGGTAATTTGAGATTCCTTAAGGCCAAATAGCAGATTTCTGGTGGTTCTTACATTGCAGGTAAGGAATCGCAATTTGCGATTCCTTAAATGCATTCGCAGAATAGAGAATGCAAATTTTGCGATTCCTTATTTTGCGAGTGGGTTTTTGTGTGATACATTGCACACTGCTAAATCGCGATCGCAAACGCTGAAATTCTGCGAATTTCAGCGTTTGCGATCGCAATTTAGCTTGATACATATGGCCCTAGGTAATTTCCTTAAAAAAATGTTGACAGAAGATTCAAGTTAGTAAAACAAACTATTGCAGTATTTTCCAGGGAGAGTGGAAACACACTTCCAGTACTGAAGCATTTTCTATGAGGAAAGTTATATACAGGAAAATGACTTAGGCCCTGATTACGATGTTGGGTGGACTTGCGGTGAAGGAACCGCCCAACCATAGGTCGGCGGTTCCTACAAACGAATTAGGATGTGACCGCACCTTGTGTGGTCGGAAACATCCATTTTCCAATGGGAGCTTGAGCGGCGGGCTGAAAACGCCTGCAGCACAAGCTCCCATTGAAAAATTGGTGTTTTCAAACATCCCTGCACCGTGTGGCAGGCACCACACGGTGCAGGGATGTTGGTGCCCCCCCAGGCCACATTGCGGAGAGCCAGGGGGGAAGGGGGCCCTGCTAGGGGCCCCCAGTGTCGCTTTCTGACAGCCTTTCCATGTCAGAAAGGCCAACATGGAATGACTGTCGGAAACCGACATCATAATCCCGGCGGCAGAAACGACATCCTGAAGGGATTATGGAGTCTTTCCCGTCGGAACCATGTCGGATTCCCCCGCAGGTTTAAACTCCGACCGCCGTCATCTTAAGACGGCGGTCGGACTTTAAGCCTCCCATGTCGGGCGGAAAGCCTCCGACTGCTGGTTGGAGGCTTTCTGCCTGATATCGTAATCGGGCCCTTTGTGTTTGCAATTGACCAAGATGATCGTAGATATGAAATCAATGAAGGGACACCGATTGAAAAAGAAAAGTTAGTGCCGAGTAATGTAGACGAAGACATAACATGTGTAGTTGTAAAAAGCACGTTCACCCGTAGGTATCTTGGCACTGAATAACAGATGTTTATTGTTACTCAACTCAATGGTACTCATAACCAATGAAGTTCTAGGTCAACGACCTCGGCAACCAGTTTTTGAGTGGAAGTGTAGAAAAGCATGCAACATAAGGCAAAAGTCTATTGACAAACTTAGGGCCTGATTTAGATCTTGGCAGACGGGTTACTCTGTCATAACTGTGAAGGATATCCGTCCATCGAAATATAAATCCCATAGGATATAATGGGATTTATAGTAAGACGTATGGGAGATCTGTGACCGTGGTGATGGAGTAAGCCATCTGCCAAGATCTAAATCAGTCCATCAATTGTTGTTTTTGTATTTGTCACCACGAGTGGGACGGGTATGCCCAGACGTGGGTCCCGTGCTCTCCATGCCACTGGAGTCAAGCTATCCTGGCTGATGAGTGGTGAAACCCCGAAACCGGTCCTAGGAGGTTTGTTTCCAGTCCAGGGAGGACCTGGCCTGGCAGTTCGAGCTGGACTGTTCCCATTGGGCACAAGGTCAAAACTGATTTGCATATGGCTGGGTTCAAACTGGAATGGCATGGTGAGCAAAAAAACAATGGATTTAGGCCCAGATCTGTGTACTGGGGTGAATGTATGACATTGTTTTGCATTCTTTCCATCAATTGTTGTTTTTGCAAGATCTAAATCAGGCCATTAGTCTTTTTGTAAACAAATAGAGAAGAGCAACTGTAAAACAAAAAATGAAACTACTGCAATACCTTGAGCCTTGCCGAGTTAGGAGACTGCCAAACCTACAAGGACATTCATTGGCTTGCTTATCACAACAGATTTGTGACAGTATTTTCCATTATATACGGATGCTTTCTGTGCACCACACTTAAATACGTAATCAAGTCAGAAGATTGTATTTTGTAAAAAGTCCAGCTCTCCAGCTTCTGAAACTAAATGATATGCTATTAAGAGGTACTCATTCTGAAGTCAGTTCTGTTGTAGAAAATATTCAGATGATACACTTTGGGCCAAAAAGACCAACTGAAGAGAGTGAGATGGTTTTAGAGAACCGCCCTGAAATTTCAAATAAAAGCACAGTATTAGAGAATTTTAAAAAGGAAATTCATGCATTTGCAAGAAAAATTGCAGACATTCCAGACAAGGTGTGTGTATGTTGCAGAAGAACTCACTATAAATCACAAGTAAAAAAAAATAATATTTGTGAAAAAACAGAAGAGACTCATCTAGTACAATAGTTTGAACTTGGTCTTTATTTGACAGCTGAAGATCGGTTTTAATTGTGCATAATGCAGATTGTTTGTAAATATTGTATTGACAAACTGGACAATAATAAAATGCCTGCTAGATGTGTTTATAATGAATTAGACGTTTTTCCAATTCCTCTGGAGCTTGAAAACCTGAATATCTATGAGAGTATTCTCATACAGACAGTACATCCTTTCCAAGCAATTGTTAGGATAGAGACCTAGAATAAGAAGCTATCTCCTTCTGAACTTCTAAATGGTCTGAAAGGTAAAGTTGTGTTTTTGACTTTAAATATGAAGGAGAATATTATAACTATAGGGGTAGATCGAAAAGAAGAAGAAGCATTAGTGATCCTAGTAAATGAAGTACCTACTAAAGAGCAAACAATTTGGCAAGAACTTGTAAGCATTGATAGGGTTAAGAGAGCTTTCAATACCTTATAATAGAAAATGTGTTTTACAAAGATGTTGATGTAGAGGGACATGTTACTTGTGTGAGAACAGATTGTTCCACGTCAGCTGCTTCGGCTCAGTTTGAAAAAGTTGACTTGGGTTAAGCAGAAGATATACATGGACACTACAGCATTCAACCTCTACACTCAAGAGACATGATTGGTGATGCTTTAGACTTGTACCAAATGACGAAAACAAAAGAAGAGTGTGTGGGAAAAGAGCTTAGAAGCACAGTGTTTTCCAGTTCTGTTTCCTACAGGAGAAAATGGTCGTTATGATGAACGTCCAGTACAGATTCCTGCATCAAAGTATAGATCCAGTAGATTATATTCTGAAGATCTGTGTTCTATGCAAAACATACCATACATTTTTCACCTTTTGTTTGAAAGTGATCTGTCAGTGCTATCTTATGCTGCAGGCCATGTTATGAGAACAGGAATACCATTTAATGACATCACTGCAAGAGATTTTGTGGGAAAAGTAGATGGCAAAGATGAGGTATTAGAAAGTAATTTGGTGAATATCAGGGCTTGCAACGTGGTACCCATGAATATTGGTTTCGTCGCCAAGGTGAGCTAAAGAGAATGTTACGCAATCTAGGTGCGCCTACCTGGTTTATTACTTTGAGCTGTGCAGAGTGTGCTTGGGATGATCTCCATGACTTTCTCAGGCAAGCTAATGCACACATTGCAGGGATTATTTTCAAGACTCCTCTTGAATTGTGTTCAATTGATCCTGCAAATGCTTATAGATACTTTAGGCACAGATTTGAAGCCATGATCCATTTTATCTGTAACAAAAAGAATCCACCACTGGGTGAAGTTGTTGACTTGTTCTGCAGGAAAGAATGCAAAGCTAGAGGTGCACCACATATACATATGTTATTATGGGTGAACGGTGCACCAAGGTTTGGTCAAGACGCTGATGACTCAGTGTTATCATTTATTGAACAGTATGTTACTTGTGACATTCCAGATGAGGCTCAGAACAGAACTCTTAGACAACAAGTCTTGCGATTTCAGACCCATAAATGTGACAAATATTGCAGACGGAGAAACAGAGCAAAAGGGAAATACTATACGAAGTGTTGTTTTAGATTCCCTAGGCTTGTACTTTCCAAAGGAATAGTGAACAGTGTTAGGTCTACAGTCAGACACGCTGTTACTGGGAAATCACCTAAAAATACATGCAATCTGAAGAGAAGTGAGGCTTCAAAACTTATCAATGATGACAATCCTGTAATCCTGTCCATGTGGAATGGCAGCATGGATATTCAGTTTGTAGCAGACAATTCTATTGCTGTAGCTCGATACATCACTTCATACAAAACAAAGTCAGAAAAGACAGAAATGAAGGCTGTATGAAAAGAGATAGCAACAGAGGTCTTTTTTTTATTTTTTTATTGGCTTATTTGTCAATATACAAGTAACAACAACCAACCGTACAGGACTTGCTGATACAACATTACTTGATCGCATCGCAACAACAGACCGTGGTGCATTTCGGTTACAGTATATGATCTAATTGCATGGAATAGTGCTCAAACTTGTTCGTTGTCTGGTGAAGGTAAATCTCGCATCCTCTTATAGCCCAGCAGTGGCTCCCAAATGTCTTTTGGCCTTGATGTCGGCGGTAACTCCTCCGCATATAGTTCCAAATTTTCTTTGCAGTATACCAGATCCTGCACCCATTGATCAGGCCGAGGAGCCACCCTACTTTCCCAAGTCATCGCCACCCTCCTTTTGGCAAGAAGCATAGCAATATGCACAAATTTCCCAGTTGCGCCTTTGAGATTAGGCATAATACCCAGTAAGCATGCTTTTGGACAACAGTGTAGTACAGTATTAGTCATTATCCGCAGCCAAGATACCACCTCGTCCCAGAACCCCTGTATTCTCCGACAATACCATGCCAAGTGTATAAAATCTGCCCCTTGAAATCCACACCTTTTGCATTCGTTAGATTCTCTGAGCCCATATTTCTGTAACCGGGCAGGTGTATAATAGACTTGGTGCAAGTATTTAAAATGTATAAAATGTAGATTGCCGTTCGAGGTCAGGGCCTCAGTGAGCTGGCAGCTATGTTCCCAATCCTCCTGCATGATTTGGGCCTCAAGTGTGTCATTCCAGAGGGCTAGGCTGTTATCCATGCCCGGAAGACTTTCCTCCCTTACCGCTCGGTATAGCTTAGTGATTAGTTTGTGTCTCTTTGGGCTCACTAGTAATGTCTGCAATGCTTGTAATGACGGTGGCTCATCAGGGAAGGTATGGTAAAGTGCCTTTACGGCGGCCCTTAGTCTGCTGTATGAAAACATAAACAGCGGTGTCTTATTTTGTATATATTGCAGCTCCTCCGGTGTCAAGAAAGTGCATTCGGGAACAGGTCTTGCATTTTATCTATACCCGCTAACCTAAGGGAGCGCACAGCCCCTGCTTCTTGTGTGACCGATGTACAAGAGGGAGCAGCGGGGCATATATCGGAAGTTTTGCCGTTAGGCGACCTATTGCCTGCCAGGCTGATATAGTACAGTCAATAGTGTTAATTTCATTTTTTGGCGTACTTCGTTTGGAGTGTGTTAGGATGGTGCGCAGAGGAATTGGGTGTGCATCCCCGTCCCCCCCAGCTACGTGCGGAATGAATGCATGATGGTTATACTAGTTGGGGCATATTGCGCCTGGGCACAAAGATAATACAGGTACAGGTCGGGGACTCCAAAGCTGCCTTTTTTGTAGTCCAATGTAAGTGTGTTCCAGCTTACCCGGGGTTGTTTGCCGCCCCAGACCAGTTTCAGCAATTGTGAGCGTAGATTTTTTTAAAATTGACTAGGAAGCCTATTGGGTATATTACTAAAAAGGTACAGAAAGCATGGGAGTACTATCATTTTAAGTGAGAGCAATTCTCGCCGCCAGCGAGAGCGGCAGCCCGATCCACCATGTTACCTGATGCTCTAGTTTGTAGTATGCCTTGCCATAGTTTTCTCTCACCACTACATCTGGGTTGCGATGTCTCATTATGCATAAATACTTGACAGTGTTGACAGCCCACTCAAGGGGAAACTCTATATCGTATGGGATCGTGCATTCCGTCAAAGGCACAGCGATTGATTTGGCCCAATTTATACTAAGGCCCGAGAAACGCCCAAAGCGGATGTATTCCCGCAGTATCAGCCCTAAGTACTTCTGTGGTTCCCTGATGTACAGTATCATGTCATCCGCATACAGCGAGATGTTGACCGGTCTCAGTGCGAAGTGCAAGGCGGACTCTTTGTGCCGTTGTCTGATAATTCAGGCCAAGGGTTCCAATAGTATTGAAAAAAGAAGTGGCGATAAAGGGCACCCTTGTCTTGACCCTCTGCAAATCTTTATAGGTTCTGACGTCAGACCCTCAATCCTTACCCTCGCTGTTGGGTCAGTGTATAATAGTCTCACCCACCTGCAGAAGAACATGGGGAGCCCCATTTTTTCTAATATTTGAAACATATAACCCCATTCGATGGAATCAAAGGCCTTAGCTGCATCTAGCAGGATGGCCACCGCCGGTAATTCAGGATTTAGGATATGAAACAAGGCGAAGATCGTGCGCAGATTATGTGCTGTAGATCTCTCTGGTATAAAGCCGGACTGATCTGGCAAAACCATAGTCGGGAGCAAAGGTTGGAGTCTAGTGGCAAGTATCTTCGCCAGAATTTTAGTATCTATATTGATGAGAGAAAGTGGATGGGGGTTCGTCTTTTTTTAACAGGGCAATAATCAGGGCCTCTCTGAGTGTGGGTGGAAGTCACCCTTTTTCATAGGCCTCTTCATACATAGCTAGCAAATGAGGCACCAACTCGCCCGCGAACTCCTTGTAGAATTCGCTTGAGAGTCCGTCAGGCCCTGGCGCCTTCCTATTTGGAAGAGCCTGAATCGTGTCCCTTATTTCTTCTGCCTCTATCGGCCGAGACAGGTACTCCCATTACGCATTAGACAGCCAGAAAAGAGCGATATCAGCTAAGTACTCATTCAAATCCTCTGATTCCGCCCTACCCTTTGATGTATAGAGATCAGCATAGAATTTCTGAAACTGGGAAGTGATTGTGTGTGGTGTATAGTGATCCTCCCCCATATCGTCCATGATCTGAGTAATAGTGTGATGGTCCTGCCGCATCTTAACCCTGACAGCAAGATTATGCCCTGGCCTACCGCCCTCACCATACGCTCTTGCCACATTTCTCCTTGACAGGTATTTCCCCTCATCAGCCACCAGCTCATTATATTCTAACACCAGTTCTTTAATTTTGGCCAGTGTAGCCGAGTTCGGAGGGGTTTCTTGATCTCTTTCGAGCTGTCTCAGCGCAGCCTCCATCCTCGAGAGCCGCCCCCTGATATCCCTTAATATGCCTGCATTTGTACTGATACAAGTCCCTCTGATTGTGGCTTTAAAGGCCTCCCAGAGAGTGGCTGCTTCACTAACTGTCCCCATATTGAAGGAAGTGGCCCTCTAGGGCCACTCGTGTTTTCTTACAACCACCTGCTATGCCTTCCCAAGAATGAAGAGTCGGTCAGACAGTAGAGAATGCAAACTTACATTTATTTAGTAATGCTCTGCAGAGGAGTCCATCATGACCTGCACCCTAAGATGTCTGCTGAGGGACTGACCCCCCAACAGTCTACAGTGAATAATAATTCCTCCCAAGGAGCCTCCAAACACGCCCCCAATGGAAAACTACCGGCCTGGGCCGAACATGAACAAAGAGGCACAGTAGGATGAGCTAACACCTGACAGATGGGTACATTTTATCAGGAATCCAAGGCCACGGTGCTGGGTCTCAGCATCTCCTAACGTGGGAGCAGAAACTACACATTCGGATAAGTATGCGAGGGCAGAATGCCCTATTCATTAGTAAGTCGAGAAACAGCCTTGAACAGAAAGAGAAATAATAACGAAATACAGTGATCTGCTGAGGCAAGCAATACGAGTAATGAGGCCTAACTCAGGCACAGTCTAAGCAGCCGAATAAGGATTACGAAATGCAAAATGGAGTCACACTCGCTAACTGAAGCCTGCGCATTACGGGGATAACTCAGTGGGTTGCATAACGTGAATACAAATGACATCTATTTAGTCACACATTGCTAACCTAATATAACGTGAGATGTGTGCGTTGCAGGGATGGGAATTTGAAACCTAACAGACCCTCCTTTTAGCATGGGTGGCTAAATGCTTTATTCGCTATCCGGTAGGGTCTTTACAATTCTAAGGGGAAGAAAGGAATTGCATAGTCACTCATGTTACAAGGGAAAAACAAGCAACGCATGAGTATTGTAATCAGTTAATATTCAAAGATGCCCTCATCTATGAGCATCATATCCTGAATTTCCTGCATCATCATAACAGAAATCTTGTTGTCATGTCTCGGCAATGTAGGGGTAGGGGTAAGTTTACTCATACAATAGGTGCAACAGGCTGGAAGGCAATTAATGCATAAGCAACACATAAAGATGACCCCTGCGATGGCTATTAGGACAAGTAATATCTTCCAACCCCATGATGTCATCAGACCCCAGAGCCACCCTTTGAGGGACCATGAACCATTATCCTGATGGATATCTGAGGCAAGTCTGTGTAATTTCTGTATTGCGGAATATACAGTAGGGGCACTATCAGGAATGTACACACAGCAGCTGCTGCCGATGACGCAACAGGCTCCACCCCTATCAGCCAAAATGACATCTAAAACCATCCGATTTTGAAGAGAAACGAGTCTCGTAGCCTGAAGTTCGACTGTAATATTAGTCAAGATACCCACAGTTGTATTAATGACTCCCTCAACTACTCTGGCCAGACGCCTAATATTACGGCTATTGAACATGGGACCCCAGAACGGCAGAATGCCCTTCATTATGTCAGTAAATTGCTGCAAGGATGTATCTGTCTGATCAATGTCGTCTGTATTGACAACTCTCTTAACTCGGGGTGCTGGGGCACTCCTACGCTGCAAGCGATGAGTTTTGTGGTAGTTGGACAGTGCAATGTAAACGGGAGGCAAGAGAAAGGAAACATAACACTGGCCAGACCACCCCCTCGGAAGCCATGTATAAGCCTGTTCCCCAAGGATGAAGTATACATTCGGAGGTGTAAGCAAAGGTGGGCTGCTAGTAGTGTTCAACCGATATGTGTAGTTACAATGGCTCTGTCCTACCGAAATGTTCCCTGTTCCTTCAACACAGAAACTAGCTGTTGCGTTGATCACAGGGACCGGCATGGCTTTGTCCTCAGTGATATTGCGTTCCTGGAAATATTTAAAGTATTCAGTGATATTAAATCCTTGGAAATACAGCATTTCGTTTCGTAACCAAGTGACATTTTCGTGAACTTCAAATACATTCATGCAAGCATCTGGGTGCAAGGTACCCTCCTTGCCATCTGCCCCGGGTGTATATCCCTGGTGTACCACTATATACTCTAATACTGCTTCGTAGTCAGCCTGCACCATTTTCATAGCGTCAGCATAATAGTGCATGTATACTATAGAGAGCAGTTGGAACCAGGCTTCACAGCTACCCAAATATGACAGGGGCAATGACACTAGCAAATCATTTTTGTGCATAACTGAGGGAAGTAGCCCACACACCCAGCAATTCGTGGCATTAGTAGTACTGTGTACCTGATGAAGCACCTGAACAAAAGCATTTTGGGCATAAGTCTGTCTATGTCTTTCTTTATGTGGCGCTAATGTAACAAACGAGTGCTCAGCTGGAGCCGGGGACTCCCTATCAAGGCGTGCACGGGATGTTGTTCCTCTAAGTACCAGACCACCCCAAATACGACTAGCAGAGAAAGCAAAATTATTATAACAAACACTATTTTACTCTTAGTGGACCAAGAGGACCAAACAGGACCATCTGGAGTGGGACGTGGAGCCGCAAAGGGCTGCTCCTCATCAGGGATAGGACGACCAAAGGGATACATTTAGAAAACTTCAAGGGCAACTTATAGGTGTCACAAGGGAAAGAAAAATTCACAGGCTAGAGCCACTATTGCAACAACAGTACCAGGGGGCACAAATCACCCAGCGTCCTTCTAGAGCCTCGCTGGCAGGCTCCTATTGTCATCAACGACGGTGCTATGAAGCACTCCCACAGAGGAGCTGCGCGATCGCAGCCCTTGCAGAAAAAACAAATCCTTCTTCTTTCAGGATAGGGCAACCTCCCTTCTGGGCAAATGCCCTCAGCTATCCTGTCCAGTGTCCAGGGCAGTGCACCAGTGTAGTTCACCCTAGTCTAATACAGGCACCTTAGGCACAGCTTAACAAAAACAGAACAGGCAGTAGGGGAAATATGCGCGGAGAAGTGATTGGAGTAGCTCCAGTAAATATCCTGTCTTGTACTGATGCTCCAGGGTCGCCATACAACGACCACCCTGCATTGTAAACTGTAGACAAAAGCCCACATGAGAAACAAATTAAACAGTTGGCTACCCGGGCAGACAGCACACAAATCGAAGCAACAGAATAAAGTCCAAATTTCAATCCTAGGTATAATCTTCTCGTTTTTATTCCAAGTTTGCAAGATGTCTTTTCATGATATCCATCTTCTTAACAAAGCAAGTTCAAACCACAGACCATGCCAACACGTGTTTCGTCCATCCGGCTATAAGCCATTACCCATTACTGCATTGGATGCTCCCTCTATTACTCCCTCCTCTCCTGTCACTGATATATTACTAGAAGAGGCAGTGCTGACTAAACTGAGTAAGGAAGATCTGCTGCTGCCAGGTTGTAAGTCTTGTTTGACCAGATTGTCGAACTTCTTGGCAAACGTAAAAACTCTACCATTACCGTAGTCTACTTCATCCCGCTTTAATTTGCGGGCTTTTTTCTCTTTGATCTCTTCCTCAAATTTATTAAGTATTTCCTCCAAGATCGCATAGTTCTTTTTGGTGACCTCTGGGAGTTTCATATCAGCGATTTCTTTTTCTAGTGTGTCTGCTTCTTCAGCAGCCTTGAGTACCTTTCTTTCAGCATTTTCAATGAGGAGATTCATAAGGCGCATAGAATTCCCTATGAGTTCTTTTTCCCAAAGGAGGAGCAAATCCTCCTCCAAGTCATCGTAAGTTGGGAAAATATTTGAGCGGAGGCCCCGTGGGATCCTCTCAAGTTTAATATATTCCTTAAGTGTTGCCCCGTCCCACCATTTTCCAATTTCAATTTTTTTGAGTCTCTCTAGTCTGGAGAATTTGGCTTTTAGGCCTGCATTGGGCCTAACACTACCCTGCGTCACGGCTTTGTTAACAGATATTCCTGCGTTAAGGTTTTTAAAGAGCTCTTCAGCTACTTTGCTTCGCTCACTCCTTGAGCACATATTTGCTAATATTATACCATACAATTAGTACACAACTCGCAGCAACCCCAATAATAAGTTTAACAAAAACAGAACAGGCAGTAGGGGAAATCTGCGCGGAGAAGTGATTAGAGTAGCTCCAGTAAATATCCTGTCTTGTGACAGGATATTTACTGGAGCTACTCTAATCACTTCTCCGGGCAGATTTCCCTACTGCCTGTTCTGTTTTTGTTAAACTTATTATTGGGGTTGCTGCGAGTTGTGTACTAATTGTATGGTATAATATTAGCAAATATGTGCTCAAGGAGTGAGCGAAGCAAAGTAGCTGAAGAGCTCTTTAAAAACCTTAACGCAGGAATATCTGTTAACAAAGCCGTGACGCAGGGTAGTGTTAGGCCCAATGCAGGCCTAAAAGCCAAATTCTCCAGACTAGAGAGACTAGAGAGACTCAAAAAAATTGAAATTGGAAAATGGTGGGACGGGCAACACTTAAGGAATATATTAAACTTGAGAGGATCCCACGGGGCCTCCGCTCAAATATTTTCCCAACTTACGATGACTTGGAGGAGGATTTGCTCCTCCTTTGGGAAAAGAACTCATAGGGAATTTATGCGCCTATGAATCTCCTCATTGAAAATGCTGAAAGAAAGGTACTCAAGGCTGCTGAAGAAGCCGACACACTAGAAAAAGAAATCGCTGATATGAAACTCCCAGAGGTCACCAAAAGAACTATGCGATCTTGGAGGAAATACTTAATAAATTTGAGGAAGAGATCAAAGAGAAAAAGCCCGCAAATTAAAGCGGGATGAAGTAGACTACCGTAATGGTAGAGTTTTGCGTTTGCCAAGAAGTTCGACAATCTGGTCAAACAAGACTTACAACCTGGCAGCAGCAGATCTTCCTTACTCAGTTTAGTCAGCACTGCCTCTTCTAGTAATATATCAGTGACAGGAGAGGAGGAGTAATAGAGGAGCATCCAATGCAGTAATGGGTAATGGCTTATAGCCGGATGGGCGAAACACGTGTTGGCATGGTCTGTGGTTTGAACTTGCTTTGTTAAGAAGATGGATATCATGAAAAGACATCTTGCAAACTTGGAATAAAAACGAGAAGATTATACCTAGGATTGAAATTTGGACTTTATTCTGTTGCTTCGATTTGTGTGCTGTCTGCCCGGGTAGCCAACTGTTTAACCTTAGGCACAGCACCTGCGCCCTAAGCTCAAGTTCTTCCCTAACTCCTAAACTGTTCGGCTGGTGCACCGTCCTTCTTTCGGGGCCTCAGATTATATTTTGCTATGCCAGGCACTGTTTCATCAACAAAAAGGGGCAGAAACTCAGGATCAGATGGGCATCGAGACTCAGATTCCGGTGTATTAGAGACTTTTTTATCCGGGGCGGCCCTTATCTCTGGTGGGATCACCTCAGACAGGACTGTATCACTTTCTTCGTCCGTCTGCGCCCACCTCACCCGGGCGTCAGAGAAGGGAACGAAGCGTGGCACCTTCTCACATTCCTGATCACCGATGCCTTCGTTGACCCAACGGTCGTACGGGAGCGGTAGAGATATCCGTTTAACGTGTGAACCGTGGATCCAGTGTTTTCTGCCGTCTACTTTCACTGCTGTACGGGTGGCAAGAAGGACGAGGAGAGGCCCTTTCCACCTCGGCTCCAAACAGCTTGCCCGTTGGAAGTTTCGGGTGAGCACAAAATCGCTGGGCTGTATTTGATGCCCGGGCCCCTCTTGTACTGGCTGCAGTGTGGCTTGTATCTGTTGATGGAGAGAACGAAGATCTTTAGACAACTCATACAGATAGTCTACAAGCAGGGGGTACTCTATCTCGGAAAAGTGCTTGGGTCTCGGGACGCCCCAAACATTAGCAGGGCGTCCGAAGACCACCTCATACGGGGACAACCCTGTTCTAGAATGCGCTGTCACTCTGGTAAATAATAAAGCCAAGGGTAACGCATCTGGCCATCGCAGTCCTGTGCTTTCTTGAATCTTTGCTAGCTTCAGTTTGAGAGTACCGTTGTACTTCTCAACCAGACCTGCTGACTGGGGGTGATTCGCTGCATGAAACTTCTGCTTAATATGCAAACCTGTGCACACCAATTCAATGACTTTTGCATTGAAGTGACTTCCGTTGTCACTCCAGATCACGCGTGGCAACCCATAGCGCGGGAAGTACTCCATAGCCATAGCTGTATTCTCTTTAGTGGGGTAAGCCTCAATCCATTTACTGAATGCGCAGATCACTACTAGCACATACTTTAGGTTATTGACTCATTCCATTTCGATGAAATCCATCTGGAGAACCTCGAAAGGGAAGGAAGGCGGTGCAAAGTTACCAGCGGGTGTAGGAGTACTTTTCCCAGGGTTATGCTTCAGACAAATGATGCAATGCTTCACTAGGTGCGTGGCTACCTTAGCGATATTATCATTCTGCCATACTGGGTCCAGTAACTTACATATTCCTTTGGCACTAATAAGCGCTGGGCCAGGGGCCATGGTAACAACAGGGAGCACATATGAATTAGGCAGCAACCATTGCTGCTTCCCTGACAAGTCAGTCCAACACCCATCCTCATCCAAGCGACCTGTTCTCTCCTCCCACATTGCTAATTTGTCTAAAGTTGCCTCACCCTGGATTTCCCTGACGTTCTCCAGTGTGTCCTCGAACATTCCGTTGTCTGGGACCCACCTAGCGGGACCTGTCACCAACATCTTTGTCATCTTTGATCGAGCTGTCTCCTTAGCTGTCTGGTCTGCGAAAGCATTTCCCCTCCCAACATCATCTGTAATAGCCTTATGAGCGCTACATTTCACTATTGCTAACTTACTGGGAAGTGTCAGTGCGGACAGCAATCTATGTATCAATGGCCCGTTCTAAATCTGCAGTCCGTGTGAAGTCAAGAACCCTCTCTCCGCCCAGAGGCGCCCAAAATTATGGGCCACCCCAAAGACGTACTGGCTGTCGGTGTAGATATTATCAGCCAGTCCCTCACTCAGCTCACAGGCCCTGAGGAGGGCAACCAACTCTGCAGCTTGGGCCGAGTGGTGTGGGATACGGGATGTCTCAACTACAGTGTGTAACATTGTGATTGCATAGGCTGCAGTGGTGGTGCCATCTGGTAATTTAAAACAAGAGCCATCGACATATAGTTCCCCTTGGGGGTCAGATAAGGGAACGTCAGTCAGGTCTACCCATCCCTTCGTTTCTTCCTCAGTCCGAAATAAACAATCATGGACATCATTGTCCTTTTCTTCCGACGGGAGGGGTAGTAACCTGGCTGGGTTCAGAGTAGCACATCGTATGATGGTAATGTGCGGAGCAATGAGAGTCAATTCATAACCAGTCAGACGCGCACTAGTAAGGTGCTGCGTCTTTGTCTTATTCAATAGTGTATCCACAGCATGAGGAACCATGACTGTGAGGTCCGTGTCAAGGACGAGCCCTGCCGATTGTCTGATAGAAACTGCCACTGCCGCGGCAGCTCTCAGACAGCTCATGAGCGCTCTGGCGACATTATCAAGCATAGCAGAGAAGTAGGCGCAGGGTCTCTGCTTACCACCGAAACCCTGTGTTAGAACAGAAAGCGCGCAACCGTCCACCTCATGCACGTAGAGCACAAAAGGCTTCTGGTAATCTGGAGTACCAAGCACAGGAGCAGAGCAAAGCGCAACCTTTAATTGTTCAAAAGCTTGCTGGCATGCAGGTGTCCAAGGCAGGGGTTCATGCACATCTTTGGTGGTCAGGTAAAGAAGGGGTTTTGTTAGTAGGGAATAATTAGGGATCCAATGCCGACAATACGATGTTATCCCAATAAATGCGCGTACCTCGCGTTGTGTCTTAGGAACAGATATATTAGTAATAGCAGCTATGCGCTCAGGTGTTAGTCTGCTACCCTCCTTCGACAGTAGGTGACCTAAATAGGTGACCTCCTGTCGACAATATTGAAATTTGGAAAGTGACACCTTGTGTCCATGATGCGCCAGATGCAGCAATAATTTAACTGTGGCGTCTTAGCAACCAACCTCATTGTCCGAGGCCACAAGGAGGTCGTCAACATACTGCAACAGCACATTACCAGGGGGAAGCTCTAAAGAATCCAATTGAGCTTTCAAGGCTTGGCTATAAATACTAGGACTTTCAGTATAGCCTTGTGGAGCACAACAGAATCTAAAGCTCTGACCAGCTATTTCAAATCCAAACAGATATCTGCTATCTGTATGGATTGGTATGCTGAAGAAAGCATTTTTTAAGTCAATTACAGAGAACAATTTTGCTGATGGGGGAATCATTGTCAAGATCGTTGTAATGTCCGGGACCACAGGGTATTGGGGAACTACAATCTTATTGACCTCTCTGAGGTCTATCACAAAACGGGAAACGTCAGGGTGGGCATCAGAAGAATCCAAGGGTGTCTTTTTAAGAATAGAAAGAATAGGGCTATTACACACATTCGCCACAGTCTCTTCAACCACGCCAGACTTAAGCAAATCCTGTGTTATTTGCAATAGGGCCTTCTCACCTGCCTGTGATATCTTGTACTGGGGAATACGTGGCAATTTAGCATTGTCTCTGATCTGTATAGATACTGGCGGGATCTGGAGTAACCCCACATCTGTGTCTCCTGTAGCCCATTACGTACGTGGCACATCTCTGAACTCAGCTGGAAGGGGGGCATCCTTTGCGAAGCACTGTTTGGCACGAGCTACCTGCGGTCCAATTGTCATGTAAACACCGTCTGGAGAACAAAAAATTGTTGCATGCAACCTTTTTAACAAATCAAGTCCTAACAAATTTTCCCCACAATTTGACGTCAGTAAAAATGGTGAATCGACCGTAAAGGGGCCAATAGTCAAAGCAAGAGGCTTGGAAATGGGGCTAATGACCGGCACTGCCCTTGGACGTACGCTGACCATTTGGACGACTCCACAACTCGTGGTTTCTGTGCACGTACCTTATGGCTAATACGCCGGGACAGATGTAGTGAATTGCACAACCAACAGTGGTTGTACGCAGAGCATACTGAACAGTCAAAACTACTGGTTCAGTATCATATTTTTGGCTTTTGCACGTGTGTTTTCATGTTTTGTTCACGTTATACACCAATTTAATGCAGTAGCTGAATCACTGACCCTGAAGAAGGCCGTGACACTACTATAGGTCCTTCTGGCCGAAACATGTTGGTCTAGTAACACACACAGCTGCCTCTAATGTCGGCACCTGTGTTTCCAGCTATTCACTGTTTTTAATCCTGACACCAGGTAGCTGAATAAAGTTATAGTATAGCTAACCCGGTAGCCAGTTTTAACCACTCACATCACAGCACTGCACTTTCACGCACACGCCAGTCTCACATAGGGTTTTAGTACACCCACCCTGACCTAATAAAAACATCCCTGAGCTCCTCCCTCATAGAGAGGGGGTTGTAGCCCACGGGAATACTAGGTACTTCACTTGAGGAGGCACCCCTATGATGAAGCATTACACCTCTGGTGTGTGAGGGGAACCGTCCTTAAAAGGGAAACCCATCTCCTTCCTTGGAAGAGTACCCCCAGACAGTTATGTAACCTCCCTTCTTTCCGGACCCTTGGCTCTTTTTGTGTGACGCTAATGACCGGCACGCCTGAGAAACCCACCGACACATTGTTTTGGCTAGACAGAGCTGCCCCCGGGACCAGTGAACGGGAAACAGAGCTATTCATAGCCCCTGTATCAACTAAACATTTTTCAGTAGTACCCTGTAAATCGGCAGTGACGTAAGGTCCATGCTGATCTATGGGCACAGGAACTGGTCCTTCGCCCTGTCCTCGGCTGTCCTAGCTGTGAGACAACCCTGTCACTTCGTCCATGTCATAGTCGTCATGATAGTACTGTCGTCCTCGGAAGTCGTCAAAATAATTCCCGCTCTGCCTATTGTGTGATGTATCCTCTGACTGCATCCCCCCTCTACCTCCTGTTCCTCGTCCACGACCTCGAAAACCCCAACCTCTCGGGGTCTCACCTTTCTGTAGCAATTCCAGACACTCGTTCCGCCAATGTCCCTCCTGCTTGCAGTATGCACATTGATTGAGCCTGAGGGGCGTGCTTGAAGCACCACCCCTGCCAGACCGGGGTGGCTGTTGGGCCGAACCCGAACCTCTACCTCGTCCATTTCCCCTCGCAACTTGCTGCATCAATACCCTCGTCTTCAAATCCTTTGACTTTTTCTCCACCCTTTCCTTGTCCTCGTTCTCTCTATGTTCGTAATATTGTGCCATACTTAATATCACTGACGGGGATGATGCCGTCCAAGTACTTTCCGAAGCCTGCAACCGTGTTGCAATCTCGGGAAGCAAGTTAGTGACAAATCTGTTGACAAATAAACGAACACCACCCTCCTGTGACAGGTCCTGAACACTAAAATCTAAAAACACCCCTTCAAATCTGGTAAAGAAACCTGACACACTTTCATCCTTCTTCTGGCGACACGCAGTCAACTTATCCCAGTCTACTCTTCCTTGGCGGAATAAGTGAGTGCATGTATGTTATAATACGCCCCGGCAAAGCGAGGAGCTCCGCTTTCGGCTTGTTGCCGGGCTTACGCTCCATATCCCAAGCCCTAATCTAATCCCACGTGCCCCCCAACTCTAGCGCATGATCCTGCGTATGAACCTGCCTCCATATATCCACCGGTACCAACAGACCAAAAAACAACTCTATGTCAGCTAGCGTCATTACTGTGGAGGAGGCCGCCTCCGTCAATTCTTTGTAATATGCAGAAGGGTTTTTTGGGGGGTCCGGCAGCTGGCTCTTTAAGGATAGAACCTCACTCCTCTTCCAAGGAGTATAGATCTACTGTTCCTGAAACCGAGCGTCAACCTGTGGTCTAATCACAGCATCAGTGGAATCGCGCAGTTCTGGAAATTCAGGGTGGTAAATGGGATGAACTTCCCTCATGGGATGCTGTGTCCCCATCGTCGGAACCTTCTGGAGCAATCTGCCTCGGTAACCCACTAGTGTCGTTATGTTGCTAAAAACCTCATTGGGAGCCATACCTGCAGCGTATACCCTATCCCGTATGTCATATATTATTTGCGGTGCAACACCTTGAAAACACTGTTCCCACAACCCTATCAGCGTTGCTGACATGTGCATAAGGGCGTGTTGCTGTATAAACGGCTCGTAATCTTTCATCACACTCCACACATCCTCCACACTATAGATCGGATTCCGAGCCCACTGAGCTGCTTGATTCGCCACCATTTGCTTTTCCTCATCACCCACTGCAGAACGCACCAACACTTTATCCATTTGATCTCGCGCTGCTGCCCAGTTCACCTCATGTACTCCACGACATTCAACTGTGCCTGGGGTGTCACACTCACAGGGGAAAGAGCAGACGCAGAGACAGGTACCATCATGTAGCGAGACAGGGTAGTAGGGGTGAAAGGGGGAGTAGCAGTCGATACAGAACTGATAGACTGGGCGGGGGAGCTAACAGCACCCGCCCCGGTGACTGGTGTGAGTAGAAGAGAAGCAAGAGGGGCCAGGGCTGAAGCGGTAGCGCTAGAAACAGGAATGTTAGAAGGAGCGGCACTAGAGGCCAAGGACTGAGTGGTCGGAACTGCCGGGTATATCCGTTCAGGGGCATAAGGAGGAGGAGGGCGAGAATCCAATAGCTCTTCGACTAAATCATCACCTTCCTCTCTAGTAACATAACATTTATCTGTCTGTAACCGAAACTTTCTATCTGCGCATTCTATACCCTTCTCAATCTTTCCTCTTTCATAGGCTACTGCTTTCTGTGTTATAGTTTGCGTCTGCCTCTTCCGGGCCTCTCTCTCTGCTCTCAGTCGTTGCTGCTTTGCTTCTTTCTGCCATACTCTTAGAGAATCAAACATCGACTGTCTGCTCCTCCTAGCGAATAACTTGTCCTGCAAGAAATTCAATTTCTGTTCATCAAAGGAGTCAGTAAGTGGCCACTGTAGCTCAGCATTGTCCCTCGTATATTTATGCCACAATGTGCTAAACATAACAGGGTCAATACCATGTTTAACGTATACGTCAACATTTGGAGAACCCTCCGGAGGTGCAAGCTGGCTCTCTTCCAATCAAGCATCAGTAAAACAACATCGACATCCAAAACACCCCAATTTGCTGAAACAAGGCATCTTAATATAAGACACATGCACTGTCCCTAACGGACAAGTATAACACCAACAATCGGCAAACAAAAACAAGATAAAGTAACAAACATTAGTCACAAACCAAACCAAAACAGTCCAGGGACCACTCCCTACAGTCAAGGGGACTGTATCAAATCCAAGAAGGCAGGCTCCAGCCCCAGACCTTTTCAAGCATTAACCAAATTACCAGTTGGTCTGGCAGATTGTTCGCGGGCAGTCCTGGACCTTTTCAAGCGCGGGCCAAATTTCCAGTTGGTCCGGTGGGCTGCTCGCAAACGCTCTGTGCCTTTTCAAGGGTCCGCAAACCCACCAAGTTCAAGACAAGACAGTCCAGAGACCGTATCAAGACACAGAAGCATTAGTGGTCCTAGTAAATGAAGTACCTACTAAATAGAAAACAATTTGGCAAGAACTTGTGAGCATTGATAGGGTTAAGAGAGCTTTCAATACCTTATAATAGAAAATGTGTTTCATAAAGATGTTGATGTAGAGGGACATGTTACTTGTGTGAGAACAGATTGTTCCACGTCAGCTGCTTCGGCTCAGTTTGAAAAAGTTGACTTGGGTTAAGCAGAAGATATACATGGACACTACAGCATTCAACCTCTACACTCAAGAGACATGATAGGTGATGCTTTAGACTTGTACCAAATGACGAAAACAAAAGAAGAGTGTGTGGGAAAAGAGCTTAGAAGCACAGTGTTTTCCAGTTTTGTTTCCTACAGGAGAAAATGGTCGTTATGATGAACGTCCACTACAGATTCCTACATCAAAGTATAGATCCAGTAGATTATATTCTGAAGATCTGCGTTCTATGCAGAACATACCATACATTTTCCACCTTTTGTTTGAAAGTGATCTGTCAGTGCTATCTTATGCTGCAGGCCATGTTATGAGAACAGGAATACCATTTAATGACATCACTGCAAGAGATTTTGTGGGAAAAGTAGATGGCAAAGATGAGGTATTAGAAAGTAATTTGGTGAATATCATGGCTTGCCAACGTGGTACTCATGAATATTGGTTTCGTCGCCAAGGTGAGCTAAAGAGAATGTTACACAATCTAGGTGCGCCTACCTGGTTTATTACTTTGAGCTGTGCAGAGTATGCTTGGGATAATCTCCATGACTTTGTCAGGCAAGCTAATGCACACATTGCAGGGATTATTTTCAAGACTCCTCTTGAATTGTGTTCAATTGATCCTGCAAATGCTTGTAGATACTTTAGGCACAGATTTGAAGCCATGATCCATTTTATCTGTAACAAAAGAATCCACCACTGGGTGAAGTTGTTGACTTGTTCTGCAGGAAAGAATGCAAAGCTAGAGGTGCACCACATATACATATGTTATTATGGGTGAACGGTGCACCAAGGTTTGGTCAAGACGCTGATGACTCAGTGTTATCATTTATTGAACAGTATGTTACTTGTGACATTTCAGATGAGGCTCAGAACAGAACTCTTAGACAACAAGTCTTGCGATTTCAGACCCATAAATGTGACAAATATTGCAGACGGAGAAACAGAGCAAAAGGGAAATACTATACGAAGTGTTGTTTTAGATTCCCTAGGCTTGTACTTTCCAAAGGAATAGTGAACCGTGTTATGTCTACAATCAGACACGCTGTTACTGGGAAATCACCTAAAAATACATGCAATCTGAAGAGAAGTGAGGCTTCAAAACTTATCAATGATGACAATCCTGCAATCCTGTCCATGTGGAATGGCAGCATGGATATTCAGTTTGTAGCAGACAATTCTATTGCTGTAGCTCGATACATCACTTCATACAAAACAAAGTCAGAAAAGACAGAAATGAAGGCTGTATGAAAAGAGATAGCAACAGAGCAGTCTTTTTTTTTTTTTATTGGCTTATTTGTCAATATACAAGTAACAACAACCAACCGTACATGACTTGCTGATACAACATTACTTGATCGCATCGCAACAACAGACCGGGGTACATTTTGGTTACAGTATATGATCTAATTGCATGGAATAGTGCTCAAACTTGTTCGTCGTCTGGGGAAGGTAAATCTCGCGTCCTCAAATAACCCAGCAGTGGCTCCCAAATGTCTTTTGGCCTTGATGTCGGTGGTAACTCCTCCGCATATAGTTCCAAATTTTCTTTGCAGTATACCAGATCCTGCACCCATTGATCAGGCCGAGGAGCCACCCTACTTTCCCAAGTCATCGCCACCCTCCTTTTGGCAAGAAGCATAGCAATATGCACAAATTTCCCAGTTGTGCCTTTGAGATTAGGCATAATACCCAGTAAGCATGCTTTTGGACAACAGTGTAGTACAGTATTAGTCATTATCCGCAGCCAAGATACCACCTCGTCCCAGAACCCCTGTATTCTCCGACAATACCATGCCAAGTGTATAAAATCTGCCCCTTGAAATCCACACCTTTTGCATTCGTCAGATTCTCTGAGCCCATATTTCTGTAACCGGGCAGGTGTATAATAGACTTGGTGCAAGTATTTAAAATGTATAAAATGTAGATTGCCGTTCGAGGTCAGGGCCTCAGTGAGCTGGCAACTATGTTCCCAATCCCTCTGTGTGATTTGGGCCTCAAGTGTGTCATTCCAGCAGGCTAGGCTGTTATCCATGCCCGGAAGACTTTCCTCCCTTACCGCTCGGTATAGCTTAGTGATTAGTTTGTGTCTTGTTGGGCTCACTAGTAATGTCTGCAGTGCTTATAATGATGGTGGCTCATCAGGGAAGGTATGGTAAAGTGCCTTTACGGCGGCCCTTGGTCTGCGGTATGTAAACATAAACAGCGGTGTCTTATTTTGTATATATTGCAGCTCCTCCGGTGTCAAGAAAGTGCCATTCGGGAACAGGTCTTGCATTTTATCTATACCCGCTAACCTAAGGGAGCGCACAGCCCCTGCTTCTTGTGTGACCGATGTGCAACAGGGAGCAGCGGGGCATATATCGGAAGCTATGCCGTTAGGCGACCTATCGCCTGCCAGACTGATATAGTACAGTCAATAGTGTTAATTTCATTTTTTGGCGTACTCTGTTTGGAGTGTGTTAGGATGCTGCGCAGAGGAATTGGGTGTGCATCCCCGTCCTCCCCAGCTACGTGCGGAATGAATGCATGATGGTTATACCAGTAGTGGGCATATTGCGCCTGGGCACAAAGATAATACAGGTACAGGTCGGGGACTCCAAAGCTGCCTTTTTTGTAGTCCAATCTAAGTGTGTTCCAGCTTACCCGGGGTTGTTTGCCGCTCCAAACCAGTTTCAGCAATTGTGAGCGTAGATTTTTAAAAAATTGACTGGGAAGCCTAATGGGTATATTACTAAAAAGGTACAGAAAGCATGGGAGTACTATCATTTTAAGTGAGAGCAATTCTCGCCGCCAGCGAGAGCGGCAGCCCGATCCACCATGTTACCTGATGCTCTAGTTTGCAGTATGCCTTGCCATAGTTTTCTCTCACCACTTCATCTGGGTTGCGATGTCTCATTATGCATAAATACTTGACAGGGTTGACAGCCCACTCAAGGGGAAACTCTATATCGTATGGGGTCGTGCATTCCGTCAAAGGCACAGCGATTGATTTGGCCCAATTTATACTAAGGCCCGAGAAACGCCCAAAGCGGTGGTATTCCCGTTGTATCGGCCCTAAGTACTTCTGTGGTTCCCTGACGTAAAGTACCATGTCATCCGCATACAGCGAGATGTTGACCGGTCTCAGTGCGAAGCGCAAGGCGGACTCTCTGTGCCGTTGTCTGATAATGCAGGCCAAGGGTTCCAATAGTATTGAAAAAAGAAGTGGCGATAAAGGGCACCCTTGTCTTGACCCTCTGCGAATCTTTATAGGTTCCGACGTCAGACCCTCAATCCTTACTCTCGCTGTTGGGTCAGTGTATAGTAGTCTCACCCACCTGCAGAAGAACATGGGGAGCCCCACTTTTTCTAATATTTGAAACATATAACCCCATTCGATGGAATCAAAGGCCTTAGCTGCATCTAGCAGGATGGCCACCGCCGGTAATTCAGGATTTAGGTTATGGAACAAGGCGAAGATTGTGCGCAGATTATGCGCCGTAGATCTCTCCGGTATAAAGCCGGACTGATCTGGCAAAACCATAGTCGGGAGCAAAGGTTGGAGTCTAGTGGCAAGTATCTTCGCCAGAATTTTAGTATCTATATTGATGAGAGAAAGTGGGTGGTATGATTCACATCGTGATGGGGGTTTGTCTTTTTTTAACAGGGCAATAATCAGGGCATCTCTGAGTGTGGGTGGAAGTCGCCCTTTTTCATAGGCCTCTTCATACATAGCTAGCAAATGAGGCACCAACTCGCCCGCGAACTCCTTGTAGAATTCACTTGAGAGTCCGTCAGGCCCTGGCTCCTTCCTATTTGGAAGAGCCTGAATTGTGCCCCTGATTTCTTCTGCCTCTATCGGCCGAGACAGGTACTCCCGTTGCGCGTTAGACAGCCAGACAAGAGCAATATCAGCTAAGTACTCATTCAATTCCTCTGATTCCGCCCTACCCCTTGATGTATAGAGATCAGCATAGAATTTCTGAAACTGGACAGTGATTGTGTGTGGTATATAGTGATCCTCCCCCATATCGTCCGTGATCTGAGTAATAGTGTAATGGTCCTGCCTCATCTTAACCCTGACAGCAAGATTATGCCCTGGCCTACCGCCCTCACCATACGCTCTTGCCACATTTCTCCTTGACAGGTATTTCCCCTCATTAGCCACCAGCTCATTATATTCTAACACCAGTTCTTTAATTTTGGCCAGTGTAGCCGAGTTCGGAGGGGTTTCTTGATCTCTTTCGAGCTGTCTCAGCGCAGCCTCCATCCTCGAGAGCCGCCCCCTGATATCCCTTAATATGCCTGCATTTGTACTGATACAAGTCCCTCTGATTGTGGCTTTAAAGGCCTCCCAGAGAGTGGCTGCTTCACTAACTGTCCCCATGTTGAAGGAAGTGGCCCTCTAGGGCTACTCGTGTTTTCTTACAACCACCTGCTAAGCCTTACCCAGAATGAAGAGTCGGTCAGACAGTAGAGAATGCAAACGTACATTTATTTAGTAATGCTTTGCAGAGGAGTCCATCATGACCTGCACCCTAAGATGTCTGCCGAGGGACTGACCCCCCAACAGTCTACAGTGAATAATAATTCCTCCCAAGGAGCCTCCAAACACGCCCCCAATGGAAAACTACTGGCCTGGGCCGAACATGAACAAAGAGGCACAGTGGCCGCTTCACTAACTGTCCCCATGTTGAGAGTAAAGTATTGCTGAATGGCTTCTCTGATCGTGGTCTTATATGTCGGGTCAAGCAGAGCCTCGGCTCTAAATCTCCAAGTAAACTGACGGGGGATAATAGTGGGATATGTAGTGTGAGCTTGACCAGATTGTGGTCTGACAGAGTTCTGGGTAGTCTAGCAATGTCGGACACCCATGTATTGGCACCTTCGCTGAGGAGCCAGTAGTCTAGCCTCAACCAACTTCAATGGGCAGTGGACATGCATGTCCCTTCTAATGTGTCCACATTCCGCTTTCTCCACATGTCCACAAGCCCGAATTCTTCCATTCCCGCTATAATGACATAAGCAGCCATGGGAGAATGCCCTCTTTGCTGGCTCGATTTATCTTTGGAGGGATCTAAATGTGTATTGAGGTCTCCACCCCATATTATTTCTGATTCTGGCAACCCACGCAGTACCCTCAGCAGCTCCTCATAGAATTTTGGTTCATCCGTGTTGGGCCCATAGGTGTTCACTAATGTGATGTGCATCCCATGAAGGTTGCCATGGACAATGGCATACCTTCCGTTGCCATCTATGGCTGAGTAGAGCACCGTGAAGGGAGTGCCTTTTTTGACTAGTTTAGCCACCCCTCTTGCGTAGGATGAGTACGAGGAAAACATGCGATACCCCGCCCAGTGCGCGCCCATCCTAATCTCATTGCGTTTAGTAAGATGTGTCTCCTGGAGGAGAGCTACCTTGATGTGGTGTCTGTCGAGTTGTGCTAAAACTTGTCTTATTTTCTGGGGACAGTTCAGCCCGCGCACATTCCACGTCACACATGCAATTGAAGCACTATCTGTCTGTGTAACCCCAGCCATCTAACATATCCAAGACATATGGACCATCAATATGCGATCAAATACCGAATAAAGAGATGCCAAGATGGCAGCAAGCCATATAGAACAGTCACGCAAACCAGGAAAAGAGAACTCCCCACCCCTTACCCCATTACACACACAACAGCATCCCAAATATGCTGAGGACAGTGTATAACAGAGCCCACCCCCCAACCCTTAGGAAACCTGCTTAAGATAAAAATAGAAAAAGAAAAGTGGGGATCACCCACTGGAGGGTCATTAGGAGCCCGAACAGCCTCCATCGTAGAGGTGGCCAGATGGTGCGGGTCACAGTCCGCACCCCAGTTACCCCATATAAGTCTGCAGCATATTCACGTTCTTTGTGTAGGCTCAAAGCGACGGTCTGCTTTCATTCTTGATCCGAGTCTATCGATTCCTGCAAGTGTTGGGTGCGTGTTTTTTTTAGCATGGTTTTCAGGAACTCTTGCACTGCCTTGGGGGAATTGTAGATTTTTTGCTGTCCTTCGTAGTCAATCCGCAGCCTTGCCGGGTATAACATGGCATATGTGATGTTCGTTTTCTGTAGCTGCTTCTTGACCGTTGTATATTCTCTCCTTGCTGCTTGCACCGCAGCTGTAAAGTCCGGGTAGAAGGCCACCTGGAATCCCCAGTAGTTTATATCAGCTTTCTCGTGAGCCTGACGGAGGATTGCGTCGCAATAACAGTAATTTAAAAGCTTGGCAATTACCGGCCTGGGGGGCGCATCAGGGGGCGGCCTCGCTGCCAAAGATCTGTGGCCGCGCTCGACTACAAACAATGCTGACAAGCTTTCTCAGCTGAACAGTTCGATAAGCATCTGTTCCACATATTCCTCCATCTTTCCGGCAGTGGTGGACTCCGGAATGCCGATAATGCGAATGTTGCTGCGCCGAGAACGCGCCTCTAAATCTTCATTTTTGGCCTGAATGATGGAGAGGAGCTTCTCCATGTCGGTGCATTTGCTTACTGTGGCTTGAACATCATCTTCTACATTAGAAATCCTCTGCTCCGCCTCTGTGATTCTGGAGGCTTGTTTGTCCAGCTTGGCCGCCATGGAATCCATCCGTTGGTTCAAGGTGTCCATTTTACTATCTATGGACATAAGGCTCTGCTGCATGACCTGAAGCGTCGCTGCAAGTTGAGTAGAGTCCGGCGCGGCTGGGGACTCTTCCTGGTCGCCCTGGCCGCCCTGATCATTTTGCACCATTTTTTGCGATTGTTTTCACTTGATATGTAAGGCGAGGCTGTCCCTTGTCCGGTTTGCCCATTTTTATATTTAATCTCAAAATGGCAGCTTCTCTTGCGACTGGCAGGGATCTTTATCTGTATGCAGCTGAGTGGTTCCGTCTGCCTGCTCAGATGTTTGAGAGGTGGCCCTCAGGTCAGAATCCTATGCCCCATGAATCCGCTGACAAACAGTTGAGGCGTCTCCCCAGTTATTTCGCCGGCTGAGCACTTAGTATTTGCTTTGCCTTCATGCATTCAAATCGCAGGCCCAGTGCGCCCTCAACCTCCACTGCACAGCTCCTATGTGGGAAGGTCAGGTGTTTTTTGTTTTTTTGGTTTTTTTTGTTATGTTTGTGTACAAGTTCCTCCTTACTTATGGTGACTGCTGCAGTCTCCCTGGTGCATCCCGGCAATCCACGGTGGGTCCTCACTGCTTGTAGGCCCTTTCTCGACCCTCTGTCTGGGGCCTGTCTCCAGGGTTTTGATATGGCGTCACCGCCACCTCTCTGCTCTACGTTTGCCTCCGGCGGGCCGGCCGATCAGCCGGTTAGTCAGCAAGCGCCCCTGCAGCCAGCATCAACATCTTTCGCCCCAGAGCTGGCAAGCCCCGCCTCAGCCCGATCCGTCTCGCGCCTCCAGGCCAGCAGATAGGCCAGAGGCCTCGCGGTACCGGCAACCACAACCTGGTGCCCTCCTGCAGACCCCTTCGCAGCATCAGCACAGCTCACCGGTCTTGGGCTCCCGATCGTCGATCTCCGCCTCGGACGGCAACTCGGCAACTCAGCACCTCAGCTACAGTTCATGGGCTGCAGAGATGTGGCTCACCCCTCCGCTGTCTCAGCGCCCCTCGGGCCGCGCAGGATCATGGTCCAGTCTGTGCCCGGTCGCACACACCTCGCGTCCGCAGCCTCTGCGTGCCCTCAAGCAGTGTTTCAGGGCAGTATTATGCAGCGGTGTTCCTTCTGTGCTCTCATCGCATATTCCGGTGGTCCGTGGGTGCTGGCTGTGAGGATATTGGGCAGATATATTTTGCCTGGCCGGCGGAGCTGCACTAATGTGCAGCCATCTTGCTTCAGGCTCTCTAGCGCCCCCCCAGCAACAGAGAAGTCTTTAAGTAAAAAGATTTACAGTTTCAGTATAAAGATGCCCTCACATAGGGAAATAGGATCTCATGAAGCTTGTGACAAACTCAGTCCTTCTAGCCTGTACAGGCAGTCCAAATCAATAATTTGGGCTAGTTTAGTCCTGGCATCAACACAAAAACATGTGTTGAAACTGTTTCCTGAAATCGAGTACCTAGCTCAGTTTCAGCCAGAAACCACAGAGCTCCTTAAAACATATATATTTTTTCACACAAACTTTATTGCAGTTTTACATACTGATGCATACCATGTATGACATGAAAGGATGTATACTAGTCAAGCTTTCAAATAGACCGTATTACTGACATTAGTACAGTATAATGGCTGCTAAGCAGTGCACAATAAAAGGCACGCCAACCACAGTTGCTGATGAAATTACATGAAAAATCATTGGCAACAATACAGGCATCAAAAATGTAAAATAAGGTCAATCTGCCATATATATGGTGCACTGGAATGCAATCAAAATAGCCGACAAACGTACGCACATCCCCCATCCCCTCCCTCTTCCCCAAGCCAGTAAACGTCATGGTATACATATGCATATATATGTTGTGAAACTGCATGGGGATGGAGCCTATGGGACCACATATCCCACAGAGACTGGGCATGAGTGTCTTGGTGTATCTTTCTCAACTTGTCAAGCCATGTGACGTATGGTGGAGACGTAACAGAGTTATCAGAGGTTCGGCGCGGCACAATTTGAGATAATGGTACAGAACTACAGGAAGGGGAACAGACACAGGACAGTGCCAACCTTGGGCAGAGTGAGTAATAACAGCTAGAAATGTGGGCAAGGTGATTCATCATTCCCCTCCTGAGCTCTAAAGGATTCAAGCCATGCATTCCATTCCATGACTATGAGTCACTTCTGCAAGCCCCAATATTTCTCCCTCCGCCGTGCTCCACCACAACATCTCCTCCTGCCACTGGGGGACAATGGGTGCTACTGGGGACTTCCAGCATTGTTAGGAGGCACTTTGCCAATAAGAGTGCTTAATTCATGAAACGTGCCACAACCCTGGAGCCCTTAGGCCTAGAGTATAGTATAATATAGTATTGTAGGGGGAAGAAATGTTGCGCCAGCACCTTGCTCAAAATGTTATATTTAGTATTGAGCAGGGACAAGGGTCTGTAAAAGGTCATATCTTCTGGAGGTCTGTCTGGATTTAAAAGATAGGAGGCCAATGCCTGCCTGGTGGTGGGGGCAGCATTCCCTCCTCCAGTGATGCTCTATAAACCCGGTCTAATTGTGGCACCAGACGCTTAGCAAAGCTGGCATAAAATATGACAGGGAGGCCATTTGATCCCGGAGCCTTGTTATGAGTGAGATCATCGATGACACTCCGAATTTCACTTGGAGAGAATGGAGCGCTCAAAGCCTCCCTGTCTGTGTCCTACATCCTAGGCTGAGACAAATGCTCCAGGAATGAGCGAAGAGCAGTTTGGTCAGGTGGGGGGGGGGGGCACTATAAAGAGTGGCATAAAAGTCACGAAAGCCCACATTATTATCCAATTGGGTAGTTACATGATTATGTTGAGGTGTGAGTACCGATAGGATAGGCGTGGGTGAAGGCGATGGTCAGATCATATGTGCCAGCAGTATACTGGACTTGTCAGACTCTGTGTGCGTCCACTGCTTATACGCCCCATAAAAGAAAATTTGCATGAGCTCAAGGAACTCAGTTTAATTTCCTGCAACTGAGCCGCACATACCTCACTCTCAGCTGCAAACTTTTCCAGTGGACCCAAACTGTACTCAATGTGAGTAATGCAAAAGAGGACTTTTGTATGGGCCTCCACCACAGTATAAATGGATACCCACCTCACCACAACCTTAAAGACCTCCCATTCCACCAATGGTGATGAGGCAGTGTCAGTGTTTTCAGCAAAGTATGTGTCAATTGTGGTAGCCAGAGTGCCCTTTACCACCGCATCCTCCAGAAGTTGGGGCTGCATTCGCCAAATGGTGATAGGAGCCGGTGCCCGACCTCATGATATCATGAATTTTAGAGGGTTATGATCAGACACCGTCTTACCCAGGTATGTCACAAGAGTCACGTGTGCTTGGGGAGATGCGGTGCAAAGGACTCTATTAAGGACTGCATGTAATTTATGTGGGGGCAAATAAAAATGAATATTCAAGCATACCAGTGTTACGACTGCGCCAAACAGCAGACAGGGTCCTCCCTGCAACCCATTGTTACAAAGCCCTGGCTTGCCTGACAGAGCACGAGCTTGGGAAGAGATCTGTTCCATTTAACATCTAGAACTGTGTTGAAATCCCCTGCTATCCCCTGGACAAATGTGCCAAAACAAATCATGCTCTGTATTCGGCGCATAAACAATGCCAAGTACCACCGGCTTCCCATCCAGTATACTCTTAAAAAAACCCATAGTGAGCATACACATCAACTCTAGTAGCCAAAGCTATGAAGGGGACCCCTGCTTGCAACCAGATCACAGCACCCTGTGCATAGGCTGAGTAAGATGTATGAAATAGCTGACCCCTACATTTTTTATACAGTTTGAATGCTTCAGGGGCAGTAAAATGCATCTCCTGCAAATAAACTATGTATACCTTGCGACGGTGCAGTTGTGCCAATATCCTATACCTCTTCCGCACTGACCCTGATGTTCCAAGTTATCATGTTATATTTACATTCAATATCCAGCATTGTGAAATACAACTGAGCATATGTACCCACATCCCCCCAGTGTGTAATAGTACCATTTACATGCACAGCATGTGACAATGACATCCACCTTTACATAATACCCCAGTACAAGGTCCAGCGAAGAACAATCGTTCAACCAAAGCTTTAGGAAAATCCTTAGAACAATATAACAGTGTGTGCATTCGCTACTGGGGTGCGTGGCATTGGGCATGACATAGATCAACAGGTGGTAAGAAAGAATCATCAAGGTGCCAGAACATTACCAGCCCTGAGGGCCCTGGAATCCATAATGCGATAATAGAGCAAAGTCAATAACTGCAAGTATCAAAGAAGGCAAAGACATTGACAGCAGGGACTCACATACACAACTAGTGTCAATGTACAAGCAGCAAAACTTGTCTGAGAATTCGCCTGTTCCTCCGCCACTGAGAACACCGTCCACCCTTCCCGAGACCTCTGCGACACACTGGCAGACTTCTTTCACCGCAAGATCGCTGACATCTACAGCATCTTCGACCCTCAACCCACCAACCTCTCCCACCCCGCACCCTTAGCAACACTACCCTCCACTGTATCACCGAATTGAAGCAACTCTCACCGGAAGACACCATGTCTATCAGGAACTCCATCAACTATGGATCCCCCTCAGACCCCTGCCCTCATCACATCTATAACCTAGGAAGCAAAGCCATTGGAGCCCCCCTCGCAGGACTCCTCAACACCCCCATCACCACAGCCACCATACCAGACACATATAAGCATGCCCAGGTCGAACACCTACTGAAGAAACCCACAGCCAACCCCAACAAACTCAAACATTACTGACACATTTCACTCCTCCCCTTCCCCGCCAAAGTCTTGGAGAAGGCCATCAAACTCCAGCTTACCAACTTCCTCGAAGAGAACAACTTGCTCGACCCCTCCCAGTTAGGTGTCTGACCTAACCACAGTACTGAGACGGCCTGATCGCAGCCACGGACGACATCAGATGACTCCTCGACCAAGGCGGCGCAGCCGCCCTCATCCTCCTCGACCTTTCGGCACCCTTCGACATGGTCTCCCACCACACCCTCATCATAAGACTCCCCCACATAGGTATTTAGGGTAAGACTTTCGACTGGATCGCCTCCTTCCTCTCTGGACGAACCCTGAGCATCCACCTCCCTCCCTTCACCTCTGCATCCAAAGACATCGTATGCGGCGTACCCTAGGGTTCCTCCCTCAGCCCCACCCTCTTCAACAAATAAATGACACCTCTGGCCAACATCGCCCGCACCCAGGGACTCAACATCATCTCCTACGCCGATGACACCCAGCACATCCTATCCTTCTCAGAAGACCCAGACACCGTAAGACTCAACTTCCAAACCACCCTGACCAACATCTACACCTGGATGAAAAACAACTGCCCAAAACTCAACGTAAACAAGACAGATATCATCATTTTTGTAAACAAGCCCTCCCCTTGGGACAACACCCAGTGGCCCTCTGCACTCGGCCCATGACCCTCCCCATCAGATCAGGCTCGCAACCTTGGCATCATCGTGAGCACCCAGCTCACAATGAAACACCAGATCAACACCGTCTCCTCTGCCTGCTTCCACACCCTCCGCATGCTCCACAAGATCTTCCGGTGGATCCCTACCTCGACCAGGAAGACAGTAACCCAGTCCCTTATCTCCAGCTGACTCGACTACGGCAACGCCCTCTATGCCGGAACTTCCAAACAGCTCCTCAACTGCCTCCAAACCATTCAGAACTCAGCAGCAAGGCTCATCCTTAACCTCCCGAGAAGAGCTAGCATTACCCCTCACCTCAGAGCCCTCCACTGGCTCCCGTGCAGAGGAGAATCCTCTTCAAACTCCTCACTCACGCTTACAAAGCCCTCCCCAAAACCGGTCCCTCCTACATCAGCAACCACCTGACCTTCTACCAACCAACCAGAGAACTCCGCACTGCCACCCTCACATTAGCCCACGTCCCACACATCCATCGCAGCTGTTGCGGTGGCCGCGCCTTCTCCTACCTCGCCGCCAAGTCCTGGAACTACCTCCCCCTCCACCTGCGCATCACCCTCTCTGAGAGAGTTCAGGAAGCAGCTGAAGACCTGGCTTTTTGACCTCCACCTCTCTCCGACCAAGGATTGCCCAAACCACACAGCACCTGGAGACCCCTTTGGGGGGAATAGTTGCGCTATATAAACCCCATTGATTGATTGACAAACTCACACCCAGCTTATGCTGGGAGGAGCAGCACCACACCAGCCCATTGGGGCCCATGCAGTTCACAGGTTGGCATCTTCAGAACAGGCCATCCCGCAGTACGTGCCACAGGATGAGGGGCAGATAGCATACTGCGCCGGTACTCACAATAGTCATCAAAGGATTTCATTGGCTGTCTGTGGCATGACGTGCTGCATGAGTCGGAGTTCGAGGCACCACTAGGAAAAGAGCAGGAGCTGACTGGTGGACGTTGGTGTCGAATGGAATTCGCCGATGCTAGTGTAGCCCTCTGATCCTCCAGGGCCTGCTGTGGAGAAGGAGCCACACTGGACAAGGCGTGGAGAGCAGGACCACAATGGGCACCTCAGAGGGGGGCACTGAGCCTTAGGTGCCGGCTGCCCAGGTGCCTCCAGTCTATGGGAATTGGTAAACTGCTGCTCCACCCAATCCCATGCAGATTCTGGCATGTAAAAAAAAAGGGCCGGCTGGTCTTGGAGTGCCTTATGTCTGGCAGGGAATATGAGGGCATATGTCAGACCTACAGTTCGCAACTGCTTCTTGACTGCCTGGTAGGAGGAACACTGGTGCTGGACAGCGGGTGTATAGTCCGGGAACAACAATATTCATACATTGTCCACTGTTATGGGCGCATTCTCCCTGGTGCACCGGAGTATGACCTCATGATCCCTGAAAGTCAGTATGTGGGCCATGAATGGACATAGCGGCATGACTGGAGGTGGTCACAGTGCAGGGACCTGGTGTGCAGTCTCAACTGTGAACAGCTCCGATAAGCCAATCGGCGGCACTGCACTCCGCAGCCAATCCTCCATATACTGAGTGGCATTAGGGCCTTCCACTCCTTCCGGCATGCCTATGATGAGATCAGTATTCCGGTATGCCTGGCTCTCAGCATCCTCCGGCCGTTCATGAAGTGTAGTAACCTGCTTAGGGATCTGGTCAATGATAAAGGTCTGGTCCGTTTGCCATGGTATCAGTGATGATACTGGTGTTTCAGTGGTCTTGACCCTGTCAACCAGGTTATTATGATCGTCCTTAAGAAGACTGAGATCAGTGGTAATTACACCAAGTCTTTGTTCAATGGCCATTCTAGAGTCGCAAATCTCTTGCAGAATAACATCAAGTTTGTCCAATGGAGGGGCGGCCAATGTGGGGGAATAGAGTCTTCAGTCGCCACATGGAGGAGCTGTCCGATGGGGTAGACTGAGAGCGTTTAAGCCAAGTGACTGCAAAGTTCTGGCCCTGGTGCAACCCATTCTGAACCGTGATCAATGCCAGGCAGTTAAAGGAATCCATGATCAATGCCTGGCAGTGAAAGGAGTAAGTAGGTAGGTGAACTGTGGTATACTCGGGCAACATAACAATTGTCCCAGGGGCAGATGTGTTGCCCAGTCGATGCAGTTTACTCCATTACAGTAATGATACACTCCAGCAGCAGTGGCAGGGCACAGGAGAAAAGTACCCGCAACCTCTTGCCTCCATGCCTCTAACAGGCACGTGGTGGGTGCTAGATGCACCTCCCTAGATGATGCCCCCGTCCCGTGGTCACAGAGTCATAAAATATACACATATTCAAGGGGAGCTGACCCCATGCCACACTGAAAGGGCCTACCGCCGGAAAGCAGACTCCAAAGATTGTCCCTAGTAGGCCACATGCAGGGACAAGTAGAGACACCGGGGGGGGGGGGGGAGAAGGCTGTCAACTAACTGCAGGAGACACTGGTGGCCCAAACCATGTCCTTGCATTGACTGTAGCAGCCCACAGGGGCACGCCACAGCTTCCTTCAGTTAGGGCAGCACAGGAGGAGCCATGGCCTCAATCTTCAGCTAGCCGCCACTCTGCACATACGTGGTAGACCATTCCTCCACAGCCCAGCAAGCACTTCCCCAGCAGCCGGCACGCTCATCTGAGGCAGGGCAAATCATGCTGCTGCAAACACAGGGCACAGCCGGCAGCTACCTCCATGGCAGCCACGAGCCCAGGTAATGCCACCGCAACAGGGCCAGGTGCGTGCCCTAGTTCCTGGCCAGCACAGCACCGCCTCTCACAATGAGCCCCAGCACTCGCCCCACACTGCATACACAGCTGACTGCCGCACCGCCAGTCCTCCGGAGTACCTTCACTGGTCCGCCATCACTGCAACACCAGGTCCAACTGTCCCTCCCAGTCTTCTCAGGGCATATCCTCCAACCCGGGGGCGGTCAGCACCGCAATCTCGAGCCCCAGCAATGCTGCAGTGAGAGGCCAGGTCAGAGTCCACAGGCCCTCGTAAACATGGCATCTCCCCTTGTGGCATCCCTCGCCATCTGCCTGGTCCCTGCGGTGCTCGTCTATGGCGAGCCGGCACTAGAGTCGGGACTGCCAAGGGCAGGAGGCACAGCAAGAACTTCTCACTGCCAGGATGCCGCATTATACCACAGATAAGGGAGGATTCCGGGGCTCAGATCTGGGAGCTCTAGGTTTGCATGACTGACATCTTTGGCGGTTAGCCATGCCCCCCTCCTTAAAACAAATATGATGGATACTTATTATCCTAATTGAAGTGTCCATCTAGAAAACCTTTGCTTGTATGAAGTATTACAGTATTATACATGCAGAAATAATGTAGATGAAAACATTGAGCAAGGAAAGTTTGGGGTTACTGGCTGTAATGGATGTTCAGAGAGACATTCGAAACTAAGTCTCATTAATCATTGTTTACTGAGCTGTCAAACAGGTGAGAAAAGAGAGTTATTGTTCCTGGCTCTTTTGCAACTTTTTAAACCTTGGCGTTCAGAGACTGAACTACTAGGTGACTATGAATGTCACAAAGTCACTTTCAATGCAGTCAAATATAGTATTGAATGTGAAGTGTTTCCCACATATTAAAAATTTTTAAATAATGAAATCCAACCAGCGGAAACAATTGCTATAGAAGTTACAATGGACAGCTCACAAGAGAGCCAGTGCTCAGGGCCTAATTGTCAGGATCCCCTTGGCCAGCCTATCATTGAAAATGAGCTATCCATAGCTATGAATGAAGTAAAAATGCTATGGCCTAAGTGAGGAGTGACACTATTGATTTAGATCATTTGATCTTTTAGCTCAATCAAGAACAGCTAGAAATGTTTCAGCAAATAACTAAATCTGTAGAGCATGGCCTACTACATGATAAGTCTGAATGTTCCTGTAGAACATTTAAAGCCTACACTTCTCTAAGTTAGTGGTCAGGCAGGTACATGAAAAAGTTTTCTAATTAAATTCCTGACTGCATTTGTTCACAGGAAGACTAATTGTGATCTCTCATGTGTTGTGACAGCTCATACTGGACTAGCTGCTCACAACATAAAATGAATCACATTGCGCAGACTACTCATGTTGCCTGTGGAACATGACAACAAACTAGAGTATCTGAAGTTATCTGGTGATGCTTGTCATGAAGTGTCCAGAGTTCTAAAAAAAAAAAAAATGTCTCATTATTGATGAAGTTGTCATGATATTTAACCTAATGCTAGCTTTCATTCATCTGAGGATGCAAGAGGTCCTCAGAACTGACTATGATGTTCAGTTTGGTGGAAAACACGTCATAGTTTTTGGTGATCTTCTACAGTTGACTCCTGTCACAGATCAACCAGTTTTTAAGAAACTTCTTCATGAAGAAACTAAAAAGTCATTAAGCAGTATTGTAAATGTTAACACATGGTTACATTTTCAGTATGCTGAATTGACTCAAAATATGAGACGGGCAGCAGATGGGGAGTATGGCAATATATTAAAAGATATGAGAATAGGAATCATTAGCAAACAAGCTAAGAAAGCTGTTGCTTCTCGCCTGCTTAGATCTCTATTCCCACACAATAACTCACCAGCTTCTATAATTCAAAATCTTATCAAAACTCAGAAACAGATTTTGTGCCTCATGCCAACATTGGACGAGTATGCACGATTTCACTCAGAAATGCTTCATTTGAAAAAACAGGAGATTGTGAGTCTTACTAGTAAAGATAAAATGGAGCATAAAGGTTTAAACTTACCACTATGTCAATCAGTAGTAAAGAAACTGGAATCAGTAGAGAAAACAGTTTCACATACTGCTGGTTTAGAAAAGATTCTAAACCACTGTAATCATTGTAGAATAGTTTTGCGACTAAATCTGAATGTCGAGGAGGGATAAGTGAATGGTGCAATGGGGAATGTGATAAACGTCATTCCATATCCCAACAGAACTGAATATGAATATATTAGGCTAAAATGTGACCATATTGAAGAGGGGAAACAAATTGGAAGGTGCACTGCTAGATTTGTATTGGTAAATGGCCTGCATGTCATGCAAGACAACAGTTCCCTCTCTGCTTGACCTATTTTGTTACCATTCAAAAATCTCAAGGATTAAGTTTGGATGAAGCAATGATAAATATAAGTCACACAGTGTTTAAAAAGGAATGCCTTATATTGCTTTATCACGGGTTAGGTCATTGTCAGGGTTGTACCTTCTTAATTTTGATGAGAGCAATGTCAATGCTGACTCATCATGTGTAATAGAATACAATCGTTTGAGACGACTGTAGGCTCCTCATCTCAGCTTATATCCCATTGTTGACAAGCATAAAAATGATAGAAAGCAAAAACGTTCTGAGATTGTAGATTTTTCAAAAGTTTCAAAACTAAGTAAAGATTCTACAAACAGTTCAAAAAAGCTAAAAAGTAATGAAGTCAGTAATGTAACCATGTTCTAACACTTCTAGAGATTCATGTTACTGCAATGTAGTACTTAATGTTCTATTCCACCTACAACCGGTGATTGAATAAATTTCTACAAAACAAAGAGGTGCAAACTAAGTGGCCTGTTAACGGGAATGTGCTCTCAGCAAAACCAGTGTGTACCACAGGGCGCTTCACTTAAAGTTAGAAACTGCCTGCCCTATGGCTGGTCCAGCCAGGTGGTGTAGGAGTGGTTGGCCTGTAAAAGGGGCAGGGTTGTAAAGGTGTGGGGAACACTTGTTTGGAGGACTCTGGCTGACAAAGGGTATTATAGCATTTCACATTTCCTCGTGTGCATCCTGGCAATAGCTGTATCAGAATGTGGGTGTTGGGCACTCCGCGCCTTGGTGGGTGCATCAGTACAGCAACACAACATCCATCAAAAGTCTTGAAGGTAGCAGAAGATTTGGTGTACCCTTAGGTACTGTACACAGGTATACCTTTAGCAAAAGTCTGGCTAGGGGCTACATACGCTAGGGTGGGGACTCCAGTATGGCGACACAGCAGCTGCAGATCGCAGTCAGGCTGACGGTTGCAGGCAATAAGGACATGATGTAGCAGAATAATTGAGCACACTTGGGGGACCCCAGGCCTCCCCCATTTTTAGATCCACCTTTGTCTTGTTTTTGGAGGGAGAGGATCACCGGGCATCCTTGAATGGACATGACACAGCTTAAATTTTATACATGCCTACATGTTCACTTGCTGGTGCGGCACATGGTAATCAGTCTGAACCCTGAAATTTGGGACCATCCAATTAATGGGGGTAAACAAGGGCTTAGTCAACCCCCAAATGAAAATGCACAAATTTGCACACAGTGCGCAATGGATTGTATCACACAGAACTGTGGTTACGAAGAGAGCTGTTGACATCCCCTATTTCTTGCCGGTGCTGTACTCCCATAAAAATTGAGGTCAGCGGGTAAAGATAAGGGTATTGTGTTGTCCACAAACAATGACTTATTCAAACAAATATACTCATGGCCTTGAAGGCGGACACCTCTATGCTTACCAGCGAATCCTGAACTCAGGGCCTGGGCAGTGAGGGGTAATTACAGGGCCAAAACAACCCCTAATCCGAAGGCCCATTAGCACAGAGGGACATATTGTGGAACTGTGGTTAAAGAGGTGAACAGTAGTTCCCAACTTCCGGGGAGGCCATCGAACTTTCCTACAGAAGTGTAAATTAAACCAAGTACAAGCCCACCAAGCAGGAGGGCTTGGTTCAACCTGAATTCAAAATAAAATAAAATAAGAAGGGCTCCGTAAATTAGGCATGGCCTCGTTAGTGCAAACACAACAGGGTACCCGGATAGGGACGGGGTACAACTGCCAGAGGTTGATAGGGAATTTGTCCATCTGAAAGGACTGGTATCTGCAGGTTGCAGGAGATTATGGAGCCCGCCATGGTGGGGGGGCCCCGGATATGACGGCGGCCACATCCAGGGCTTGGCGGAGTTACAGGGCGATCCGGAGGCTGAATGGTACATAGGGGTACCCTGTTCAGGAGCACAATAAGGGTGTAGAAGCCAAACAACCCCAGGAGTCTTTACGGCAGGATCCGGGAGGAAAGCGACGGCCCCCGCTATTCCTTCGGGCGGTTGTAAGCTTGAGCAACCTGAGGGGTGGACTGGACACGCTCCGCCCCTAAAAAGGCATGAGTAAAGGGATGGACTGGTGGTCCATGGTATTTAAGGGGGATAATCCCCACAAAATGGTAGCACCGATTGGGTGGGCCACAGTGCAGTTGGCTCATCAGGCGGGCAGGGCAGCTTAGGTTAGTCACCACTGCCTGCCCTTGGATCGCCCGTAAGTTAACCCACCATGTTGGCATATTTCTGGTATGAAATAAAACAAGCAGCAAAATGTTTCCAAACAAACATGTCTTGTGTGTTTATTTATTGATCTGCATGCTATGTTCTTCATGTTGGGTGAGTTGCCTATATTGGCACTATGAGGCTGCTCGCGGCACGCGCAGTGTGCCCACTTAAGAAGGCGGTCACCCTAATGCCACATTAGGCACAGCAGCATGTCTAGTGGTTGGGACCCTCCGGGAGTCCCCAAAGTCTGGCGCGGGCCACGTGTCATGTTCGGCCCATCAGAGGGTGGGGGACAAGGTACTTATACCTGCCCCCACCCATCTGGCTTTCCTTTTGTGCCTTCTGGTCACACCATCTCCCTCCCTACCGCATACCCGGCATGTTGGCTGGGGTGCGTAGCTAGGGTAGGAACATGTTAACTTGTTAATTTGTGTTGCAGGCGAAGTTACAGGGCGATCCGGAGGCTGAATGGTACATAGGGGTACCCTCTTCAGGAGCACAATAAGGGTGCAGAAGCCAAACAACCCCAGGAGAGAATGTGGTCCAACGGCTAGGGCGGTTGACCTCGGAGTTGGAGAACCGGGTTCGAGTCTCGGCAGGGACGCTCAACATTTTGTGATTCTGGGCAAATCACTTATTCTCCCTGTGCCTAACAAAAATGAATGTATCCGTCTGTAACGTAACTGGTGCTCATGTAAAGCGCTCTGATACCTTCGGGTCTAGTTCGCGCTATATAAAACTCCACAAAAACAAAAAGACAAACCTTTATGTCAAGCTTTGACAACTCTGTTCAGTTTAGTACACACTGAAAAACATGCATGTAATTCAATTGCATTTATACGTGATATAGTTGACAACTGTAATGGTGGTATGCAATTCACTTTGAAACACCAACAAGATGCACAGGAGTTTTTAATGATAGTGCTAAATGTGTTAGAAAATGAAGGATTTTCAGTTAATCACTACTTTGAAACAAATTATTCATGGAACCATGAGTGTATCAATTTTTCGTATTCAAGCAGAACAGACACTTAGGGGCCGATTCCGATCTCGGCCGGTAGGGCTCCGAATCGGATTCGGCTTAACCAGATCCGATTCGGAGCCCTATTTCCCGACCGATTCGTACGCGCGTCCGGCCAAGCAAGTACGATGCGAAATCGCCGACCGACTCGTTCGGGCGTCCCAACCGCTCCGACCGACTCGTTCCCAGGTCGAACCGCACCGACCGACTCGCTCGGACACGACTCGCACCGCGCAATGGAGACGTTCCCCGGCCGGGCAAGTACGATGCGCGCCGCGAGCAGTCCGACCGACACGCGCCGTCCGGCTCGAAAGAGCAGTCGGAGCCGTGCTTCGAGGTCCGTGTCGGACCCCCTGTATGCGTAGCCGCGCGAGTCGCACACAGGGGGACCCATGGGTCCCCCCTACCTGTGCATGCACGGCGCGAGTCGCTTCGCCGCGTACCCGCTGTAGGGGGCGCCCCTGTTTGCCTCGCACCCATTGAGGCAATGGGAGCCCGCATGCGCGTTGTACGACCGGCTCCCATTGACTTCAATGGGAGTCCGACCGACTCGAGTACGATAGCATACGGACGCATTGTACTCGTTCGGTCGGGCTGCACGGGTCCGATTCGGTCGGAAAGCTCTCCGGGTCCGGGTCGGTCGGAGAGATTTCCGGCCCGAATCGGAATCGGAATCGGCCCCTCAGTCTGAGCAATTTGTGTACCTTACAGTGCCATACTCTAAACCAGTAGCTTTCGAAAAAACATTTTGTGAAAGCTGTACAGAATAACTCTTGTCCAGACTGCACAGCAAAAATACTGCCTAAATTAGTTGTAAGACACAACTCAAAATATCTTATTCTTTTGCTACAAAGATATAGAGCTGATGGTAGCAAAAAAATACTGATATCACCAATTTTAAAGCTGGCCAGGTATCAATTCATAAAGAAACGTACACTGCTTTTGCCAATATTTTTCATCATGGCCAGTCAATCAACTCCGGCCACTACACAGTCTACTTTAAAAACGTATCTTGCTGGAATGAATGTGATGATGCACGTCTTACAGTAAAGCATAGGTTACCCTGGAACTTTCAAATTCCTATCTTATATTTCTACAACCAAAGTTCTAGAGGAAACAATATTCACAAACTTCTATGTATATATAAATAGACAACAGGCATTAGAGCTCATTTTCATTGCTGTTATGTGGCCCACCAAGGATAACGTTTATATAATGATTGAAATTTTACTAATAATAAAAAATAGAGTTAAAATAAATAAATGAGTATCAATGTGTACTACATACCAATGCTGCTTAGTTACACATAAAACGTGTTTTTTTTTCATGAATCCAATTGATTTATTTTTCTCCACAACTACGGAATGGATTGCATTTAATTGAACTATACACACTGTTAGTATTCTGGTGTATATAAGTATACATATTGTATCAGGATATATTCAGTGCAAATGCAAACTCCTTTAAAAACAATTCAGTCTTGCAAAAGGCTCGCCAGAATAAGGCAGGCAGCACTGCCCCTCAGACTGCATGCGAGGGATTGTCTCCCTAGCTCTCGCCACCGACTATGATGGGCTTTTCCGGGCTCTCATGAGACTCCAGCTATGAAAAGAGCAGTTTTTGTTAACATTTTTTAACCACTTTAAATAGTTTTGTGTTTTTTGAGTTTTTTATATTTTTTTGTATTGTTAAATTTTAAAACAGAGTTCAACTAAAACTTGAAATTTGGGGAAAAAACTAAAAAACAACATCGCCCTCAACAAACAGGAGAAACATGTGCAGAAATAACTGTTAAACTAACTAAACAACTGCCTGGGGGGCATTTGTGATCTTGGACAAGCTTTCCCTGTGCAGATCTGCTTGTCTCCGATGAAAAAATGATCTGCTTACATAAACAGCAAAAAAAAGCTTTATTAAGATAAGCAGAGTTGTTATCTGCTTCAGCACTCAGTACCTCAGTAGGCACAGTATCTCCAGGTTCAAAAGAGGTGAAAGCCCTTGAAGAGTTGTCTAGCTCTGCAGCATGAGCTAACTCTGCCCAAGCAAGCCTTCGCGGATGCATAGGCATGTGCCTCCACATGCCTGTGGTACTCATACAGTACTATTTGTTTCTACTCCCCTGGCTGAACTCCTTCTTGCAAAGTTTGAATGTCACAAACTTTGCTGAGATTATTTTCCCACCTGGCCTCATGTCAAAGATCTGCCATACCAAACTGTCTTTGGCAGGTTGAGGTGGTGCAACTGCACCAGGCTTTTCATCAGACTCTGATGAAGACATTTTTGTATAGCAAAACAAAGAGGGAAACAGAGCAAGCCAAGAAAGTCTACCCACACCAAAATCCAACAGGCAAATAGAGCAAAATGGATGGAATCTTCCTTTTGTAAATAAAGATATCCATATGAACCAATCACAACCCTTCCTTAGGGTGTGTTCCCTCTCCCAAAACTCTCTTGAGTGTCTTGTGAGACGCTTGCGAGATCATAAAAAAAATCTTGCTTTCTATGTTGAACGGAACAATACATAATCAGTTTTTCTAACTTAATCAACATCTCTAATGTCTTACTTTATTCAGAATTAGAAGAAAACAGTGTTATTAACTTAATTCCAAATATACGATCTCGCAAGTGGTTTGCGAGAGCTGAACAGGAAGTACAGCCCCCTCGGAATCAATGCAGGGGATTGTGTGCTCGTCTCCCGTGAGCATCTTGCAAGAGTTATCACTTTGTAAAAAATAAAAAAAATATAAAAACATCTAAATCACTCACTTATTATACATTAGCATTAAACAATAACTGAACACAAGAAAAATAACTCTATGCAATACTTAAAAACAGAATTTATAGCTTTATGATCTTGCGAGTGTCCTGCGAACGGCTCATGAGCCTCTTGCAAGAGTAATAAAACACCTTAAAAATACATTTACATCGTGAAAACCAATACTATACATTATTGCAAAAACAGATTACTTTTTTTCTGAATTATAATTACATTGCTAATGTAAAAATACATAAAACTCCCTTGAAAAGTATGCTATTAAATTATTAATGAACTTGCTGGGAAAAGCTCTCAATGTCACAGTTACAAGTGCTGAGGACATAGACAATCTCAACTGAAATATTGTTGTATTACTCTGTATTATACTCAGACATCACTTTAAGACAGGTTTTGCAAACTTCTGTTATGTTACAATAGAAAGCCATGCCCTTTCAAAATAATGTCCGCACACAGAATATATTCTTCACTCATTCTACCACATGTACACTCAAAAAATAATTAATTTACTTTAAAAAAAAAAAACTAGAAATTCACTGAAAAAAAACCAAAAGTAACATTATAGTTAGGTGTGATAAAAAGATATGTTTTCAATTTTTTTTAAAAACCCTAGAAATTTATTGAAAAAAAACAAAGGTTAAAGTAACGTTATAGTTAGATGAATTTGTCAGTAACAACAATAACACTTTAAACTAAAAATATCACAGAAATTCACCAGTTATAGATAGCAGTGCTAACTATAACTTGCACCCCCACCATGCACTGCACATGACCTCAAATATGACATGACTCATGACATATTCTATGACATCATTTCAGCGGTGAAAGAAATAGCTTACTTTTCAGCTGACTTTTTATTGAACACGTTTTTCTGTGTCACAAGCAAATAAGAAGACATTTATGACTATAGGTTTATGTTTTCACTCCTATACATCATTACAATTAAGCAAGAATCATTCTACCATGCCTTTGGTGATACAGATGCGTTTGAAAGAGACTTACATTAAACTTCCTAAAATACGGTTGCAACAAATTAAAAGCAGCATATTTTTGTATTTAATTGCACAGTAAATATAGCACTTTTGTTTCACATATTGGTAACCGTGGTTTCACTTTCATAAGATGGAGGAAGAGAACATACATTTAAACAGTGGCGGCTCCTCGGCGGAGGAGCGTCGCCCCACTTCTACGCAGCAGGAAACATAAAATGATAATAACTTGCGTTATTATCATTTTATGTTTCCTTCTGCTGCAGCAGCTTTCTGGGCGGGGCTGCTCCGAGGACAGAGGAGCAGGGGAGGAGTGGTTTGCCCACTCCTAAGTGCACATGACTGTTTGGTCAGCCCTCTCGGGCCGCCCAAAACAGTCATGCACACGTCCCATATTCTCCATGCAGGCTGAATTCCTGCCTGCATGGAGAACTTGCCGGCCGGAAGAACCCAGAGAGTCCGCCTCCCCCCGTTCAGTTCCGAGGCCACCGAAGTCATCTGCGGCGTACCACAAGGATCATCACTCAGCCCCACCCTCTTCAACGTCTACATGAGCCCCCTCGCAGCCATCGCACGCCAACACAACCTCAACATCATCTCCTACGCCGACGACACCCAGCTGATCCTCTCCCTCACCAACGACCCCACAACCGCCAGAACCAACCTACATGAAGGGATGAAGGACGTAGCCGAGTGGATGAGGAACAGCCGAACTGAAACTGAAATCAGATAAAACGGAAGTCCTCATCCTAGGATCATCACCCTCCGCCTGGGACGAATCCTGGTGGCCCCCTGCCCTGGGCAACGCACCCAAACCAACGGACCACGCACGCAACCTGGGCTTCATCCTGGACTCCTCCCTCTCAATGACCCGACAAATCAACGCCGTCTCCTCGTCTTGCTTCAACATCCTACGCATGCTGCGCAAGATCTTCCGGTGGATCCCCACCGAAACCAGGAAGACGGTCACCCAGGCCCTCGTCACCAGCCGACTGGACTACGGCAACTCCCTCTACGCCGGAACCACAGCCAAACTTCAAAAAGACTCCAACGCATCCAGAACGCCTCAGCTCGACTCATCCTGGACATCCCCGACACAGCCACATCGCCGGACACCTGAGAGACCTGCACTGGCTCCCCGTCAGCAAGAGAATCACGTTCCGACTCCTCACCCACGCACACAAAGCTCTCCACAACCAAGGCCCCAGATACCTCAACGACCGTCTGACCTTCTACACTCCCACCCGCCAGCTACGATCGACCAACCACGCCCTCGCCGCCGTCCCCCGCATCCGAAGAGCCACAACGGGAGGAAGATCCTTCTCCTACCTGGCTGCCAAGACGTGGAACTCCCTACCCATCCACCTCCGCCTTACCCAAGACCACCTCTCCTTCAGGAAGCAACTCAAGACCTGGCTGTTCGAACAGTAGCGGACCCCCCTCCCCCAAGCGCCTTGAGACCCTCCGGGTGAGTAGCGCGCTATACAAATGCTTGATTGATTGATTGATTGATTGATTGCCCAGGCCCCCATTCCCTGGCTGAGCGCCGATCGACAGCGCTCAGACCAATCAGTGTTGTGACTGACTATCGGGAGCCGGGTGCTTTCTGCTGCTTCCTGTATCCTGCTGCAAGACCGGTGCAGGAAGAAGAGGACGGAGGAGAGGTGGCGGCAGGCCGGCCGTCACAGGTAAGTGGTTTTCTAAAACGTTTTTTTAGTCCTCCCCCACCCCCTGCCCCCGCCCCACCACCCGGATTCAGAAAGCAGCTGCTACTACATTTAAAAAATAGTTAGGAGACGAGGGTGATGGAGAGAATTTATTGATTTATTTATAAAGTTTTATAAAGTGCGAAAAGTATCAGAGCGCTGTAGAGATGCCGACCGGAAACCTGTTTCTTTACATATAGTTAACACGTGTCATAAACCACCCATGGTGCGCTTGGATACCCTTGCAGGTGATAATGCACTCTACAAATACATAACATAATTGTAGTAGAGTGTTTCATATACACCCTGCCACTTGTTGTAAGGGTCATGCAAATGGAGTTATGGTACTTCTTGGTGACTTGCATTACCCCTATGATGCACATTATTTGGGCTCTTTGCTGCCATCGCCTCGCTGGCGGACTTTTCCCATCCTGCACCGCATGGTGGCATTACACACTCCTGCAGGTGCAATTAGAGAAAAATTATATTAAAAAACGAAGAGCAGAGATACAGGTTTGCAGGAGGCATTGCCGTTGAAAGAAACAGAATTATAAACCGAGATATGTGTGTTTACCAATCACAAGCAGATTTAAAAAAACAAACAGGCGTCGTGCACAACAAATGATGACTCACAAACGCCCCCATTCACGATACCACAATGTAGCCCTTCCCATGAAAAAACAAAAGAGGTATGTTGAAAGGTCACACATGAAAAAAAGAGGTCCCGTGGTGGAGTGAGTGGGAGGGAACATGGGAGAGCAGAGGAGAGTTGACATGAAAATTAAAAGAGAAAAAACGTTATGAGGGGATTTTACTGTAATAAGCAAATGTAATGTCCTGTCTGCTGCCTCATTAGGCAGGGCCTTAACTGAAGTTGTTCCAAATTTAGCGGCATATTTCAAGTGCAACAAATGAGGAAGAATCCATCTGTTGTCGTCATTCCGAATTCAGTAAGAGGCAATCATGATGGAAAATTAGTTTGATCTATATTTGGCGGTGCTCCAGTTTCAGAAACACTGGGCCAAAGGCGGTTTGTTTGCTGCAATGTTTTATCTAGAGAAGACTCGTGATTCACTGCAACCCAGGTATTAGCAACTCTTGTTACTGTGCCAGGGGCCTGATGTACAAAGGGCAGGCCGCAAACCAATGAGTGGTTTTGCATGTTAACTAGTTTGTGGCCTGCCCTTCATGTTACGTTATGATTTGCTGTACTAATCAGTTTCATTGCAAAATGCACATTCGCAGGAGGTCACACTATGCAGCCCCACTTATGAGAGCACTGCGAATGCAGGGATGGATGCCTGAGAGGGACAGGAAACTTCCATAGCTGCTTTCGCATTCTGTGCTTATTGATTGTGAATTTTAATAAAGTATCCCATGAAGAGAGGAGCAATCTTTTTTCATAAAAAAGGTGGCATTCAGCTAATACGATCTGGTGGAGGGAGCCATCTTCCACTGGACCACTGCCCCTGCCTTCAAGGCTGCCTTTCACTATGCCCATGCGAAAGGGCATCTACCACCCATTCTTCATACTCAGTCCTGTCAATGGTTTGCTACACAAATGTGGCCTCAAGCCATTGATACAGATCATTGTAACTTGAAATGAGAAGGGTGGGCGTCACTAAATAAACCACCAAAAACATTTTTCCAGTTGGAAAGACTATTCCAACTTAAGAATCACCTTTGGTTCCAGAGCATGTGATTTTAGGAATCACAGGCTTTGATACCGCAAAATCACTTTACACATTGAGTCCTAAATTCTTTACAAAGGGACAAGGACTGCAGGGAAAAGAGCTGAGGTCGTGGAGGAAGAGGATGAGAGGAGATATTGCTAGAAAAACCAAGAATGCATTCTACAATTATTTGCATGTGCCCCATTAAATAAAGCAAAGAGCTTGCTTAGGCCTTTTACAATCTAGATTGCGTAGAGCTCTTTGGCTGGTAAAACAGATTTTGAGAAATTAACATAAAGAAAATCTTTAGTTTATTCACAGGTAGGCAGTATGTTCGTTTAGAAAGGACTCCTAACTGAAAAATGTGACCTGTAAATATTGCCTATAACATTAAATTAGCATAACTAACTCAGCATTAAAAATCCATATTCATCCAGAATAGTGTGAAATCAATTGCACACATCTGCCTAGTTAATTTTAATGCAGGAAAATGTCTTGCCATTTTGTTAAGTATCTTGAGTGACTTTCAAGTTCTCACCGTTCTAGCGTATGTGATGTCCTGCCGTGTACAATCATTGCATTGCATTTCGTTCTGTTACCCTTGGAGACAATTTCGTGTACGTGCAATTATTTCTTGCTCTTTTGACATTTTATGGCACAGTCTCAACCTGGCAGGTAATCAGATTGTGTCTTGTAGAAATCTTGTAGCCTAATCATAGAAACTGACGATGTCTTGGATACCAGCTAGGAGTCCTTGCTTGAGAGAGGCATGAATCAAGCCCTTTCCTGCTTCATTATCACTAGCATGATTGCTTTACTTGCCTCGAAGTTCCGCTACCTTATTGAATCTCATTATTTCTCTTGAAGGCTGCAGGCATACATACTTTTTGAGATTATGAAGAGAGAGCAGAAAATGTGCATTTTGACAGAGCTGGGTACATTTGGAGTAAATTTCAGACTATTTTGGATTTCACTGAGAAATCGCGTAGTACTCACAGGAGCTGCAGCAGTGGCAACTTTCTGCACTCGCATGCATAAATATCTACAGATGGGTAAATGTCACAGGTCTGCACTTACACGTGTCAACACTTTACCAAAGCACCTCTGTACTTTAAAACTTGTTTTTCTTCCTGAGAAAAATACGTTTTCCTATGTAGAAGCTTTCTCCTGTATCCCACAAATTCTGTGGGCTTTAGCTCCTTATTCCTAGCCTAGATATGGATTTCTCCTTTTGGCAGATGTACATCTGAGACCATGTGCTGGGTGGGAATGTCATTTATACAGATTGTGAATAGTCAACAACTCACATTTTTGTATGGGTATTCATATACTTTTCTCATGCATGAAATAGTACCTTACTGTTGCAATTTTACTTGTAAGTAGTTCCATGTGAGAAATCGATTTGCAAGTGTAAAATCACAATTTGTGAATTCCCAACGTAAATTTACTCTTGTAATGGAGCCTTTTGTGTAGTTCAACCTAGTTGCACACTAGTTACCTCCTAGGCTTCTTTTTAATTAGGTGTCTTAATCTCAGTCTACTGGGGTTTATTTGTTCCAAATCTTTTATTGTATGAGCAGAATTTAATTGTTTTAGCTGGTAGCTAACAGCTATAGGTGATCACTAATCCCACTTGCGGAGCCTCAAAATGATCATCAAGGGCTCAAAATAAAGACTTCGACCTTTCATTCTAGTGGTCACTGTTTCTTAGTATCCAAAAGTTTGAAACACGACCACCAAATGTGAGGTATTCATACCCTGCTGCATTCCCTCAGACAACCTTGCCCAAATTTATTAAAGTTTAACGCAGAGAGTTGCTGCATGACACAGAGGTGCACAAATGATAGCATTGGCCAACTTCTGTGCACAAAAGGATTTTTTTGTGCCAAAAGAAGAAGTGAACTCAAATCAATATCATTAAGTGCATAGCCTGAAACACTAGATAATCAATACAAAGTGGCCATAATGGGGTAGGAACAATGAAAACTCCGCTAGGATTGTATGCAAAACCGAAGTAACTACAGCCATGCAAAGCTGCGCAGCCTGGTTTTGCGCAGAATACCAGTACCAAATAAAACAGATGCAAACTAGGGGCAAAAGTAAAATTGCATGATGTAACATTTGTGAAACTACTCATCCTACATGATGTACCCTTGTGTGATTAGAGATTGATACTGGATTGTGTGGCTTAAGCACAAAACCCATGAAAGACAGCAATCATGCGTCTTTGCACTGCAGGGCAATGCCAAATTGTGCTTACCAAACATGGAACTATTACTGCGAACATGGCCAATGATATCATCAGCATGCATCACCTACTAAATATTGCAAAATATGGCACTGCACAGTTTTGCTTCCCGTGAAGTAATAATTCAGAGTCCTTCCACTCCAGAGAGGGGTTCATCAATGATGTGAGTGCATCCTTCTTCTCTTTCTCCTCAACTTCTCAAAGACTCTTCCCTGTCTAGTGGTTTAAAAATGGAGGGGAGAGATTTAGAAGGTGGAAGTTGATACCCAATCCAAAGATGCCATATTACCTCTCTCCCTGATTGACACTTCCTGGGAGCAGCCCAAAGGCTGTCTAACTGCTCTGTACAACATTGTGAAATTCAGCTTGAAGTGATACTGGGAAACACCAATCGTCCGAGCCAGCCTCCTCCCTCTCAGGTATGATTTCTTGCAATTTGGACTTAAAAAAACCTATCATGACTGAAGCCAAATGTTTGCCTCCTCTCTATCTCCACTATGGGAGCCAATGCTGTCAGAGGTAGAGAAGGAGCTAATTACCCTATGGATATTTCTTCCCTGCCCTTTGTTATTCCAGTAGAAGGATATTCCTTTTGATGGATCTGTTGTTCAGGGGGATCGTTGAACTATTAGCTGGCCTAATTAACTTGGCCTGACAGGTTAACTCAAAGCATTTCCAGTTTTAAATACAGAAACAAAATGCATATATATTATAAATGTATCTGGATTTGTGTCCAAGATCCACATTTTCCTATCTGCTACCAATCAAAAGATATGATTTAGTCATACTTTACCTAAGGTGTAAAACACTCAGCCTGCATAAGCTGTGCTGTCTTTTACCCTAGCTGCACAGCTTCAGGCCATATTTTAAAAAGTGGGTGTAAGAAATTGGGTATTTGATTGAGGGGGTGAAAACCCTTCTCAAGCAACAACTACAATCCTTGTCACGGTGAACAACAAAAGTCACTAAATTAAAGTGTGCTTAACCCTCTTGTAGCTTGGCCCAAAAGCAGTCAGGCTTAACTTATTGGCACTGTGTTAAGTATTTATGCAGCACTCAAACGGTAATAAAGTGAAAAAACAACATTAGATATCCCACACCAATTTAGAAAAATAAAGTAGAATTTAATAAGTAAAATTAGAGCAAAACAACAAAATCTAAGCAGTAAAACCAGAGATATGCTGTTTAAAGGTTTAAGTAAAAATAGCGCGATGTAGCTGAACAAGCTAATTGTGGGTATCTGGTTGCACTAGACCTGAGCAAAGTTACAAGTTCAGATCAACCGTGATGGAGTGTGGGCCGGATACAGGGACCAGGTTAATCCTGCTGAAAAACGTACCTTTTGAAAGTCCAGCACGCAGAGTACAAAACTTCATGATTTCACGGGAGAACCTCAACTGATGCCAACCTAGTGTGCAGGACCCGGAAGGCACCTCTTATGGATCAGGAACTTGCTCCAGCAGAGGCCAGCAGGGCTCAGGCAGATCCAGTTGCAGGTCCAGGCAGGTTCAGTTGCAGGTCCAGGCAGGGCCCGTTGCAACAGGTCAGCTGAGCAGTTGCAGGCAGGCCACTGAAGCCTATTTTGTCCCTGTAGCTTAGAGCAGGTGGTCTGTCAACTGACCCTTGGAGTCACTCTGGTAGTCCTGGGATCAAGGCAGGGCAGACCTTAAGCAGCAGGGCAGTCCTCTGAGGGTACAAGGTAGGCTTCATGCAGCAAGGCAGTCCTCTGGTAGCAGCAGGACAGTCCTCTGAGGTATAAAGTAGGCTTCAAGCAGCAGGGCAGTCTTCTGAAATATAAAGCGGTCCTTCTGGGGGCCCTATGCAGATCCAGGAATTAACTGATTAGTAGCTCAGGAGGTCCAATATTAATACCTGGTGCCACCCTTTGAAGCGGGAAAAACTTCTAGTCCACAACCGCATCTGATTCTGGAAAGTTCCTTCCTTCCTCTTTCTTCTACTGACCAGGCTCCAAGAGGTCTAGAGTGACAAATGGCTTGTGTCAAGTTCCTTTTGAGTGTGCTGTAGGCAGCCCTTTGAAATGTAAGTTGGGCAGGTAACAGCTCTGCAACTCCCATCCTGGCAGGATGGCCAACTCCCAGCTACACCCAGGTCCTATTGTTCACTGTCTGGGTCCAATACGCATTCCTGATGGGGGGAAATTAATATCCCATGCAGCTCGAAACTCTTCGAAGGCCTCAGAAAGTTTAGTGCAGAAAAATGCCACCTTTCTAAACTGCCATTTTCATAATTGTAATCGAAAATCCGACTTTAGAGTTAAAGGGGATGTTAAATTACAATTAATTTGAGTACAAACATGATATTTTTACCTGCTCCCAATCAAACATTAACACTTATTAAATGTAATAAGGTAACCCCAATGTTATCTTATGGGAGAGGTAGGCCTTACAGTAGTGGTAAGTGAATTTAGGAGTTTTTCACTACCACGACATGTAAAACTTAAAAGCATATGTCCCACTTTTTAAAAACAATGCACCTATCCCTGTGGTTTGTTTAACTCTACTTTATGGGTGACTTATATGTATTAAAAATGAAGGTTTAGGCCTCGCAATAGGTTTATTTTGCCAGGTCAAATCAGCAGTTTGAAACTGTCCTACAGGCTTCAATGGCAGGCCTGAGACATGTTTTAGTGGATGCACAATGAGTGCTGCTGCCCACTGGTAGCATTTAACTTACAGACCCTGGGTACCCATGGTACCATATACAAGGGACTTACAAGTAACCGTATCAATCAGGTGTGAGCCAATTAAACCAAGTTTTAGGGGGAGAGCACAAGCACTTTAGCACTGGTTAGCAGAGTCCTAAAACCCAACAAAAATGGGTCAGAAAGCAGGAGGCATGACAGCAAAATGTTTAGGGGGGACCCTGCAGAGAGGGCCAAGTCCAACAGTAGGTGCTGGTGGCTAGAGTTCAAAACTATCCTAAACAGATTCATCAGCAGTTTGAAACTGTCCTACAGGCTTCAATGGCAGGCCTGAGACATGTTTTAGTGGATGCACAATGAGTGCTGCTGCCCACTGGTAGCATTTAACTTACAGACCCTGGGTACCCATGGTACCATATACAAGGGACTTACAAGTAACCGTATCAATCAGGTGTGAGCCAATTAAACCAAGTTTAGGGGGAGAGCACAAGCACTTTAGCACTGGTTAGCAGAGTCCTAAAACCCAACAAAAATGGGTCAGAAAGCAGGAGGCGTGACAGCAAAATGTTTAGGGGTGACCCTGCAGAGAGGGCCAAGTCCAACAGTAGGTGCTGGTGGCTAGAGTTCAAAACTATCCTAAACAGATTCTTATAGTGAGTGGTGCTCCACTCGGGGATCTCACTCACAGAAGAGGTCCAAAAGAGAAAAATCTGATGATTCTCACAGGTAGGAATCTGCTACCCTCCAACGACATTAAGCAGCTAAATAGTAATTAGTAATTCTCAAAGGAATAGAGGAATGACCCACTGTGGGGGCCTTCTCCAGTTGCTGATCCATTGGCCTTCTTATAGAAATTGGACTCAAGGAAATCAAAAATAGAATGGAAGAGAACCAAACATTTAGATAGTGTTGCTGTTTTGATAAGGTTATTTTTTCCACAATCAGTTTTAATTTTCCAGGATAAATGGACATATTTCAAGGCACACATTGAATCCTGGTCCAGAGGAAACCAAATGCCGTAATACCTCACCACCTTCTTACTAACATTTCCTCGAAGTTCTAGAGGGAGTGCCAATTGATCTGCAGTCTTTAAAAAAATATCAGTTTTCAATACTTAGATCTTGTGACAGGATGCAGATGAAAAATCCTATTTAGTTTTAGCAGCCTGATACGGTGCATAAATATGGATCTTCTAGTCTCCACACTGCCCACAATTCCCATACTTCTCATGCTACATCTAGCCAGTAGTTTATTAAAAATGGCAAACCAAATCATAGTTCTTTACTTGAAAATTTGGAAGCAGGCAGGGTCTGTGGGTGAAATTCCAATGAAAATTTAGGAATTACTGGGGTGATCAGGACTAGAATTATTAATTCCCCAGCAGGTTCTCAGGAGACCTTCAGTTTTTCACTTGTAATCCCTGTTATCTATGCCCAGGCAGTTACAGATTCTCCATGTATTGTTACCTCCAGGTGGGTGGGGGGTAGATGGAGCTAACAGGAGGGTACTGGGGACCGTAAAATGTTGTCATGAGACGGAGATGCAAGCCATGCAGCAACCACAATGGAGGATTAGCAGCACCACTAGCTAAGGCTCGCAAAATTCATTACACAAGAGGAAACATCTTATTCTCACCTCTGAATGTGAGCTTGACGTCAAACGAGTGGATAGATCCTAATGATGACAAGTAGAAATAGGGATAACCTGTTTCCAGAAAAAGTGTATCAGGCCTGGTCAGTGGCAACCATTATTTCCCGGATTTGAGACAAATTCACATTTCCTTATAGTAGGACACGGTCCATCTCAAGGTCTTGTAAAGTGGAACCACTTTCATCGTCACTTCAGGTCAAGCAGATTTACTTTTCAGCCAGCAAGCTGGGGCACAGGCCATCTCAAGTTAGCTACCTAATTATCATGAGCGACACTATGCTGCACATGCCACCCCAAAACTGACTACTTTCTTTGGTGCTGAGGATGTTCCCTCTGTCAGCACCACCAAAATCTAAGGCAAGGCAGGAAAATGACTGGCAGTTGATTCCTTCGGAACGTCCGCTGCTACTTCCCCACGACAGCTACAAAGTGCCATCAGCATTGTTATGCTGTGATAAAGCCACCTCAACACCAAATCCATGAAACAGACAAGGATAAGGACTGGAATGGGATGAGATTAGTATGCATATCCACAGAATGATTCAGTAAAAAAGCATCATTATTAAAGAAGGCAATAACTATTTATTTCATAAATTATTGTTAGTTTTATAAACTTCATATTCCACATGTAGGCACCTTCAACTTCATACCCCTTTTTTGCTATGCAAGTCAAACATCATTAAAAAAAGCACATCATCAGCGATATATTTGAATGAATCAAAAACAATCAGGGCCCCTGTAATCGGGAGAGTGAGAAAAAGGAGTTAATGGATTTGCCCACTTCTCCAAGTATATTCCGTTCAAACGAAGAACAATACATTAAATAAATCACCATGCCTACCAAAACCAATAAGATATTTGCTCCCTAAGTATCCACTCTGCTCGCACACATGAAAATAATAATACACTATCGAAACCCCTCAATTCCTGCATCAGGAGAGCTAATAAGAAAACATGAAAAGCATTTTGTGAATCTATCCAATGCCCTGGGTTATGGCCCATTTGATGAACCATACAGCAAAGACAAGTGTTTGCAATTGTGTTATTATTTGGGCTACAGAACCTCCCGCTTACATATCTCTCTACTCAGGTCTTGAAAAGCGAGACAAGGTGAAGAAAATAAGCAGTATTACCTCCACAACAAATAACGGACAGTAAGGGCCTAATTTTGAGTTTTGGGTAATTATGATATCTGGACGAAATGCCAAATCCAACGAATCATCTAGAAGATTTTCTCCACCAAAAGAAGGGAATCAACTGGAAGAATTTTATTGTACATAGGTATGGTTGAGGAATTTCTCCTAGTTACATTACCACTCAACTCTAAAGTAGACCCTAGCAGTCTCATTTGCCTAAGAACCAAACATTGTTCTGGCACCCAAAACGTTGTTGTGCACACCAATGTGGCAATGCTTTCTCTACAGTAATGGCTCCCATCTAGTGTGAAGGAAAAAAAGACTGTGGCAGGAGGTGTGCCTTGCCGATATTGTAATTGCATTTATCTAGCACTTACTACCCTTGACGAGGCGTTGAAGCACTTTTCGGCGAGTAGCACGCTACTCCGGAACTCAAACAGGATTAATGGTGAATTAGTATAGGGAGATATTAAATTAATTTGAGCTGTGAGTTTGTTATGTGAATTGAAAAAGGAAAGTGGAGGGATAGAAGAGGGAAGGGTTTGCATTTATATAGCGCTTGCTACCCCTGATGAGGCGTCGAAGCACTTTTGGGCAGGAAGCACGCTACTCAGGAACTCAAACAGGATTAGTGGGGGAATTAGTATAGGGAAATATGAAATTAACTTGAGCGGTAGACTTGTGAGTCTGTTAGTTGGATTGAAAAGCATAGTGGAGGGATAGAAGTGGGAAGGGTTTTTTTTTTTTAAGATCATAGCAGTGGGAGGAGGTTTGGGATAAGTAAAGGGGAGATGGAGGGGGAAGAGTCAGAGAGAAGGGTTCAGAAAGGCTTGTTTGGGAGATCTGAATAGCAAAAGAGGTTTGAGATTATGCAAGGAGGGGTAGAGGAGGGAAAAGTCTAGAAAGGGTTATTTTGGCGATCATAGTAGTAGAATGGGGGTTGGGATGAGTCAGAGATGGAGGTAGAGGATATATTGAGAGAGGTATAGGGCGAGAAATTGGGTAGTGCATTGGGAGAGTAGTAGAATGAGGTTTGGGATGAGTCAGAGAGTGGAAGTAGAGGATATATTGAGAGAGGTATAGGATGAAATATAGGGTGGTGCATTGGAGATGCTGAATTGGAAGTAAAGTAATAAATATAAAGATACATAAGTACATGGAAGGTATATATGTATAAGGAATGTAAATTATGTATATTTAAGTTGTATTTAATAAACTCAGACTTTCAAGTGTTGCTGTACTTTAAGCTAATATATTTGTGTTTATAATTTTATATATATATATATATATATATATATATATATATATATATATATATATATATATATATATATATATATATATATATATATATATATGTAATTCAATAGTGAAGCAATTGTAGATAAATAGTCATGATAAACATTTGTGAATTTTACATTTTCTGCCTGAGGGTGGATAAATATTTTCCCTGTGAATAAACTCCATTAAGGCGCTGTTCTTTCCCACCTCTCTTCTGACAGCTCTCCTTTCACTTCTCCCATTCCTATCGCAGCTCTCCCTTCTCCCCATCACCACTCCTCTGAAAATGATCATTCCTCAGTAAACTATCTGCTTGCATCATTACCTCGTAAGTCTCGTATAGCAGCTCACTTTGTCAGAGTTGTAGTCGTAAGCATTTGACCTTTAGATAAACCCTAAAGTGGGGGCCCATTTACAGTCCCCCTTAATGTATAACTCTCCAGCATTGTATTCTCCCAGCAGAGAAATTTAAAAAAGAATTCTTTAGAGGCAGGGCTGAACGGAGCCCAAGATGGCCACAGATAGGTGCAGAGCTCCCATCTGTGCCCCCATTGCAGCCTGTACCAGTACAAGGAGAAGCCATGAGTGCAGTGGTAATGCTGAGGAAGGACCCCTCTGCTGGGGACAATTGTTTGCTTTGAGAGCCGCAGTGGAAGGAAAACAGGAAACGCTCCACTTTACCCATCACACTTTGGCGATTTTATTTATTTCTGAGTCACACCAGTGGTGAGTCTGCTCCATTTACTCCCCACGTACGAGAAGTGCTGTAGTATCAGGATTTACCTGAGGGTGCATAGAAATAGAGGGACTGATGGGACTTGCCGATGCAACTGACTGGAGCTGCATGGGACCAGGAGGCAAGAAACAGGCTAGGAGAGAGGCGGGAGACAGCAACACTGTTTCTAGGTAAATGGTGGAGCCACTCTGGGGAGACCTGGGGCATCTACATACTTACCACAACTGGAGTCCAGGTTGGTGGGGCATAGGCTGATCCCTCATGCGGTATTTGTGGTTCAGCACTGAGTTCCCTGTTGCTTTAATAACTCTGTCCTTCTTAAGTGTCAAACAGCTGGAAACAGATCCAAAAGGGGAAGAAAATGATTTTTAAAGCAAAAGTTCCTTCAAAAGACATGGGACAGAATTGCTGGCAGGAAGATGGGGCCAGTCATGAAGGGCTCCTCAGGTAGGATATAAACACACTTCTTGAGTCAATAAATGTCCTGCAACTGCCCTTGAAGCCAAGATGGGAGTAATTGTACAGGCAGTCAAGGATGTGGAGACAGAAACTAAGAACTTTCCACGAAAGAGTGAAGTGTGTGGAGCAAGAGATGACATCAATGTAGGCACATACTTGGAAGAGGGAGCAGCAAGAGGGTATGGTACCAAAATATCATAAACAAAAAATTGTCTAATAGAAACATTGTGTCCTAAATATCGCTTACAATAACATTGCCCCATTCAAGTTAATATTAGAAAATCTTTACCCAGTGGGTCGATAATTTTGCAAACAATATTTTGGACACAATATATCTGTCAGAAGATCTTTTTGCTAACGATGATCTGACATGCATCCCACAGCAGGCACTCACAGAGATGTTGGATTTCATAGGTGCACAATGGAAAGTATAATGAATGTTAATGCAAAGCTTGAGACTCTGGAAAAACTGAAAAGGGGCGTGCAACTCTGGATTTTGTGTGTCCTCCCCAGAGGAGTTACAGGCAAAGAAAAGGAGGTTCTCTGGTGGCAACGTGGGGGAAATGGCTCCTCTGCAAGATTTGTGTTGATGGTTTTAATGTGTTTTTGTTGCCTTCTCTGTCCTTCTCCTCCATGTTTGGTTTTCTCTGAAGACTTCTAAGATTGATTAGTTTTAGATGCCATAGTGTACATTCTTATTAACCTAAAACTATGTGATTTACTACTGTGCAGGTTCTTGCGTTACTGCTGGAGGCCTGCTTGTGAGAGGTGTATTTATATTATGAGGACTTTGTGCTCTAATAAAGTGTGTTTTAAATTTAAAAAAATCTTTGCACGACCACAGTAGTTTTACTGATATTTCTAGACAGAAAGGAAGCCGGCAGAAATAGTATTCGATGGGCCAACCTATTTGTTGAGGCCAATCCAATGCTGTTACCATCAGGTAACCCAATGGGTGCTCAGTAATCTTGAACACAACCTACCTGTGTATTCTAAATTGTGCAGTGGCACAGAGAAGACAGAGAACAGGACTTCTGCCAATTATTTTGCAGATATGTCTTTCAAGCCCTCCTCTAAATGAGGCACTATGGGGTATATGTTTTATGATTTTACGCCGTGTTTGCGTCACAAAAGTGATGCAAATCAACACAAAAGCGCTTTTTACCTATTTACTTTCCAGTGCGAAACCTGTTTTGCGCTGGAAAATCACTTGAAAGTAACTTAAAACAGCACATAGCGCTGCTTTGCATTACGTAGCACCAAGGGGCATTCCATGAGTGGTGCATGGGTGTCCCATGCAACCACCCAAGGTTTTTGGCACAAAACCCTATGTACTTAAAAAAAGAAGACAGGGTTTTCCTGGCAAAAAACTGCACCCGTTTCAAATAGACGCTATGAGGGAGAAATGCTTTCATTTCTCCTTTCTTTTCTGACTTTGCATGTGTGCTGCACTGTACAGCAAACATACAAAGTGGGAAAAGGTTTAAAGTTAGTCTAAGCACATTTTTGCACTGGCGCCAGGGAGTGGGGCAGGGGAGAGTGCCATATTTCTGTAAATATGGTGCTCTCCTCCTCTCTCCTTCTCACGCAGCGCAGCATTTGCAGCTGCTGCACTGCGCTGTATGATAATCTAGTAAATCTGGGTCCAAGAATCCTCCGGTGGTGTCTTCTTCAGATTCAGAATTTCCACTAGAATTTGTCAGAAAATACCTTACCACTCAACTCTAAACCAGACCCTTAATTCTTCTAGTTTAATAAATAACCTTTGACATCTTTAGAATAAAAACATTTTCTTCTATTGTTCCTTCCTTTGCATTTGATGCATGACTGTTATATTTTTTTAAAAAGAGCAAAGGACAATATATTTATTTATTTTATTTTACTTTTGGAGTTTTATACAGTGCGAACATGACCCGATTTGGGTATCAGAGCGCAGTACAAATAGCCATCAAATCATACAATATAGGGAAAGGAGAAAAACAAATGACAATCGGAGAAGGAATAACCATGGAGTTACATATATACAGTGTATCATTGAGCTTAACAGTTCTAAGAGCCACTGGAAGTCCACCCAACGCTAGCCAGGCTGAAGAAGGTTTATCAATCCTGGAGAAGGGATCTAAGTATCAAGAGTTTTTTGTTTCTTTTTTTAAGTAATTTGTCCTGATTTCCGGAGGTAGAGTGTTCCAAATTCTAGGGGCAATGTCAGAGAAGGAGCGGTTGTAAGTTTTCTTTTTTTAACTTCTGAGGTTTCAGTAAAAGGGAGTCTGTGCTTCTTAAGGAGCGCCTGCCCCCGGATAAGTTTATTGGCTAAGTATACAGGAGTATTGTGATGGAGGGCTTTGTGCGTCATGCATGCAATCTTTAATTGGATTCTGGATTTAAATAGGAGACAGTTAAGATTCTTTAAGTCTGGAGAAATGTGGTCTATTCTCCTGGAACCTGTTGTGAGTCTGCCCGCTGAGTTTAATGTGTTCTTTAACGGGGTCAACTTTGCTTTAGGTAGGCCAGCGAGAGTGGCACTCCTGTAATCAAATCAGGAGATGGCAAGAGATTGAACTGCTGATTGAAAATTCACAGGGGGCAGAAAGGGTTTGATTTTTCTTGGAAAGTTAATTTGATGCGTGGCTCCTCTGATGGTTGCACTGATATGATCTTGAATATTAAGATGTTTGTCCAGAGTGATGCTTAGAGATCGAGTAGATTCAATAATGTGGGGGGAGCAGTTGAGAGTTGTGAGTTGTTTGAACCATTCTTCTATAGGGGATGAGAGATTGTGAGGGGCGATCACAAGTAACTCAGTTTTCAGGGTGTTGTGCATGGATCAGCCATTGTTGGGTTTTTGACTGAGTGCAGTTCAGCGTTTTGATATCTTCAGGTGAAGACATTTTCAGATACAGTTGTGTATCATCAGCATACATGTGGTAATAGATATTTGAGTTCTTCAATATGTCCGTAAGAGGTTCCATGAACAGGTTGAATAGCGAGGGTGAGAGTGTGGAACCTTGGGGTACACAAATTGTTTCCAGTGTAGTGTCTGATAAGGATTGGTTGATTTTGATCCACTGATTTCTGTTTTGAAGGAAAGAGGAGAACCATTTTAAAGAACAAGGAGTATAAGTAGACAGGATTCATTCTTATCAAGCAATCCCAGGTCATCATCGACGATATGCATTAGTGCTGTTTCAGTGCCGTTTCAGTGCTATGATCTAAAACTAGATTGCCATTGGTCTATCAATTGGAATTGTTCAATGTGGTCACAGAGTTCTAGGTGAACACATTTCTCCAAACGTTTTGCTGGAGCCAGGATGTTGGAGATAGGAAAAAAGTTGTTGGGGTCAGATTGGTCAGCATTCAGTTTTTTTTAAGATTGGCAGGACCTGTCAAATCTTTAGGCTATCAGGGACCGTGTCTTTAGAGAGATGCTTTGATGATCTTTGTGAATAAAAAGGGAGTAGGGAAGATCTAAGCTCTTTGACAAGTTTAGCTGGCAGAGGATCATTAAAATGGTTAGATGGTTTTACAGAGGTCATTATTGTGAGTATGTCGAATTCCTCAGGGATTTTGAAGGAGGACCACGTAGCCTTATTTTTTGTCGAATGTCCAATAAGAGGAGAGCTGACCAAATATTGCACCATGAGAGGATTGGGATGGTCAATGCTGATCAAAAGCTAAGATGCGAGTTGCAATTCGAATTCAATCATCCTTGTCTTATCGATGAACTGGGCAGAGCACTCATGATTTGGTAGTGTGTCCTTGTCAACAGGGTGTTGTTTAGAGTGGCATGTTGTTTGTTGTTTGATGATTTAAAAAAGTTTTTTAGGCCTGTTTTTGGCATTATCTAATTGCAGCCTGAAGTATTCTGCTTTTAACCTGTGTATGCGTTTGTTGTATGAATTTCTTACTGCCCTCAAATGTTTGAGGTTAGACCCAGATGGGGAGGCTCTCCACATTATCTCAGTAAGCCTTAGATTACGCCTTTCCCCATTTAGATTGTCATTGAACCATGGTTTGGACTGTCTGCTTGGTAATCTCCTAAACTGCTTAGGAGCAATCTTGTCCAGTATGTCTGTCATGGATTGAGTGTAGTGATCGGTAAGTTCATTCGTGTTTATCATATTTGTGGGAGGAGGTAGGATGTTTTTGCTAATAGCAATTAGCTCAGTAGGTTTAATCGTTCTACCATTGTCTAGGTTTAAGTAGTTGTCCCTTTCTAGATAGCACATTTTCCAGGATAAGAAGTGATCAGGCCGGTCAGAAGGGATTATAGAATAAAGTTGAATCATGTTACCCTTAGCGATGATTAGATCAAGGGTAGAACGTCTATTGTGTGTTGGACTATTGCAAAATTGGGTGAGGTTGAGGTCTGTAAGGAAGGCCTTGAAGATGTTAAGAATAGGGTCATTTAAGTAATTCCAGTGTATGTTGAAATCCCCAAGGAAGATCTGATTGATGTGTTGTTCTGGGTTAGAGGAGATGGTCTCCATCATTTGCTCAATAAAAGGAAGGTTGTTACACAGGGGTTGGTAGATTGTGTAAAGATTACAGATATGTCCATTATTGCTCCATATTTCTATACCTAGGTATTCACATAGTGACATAGTATCGACTTCTGATTGTTTTAAGGTGATCATGGAGCGGTAAATGCATGCTTTGCCACTACCCTTTCTACCGGATCTGTCAAGTCTGATGATGTTGTAGTTGGGTGGTACTAGTATGTCAAAAGTAGGTGGGGAGGAATCATTGATCCAAGGAGGTTGAGGTCTTGAGCGAGAATGAGATCAGCAATGTCACTTGCATATTTTATAGCCGATCTGCAATTAAGGAGAAGATATCTAAGATGAGATTTAGTAACTAATGTCTCCTCTTGTGTTGTGTGGATTTGTAGAAGTTTGTGCTTGTTCAAGGATCCATTGTTGAGAGTGGGTTCTCTATTTGGGTTGAAGGGAATAGTCTGAATGGTGCTCTGCGAAGGTGTTGAGTCATAATTAGTACTGGTATATGAAAGCAGAAGGGAGTGTATATCGATATCAGACAGGTGTTCAGTGACCCTTTGGGGTTTTGAGGTGTGATTGTAGTAGTGTTGAGATCTCCCGAGCAAGTTTAATGAATTCTTGTAAGTTATTAAAACATGGTGAGCGAAGTTGGGTCGTATCTTAGTGAATGGATCAGGATGATTAGTGTGGGCGATTCTATTATCCCAGAGGTCAAGTTAAGATTTATATGTCTCTCAAGCTTAGAAGTGATGTGTATACAGTTCTGGAGATTGACTTTAATTAACTGAAGGTCTTGACTAAGGTTAGTAACTTTATCCTCAAGGTAAGAGGTTTTATCCTTGTGGATGGAAATGTAGTGTGGCCTAGGGGCAGCGGGGGGAGTGTGTGCTCTCTGGTGCGTTGGGGGAGGACCGCAGTCCAAGGAAAACCATCAGTGTTGTGTGAAGGAGAGGCTGAAAGAGGAGGGCTAGGGGAGAGACTGCTGGGTGAGATGATACGAAGAAGGCTAGGAAGTGTCTTAATAGATGTGACATCGATAGGCAAACTCTGTTGCTATGGGATCAGATCAAGCGAGTCCGAGGTTGGTGCGAGTGATAGTATCACCTCCTGTGTAATCATCCGGTTGGGGCTATTGACTCCTCTCAGGCAGTAATTATCAATTTATTGGTCTTCTAAGATCAGCAGTCATGTACCACTCCAATAAGTGGGGAGTGGGAGAACAGCAGGAGTCATCAGTAGGAGAGGGTGATCTGGGTCCAGCAGCATCAGTTTCTGATGCTAAGACCTAGGGGGATAGGAAATGGCATAGTAGATAGGATGAAGGAGAGAGAGGAGGATACCTGAGTGAAGGGAGGTACCTTGACTATGAGAGGAGATGTGGGCATTGATAGGCATTGTGGTTTTGATCTTCATGAAGATTTTGTCAAAGCTCTCTAGATTGTGATCTGAAGATTGGATGAGAATGTTTCCATTGTTGAATAGGGAGATCGTTGCCGCTGCATTTAAATCAGCTGAAGGATTTATGGTGATACGAAGTCCGTGTGGAGTTATCATTGAGGAATTCATCTTTAGGGTTGTCTTGATAGCTCTCCTCCATTGTGTTCTTCTGTTGGTGAAGAAAATAAGATCCGCAACCACTGCTCCTTTATTAGCTCAATAAAAAGCGTCAAATATGAGTGTTTCCGAGTTTCATTTGAGAAGATTCTGCTTGAAGAGCTTGGCCGCACTCTTGGATAGTTTGGGGGTAGATAATCTTACAAGCATTACGGCCCATTGGTGACAACAAGCTGTCTTTAGAGCTTAGGTCATTTGTATTTATATTAGCAACAGTGACTTGAGACACAGTGAGTAGAAACTTCAGTTGATAGTCTGTGATTGGCCTAATACTCAGGGAGAGAAGTGACGCAAGCTGGAGTGCTACTGGTGGGGTGAAGAGATCGGACCAAAAAAAGGCAATGCAAAGGCCTAACTGTATTGCGGAGAGTTGAATATAAAGAGGGATCCACAATGTGTCAATTTTAAAGAACCAAACGAGTCAGTCTCATATAGCATGGAGTCAAATCTAATTAATTGACGATTGCAAGGGCCGTGTCCACGCTCGTCGTACAAAGTAGGTCACATGCGAGGCCTCCGTGTGAGTAAGGAGCGGCCTGGGCTGTGACCTGAGCTGCGGGCCTGGGGTGGGGGGTGAAAACTTAAGACTGCCAGCTGATTGAAGCTTCCGCTGGGCCCTCCGGCTCAAGGAACGCTGCGAACCGGGTGGCTGTGTGGTTTAAGGCCTTTGAATTGGCCCCATGCGGTGAGCGATCGGAATGCAGAGGAGAGGGGTGGGGGTAAAATAGAGGCACACTGACCGAGTACTGCGGTGGCACAATCAGTTCGCCCCAATAGCCAGAAGTAGACAGAACCAGGACGATCTTCATTGCTAAAACACAGGGGAGGGCGCAGACGCAGTGAGGAGCGGGCATAAATAACACAGAACGCCTGTTCGCTGCTTGTGTGCCCCCTGTAGACCTCACAACGAGCATAGAAGCTGGAAGAATAGCGCGGCGAGATCACGATGCCTGGCATTGGGTGTGGTGGCGGTCACTTGGGCAGCTGCTGTGGGGGGTGTAAGTATCAAGAGCCTTCGGTGCCCAAAATGGGGAAGCCAGATAAAACACAGGGGCACATAAGCCCGACCTGCAGAGTCCCACGAGACCGGACCTTTATCGGGGTCTGAGCCCGCGGCTGGGAGGATGTAGTCATTGGCAGTGGCTGCGCACCGTCCCTCTGCACTCAATAACACCCCTCTGAGCAAGTTGATTCCATAACATCCACCGCCAGGGACCTTCCTTCCTTTACTGCCGCCAGCGATCTCTCCCTAAATCCTTTGGGAGCTTGGAGACCCCGGTTTCCTGGTTGAGGCTATAAGGCTCTATTCGGCGGCCTACCACTCTCCGAGCATCACTTTTCGACCCTGCGGTGCCCATGGCCCCCCTACCACTGTGTTCCTGGACAATTGCCCAACACTCACTACTGCTTCGGGGAATGGGGATGATCTGCAGATTTAGGAGCTGTCTCTTCCACCTCTGGTGCGAGCTGGAGGATGAGGCGGACGGCGTTTCCCAGTAACACCGGGACCATTGCCTTCTATGAACTATGACGATGCCCCATGGGCGGAAACCGAAACTGTTTGTACTTGCCGCAAAGCCCGAGTACCCTTGGCCGTTGCCCGGTGGAGCTGTCCTATGCAGCTTTGAGGAGTCTGGCTCTGGTTTACCACCTCGGCCGTCACCTACCCAGCCGGACATCGGACATTGTTTATCACGGTTCTTCACGATTTTATCTATCTTTCTCTTTGACTACTTTGTTCCCCTTGAAGTACTTTCCCCCTTCCTGTCTACCTGACTCTATCTCCATTCCTCTCCCCCGTTTACCTTCCCCCCCCCCATACCTTCCATTCCCCTTAAAATGCATGTCTTGGTTATGCTACGCGCTAATAACTTATATTATTGTGTAATCTCATGTTTTTCTCCAAAGCCTATACTTGTAACTGTAACTGTAACTGATGTAATTTTCGTATCCTGTAACCCGCTGATCCTCATGTAAAGCGCTCTGATACCTCCGGGTCTAGCCAGCGCTATATAAAACTCTGCAAACAAACAATAAAGAATACAATGTAATACAATCTTCATTCTCCTCAATTTCTCCAGGTGTGTAGCTGGCATTGGTGCTGAGGTGCAGTGGCTATGACGCTCAGGGCTGTGACGGGCTCACTGCATACAATTTATGGGTGTCTTTTACTGCGCAATCTGTGGCCAGACAGGCTATTTTCCTTGCTTGGATTAGGGCCCACGGCAACCTTGCTACACCACTGAGTTTCCCCACCAATATGCATGGCCAAAACGTTGGCGCTAGCTGCACTGAAGATCCTCTCCACCAACATGCTAGTTAGAAAACATCTAAGAGTGAGCAAACATGCAGAAGTTGATAATAAACATACTGTTTTCGTCGTTCGCCATTTAGCAGGGGAAAAATTAACTCACTGTTCAACATAGTGATCATGCATGTATGGCTCTTCCGTATCAGAAGCCCAGCCCTACACAACTGATAATTATTGGTGCTTATAATGCCACTCTTTCAACATAATACCACCTCCATGTGTCCACAGATACTTTCTTTGCTGAACAATGTTTACTTCCTAGAAAATGCAACTACAAGACTTTGCTTTGTCCTTCAGAGTTGCCACACTAATTAATGTATCCTCACCTTCAGCATAAGACAAGGTGCATATTTAACTAGCTAAATATTTATTCATGTCATAATTAAATAAAGTCTATTTCATATTTTAGCCTGTCTTTCATTTTGAATTTGCGGCCTTAAAATATGGCCCCAAACAGTCACCAAATTCTCGTCATACTTTTTGATTCATGCAATGCATGCATTATTTATCAAAGTTAATAGCAGTTCTTTAATCAGCACGTGACTTTTAATAGGCACTTCTTCATCCTTACACCTGTCTGAACAATCATTATTAAGGTTTCTTAGTACATTATTACACAAGGCCATAAATGGCAGAATTTGTTTACTTCCTGCTTGTGCTCCAATGATCTTTCATGATGCGTCAGCGTGAGAACAGTGGATTATTAGTTGAAGTGGTTGTGAGACCTCAGCAAGTAATAATGTCTCTATTCTGGATCATGTCCAGTCTTTAAATGAAACCTCTGCTCAGTCCTGGGTTGCTGTGAGACAGAGCAGTCATGCTTAACTCAAAGGAAAACAAGTGTGAAGCATTTATCAGCATCAATGCAGTCAAAACGTAAGAAATATAACACAATAAAAATCCCACTACAACTATAAAAATAGTATATATTTTTATCTTTAAATAGACACCAAAATGACAAAAATCTGATTAAGGAACTCGAGTTATTATTTTTGCAAGATTTTCATAAATCACTGCTTTTCAATCTAGTTGAAAAAAAGTGGTAAATCACTGCTTTTTACTCTAAGCACTAGTCATTGATCCTCGAATGTGAGGGTCTGGGGCAAAGTCAAAGTTTTAGGCCACCAGCCCTGGAAGTTAGGGACAGATGTGGGCGCTAAATTGGCACTTATAAACTTTTCTGGTTCTTTTTCTCATCTGCGATGAGGTTGGTGGTATCATCTGCAGCTTGAGGCTGGCATTGTGCTTGCCATCATCAGATAGGTGAAGTCCAGCAGTCTGGTGAAGCCTAGTTCTCGGCATCGTTCAAGGCAACCCAAGAATCGGCAAGTAGCAGTTGTCTATTAACCTCAGACTCCCAAAACTGTCATCTTTTGTCTTTGGCTTGTAAGTTGCAGTTTTATGGGAAGAGTACACTCTAGTACCAGCCAATGGTCCAGGATGTGACAGGCACCTCTTGGGGGCTAAGATTTGTTTACAGGGGATATAGTAGCGGAGTCCAGGGCAGGTCCAGTGGCTACTGGTCACCTGAGCACTTTGCAGGTGCAGGTGTCTTTAGTGTTTGTGCCCCTGAAGCTTAATAGGAGGCTAGCCAACTAACTCTTAGAGTTCACTCTATTGTCCTAGGCATGAGTGGGAACTGGTCCAGCCCTTGTGGGCTCTTGTCATGAAGTCGACATTAGGAGCAGCCCTTTCTCTTTCTGAAGTCCTGTGTTGGTTCAGCAGGTGCAGCAAGGGCAATTTTCCTTGGTGCAGCCATTGTTTCTGAGGTCCACAGGTTCAGCATGTGGAGTCCTTATTCTGTCCTTTCTGAGCCCAATAGTGTTCTCAAGTAGGAAGCCAGGGATGCCACTTTTAAGCCAAATTCGAGTTTGTGGGTAGGGAGGACTCCTTAGCCCATGGTGCTATAATTCCCATGGATCAACCCTACCTCTTCTGACACCATTTCCTATAGGATTTACAATAAATAATCCCACAGTGCATCTCTCTCTGCCCAAATTCAAAATGTCCTGGCCCTTCTTCCCTGGGTCATAGCTATAGGAACACCCTGAGATGTGTCCAGTAAAATTAGCGACCCCTCTTGAAAAACATGTTTTGCAGCGTGTTTTTCACCGTTGGAAGAGATGCCAGCCTGTCTACCTACATAAATGAGAGGGCCAGCCACGGTGTGACTCACATTTGCCTCTCAGAGACAATTGCTCCTTTAAAGCTGGGGCATGCATGTCCACTGCCCTCGGGCCTTCCTGGCAGGAGGAGGTCACACCTTCTCCCTCCAGCAGAACCTTTGTTTCCTTTCCTGGGAGTGCTTCACAACTCTTAGCAGGACAGCAGCAGGCTGCAGTTAATCAGCAATAGCTACCAGAAGCTTGGGACAACAAAATTGGTGACTTTCTAAAGACAGTTTACTATTAAAAGTTACTTTAAATCTGATTTCAGCATTAGGTTGGGTTCAATGTAACGATTAATTTGATACCATGGACACTATGGGGCTGATTACGATGGCGGGCGGAGTTGGTCTGCCCGCCACCATAGCGGTGTTTGGGACCGCCCGCCAGACATGTGGCGGTCCCACCACTGCGATTAGGATGCACCCACCATACTGGCGGGCGCATCCTGGGCTTTCAACATTGCGGGCTGTGCTGCTGGCTGCAGCACCGTCTGCAATGTTGAAAGTGCTTGCACCGCATTTCCCTGCACCGCGTGGCAGGCACCATGCGGTGCCTGCCACTTGGTGCATGGAAATGCAGGGGGGTACCATGGGTACCCCCCAGTGCAGCGACACCCGCCCCAAACAAGGGGGGCCCGCAACGGGCCCCCAAACCCAATCCCCGCCAGCCTTTCCATGGCGGCATTGCTGCCTTGGAAAGGCCTCTTCAAACCCACATCCTAATGTGGCAGACGGTGCCTGCTAGGCACCGCCACCATATTAGTGGCCCTGCTCCGCCCGCCAGGCAATCGGTGCGATTGCCTATGGCAGTGAAGTGGCGGACGGACTTTTCGTCCGCCGCGGTACCCACCGCCATCCTGATTTGGCGGTGGGTAAATCACTATGTGATGGTGGAAGGAGCGCCACCGCCGGCCCGGCAGTGGCTGTCCTTCCGCCATCATAATGACCCCCTATGTTTGGTGGTCCCAAATGGAAGTTAGCACTTAGCACATGGGCTAGTGTAACATCCATGTTAACAATGGGACAACCAACTTTGCTACAGCGAAAACGACAACTTTGAGTTGGTCAGCAGGGCCCAGTGCACTTCAGAGTCTAAAAACAAGCAGCATCAGTCCAAAAATGTATGGGGGGTGATCATACAAAAACAGACACTTTCTTACAGTCAAGAAATTGCCAAAGGAATTTGGAGAAATTTTCAATCATGCACTATGTCAAGGAAGTAGCCTTCACATAATGAGGGTCCTTCATTCAGTGATTCATGAGTAACTTCCGCTGATAATATACCCACTGCACCAGGATTGTGATTGAACTCCAATTAGTTGCAATATCAATTATTTGATGGAGGAGCAACTAGAATGCTTCAGTTTTAGACAGACCCCCAAAACTGGATTGCTGGTTCAATGTTGTTGGGGAGCGGACAGAGGCTGAGGTAGTTTACATCAGCCCCATTTGAAAGGACGCTAAATTGTGTAAGTTCTTGATGGACTGGAGAATGACCCTAAACCATTTCATATGCCCTACAGAAAATGTGCTACTGTGAATGCAAATGAAGGCCGCTGTGCTCTATTGCAGTTCTCTATGATATTTTGTGCTAGATCTGCGATACTACTTTATAAAAAGGAATTTGTTTCACGCTTACCAGATGCTCTGGAAATGTTCTTGATCATGCCCACATGCTAGTATGTTGCTATCAAAATTGCCTTGTCTAGCTCCAATCTAGTGCTCTGACCAGTGTTTATGTTGCTTGCTGTTGTTGCTTATATGGAAAATCACAACAAAGAAATTGATATGACCAAGTTCCTAGAAGTACTGTCTAGAATGCATCACTTGTGAATATTTCACAGCGTCTCAAGCGGTGTAGCAACAAGATGCTGTCCGCCCTCAAATTATAGACATGTCTTAAACAGCATGCTGAATCACAGACACGAATGTTCCCTAACAACCACTAGGGGCTTATGGTTTGACTTCAATATTCAGCAAGCCGTGCTTATTGACTGAAAGTCACATTCATGAACGACTTGTGAATAAACATGATCTGAATGGCTGTGAGGTTGTGTCGCCAAGATAACCGAGTCCCCCCCAGATGAACAGGGGAGAAGACACAGGTAACTAGACAGTAACCTTAGCATTAGTATTTCACACATTGACACCTGAGTGAAGTGTAGCACGTATAGATGCTCTTACATAATTTCAGCCCAGTCAGAAGTTAGACTTCAAAACCTGACTACCTGTCCCATCAGCTAACATGGAAAGAAGACTTAACATCAGTATCACCACCATTACCTTTACGATGAGAAATCAGTGCTACTGCTACTTCATTAGAACTGGCAGGATGTACCACTGTTAGTGTTGTGAAAACGATTGTGATATCAAACTCCAATTGTGATCTTTTCTGCAGCACTCAATCCTGCCTCAATAACGTTGCCTCATTAATTTGATTATCTCTGCTTGACATTGCCCGTCCTCTCTCCTGTGACGATTTTTTAAGTCTATTGGTTGACAAGTTCAAATGCAAAGTTCTATTGCCTTCCTCCCAGGTTTTTTGCACACCTAATCAATAGCTATTTTGAATTATTGTGGATCACTTATAAAAGATGCCAGTTTGATTGATCTCAAAGAGGTTGGGACGTCTGCCACGTGGACCCGAAGAACAGCATTGTTGAGGTACGACAGCAGTCTTTCTACCTGGAACCGCAGATGTCTGAGTTTTCTTGGGATCTCCTGCAGTGACTGCTGGTCTTCGGGGTACATTTAGTCCAGGTCACACAGTGCTACTGTGGTAACGCTGAACCAACCTTGTTGTATTGACGGCTCTCAATTCTCTTCTCAGAGAACACATTGTTAAAGGTCTGCAAGCCTTAAGAATGAAGGACCATGGTCACCTGTTTACTTTTGGCAACAGTTTTTTGGGACCCTAATCAAGAGGGACCCTGGCACGCATTGTGTAATTTATCATAGCTTGTCCTTAATGTGAAAGATTTACATTCGAGGGCAGAATTCCCATCCCCCGAATGTGAATGTTTCACCTGCAGGACTCATACTCACTATAATAAAGCTGTGATAAATTACGATAAATTATAGTGAATTAAATTATGCTTGCCTGGGTTTTAACATGATCAACCAGGGAAAGGAGGCGGGCTAGTATGCTTATGATGGGCGTAGCTAATGGTCTGTGTTGGTCTAATCGAAAGTGTTTCCTTTCACAAGCACCACTAAATTAAGCCCTGAACTCTCACCATCAGGAATCAATCAATCAATCAGGAATTTGTGAAGCGCACTCGTGAGGGTCTCAAGGTAAGGAGTGATTTACTTTTCAATAATATATCGTTGAAGCTACCATGGCTCTGATAGACATGTATATTTAGGATCAATGTAACCCTATTTATTTAGGTCCTGATCAATGAGCGCTTAATAAAGGCAGTACAAAACGCTGAAACATGTCAGCACGTCTCATGGTCAAATGCCCTATTTTTTTTACAGTTATAGAAGAGTGGTATTAATAAAGCATATCAACCCACTCTCACACAATTCTAGTTCTGTAGTCATAGATGGATCATAGTGTAGGTAGAACTAGCACTAGAATTCGTTTTTTACACATTGTGGGCATGCTATGGATAGGCTTGAGTGGTAGAGAACCCAAGTGAAGCCAGTCTGACAATACACATCACTAACTGGCTCTTCCATCTGGCGTTCTGCCATCTCCACTCACATAACAACTCCGGTGGAAGTTGCATCCGCACATAGTAATAATACAATGATGAAGCATGCCTCCTTTTTTAGACTTTAATCTACATCACATAGCCATACAAATCATTACATTCTAGGCAGGACACCCGAGGTGACACAATTGTTAGTGTAGCCAGAGGAAGTAGAATCTTGTGGATATGTTCATATCCCTGGGATGCCGTGAGATTTAGAAGATTCTCAGTGGTTTCCTCACCCTGTAGTCTTGAGGGGTAGCCCCCTTAACCCTCTCTGCAGATGCCCTGGTGGCAGTTGTGGCCGGTGCATGTAAGAGCGGTGGGGCAGGGTGGGGGGGGGGAGGGGGGAGTCGAAAGACGTTGACGAGGGAAAATAAAAAAAAACAGTTATTTTGCACTCGCTGCACCGTCGAGTCGGCGAGCAAAAGGTAAGTGGTTTTCTTTTCCTTTTTTATTTTCCCCCGTTGCTGTCTGTTGACTTCCCCCCCACCCAGCCCCACCACTCTTACCTGCACCAGCTGCAACTGCCTGGTGGGCAGCAGCATTTGTAAGGGTGTAGTGGCTGTACTCAGAGTTGACGTCAGCTGCCCGCCTTCTAAATTACGTCCACTGACCTAGAGCTTCAGGTGACCCCAAGTTGTGAGATATGCCCATTTTAAGGGACAGAGAACACTTAACTCTAATCTCCCAGGTATGATTATCTTCCCAGAGCATGTCTACCCATAGAGTCAAGGAGGCTCAGGAAGCAAAGCTTTCACTGCAGATAGAACACAGTGTCCTCGTTCAAGGGGAATATTAGCAATCTTCCCCATTGATATTGCTGTCTTCTCTTTTTTTTTTTTTATTTCTTTTTTTTTATTGAAATCAGACTTCTTATACATATCTTATATCATTATTGCATACAATAGACAAATTCAGTATTTTCATATTCTCAAAAAAAAAAAAAAAAAACACAAATAAAAAAAGGATAGAAGAGACCACGGAAAGAGGGAGAGAACAAAATGAATACATAGATAAAAAAATAAATAAATAAATAGATAAACGAATATACCACAGTATAACAATTGACACTTATTGTGCATGTTCATACATCATTATTGCTATACCTCCTAGTTGTATTTCACTGTATTTTTATGTATTAATATTGCTGTCTTCTCAGTGCCACTGTTAGAAGGGGGGCGGTGAAGCCTGACAGTAACTGCTCTCCATTGCCAGTGGTCAACATACTCTTTTTCTGACAAAGGAAGAGCATTTCAAAGAAGCACTTGAAATCATGTGTGAGCACAAAGCCACATCATTTCCAGACAAATTTGGGGATGATAAGTATTAGGATATCTGCCAACACATCCATTCTTTGTCAACTGAGTCTTCCTGGTCTCCCTCATCCTAATGTGATCCCAAAAGAGTGCTATGTGTCTGGGAAATTATCACATAAACCTCACTTCTACCAACATTGTTATGATTTGGAGTGCAAAGATTGTATTTTGCATCTGCAGTCCATGCCTCTGTATTTTCTGCAATTTATTTTCCTTTTCTTCCAAAACATTCTGTGATCCCTTAACACAAATTCCATTGTGGTAATTCTGCTGCTGCTGGAGTCGCACACTGGATGCTGTTCATGAATGAATCAGCAAATGCTGTGACTTTTCATGAGCGGTGTCATTTCCTGGTACCTGCCTAATTTAACACCAGACCGAAGCACTACTAGATTAGCACCCCTTTCCACTGCCAGTCATTCTGGTGCTCAGTGGCCAATATATCAGCAAATTATTGAAAATTATCCTGTGCAAAATGTGCTGTCTGGCCAGTGAACCAAACTAGACTCAGTAAGCTGTGCAGAAAGTGTTTCTGCTAGATATACATGCACAGCGGGATCCACCCGAAAGACTTCCATAGGGATTGATCCCACCATCAGTGATAAGATGTCGGCATCCACTCTGGATCCACTAACCTCTAAACGCTGCCAGATTTTTGTCACAGAAAGCAAAAAAAAAACTGGCTGCAAACCTGCCTTTTACTTATGACTTTCAAAATCTCACAAATTGCCATTAGATTTATAAGGAAAATATTACTTTGGCCCTTATTATGAGTATCATAGTAATCCAAATTTGGGTAGAGATAAAGGAATTTCGGCCTGGATTGTGATTTTGAGATGCGCAGTACTACTCCACCCGGAAATTATGGCACTCCACAGCAGGGTGCTTTGGATATGGTATTACAACATTGGGCATCCCACGAACCATTAAATAAAATGAAGGATTTTGTGTTGTGCGGGGAAACGGTGGGTATCTGTTCATTTTGTCTACAGTGTTGTTATTGGAATCCCAAGCTCTATTTATTAAAACATAAACTCACATCTTGTTTTCCTTAATTTACGTGTGGTTATTAATTGACACTTACCTTGAATTATAACAGATAAGTGTACTGGGGCACTAGTTGGTAAAGTGTTTTCCCCACCAACTCCTCTTTTAATGAAGTTGGAAACACGCATTAGAAAGAAAGTTTCTATGAGCTACAGTCAACAGTATATGCACTAGAGCAGACATTCTTCAGCTAACCCTAATTATTGACGGTGCTGGTAATACCATAGCTTGCAGGGAAATCAAAGTACCATTTTGGCATGTTAACTACGTGTTTTTATCTTGTGTGTTTGCACAGCCCTTGGCAACAGAAGAATGGATAAACAGCACCATGCTATGAGAAGCTCCAATCAGGTGGCCCCAGTGTATGGAGGAGTCAGATGTGTTTCGTTTTCCATCTTCTCAGAGTGTTTTTCATTTTTACTTTGTGAAAGACGCTTTTGTGAAATATTCAATAAGTCCTCCACTTGAGAGAAGCACTTGCCTGTATTCAGGGATAGATGCCACATAACAATGTTCACCTTCAGAACATTAAAGGTCAATGAATATTTAAGTAGAAACAATGGGGCATATTATAAAGGAATAGCAATATTTATCGCTAACCGCGCTTAGCGCGAATGTTTTTAACGCCGCCTAGCGCTGGAAAATATCGCTGAGATAACACCCTATTAACAACGTTTCTCTCCATAGCGATAAAATTTCCAGCGATAGCGGCAAAATGTGAGAATATCGCTGGAAAAGCAGCGATATTCTCGCATTAACGCAAGGATGGATTCAGCCTGACAATCCACCTCCTATACTTTAAACAGGTAAGTCATCCTCAGTAGCAGGTGTTAAAATCTAGCGATAAACGCGCTTAGCGCGATTTATTTTATCGCTTCGCCTGCCTTGTTAATAGGGGTTAGTTGTGTTAGCGACTGTTTACAGTCGCTTTTAGTGAGAACGCCTACCTTGCATGTCATTAGCGATAATTATCGCTGACATGCAAGCGATGTAAAACCCGGCCGCTAACGCCTGTAAGCTGTCGCTAACGCCTGTTAGCGACAGCTTGCTAATAGGGCGTTAAAAATATCGCCGCTTTAGCGGCAAAAAGTGCCGCTAAAGCGGCGATAAAGCCCTTGATAATATGCCCCAATGTTAGGTGCTGATGCCAAGCAAATGACAGAGCAGAATCCCATCTTTTTACAAAGGCTGGGAAGAAAATATGCCATTATTTTATTTTTTTAGAATAAAAATGAAATTATTGACATTGAGAGCCTGTTTACACTTAGTGAGCATTCTTGAAAAGTCGTGGCATCATAACACTAAACTGAAGTGTCAGTCTTTTTACACCTGTGTAGTTGATTTGCGGAGTATAAGATTCGGTGCACAAAAGGTAGCTGAGCTGCTAGTACCTACAGTTAAGATTTTTCTGCCAGGGTATCGAGGTTTTGACATGCCAAAATACAGTAGCCAAAACATTGACTACCACAATATTATCATGATAAGTATGGAGGTGAATACAGGTTTACAATTCTTAGCTTCATATCTAAGTACCTATATTTGAGGAACAGATATATATATATATCAGATTGATAAAGGCAGTGAGATCTGCCGAAACGCGACTCTTTCTACTGCAGGGTCGAGGGAGGCCCTTTGCAATAAAGATCTAGGGTGAAGGTGTTACAGACTTCGTGTGCGTGCCCTTGTTGTTCTGTGGAAGCAGGGGTGTTTGTGGATATATATATATATATATTTTGTATATATATATATATATATATATATATATATATATATATATATATATATATATTCACTGAAAACAACAAAGAAGGTTACAGGGATGGTGTAGTTAGGCTGACATTTCACTTGTACAAAACCAGAGAAATTCAGCAGTTATAGTTAGCTGAGCTAACTATAACTAGCGTCCCTGCAATGCACTGCGTATGACCTCACATATTGCATCACTCATGACATGGTCAGTGACATCACTCATGACATCTCAAATTACATCACTGATGACATCACTGATGACATCATCCAGTGACTGTGAGCATTTAAAAAAAGTTTATGAGTGTTAAATATATATACCAAAGTGTATTGGTGAATCAGTCGGTGTATGAGTGCCTGTATGGATGATTCAGTGGGTGTGTGACTAACTGTATAAGTAAGTGATTAGGTGTCACAGTGAATGTATGGGTGAGTGACTAGGTTGTGTGAATGTCTATCAGTCTATCAGTTGTTGTTTAAGTAGCTGTATGGGTTGGTGAGTGGGTACATGAGTGGCTGTATGGGTAATTGATTGGTTGTCTGAGTACCAGTTAGGGTTTATGAGTGTCTGTGTGGGTGGGTGAGGGGTTGTGTGATGCCCTGCATGGATCAGTGAGTGGGTGAGTCAGTGGCTGTATGGGTTAGTGAGTGCATCTGTGAGGGGCTGTATGGGTGACTGAGTGTGTGTATGGCTGTGTCGGAGAGTACATGGATGTGTCAGTGGTATATAGGTGAGTAACTGCATATTTGAAAGGCAGTATAGGTGAGTGTTGGAGTCTATGAGTGACTGTATGTGTGAGTGAGTGATTGTGAGAGTGGCTATATGGGTGAATGTGTGCTTGTGTCTGTGACTGTATAGGTAAGTGAGTACGTGTTAGTATCTGTATGAATAAGTGAGTGTGTGTGTATAACTGTATAGGTGAGTAAGTTTCTGTGTGATTGACTCTATGGGTCAGTGAGTAGGTATGTGAGTAGCTCTATGGGTGACTGACATTGTGTGAGTGGATGTATGGGTGTATGAGTGGATATATCAGTGGTTGTATTAGTGAGTGAGTTGGTGTATGAGTGGCTGTATTGGTGACTGAGTGGATGTGTGTGTAGACCTATGAATTAGTGAGTGGATGTGTAAGTACTGTTATGGGCGTGTCAATGGTTTTGAGAATGGTAGTGTGGAAGTTGGAGTGGGTGTATGAAAGGTTATATTGGGGTGTGAGTGGGTCCGTCAGAGATTTTGTGGATGATGTCATCAGTGATGTCATTTGAGATGTCATCAGTGATGTTATCAGTGATGTCACTGACCATGTCATGAGTGATGTAATATGTGAGGTCATACGCAGTGCATTGCGTGGGCGCGAGTTATAGTTAGTTCAGATAACTGCTGAATTTCTCTGGTTTTGTGCGAGTGAAACCTGAGCTTAAATATAACGTCTCTGTAACCTTTGGTTTTTGCAGTGAATTTCTAAGGATTTTTTTAATTACATTTCCTGACTATAACATCCCTGTAACCTTTGGTCTTTTCAGTGAATTTCTAAGGTTTTTTAAATGCTAATTCCTAACTATAATGTCCCTGCAACCTTTGTTTTTTCAGTAAATTTCTATGGTTTTTTAACTAGTAGTCACGTCTGCAGTGTGGTGGAGAAAGGGGGCTGGGCCTCCGGCCAGCTTTCAGCAATCATGCTGTGTAGGACTTACAAGAGATACCAGGAGGGCTTCTTGGCCCCCAAGGTCCCTCAGGAGTAAAGTAGACTTCATCCCCCAACCAGTAGTGCACCATGAGCCGCATTTGCAGAGTGGTGGAGAAAGGGGACGTGGCCTCCAAAGACCTCTTAGAAATCCCGCTGTGTAGGACTTATTGGAGATAACAGGAGGGGTATTTGGCCCCCAAGGACATCCTTGGGCTCCAACTACCCCTCCTGTTACATCCAGTAAGTCCCACACAGCAGGATTGCTGAGACCTGGTAGGAAGGCATGCCCCCTTTCTCCACCACTCTGCAAATGCACCACCTAGTAGGGGGATGAATACCCCTTGGCTATTGAGGGTCCTTGTGGGCCAACTACCCCTCCTGTTACCTCCAGCAAGACCCACACAGTGAGCTTGCTGAGAGGTTTTCGGTGGCTACGTCCGCTTTCTCCACCACTCTGCAAACATGCCTCCTGGCACACTATTAGTTGGGGGATGAAGTTCCCTTGGCTCTTGAGGGTCCTTGGGGGGGCAACTAGCCCTCCTGTTACTTCCAGTAAGACCCACACAGCTGGATTGCTGAGAGGTCATCAGAGGCCATGCCCCCTTTCTCCACCACTCTGCAAATGCGCCACCTGGCCACTGCTGCTTGGGGGAAGAATTCCACTTTAGTCCTGAGGCCCTCAGGAGGCAAGGGGACCTCATCCCTCCACCAGCAGTGTGCTGAGAGTTGCGTTTCCAGAGTGGTTGAGAAAGGGGGCGGGGCTTCTGGTGCATTGCCGGCTTTTTGGGCCCTGGGGAACCCATCCCCCGAGGACTGCCCCTTTCTTTAAAAAAGTATTTAAAAAAAGGGAGGGGGACTGTTCAGCCCCGATACCGGGCTGATATCGTCCCCGGGGACCCCATCCCCGGGGCCCAGTCTGTAATGGGTGCCCTGGTCCCACCCAGTGTTCCCACATTTTCAACGTTGGGGACCACCGGGGAGCCTGAAGTCCCCCGCCGTCCCTGCCAGCTCCCTGCTTCCTGTACGAGCTGGGATTGCTTTGAGACCCAGCTGCTAACATGCAGCTCCCTGAATCCCTGGATCTCAAAGCAATTTGTCTGTTTCCCTGCTCCCTTGACAGCAGGCAGGGAAACAGACATGATCCGCTTTCAGCAAGCAAGAGCATTTTCTGCTCTCGCTTGCTGAAAGCGGAGCAGGGTTGCTATGGCTTGGCGGAGGCGGCCCCCCAGCATTTACATTGTTCATTGCCCCGGGGTGGTGGCGGTCCCCGGGGCTGCGGGGGGTCAAGCAGGCCCCCTATATTTTTATTGTTTACAGCCTTGGAGATGTGGTGGCCCCCGGGGTTTTATCAGCCTCACAGGGGGCCCCATGAGCCCCTCTTCTTCATGCCCCTAGGATTTGGCCCATCCGGGGACTTTAAAAAAAAGACACGCAGGAGCCCCAGCGTCTTTTTTTTAAATTTTGCCGCAGTTTCACAGATCAACATGCAAGTCCATGGCAAAATTTGCAAAAAATGCTTTTTACCCCGGGGGATCCCTGAGGGATCCCCCACCATATCTAGGGGGTCGTGGGATTCCTACCCTGCCCCCTTTTCTTTATTTTTTACTTTGTTTGTGGGACTTGGCTTCAAGCAGAGTCCAAAGATGGCTGCCATATATATAAATATCACATGTAGCTTCAAAATACATTATCAGTGGCTGTGAGCAACAAGTGCTCTTTTCTAGATATGTATTAACTTTGTTTGTTTATTTAAAAATATTACATTTATTGCTTCTTTTATTAATCATTTGTATAAGTTAGCCAGTGTGTCATGGGCCCCTAGTGCAAGGAAGGAAATGCCCCCCTGGCTGCTCTAGGAATTATAAAATACTGCAATAAGTACTGTTCAGTGGACCCTCAGCCCTCTGGGTCCCAGTTACACTGCACCTACTGCACCAATGGAAGCTAAGCCCCTGCATTCAACTTAACCGGTTAAGTGCTTAGAACGTTCCGCGCCAGTGCGGAACGTTCTATTAAGCGGGCGGGGCCGCGTCGGCCAACGGACGTGCGCAGCACTACCGAGGTAGTGCTCGCGACGGCCGTTGGCCGACAGAAGCACTTAACGGGTTAAATAGCACCCAGCCTGTGTATTCTTCACTTCCCGCTCAGCAAATGTTCTGTTTCTGACAGGCAGCCTGTGAGCTCCCTACTGAGGCACCGCTGTCATTTCCTGGCAGAATCTTTTTCAAGTGTATCCTTACCAGGGGCGTAACACAGCCCCGTAATGTGAGAGGTGGCCAGGCTTCCCCACATTGGAGGGAGTCCCCTGAGTCCCTACTGTAGTGAGTGTGACTGCCATAATGGCCTGGAGGTCAAGAAATGAAAAGCTGGTGTTTTTTGGCTACAGCCTTTTTTTTGACAAGTGCCAGCACAGTGAGAATCTTGGGCAGAACAAAGTTGCAAATTGTAGCATTTGTTTCTTGCTGGTGTAGAGTAGCCCAGAGAAAAGGCACCCCTTTGTCTCTCTGTGAAATTGAGCACTGGCATGCAGACAGAGTCAAGACTGCTGAGGGGCCACCAGGAGAAGGTAAAAATGCAGAGCAGAGGAAGAAGTCACCACAGAGAGTCTTTTGAGAGTAGAGGCCTATTGAAACGTAAGGGGGTCCCCCTACAAGATATGCTGATTGGGCCCCCTTTATGTGCGGCTATCTCCTGCCTCATTAAAATCCTTTAGGAACATGTTATTTACAGAAGTATGTAACACTACTTTAAAAAAAACTGGTTATTATTATGAGATGTATTCACAAAGCAGGAGGCTGATTGCATGTTCCTTGACTCACAGAGGGCCTTGAAAGATGGGATACTCCATCATAAACGTGACGGATATTCCATTCTCCATATTACAAGTTCCATAGGATATAATGGAATTGTAATTAGGCAGACAGGATATCCATCACATTTGTGATGGAGTAACCCTGTCCGGCAAGATTGTAATCAGGCTCTGAATTATGAAGGCCAAAAATTTAATTTATATTATTCAAGAGCGTTTATGTAGCTATATACGATTGTGTGTGGCTGTGTGTTTGTGAGTTGATATATATGCACACGGTGATATATATATATATATATATATATATATACAAACACACGTATATATATATATATATATATTCACTGAAAAACCCATAGGTTTCAGGCACGTTATAATTAGAAATTTGCATTTAAAAAAACCTTAGAAATTCACTGAAAAAACCATAGGTTTTAGGGACAGTTATAGTTAGTTGGACATTGCACTCGTACAAAACCCGTGAAATTCCCCCGTTATAGTTAGTTCAGCTAACTATAACTCGCGCCCCCGCAATGCACTGCTGATGACGTCACATATTACATCACTCATGACATGGTCAGTGACATCACTGATGACATCACTGATGACATCTCAAATAACATCACTGATGACATCATCCAGTGACTGTGTGTTTCTGTAAAGTTTAAATATGTTTAATATATACAGGGAAAGGCGTATTGAAGAATGAGTAGGTGTATAAGTGTCTGAATGGATGTTTTACTAGGTGCGTGACTGACTCTATAAGTGAGTGGTTAAACATATGTTACTGAATGCATGGGTTAGTGACTAAACTGTGTGAATATCTGTATCCGTCTGTCTGTTTGTGTGTAAGTGACTGCATGGGTTTGTGAATAACTACATAAGTGTCTATATGAGTTATTGATTGGTTGTCTGAGTATGTGTATGGGTGCCTGAGTGTTTGTGTGGGTGGGGTGTGTGTGACTCTGTGCATAGATGTGTGAGTGGGTGATTCACTGGGTGCATAGTTTGAAGTGTGCATCTGTGATCGACTGTATGGGTGGGTGAGTGTGTGTATGGGTGTGTTAGTGAGTGAATGTATATCTCATTTGTACATGTGTAAGTAACTACATATAGAAAAGGCAGTATATATGTGTGTTAGAGTATATAAATGTCTATAAGTGAGAGTGTGTGATTGTGAGAGTGGCTGCATGGATGAGTGTTTGCTTGTATCAGTGATTGTTTAAGAACGTAAGAATGTGCTAGTATTTGTATGACTAAGTGAGCTGGTGTGTGTATAACTGTATAGGTGAGTAAATGGCAGTGTGATTAATTATTTGCATGACTGACTAGGTGTGTGAGTACCTCTATGGATGAGTGGCGGTGTGTGAGTGTCTATATAGGTGTATGAGTGCATATGATAGTCCTGTACTGAGTGACCATAAGTATGAGTGACTGTACGGGTGGGTGAGTGGATGTGTGTGTAGACCTAAGAATCAGTGAGTGGGTATGTAGTTATTGGTGTTGGAGTGTCTATGGTTTTGAGAATGGCAGTCTGTAATTTAGAGTGGGTGTATCTAAAGTTATGTTAGGGTGTGAGAAGATGCATGAAATTATCACATGGATGATGTCATCAGTGATGTCATCAGTGATGTCATTTGAGATATCATCAGTGATGTCATCAGTGATGTCACTGACCATGTCATGAGTGATGTAATATGTGACGTCATCAGCAGTGCATTTGCGGGCGCGAGTTATAGTTAGCTGAACTAACTATAACGGGGGAATTTCACGGGTTTTGTACGAGTGCAATGTCCAACTAACTATAACTGTCCCTAAAACCTATGGTTTTTCAGTGAATTTCTAAGGTTTTTTAAATGCTAATTTCTAACTATAACGTGCCTGAAACCTAGGGTTTTTTCAGTGAATTTCAAAGGTTTTTAAATGCTAATTTCTAACTATAACGTGCCTGAAACCTATGTTTTTTTCAGTGAATTTCAAAGGTTTTTCAAATGCTAGTTTCTAACTATGCCTACAGAAGTAGGACATGTGAAGAAAGAAGAAAAAACGCACAGAAAGAAGCAAAAGAAATGCCGAAAGAAGCAACAGAAGTCCTCAAAGACGAAGAAAAGTGCAGGAAGAAGCAAGACATGTGCAGAAAGAACCAACAGAGGAGCCAAAAGAGGCCTTGTTACAAAATCATCCTCTGCCCTCCACTTTTTCAGACGGGTACTGGTGGTAACTGACTCGGACAAACCAGGCCTAGAGCCAGTGCTATGCTAAAAGACACTTAGAATACAGTGAAAACACCTACATACACTAGGGAACACTATGCGTTGGGGTACCCCTGTGATTAGCATGACCTCCTCTGTAAGGCCCTAGTACATAATAGGGCAGGGGGATTAAAACTACCTCTTAAAACGCGCCACCGGCACGTTTGCACACTGGTGAAGGGAGGGGGGGGCCTGAGGTGACATGTGTGCAAACACGCCCTGTGGCCGTTTTAAGTTGGGGGATAAAGTCCCCTTGAATCCTGAGGGTCCCTGGGGGCCAACTAATCCACCAGGTATGTCCAGTAAGTGCCACAGAGTTGCATTGCAGAGAGATGTAAAATGGGGCATGGCCTCGGACCACCTCTCTGCAACGCAGCTCTGTGGTGCTTACTGGAGGTACATGATGGGCTAGTTGGACCCAGGGACTCTCAGGATAAAGGGGACTTAATTCCCCAACTTAAAATGCGCCACAGGGCGTGTTTGCACACGTCACCTCTGGCCCCGCCCCCTCCCTTTACCACTGCGCAAAGGCGCCCTGTGTCACGTTTTAAGTTGGGGAATTAAGTCTCCTTGAATCCTGAGAGTCCCTGGGTCCAACTAGCCCACCATGTACCTCCAGTAAGCACCACAGAGCTGCGTTGCAGAGAGGTGTAAAAAGGGGCATGGTCTCTGAACACCTCTCTGCAACGCAACTCTGTGGCGCATACTGGAGGTTCCTGGTGGGCTAGTTGGCCCCCAGGGACCCCCAGTATTCAAGGGGAATTACTTCCCCATCTTACAACGCGCCAGGGCGCGTTTGCAGAGTGCTGCAGGGAGGGCGGGGCCTCCGGCGCGATGCCGGTCTTTTTTAAAATCATTTTTTTAAGAAGGGAGCTGTGTGGCCCCCTTCTTTTCCTATTTTATTGGCCCTGGGGACCCCATCCCCCTGGGCCTGACCCCTATATATATATTTTTTTAATAATGGAAGGGGGCCGAGTGGCCCCCTCCCGAGGCCATATTCGGCCCCGGGAACCCCATCCCCCGGGGCATTGCCAATTTTTTTTTTTTATTACAATTATTGCAGGGGGGCTGCGTGGCCCCCCTCCTCAGGCCATTTATGGCCCCGGGGACCCCATCCCCCGGAGCCGGCCTTTGCGTTTAAAAAAAAAAATATTTAATCATGGGGGAGGGGGGCCGCGTGGCCCCCCTCCCGGGCCAATCATGGCCCCGGAGACCCCATCCCCCGGGGCATGGCCTCTCGTTGGGGACCGTGGGGGGGTCCCCAATCCCCCCACGGTCCCGCCGGCTCCCCACGTCCTGCGGGAGCCAGCATTGCTTTTCCACAAGGGGAGCTGCTGACATGCAGCTCCCCTTATGGAAAAGCAATTCTGTTTTGCTTCATTGAAGTGAGAGCAGGTTTCCCTGCTCTCGTTTCAATGAAGCAAAGCAGTGTTTGCAATGACAGGGCGGGAGCCGCGAGGCTCCCGCCCTGTCATTGCAAACAGCAGTGTCCTGGGGGTGGGCACCCCGGGACACTGCAGGAGCTGGCCCTGGGGGGTGGTGGTCCCCCGGGCCATGAAGGGCTCCAGGAGGGGGGCCGCGCGGCCCCCCTCCCAACAATTGCACAGCCCCGGGGAGGTGGTGATCCCCGGGGCCGGGGGTCCGTAATGGACCCCCGAATTTAAATACTAGTGCCCCGGGGAGGTGGCGGTCCCTGTGGTGTGTGGGGGGGCTCGAGGCCCCCACACAGGTCTTTAATTTTCTAAAAAGCCCCGGGGGTGGTGGTCCCCGGGGCTTGGGGGCCTTTGAGGCCCCCATACATTAAAATAAGAAGCCCGGGGTGGCGGTCCCCGGGGCTGTGGGGGCTGTGTGCCCCCCCGCAAATATTTATAGAAAGCCCCGGGGGGTGGCGGTCCCCGGGGCTGCGGGGGGGCCGTGAGCCCCCGCAAATATTTATGGAAAGCCCCGGGGGTGGTGGTCCCCGGGGCTGCGGGGGCCTCCCTGGGCCCCCGCTATTAAATTTTCATATGCCCCCGGAACTTGGCCCACCCGGGGGCTAAATATTAAGAAAGCGCAGGAGTCCGCGCTTCGTTTTTTTTTTCCCGCACCAGATCCGCGGATCCGGCGCGCATTTTGCCGATTTTTTGATTTGTCCTTGTGGGACCCCCTAAGCAGGCCTAGGGGGTCAGGGTGTTTCTACCCTGCAACCCTTTTTGCGTTTTGCGCACTTGTTTCTCTGATTTCTTGTGCCTCGGTTCTACCGAGGCACAAGATGGCTGCCAACACTTCCTGGTTTGGAGTGTTGACAGCCAATTAGCATACAGCTCGTGATCGGGAGGGTGCGCGGATCCTCCGTGCCCATAGATATATATATGTTTTTACTTTTGATTTTCTCAGCAACTACTGAACGGATTTACACCATTTAACAAAAAGGGTTCTTTCTGAACCAAGAACTACCTCTTTGCCAAATTTGGTGTAATTCCGTTCAGCAGTTCGGGCTGTAGCCGTGTCTAAAGTTTCCTATGGGAAATTGCATGGGGAAAACACGTTTTGGGACCCCCCTTTTTTCTCGGCCCACGCTTGCCGAATCACCCCGAAACTTTCAGGATAGGAGCGGACCGGAGCTCTCCCTGTAAAGTGTGTTTATGGATTGGCGTTTCCATGATTGGCTTGTTTGACCTACTACTAAGTCCCTAGTACAGTGCACTGTGTGTGCCCAGGGCCTGTAAGTCAAATGTTGCTAGTGGGACTGCAGCACTGATTGAGCCACCCACACAAGCAGCCTTTCAAAGGGGTCTCAGGCCTGCCACTGCAGTGTCTGCATGCAGTCTCCACTGCCATGTTGACCTGGCAAGTGCACCCACTTGCCAGGCCCTAAAATTCCCTTTTATTACATGTGAGTCACCCCCTAAGGTAGGCCTAAAGTACCCCTGTGGGCAGGGTGCAGCGTATGTGAAAGGTAGGACTTGTCCTGGTGTGTGTGCCATGTCCTGATAGTGAACTACAGTGTAATTTGTTTTTCACTATTAAAAGGCTATCTGTCCCAAAGGATAGAATGGGAGTTTATTTATAACATCTTATAAATATAACTTCCCATTGGGACAAGATGCAAAGGTGGAGTTTAGTATGCCTGAACTCAGAATATAAAAATGATTCTTTTAGTAAAGATGATTTTTATATTGTGTGTTTGAAAATACCACTTTTAGAAAGTGGGTATTTTCTTGCTTAGCCATCTTGTGTGCCTCTGCTGGTTTGTGGATTGACTGTGTGGCTTTGGAGTGACAGGGGCTGGGGATGTGCATTCTCTCAGACAGCCACTTGGGGGGGGGTGATGTGTGTCCTGCCTTTCCTCAATGAGTCAGGGCTGGGCTGAATAGACCTGAGCTGCATTTAGAGTAGGGAGAGGAGATTTCCTTGCACCTGAATGGGCCTGGTCTGCCTTACACAATGATGTCTCCACCTCCTGCCGGGAATCTGGACCAGAGAGGACGGAACTGGTTTTGACAGAGCACAGAGCCTCTCTGCCACCAGAGAACAAAGGAAAATGCTGTATAAATATTGGGACCCAGATCCCAGAACTTTAGAATACTTCTGGACTCAAGAGGAACCTCTGCCAAGGAGAAGAGCTGGGAAAGCTGAAGGAGAAGTACTGTCCCTTTGCTGTGTGCTGTTTGGGGTTGTCCTGCAGTGGCTGTTTCTAACAAGGAGAGGACAAATACTTTGCTGTGTGCTGTGTATCCTGCTTGAAGAAGATCTCCAAGGGCTTAAAGTAGAACTTGTCTCCTGTTCTGAAGTCTCGGGACACAAAGACCTCACCACCAGCTCCCCCTGAACTTCCTTGCTGGAAGTTCTGACCTGCCAAGAGGTGCCTGTTTCTGGGTTGGGCCTCTAGAGATTGTTTCTTCTGTTGGGAGCTGGAAAAAAGACTCAACTACGAGAAGCGTGATGCATCGGCACCTGTTTCCGCCGCATCGCTGGCGTGCGGCCGAAGAAACCAACGCAGTGCCTGCCTGTGGCTGGAGAAAACGCCGCACGCCGAATCCCGTGCACCGATCTCCGAAGTCCGAGATCACCGCAACAATTCCGATGCAGGCCCTGCTGTGAGGCTGCAAGAACCAACGCATTGTGGGACCACAGCTGGAGAGACCAATGCAGCGCCGTTGCCCCCACATCGAGAACCGACGCATCCCCGATCCCCACGCATTGCACCGAGGCGCCAAATCTACAATGACACCGGGGCCACAGTAAGAAACCGATGCATCGCCTCCCCACACAGTAAGAAACCAACGCATCACCTCCCCTTCAGTAAAGAACCAATGCATCACCTCCACTGCGTGGCAATAAGGAGCCAACGCATCACCTCCCCTGGGGTAAGGAACCAACGCATCACCTTCCCTGCGTGTAAGGAACTGGCGCATCACCTTCCCTGTGGCTGTTTTTGTTTATGGTTGTGACGCATCCAAGTTACTTTGTGTTAAAAGTGTTGCATCTATAGTTTGCTATCGACAGGACTGTTTTCACCTTCTAAGAAGTACATTTTGATTACTGTGTCATGGAGTTTTGTCGTTTTGGTCTTGTTTGGTTTAGATAAAGATGACTTATTTTTCTAAACTGGTGTGGTATCCATTTGTAGTGTTTTCACTGTATTACTGTATGTGTGCACAAATGCTTTACACACTGCCTCTGAGATAAGCCTCTCTGCTTGTGCCAAGCTACCAAGGGGTGAGCAGAGGTTATTTTAGAAGTGTGTCCCCCTTACCCTGACTAGGAAGAAGGGTCCCTATTTGGACAAAGGTGCAAACCATTGCTAACTAGAGGCCCCCATTTCTAACAGCATCCAACACACTTCCTAATTTTATTCACTTTCATGCTGACACCATCCAAAGAAATATATCTTTAAAAAAAAACACCTCCATTTTAACTGCTTTTCATTTGGAAAACTACCTCATTCACCTTCAGCCTTTTCCTGACTACTATTGCTCCTTCACTTCAAAATGCTTAGAGTATGGATTGTGGGCCACAGCTATATCTATTGGGCTAAAGAGGCTGCAAAAAAGAGAGGTATTGACAGGGACTTGGGTTTGCCAAATGTGCAGATTACTTGGTTTTGCCAGAGAGGGTTAAAGTTTCATCAGTTGCTGGCTTTGGTTAAATCCATTGTGGATTCCCAAGCTCCTCACCTCATGATTGTGCACAGTGGTGGCAATGACCTAGGCACATTGACTGGGGTAGGGCTGGAAATCCTAATGAAAGAAACCTTTGCAGAACTGATGTCACTTTTCCCTCACACTGTCTTGGTGTACTCTAATATATGCCAAAGACAGAAATGGAATTGGTCAAATCAATTTGTGTCCACATATTGACAAAGCCAGGAAAGAAGTTAATAAAACTGTTTCTGCATTCCTCAGAGACCATCGCATGGGTGGTATCTATGACAATTATCTGCGTTTTGACATGTATGGAATTTATAGAAATGATGGAGTGCACTTTACAGATGAAGGCAACAGGGTGTGTCTAAGTAACCTGAAACTCTGCATCCGGTCTTATGTGTAGCTGTCATATACACACAATCAACACAAAGGCTCTTGTCAGAACCACCCGAGTACCTGAACTATTGCAAATTTTCTTAAAAAGATCCTTTTTTTGTTTTTGGGGATCTTTGCGATGATGTCGTGATGGTCGCGGATACGTCGCGAGAACGGAAAAAAAACCAGACATTCAATGGCCACCAGCACATCCAAAAATAATACGTAAAAAAATCCATTGTAACATTGCGCTACACATATTACTATATACATGCTTCTTTAAACACATGTTTTTCTAGTGTATTTCTAGAACAACCATCTCTAAAACCTATTTTCTGTTTTCGTGGTGAGGCCGGAGATCGCGATAACGTTGGTCATCATGATCCCTGCGGTTACGTTGCGAAACCGGAAAGCAAAAGCAGGAATTCAATAGCCACCACCATATTAAAAAATTATAAATATGTAATTCATTCTAACCATCACTCTAGATAACTCACTATCTAAATAACTCTATAATAATATTTATCACAATCTCAAAATCTCTATAACAATGTATATTAAGGATTCAATGATATATTTTTTTATATTTCCAAAAATATTTACGAGGACGTCGCGATATTCGTGATGACCCCGCAACTGTACATGGTGGGCCGCGCTGGAGGTCACTGCATTGTCGCGAATATCATGCGCAATAAATCAAAACAATTTTGGACACATAGATTGTGTCACAATCACACCCATTTCTTAAACATGGGGTCAGAGTATCGCCACTCTGACCCCTTATGTTACCTTTCCCACAAATTCTCAGCCCTGGAAACCATTCCCGGACGATAAAATGGCAGCTGCAACTTTCTGTTCAGGTTGCGTCCAGCCAATCAGAGCATTCCCGTTGGCGCGCATTCGCGATTCATCGTGAAACTGCCATGAAATATCCGCGGCCCGAGATATATCTATAATTTTCGGCTTACATTTCTCAAAAACTACTAGACGGATTTGCACCAAATAACAAAAAGCACGATCTGCGTAACAACATCTACCTTTCCGCCAAATTTGGTGTAATTCTGTCCAGCGGTTCGGGCTGTAAGTTCGACAACGTGTTACTATTGAAATTAACATTACAACTGCACCCTTTTTTGCACCTCTATTTCTCATTCCCCACTGCACAGATCGCTCCAAACATTCGATGACAACCAGAACCAACTTTGACACTTTTTTTGGATAATTTCATGAAGATTGGTCAAATGACGCCAAAGTTATAGCCAAGTAAAAAATGGAAACTAGGGCCTAACTATAACGACCTACTGGCAACCGCCAGTAGGTTATATATATATATATATCATGTGATCAAGACCGTGGAAACGCGGTCGAAACGCGTCAAGGCTGGGTACTGACCCATTCAGGACTAGAATGCTGCTGAATTCTATCTGCTCTGAATAAAAGCACTTTATTTTCATCAAACGAGCTGTGGTCCGTACCTGTTTTCCGTGTGAAGGTGGAGCAGGAGTGCCATTCCATATATATATATATATATATATATATATTGGTACCAATCCTGGCAGCAACGAACAGACAGCCACTGACTCCGTGAGATGATGACAAGGAAGAGGTTTATTTCTCCATCAACAGCTTAGACGCGTTTCGACGGCGTACCGCCTTGATCACTACATCAGGTACACTCTGTCTGACAGTATATATGCTTGTCACTCACTAATGGTTGCCACAGCAACCTGTAATTCAACAATAGACATAGAAGTTACTCACGACTCTAATGTCTATGACTGTGCACAATTTTCCCATAAGAAAAAAGAAAGAAAAGTTAAATGAAATAAAATAAAATACCAAACAATTTAAGAAAGACAGTATTATTGTTAAGGAAAAATTTTTTTTTTTTTTTCCCTTTTACCACAACATTAAATTAAAAATAGCAAAACTAAATAAAATAAATGTCCTCCTTAAATGTGGAAACAGTGCGCCTATATTAGTACATAGATTGGACATAGAAAAAATATATCTAATATATTTAGGTTAAATCGATTGAGAAATTGATTACATTAATATGTAATGGCACACGGACTAATATTTTGTTAAAAAGTGCAAACAGGCTAAGACATTTGGTAGGTTAGGTTCGAAAAAGAAACTAATGTACCATACCTTATAAGGTATAGTTGATTATTAACAAAATATGTCACTAATCCCTTGGCATTTAATATATACAGTATTAAATACTACTGAGCCAAGGTTAACATGAAATATGGAAAAAAACCAACATTCCATCTCGCCCAAGTGGGCATTGAAAGCAAGAATTATGTTTGCACAAAGATAAATATGATGTATGACTTAGACAGGCGCCATATACACTAGTGAAACCTAAGAATATATAATTAAATCAAATATTGAAAAAGTATGTCTAATATGGTCTAATCTATCGTGAGATCTAAAAAACGTGAGAAAATAAAGCTATAACAATAAATATAAAGGTGAGTGTGACCTAACGTCACGAAGACTGGGCAGGGGCGGGACAGACAGCTCAAGACCAATTACAGATGAACATTCAGTGCCTCATCCGCATTCATCCCGTTGAGAATTTTCGAATTCAGGAGGATGATGTACCTAGAACTCTAATCTTCTAAGGGCCAATTGTCTGTTCCCTCCTCTAGGATTTTTGGGAACTGTATCAATCACATAGAAGAATAGATCCTGTGCCTTTCCTCCATGTGATGTGTTTATGTGCCTGGCATATATATATTGAAGCATTTTCCGCTCATTCCAATAGCAGTAGAAGAACCAGAGCCCGGACCACAAAGTTGATGCAGAAGGTGAGTTTATTTGCAGCTCTCACAGACCACAGCCATGACGCGTTTCGACCCCGTGGGCCTTGATCACATGACACGCTCACAGTGGGAGTCTAGCTTTTATACCATTTTTTTAACAATCATTTAAAGTTATAGGTGCATTTTTACGTGAGGTTGCATAAACATGATCCAATACAATACTGATCATTTGCGACCATGGGTTGACTGTTGCCTTGTGTCCAGGTATCAATACCGAAAATAGATATTTTGAAACCTCAATGGTACTGTTTGATTTAAAGCAATAAATATATCGAAGTTGTCTACAATGATCCAAACAATGAATGAGTATTATGTTCATCCTGATCGGTATCCGCACTGCATGTGTCAAAACGATGGTAAATATATATACAAGTGGTACAATTTATCATAAAAACCTAATTATATACAAAAGAATATAGTTGTATATAAAACCATCATATTGTATAAATACATTTGGTTACACTAGAATCGCGGTATGAATACCTAAAAACTCCCCAGTGGGGTTTTTTTTGACAATAAAACCATGTATATTCATAAATTGCTAAAACCCATTGTCAGCAATCTGTAACCACTTGAGCCTTAGTTAACCATAAAAGTGCTTGTGCTTGTACCGTTTATACAACTTATAAACTTATGACTAAGTTAACCTGATGCATTAAGAAAAAAGTGCTAGTGCATAAGTTGTTCTAAATAAAGTGCAATGTGCATATTCCACCTCAGTGTTTAAAAAAAAGGGCTAAAACTATCTAAAAAACTGTGCTGGTAATATCTGGGGGCATAGTGCGGTCTAATCTTGCCTTGTTGTTTCTTGGAGGTTGGCGGAGCTCCTACTTGTCATCTCTGTTGTTATCCAACTAGAGGCAGGTGTGTAATTCCTCAGTGGCATTAAGCCCCCCATGCTTGGAATCCAACTCCAAAATGTATCGCGTTTCCAATCTCCTAAGAGCTTTCTCTCTATTTCCTCCTCTCTTATTTGGTGGCACGCTATCGATTAAAAAGTACTTTAAGTCCTTCGGGTCTGCATTGTGGACCTCCTCGAAGTGTCGTGCCACTGGATAGGTTTGGTCCCTGTTTTTAATAGCTCTTATGTGCTGTAATATTCTCTTGTCCCCTTGGAGAATGGTACTGCCTACATACTGTAGGCCACAAGGGCACTCCAGCACGTAGATCACAAAGTCTGACTATATATATATATATACTTTTTTCCACTGAAGGAACAGGAAAAAAAGGGTAAAGTAATGTTATAGTTAGGTGCAATCAAAAACATCTGTTTTCGTTTAAAAAAAACTTAGAAATTCATTGAAAAAACCAAAGGTTAAATTAATGTTATACACAGGTGAATTTGTCAATGACAACATTAATATTTTGAACCAAAAAAAAACGCAGGGCTCCCTGGGACATAGCATCTGAGCCATCCCCGGGGATGGGGTCCCCGAGGCCATTAATGGCTCAGGGAGGGGGAGCGATGTGGACCCCTCCCATAAAAGAATCAGCCTGGGGATGGTCTCTCCAGGACCTTTAGAGGCTCGGTGAGCAGGGCCACATGGCTCTCCTCCCAATTTTGAGCATTTACGGCCATAGAAGTGGGCTCCTCTCCCCCTTTAACAAAATTTTGGCCCCAGGAGTGGGTCCTCAGGGCCTCTCAAGGCTTGGGGAGGGGGGCCATGCAGCCACCCTCCCCTTTATGAACACAGCACCGGAGGTAGGCTCCCATGGGCTTATAATAAATAAATGCAGTTAAGCCACCATTTATTTTTAAAATCCTGCGAGGGTCTTGCCGAATCGCAGAATTTCTTGCTGTTCTTTTTCTTTTTTGGTCCCAGGTGGAGTCCCTCTGGGTCCCGCCCATGGGGACTAGAGTGTCAGGGTATCCCTAACTTGCCCCCATATATCTTTATTTTTGTATAACTTCAGAACAGGGGACTAAGTCCCTGCATCCTGTAATGGCTGCCAGCAACATCATTCTCATGTTGCTGGCAACCAATCAGAGCACTTGCTCTCGTGGGAGTCTAACTCCCACCGGAGTGAGATGGCCCAAGGGAAATAAAGCTCCCTGGGCCAATCGTAATGCTCTATTTTTAAATTGGCGCTCCAAACAGCCAAAATAGACAATTATGTTTGACCCTAAATTTCTTTAAAACTGATGAAAGTATTTACACCAAATCACAAAAAGCATAATCTGCAAATTAAGATCTAGCCTTCTGCCAAATATGGTATAATTCTGTTCAGCCGTTTTTGCTGTAGCCTTGTCTAAAGAAGCCTATGGAAAATGCATGGCGATTTTGTGTTTTGGCACCCCCCTTTTTCTAGGCACCCACTTGATGGATCAGCCTGAAACTTTCCAGGAGGGAGCTGAGGTGGACCAACTTTTTTGGGGGGGGAAATTTTCTGAAGACCTGTCAAACAGAGCCAAAGTTATTACCAAACCAAAAAGCGTTCTTTCTAGGGAAAAGCAGGTCTAACTATAACAGCCTAGTCGCAACAGCCACTAGGTGATACATATATATTCACTGCCCACCCAGGACACCCACCATACACTCATTGGGGGCCGCCGGGGGAGCCCCAGGGTCGCTGCGGACCCGGCCAGCTCAACACATGCTGTGTGAGTTGGCATTGCTTCCGCCTGCAGGGAGCAGCTATTCATGTTGCTCCCTCTGGGCTGGAGCAATCTCTTGATCTATTACAGATCAAAAGTCTGCTCCCATTCGGCAGCAGCATGTTCAACTTTGTGTTTTCTCCCACTTTGCGGGAGATTCAAAAAACCCCCACCAGGCGGGAACAAACACAAATTTCCCTGCCTGTGCTGGTGCAGGCAGGGGGGCCACGTGGCCCCCTCCCCTTTTCTGCTAATTTCAGCCCCGGGGTGTGGTTCCCAAGGACCTATAATGGCTCAGAAGGGGCCCATCTGCCCCTTTAAATTACTGAATGTGGCACCATGCTGGGCTCCCTGGGACCTAAATTTAGGGTGATTAGAATTTTTAAGCCAAAAACTGGGACAATTCACAAAAATAGAAGAAGGACTTAAATTTTACTTCAAGCAAGCACACAGAATGACAGCACTCCTCAGCAGAGAATTACAGAACAGGCAGTAAAGAACATACATAAAATGCAATTTTTAAACCCAGTGGCTTGCCTGTTAATTAAATTGCTTTCTTGAAACAACTGCTAACTATTCCTGCTTTGTAAAACTTAAAAAAAGCACCTCCCACCGTTTTCAGTCGACCCTCTTTAAAGACCGGGACATGAGCTAAATTTCTTGAAATCTGCAGCGACAGCTGGTGAAAAACCAAGACCGTCCTGGTAAATCCAGGACGCCTTGTCACCCTACCTATAATGGCATGGGGAGGGGGGGCACTTGCCCCCTCCCCTTTAATAAACAATGTTGCCTTAAGGTGGGCTCCCCGGGGCCTACAATTAAAGGTTGCAGTACTGGCAGCCTTTTCTTTTTTCGATCGGGCAGGAGTCCACTGGGATTGTGGCTAAACTTGCTTATTATTTTTGTATTTTAGCCCTTGGTGCCCCCTATGGAGCCTAGGGGGAAGGGTTTCCCTACCCTGCACCCTTATATAATTTTTTGTTTTTAGCTTTAGGAGAGGGGACTAAGTCTCAGAGTACTGTAATGGCTGACAGCAACATTTTTCTCATGTTACTGGCAGCTAATCAGAGCACTCGCTCCCGAGGAGCGAATTGGTCCAAGGGTCGAATGCTCCCTGGGCCAATCAGAATTTTTAAATTGGTGCTCCTGTGAGAGTATTTTGCGATATACAATTATTTTTTAACCTTGATTCTCAAAAACTACTGAATGAATTTACACCAAATCACAAAATGCACAATCTGCGGAATAAGATCTAGCTTCCTGCCAAATGTGATGTAATTCTGTTCAGCAACAAAAAAATCTTTTTCTCGGCCCCTGCTTGACGGATCACCCCAAAACTTCCCATGCACAAACTAGTCAAAAAGTAGCACCTTTTTGGAAAGTTTTGTGAAGATTTGTCAGGTGTTACTGAACCACAGGTTAAGCACTGCTGCTCTAGTGTGTTGCTATCAGTGGAGGTAACAGGCAGCGATGGGCACTCCTGAAGAATATAGTGAGGGGCCTTTGACATTTCTACATTTCAAATGTCCAGCATTAGTTGTTTCCCTGACCTCCTGCATGCAAAAAGCCTCAACAAATCTCAGATGACTGTGAAGTTTGCTGCATACAAACTATGTTTTTCATGAGGGGTGGTAAGTCGTTTCTTAAAGTAGCATTATTCAAAACTTGGCATGATTTAGACTATATTTAAAGACAGACTGAAGTATTCTCTCTAAAGCAGATCTTGGGGAAAAAGTTGACACGTACATTTCAAAGTACAGTTGTACAGCATTACTGACCAAAACCTGATGGGTCTTAAATATGACCTTCACAGGAAGAGTGGGAGGTTTCCTGCAAGGATCTTTTCTTGAAATTGTGCAAATTAGAGCATTTTATTACACACCGGTAAAGTAAAAAAAGCTTCACGGTGGTGATGGGGAGGGCAGTTTTGCACATTGCTCTGTAAAGCAAATGTTGCAAGCTATCACATACAAAGTAGACAACATTACCAGTTCGCACATGGTAACAGGTCTTGCATTGCCTCTTGCAAGATCTATCTCCCAATTTCTCTTAGAAACAATTCACACGTTTGCAATCACATAAACACAATGTCACACGCACATCTACTGTTCAACACAAACGTAGTCACACATATGTGCACTAATATTTTTCAACATGGTTTCTAACTTTTGTTCAAACTTTCACACGCATTTTCACACTCCTTTTAACATATGTGCCTATGTGAACTTTCCAGTATTTGTTTTTAGATTGATTTGTACACTTTGGGGCATATTCACAAGGAGCTATCGCCGAATTAACGGCACTTTATCGCAGCCAAAGTCGTGATAAATTTACCCCCCCATTCACAAGCCGGTGTTAACAGCCCACAGCACCAGTTTACCCGCGATAGCAGCCGGCAAAAACATCGCCACAGAGGACCCTCGCAAATATCGCTAATGAGATGCAGAGTAGGCGTTCCCGTGACAAAAGCAGAGACAACAGCACACCTCAACATTCACAACGACCAGCCACATCCGCGATAAAAACACAAAACAGGCGATAAGGCGCGTTAGCACCAGGAAATCTACACCTGCTCTGACCTGGTGTAAAGTTGGACGGCAGCCAGCACCACAAAAGGGAGCACAGCCCAGGGCCACAACCGAAGGGCAACAGATGCCATGGAGCCACACATCATGCAGCCCGGACACCCAAGAGGGCCACAACACCCACCCCCACCACCCCAGGACCCCATCCCACACCTGGAACACCCCCCCCCGGACCAACACAGACGCAGCGCAGACAAAGACAGCGGAACCCCAGGAAACGTACCAGCCGCACAGACCCAACATCTGACAATGTCACCTTCCACTACAGGCTGAAAGGGACAACCAACCTACGCATTCTGACCATCATCGCCCAACAGGCCTACGGCAACAACACAGCGGACAACCAACATCCCACCCCACACAAAGCTGACGGCGTGGCTGCACCTGTTGGCCCCTGACACCCCCCATCCAACACCCGCCAGAGTCGGAGGAGTCCCACAGCCAGCCACATCCAAGTCCCCCACACCTGTCCTGGATGTCACCATCACCCTGGTACCCCAGTAACCATACGTACAACACAATGCGCAGGATCCGCTGGAGACCAAGCAAGGACCAGACGCCATAGCAGGATGCACGCACCTGTTGGGGGCAACACACAGCACACATGTACCACCTGTGCCCCCTGGTGACACAGCACACAATCACCGCAACAGGAAGCACACGTCTCACACCAATGTGCAGGCAACAACAGAACACCGTGGAACACCCAACAATGTCGCCTTCAAATACACAGCCAGTGTGCATGATACCTTCATCCTCCGACAGTCCATCATCAACCAGCGTTCCCAGGATGGCAACAAGGGAAATGTACAGCCCCTTGGCAATATACAAATGCACACCCCACACACCTCAACACCACAACCATGCACCTCACAACTCGGGCAATGCACACGTCACTAAATCACATACAACAGGCACAACAATATGCCCACCCACCAGACACGACAGAACAACTTACAATGTCCACATGGGCAAGCTTTGAAAATGAGCCAGCAACGGCATGGCACCTCAGCCACATACTAGCCGAATGTGGGGGAGAGGTGGCAACCAGGCATGTGTGAAGGATGCAGTAGAACCATGTTTGGGAAAGTACACAATGCCAAGAGTGCCGGAGATGTGCTGGACACCTCGCAGTATGCAGAACACACCCATATCCATGGTGACATACACTGCTTGTGTATGGAGTGTAGTGGACAGTGGACGCCACCATGTCACCCCAGCCAGTGAGGGACCTCGCGGAAATGTTTCCTGTTACGCCCCCCCTAAGCGTCAGCGCAGTGGGATGGCCCGGCGTACGCCACGCCAGCGTAGGGGTGTGAATAAAAACCACGTAGTCCTGGGTGTGGTCCACTTCCGGAAAGACCCACGGCTCTGCCAGGGCGGCGCCTCCCACCTTGCCATGAGGCCGACGCCATCCCTGTGAGCGGAGTTGCCTGAGATGCCGTGCGCCTGCCGGACCCAGGCACGCTGGTCCACGAACCCGTCAGGCCAGCCCCTGCACAGCCAGACCACACTGATCACCTTACGACACCGGCGTGTGTCAAGGAGGGCCCACCATGTGCCGGCACAAGCCACAAGCCCGAGGCCCGAGACCTTGGCAGCCACCTCAGACCATCACTGCTGCCACGACACCGGCCCGCTTTATTCCTTTTCCGTTGACGTACTCTACTGCCACCACGGCCTACTCTACGGACCAGTAGGTCCCACATGTGGTACTGTGTCTTGAGTCATGAATGGCAGTGACCCCAAATCCGGGCCAGCGGCCACAGCACCAGACCCCCCGATCAGTGAGGCATAGTTCCATATGGGCATCTTGCGACACGTGGTGCCGCTAACCCTGTTCAATGCCAGCCGGCAACACGTGGTGCCACTAACCCTGTTCAATGCCAGCCGGCAACACATGGTGCCACTAACCCTGTTCAACGCCAGCCGGCAACACGTGGTGCCACTAACCCTGTTCAACGCCAGCCGGCAACACGTGGTGCCACTAACCCTGTTCAATGCCAGCCGGCAACACGTGGTGCCACTAACCCTGTTCAACACCAGCCGGCAACACGTGGTGCCACTGAACCTGAACTACGCAGGCCGGTGGGGCCATCCAACCGATGCCGGCGACACTCAGTGAATGGGCCGTGCTGGCCGCTGCCTCAGGCCTACACCACGGTCAGGTAGGTCACACATTTGGAACTGAGTCTTGATTACACCATGGCAGTGATCAGATGTCTACTGCAGGGGTGATATCAACAAACTCCCTGCTATCAGAGAAGCAAACAAATGCATCACAAGCACACAACACGTATCTGTGGGCCCATGCTGACCGCTGCCTCTGGCCTACACTGTGGTCCAGTAGCTCACAGAGTCTTGATTTGGCAATGTTGGAGTTCACATCTGTGTACCGGCATCATCGCAGACTGCATCCCTTCACAGCACCTGTGCCACTAAGTCTGTTCCCCGACATACATGGACACTCACTGGTCGTACATTTGTGGCATTTGGGTCTGTGGACTAGGGGCTAGTTTTCATCCTCATGTAGCTGATCCCGAATTGTTTGTGCAAACGAGGCTTGCGCTTTCCACTCCCCCATTTGCTGCTTCCAGATAACATCAGACCTTCCGCATCATGCCCTGGAGGACACCTTCCACTGTCCCCGGAACCCTCCGCAACATACACCTCGGACATTGATGGGGACCCGCTCAGGTCGCATGGCCCATCTGACTGCACCGCAAGTCACCGTCCCGTGGCTGTGCCGGCCGCAGTGCATCCGGGGACACTAACTCTGTACTGGTCAGGTCTGGGACACCTTCTTCTGAGACATTGAATGGCCTCTGTAGCGATGGTCTTGGGGTCATCAACGCCATGTGTCTGTGGACCTGCGCTGTCCGCATCCTCAGGCCTCAACTGCGGGCCACCTTGGCCCACACATGGCATCGAGGCTTGAACGGCCCGGACGTCGCATCACTGCAGGAGGCACACGCCACCACCGCAAGGAACACCACCAACCGCCATCTGCCAGGGTCGAAAGGGTGGTCCTGACAGACCTACGGAGTTGCTCAGACCTGTCGTGGATGCCATCATCGGCCTGATACCCTGCTCAGCACTCCAGGTGCCAGTGACTCAGTGCACTGCAACTCACGGAACCTCCTGACTGAATATTGGGTGTCCTCTGTCCTTACTCCGGATCCCTCCATGTTGCTCTGCATTTGACTCTGTTATGCTGGTGTTTTCTGTTTCCATGACACTGGTGTCCACTTTTCAGGTTGTTGCCAGCACCAAGCACTCCGTGCGGACTGGCTTATACTCACCCCACACACATCCAGCACAGGCGTCACAGTACATGTGGCCCTGCCAATAAAGGGGCCGGGCGCACGTGCCCGTAGCCGTTCAACATGATATGTGCATGTGTCTCTGTGGAGGTGTGGGTCTCCTTTGTAGGTTGTAGGTGGTCCCTGAAGGGTATTGGACACCCACGTATGTGTTCTACTTCGCATTTCATGGGTTAGGCAACACCCTCACCTGTTGGGCCACCTCCTTTTGGCGTTCGGCCACCTGGCATTGGGGTGCCATGTGTGGGGTGGGTGACGTGTTGTGAGGCAGCTGTGATTGCGGGTGCTTCATGCTGTGTGGTCTGTTGCAGAGTCTGGGTTCTCCTCTGAGTAGCTTGTCTGCCCTGGTCCTGGTGGAGGGTTGTGTGGGATGTCCATGGGCTGTTGTAGGGCGTCAGGGTCGGGGGTGTGGTGTTCGTCTCGGGCATCACTGATGGGTTGTCTGTTCAGACCTGCTGGAGGTGTTGTTTGTCCCTCTGCATTGTGTAGGGGAGGTGCATGTTGGCATTGTGTTGGCGCCTTGTTCTTGTCGACATGCAGACTGTGTGACAATGTACATTGTGACTGTTTGGGCGGTGGTGGCTATTTGAGTTGGGACAGTGTCCATTTGGCCTACATGGCTGATGTGGGGTTGTAGGGGTAGATGTGCATCTCACAGTTCCCTGCTCTGTCCGATGTGATTGTTCTGTTTCTGCGCCTGGGTGGACCCAGTTGTGTCCCCTGTTCTGCAGTGTGGGTGTTGCACTTTGTGCCACATTGTCATGGTCTGTGCTGTGATTGCTATGTGTGTGTGCTGCAGTGTGCTACGGGGATGGGGGACATGTCCCTGGGTAATTGTGGATGTGCAGTGTGCTACACCTCATTGTGCATGTGTGGCATTGTGCCCATCACCCCCCGTCCCCCCAGTCCCTGTGGGATCCTCACCCTGTTGTTGTTGTGTCAGGTCCTGTCGAGCTGTGTCCGTACTCCCTACTCCGTGCACCCTCTCCATACTGATGACTGTGGCCTGGCTTTCCTCCTGCTCCTCCTGTGTCGCTGGACTGCCACCTCCTGTCGCCGTTGCTGCCTTCCTGTTGGCAGAGGGTTTGTGCCTGGTTTAGGTTGTCACGTCCTGGCGGATCCTCTTGGCCTCCTGGATTGGCCTCCTGGGCTATGCGACTGCATTCCAGGCGGTCTGCTTGTGGGTAATTTGCTGGTAGTGTTCTGTCGCCTCCGTGGCCTTGGTCTTGTTTTCCTGCGGTCTGCACCCCGTCTTCCTCTCCATTTTCTCCTTGGCCTTCCCCGACCCACTTGTTCCTTGCTGGTGGTCTGTGGGGGTTGTGGGGTTCGCGTTGCCCTCTGCGCTGGGTCAGGGTGCATGGATGTTGCTACGTGCTTTGGCTTGTTTCTGGTGTGTTGTGCCTGTGGTTTTTATGGTGCAATTGCCTGCCAAACGCGTGGGAGTTGCAGGCCTGAGGCTGCTTTTCGCAGTTTTTTGGACCGCGATTGGCCTCATCGCATGGTTTCAAGCTTTCGCGTTTCGCATTTTTTGGGCGTGGTGTTGATTTTCACGCTGGCATTTGACGCGTTATCTGGTGTCTATCGCATGGTACCGCCTTGTTGTGAATTCCACGTTGTCACGGGGTTATTTTCCCGTGATAGGCTGCGTTATTGAAAGTTGCGTTACGCTACTCTTGCGGTAGTTATCACACGTTCTTGTGAATATACCCCTATGGACGAATTAATTGAATATATTTGTATCAAATTTGGTAATAGATGTGTTTCTTTGGCTCTTTCAAAACTGGGTGTATGAATGTGTGGTAATCGAAGAAGCTTTTTGGCAATTGAGGTGTGTGAGCTTAGGTCTCCAAGGGAATATATTTGTGAATAGCTCAAGCACGACATCAAAAGACAATTTTGGTTCTGAAAAGGCCTCCCTGGCAAGCTCAAGTCAGGTCTGCACCTCTACTGGCGCCAGCGTCTGATTTTCCAGTTCATATTCCATCCTTTTCCAATCTGCTATCGAACCCTAAGGGCCTCTTTCATCATCATATTATAAATCTCTCCCTAACTTTAGCAGCTTGAAATTTTTTCAGGATGTCCTGGAAAACTCCAGAAATGTTGTCAGAGGTTGCAAACTACATATGAAAATCCTGGGCCCCACGTACTTTGAAGGCTCACTAATCCGCATGGTCAGTGTGGAATGGCTGGTGTTTGGGAAAATCTTCTCATCTCCTTTCAGCGGGTGTTACACTTATTGTGAATTTTTTAACTTCACTATCTAGAGAAGTGTTGTCTTAAAAAGAAAGTATGTTTTTCTAATCCTCGTCCAGCTGTAATACCTAATGTATCCCAGGGTTGCACTGTTTATGCGCACCTGCTTTCTGCACCCCTGAGGCACTTGGATATTGCACAAGGTGCCACAGAGGCTTACATGACTCCTTCTGCTCGCTTGTAGTGCTGCATGATCCTAAAGGGGCGTTCCCTCATTTGCTTGGGGTTGTGGCCCCATACAAATGAGGGAAATATTTTGCCTCTGCACCCACGGACAGGAGCGTGGAGGCAAAGAGGCAGTCAGGGGGGGCAATGACTGTGTGCCACTAACAGGTGCCCCCCGCAGTATGCCCACTGAGAGTGCCGTCTCGAAGGGGACAAATGGGGCTCCTTGACCCCCCCAGACATCTATGGGTAGGTATGAGTAGTGACTCACTCCACCTGTCTGCAGGTGGATCACTGTCACCCTATGTAAAGCAAGCTGGGTGACGCCTGCACTGTGAAAGGCTGCCTCAAAGAGCCTCCTAGCCTTCCACTAGTGCACTGCCCACATGGCAGCCACGAGTTTTTAGCTGCCCCCAGGAGCAGTGCATTATCACCAATAGGAGGCACTGTCCCTCTATGTGCCCTGTGCACCCAGTTAAAGGGACAGTGGACCCCTACCTAATGCGGCAACTGCTTCCAAATGTACTTGTCTGTGGGATGTCAATGCTGTTTCCATTTGTTTCTCAATTGGTCTGACAAGTCTTCATTATCGTTAAAAATGGTATCTGCAAAATTGTCTATGCTGTTATACTTAGAGTCAGTGCTTTAAGAAGAGGTGTGGCGCAGCAGCCAGGGCGGCTGACTCCGGAACCCGGGGGCTCACGGTTCGATTGCCGGCGGCAGATCAGCCCAGCACCATGTGACTCTGGGCAATAGCTCGCTTAATCTTCCTGACGGCCCACAGCGCCTTGACACCCTCGGGTATTTGTTCGCGCTTTACAAATACTGGACATTTACATTTAAATGGGTAAGTACTGTCCGGTACTACACTTCTTTCATTTGAAAGGGAGAGTACCTGCACTTCTCGGCACTGCTGCAATACATTTAATGGAAGAGTACCGGCACTTTTTCAGGACAAATAGATGCTCTAAATAGTCAGTACCTGCACTTCTATATTTCAATTTAAAGCACTGCTTGGAGTCTATTAAGATGTAATATTAGAGCCTTAGGTAGTTGTTCTAATTAAAATACACCACTGGGTGTTTGGTTCAATGTCAACTGGAAGAATTAAAAGAAACTTATCAACTGCTTTCTGCACATATTTTCCAAATCAAGCAAAGTTATGTGTAGGCCCTTGTCTTAAGATTTATGAACAGAATACTGAACGCCCTCTTCTCAGTTAACTTATTTCACAAAACCTTGTAAGCTAGTTTATTCCCCAGCTTTATCTTGTTGGGTAAAATGGTTCATGTCTATAGACGGTATTGACATTTCTTATTTTTGGGCTCATTCCACCAGAGAGGCCCTGGCACTTAAAGCCTTTTGGGATGGTTCTAGTCTAGAGGACTTTCTTAGGTCGGCAAACGGGTGTAACGATTCAATTTATCGTACTTTGTATTGTAAACCAGTACTTATTGTTGCCTCAAAAATTGTTGATATGCTTTGATTAAACATAATATTGGCCCCTGATCTTGTTACATAATACAGAATTTTCGAGTTAGCAGTAAAGGAAAGTCTAGATTTTTATTAAAGACATGGAGGCAAGTAGAATCCCTCTTCAATGTTTTTATTTGCCCTCTCTCACATGTTTTAGCACCTACCAGTCAAGTCATTTATACCTGCTAAGAGGATGACTTATGCTTTTAAACTGCTCTTCTACAGTGTCCATCTTGACAGCTATAAACTCATTTTCCTTCTCAAGACTGTAAGGATCCGATAACATCCCCACAACTGGCAAATTACTTAATTGGAACTTCTGAAGAATTGCTTACTGTGTTTGTATTGCTACTTTTATTGTGCTACTGTTTCACATGGTTTATTTGACATCTCATGCAAGCGAAGAGGAATTGTGGCTCCCAGCCAATGATAACTTAGGGTTTGGATAGCCACTATTGCTCTACTACAATTTGCGTCCCATTAGTCAGCTTTATCAAGCCCCATGGGAACTGTAGTTTCTTTTGGTGTTTGGCAAATTATATGTATTAATTGGTAATAGCAGGGACCACAGAATACTGATGACCATTAGCTTACTTTCAGTTGCACAAATAGATCAGCTGAAAACTAAGCCTATCATAGAAAAGAATGCATATTCATGAAGAAGGAACTTATCTTGTCACTCACTAAAGGAGGAAGGTTATTTAACATTTATGTAGCCACTTAAATCTTGTTATGCTTCATTTTCAGAAATATTACCTTCACATAAGAACACAGAGAGTTGGGTGAATAGAGATATTTATAGGGTGTATCATTTTCACTGTTAAGGTTAGAGGAAACACCATAATGCCAAATTACTGAGACCACTTGCCTGGCCTTTAGATTATGGTTAGTTTAGCTAATCATTACTGTTGAACTTCATTGTTTTTTATGGTTTTGTTTTGTAACCATAACTTCCTGTAACTGTGTTTTTTCAGTGATCTGACCATAGGTGCCCAGCCCTGCTGTGCACAGCTTTTGTCTGTACATAGGAGGGTTGTTGTGTGTAGCCAGTCGTGCTGCGGATGGTCTTTGGTTTTGCCCAGTGGTGGTAGGCTAGTCTGTGCGCCCATTCCATTGTGGGTGTCAATTCCATCTTCCCTATACAGCCAGCTCCTGCTCTGCACAGCCTTTGAGATGTGTGAAGTGGGGGGTGGCTGCAGATCTTGGCCTGTGGCCGCTCTGAGTATCTGACCTGCTTGTGGTGGGAAACCTCCCCTGCACATTGTCTTGTGGTCAAGCAGGCAACAATAATGGGTTCATATACTTTTTTGGGATCTTATACTGAACCTTTTTTGTAGGTCTTCTAACGTACCTTTTTTAAGTTATGAATTTTTTGATAGTGAGCTTTTTAAAAATAATGTTTTCTTTTGTCCTAGTTGAGACCTTTTTTGTATTATAATCAACTTTTTTTGGGGTAACCTTTTAAACATTATTATACATTTTTTGTGCAGACTCGAGTAGAAGGTGCAGGGGTACTTTCGTGGATGTTGATTCATTGTGGTAGAAATTATTTCCTTATTGCATTTCCTTCCTTTTCTTATTACTGCAGATAGCTTTTTGTACTGAATGCAGAATGTCCTGAGCAGTTGTAGTTGTGGGTCATCTTCTGATTCAGAAGCTTCAAGTACCCTGAGTGGCATAATTGCGTCCTCATGCTCTTCACTTCTTTCTCTCATTATTTCGGTACACTAGAATTTGTTTGTCTGTATAGCACATAAGTGTTGTTTGAAAAGAATATATGCCACTGTGACCATGTTGGAGTGCTTGCTCATAGAGTGTGTAATTGTTCTAGCATTTAATTGTTTTCTTACCACGTGGGTAGGAGAACAATTTCCATGCCAGAGACTCCTTTGAACCAGTTTCTTGGCTTGGTAGTTGTAGTTGTTCGGGAGATGGTGTAGATTTTTAGTTTGGTTATGCTTTGCTCTGTGACATGTTGTGCACCAGATGGGGTTTCTGTAAAGGTCTTTTTTTGTGCAATGCATGCAACGAAATGGTGCCTGAGAAAATAAGAGTACACCCAATTTTTGCAATATTGTGGCATTTTTTCTGATCTGTGGAAGGATTGTATAGCTTCAATCAATTATGTGTTTTCTTATTTATGGATTGGCAGAAGGTTTGAAGTACTCAAATGGATGTGCTCTGCAGGCACCTGATTTTTTTAAATCAAAGATTACTTTAATACATAGAGATAGCACTTCCAGTTTAAAGGTTGCCATACTCGTTGTTACAGTGGCTCTTGTGCAATCTCAGTGGAGATACATCGCTGCCGAGTACCGTAATACAAAGAATGAGTACTGTGAACCCTCTGAATTTATAAAAAAAGCTGTGTTTTATATGAAAACTCATTGCAGTATGTAGTTTGAAGCATAATGTGAGTGCAACTAAAAAGCCATACATGTCGAGGTATATTTTCATTTCAACTTTTTTGAAGCCCTGAATATTGATTGGCATTGCCAAATCAAGAAGTGCTGGTCCCACCAATCCCTCCTTTTCGCAGATTTGAATAAGTTTCATTAACTTTCGTGGATCACTGCAGAACTTTGATTGGTTTCTAAGTTTGTATTCATCCACGTTCAAAGAGTTCTTGGGTTCCTGGAACAATGCCTTCAGCAGTTCTCCAGAAATCATACCTTGTAACTGTGGTTTTCTTATTTTGGGAGTAAACAAAACTTTTCCTTCACTCAGGATGGCTTCTGAAGAAGAAGAAGAACAGAAGACAAACCTGGCCATATTTGAAATATGTGATATCTGCACTGCTTTTGATGGTGTACATCTCTGTAGCAGTATGATGACATATTTCCTTCTTTTTTTGAACTACTAAAGTGGAAAGCATGTACGCTGTAGAGTCTGGACATGTGTTCCTTTGCATCTTTGTTGGTTAACCTCTCCAATAGAACAGTATTGCAATTTGGTATTTTCCAATACATAAATCGTGCAGAAGGAATCACTGTACTGAAATAATGATTACAGTTGACAGATACATTTTCCCAGATGTAACTTATTCCAAAGAAGTTTTCAATAACAATAGATTAATTTTCTAAAAGCTCCAATTGTACCACTAGAAATTCTTAAGAATTTATTATAAATTAAACTCTCCCAGTGCAAACATTTACAGCATCCCTAATGGATGTTGCAGATTGTTCCACATTTCTGTTTTTCTAGACATTTGCATGTTAGGTAAAGAGAGCGTTACCTAACAACTTGTCAGTGTTCAGCTGAATCACATGAATTAACTGGAAAAGAAGATTTACTTTTACATCAGAGTAGCAGCTCGCTCTAGCTGACTTTGTAAATTGAGATCCTACACTACCTTCTTCAGTATAAGAATAATTTTTTCTTAGCTTTTCCCCTTTATGGTTACTAAAGGCTTCTTTCATGTAGCTTTGTTCACTGTCAATTCTTTTGTAGAGTCTGCCCATTTCTCTGGCTAAGGGTATTGACCAAGATGAGAAGCATATAGACTTACTAATCTATTAGATTCTCCCATAGCTATCTGCATTTGCTCTCGCTAAATTAAGAAACATGCAATCCTGACAATCACCTAACAAGTGACAGTGGAATGTATAACATTCCTTATTTGAATACGTTGCAACCATTATTTACTATAGCCACATAATGATTTTTTTAAAATGTACCTAAAAATGTTTCAAAGTCATCCCTGGGAACGAGTGAAAATGCACCTCATTCCAGCGGCGTCACTAGGGGGTGCGGGGGGTGCGGACCGCACCGGGTGACACCATCAAATGGGGTGACACCGTGAGCCTCTTCTTTAAATCGCTACATAAATCAGGAGGAATCCTCCTGATTTATGTAGCGATTTAAAGCAGAGGCTCACGAGGGGGTGACACCATGAGTCACCGTGAGCTCGCTACATAAATCTGGACATTGGCTGCTCTAAAAAAAATGTTTCCTGCAAGTGCAGAGACAGAGGTCTGAGGTCCTGTGCAGGCCACCATCACTGCACCTACAGACAATGACCTCAATCACAAATTATGATCAGCTTACTTAATAATCACTAGGCAGGCCATTTTGTGACACCCCCCCCACCCCCCTGTAAATGTACAATTTGCAAAGCAGCCTATTAGTCCATAGGTCACATTGCAAATTGCATTTCCATTCACAAACATGTCGTCTACAAATTGCATATGCCTGGTTTGCGAATAGGATTAGTACATCAGGGCCTTGATTTCCCAAGTCTCACTGGACAACCACTGCAGTCTCTCTTCCCAAAATGACCAGCTTATTTATTTACTTCAATAGTTTTCCTCTATTTAGAGTACTGCACAACGTCATACATGCACAAACTTTCTAGTAGTGGACTCTGTTATGGGTAATAAGTGGCAGGCATGTTTGTTTTCACGATGTCAGTAGTCTGAGGATCTGCCAGAGCAAATAACTGAATCTCTGGAAAAGATTTTAGGACTCTTTTTCTGGTTGAAGCTGGACCTAGACGCAAAAGTATATACTAAACACAAAAGTATATTATTGCTCTGTCTTTATAAAACAGTCCCCCTGATGTGGTCACAAGTTTCATGGGAGCTATTCCATGATGTGGCAGCATATTGAGGCCAACACTGTGCAATGTTTGTAATGAAGACTTCTTTGATGAACTCTCTTCCCAGACATCTTTCATTTTCGTTTTCTCAGACTTTGTAATGTATGAAGTCATTGTCAGGAAGCAGGCCAGGAGGCAATACTTACGTAGCAGGGGTACATTGCTCCATATCCACTCAAGTTGAGTTTCTTTCAGGCAAGGAAAAACTGGCTGTTATTTAAAATTCTCTTGACTGAGACGTCGCATGTGTGGCGAATGTGCTATGTGGCAGACTGACAATATGGTACAGCAACATAGTATCACGAATGCCTACCAAAGAAGATGTGAGTCCTGAAGGAAGATATACCCAGATAACTAAGATGGCTGCCATCTCGCCAGACTACACAAGAGTTCATGGCTTGCTGGGAATTGAAGTTCATGGACATTGTTACTGGGTCTTGGATTTCCCTTGCCAAGCATCACTTATTTTTCTATGAGTATGTAGTAAAGGACATTGGGATTAGAGAGAAATACTCCAGAACATCATGTTGTAAGTGGAAACAAAAGTGTAACTGTTTTGAACATGTATATCAATTCTTCTAAGACTAGGGGTTGATACATTTACTGAAGGTTATCCTGTGACAGAACAGGATAGATTCTTAGCATAGACAATATTGCTGATGCCATGTATGAATGTCAAAATTGAAGGTATTAGAGTTCTAGTATGTTTATATGAATTGCTAAGACAGAGGAACAGCAGAATGTCAACATATTTGATTATCTTGCAATTCTTCAAGAGTCAAGTAGAAACTATAACTCACCTTCCACAGGGAGTGCATAGTGACGAAGCTTGAGGTAAATATTCAAGACATTGGGAGAAGAGTTAGTGAACATCTATTTAAGGGACTGAGTCTTTGTACACTTTCATGAATTAAAACTGCCACATCGAAATACAGGGAATTGGTTACACAGAGATATTGTTAAGGGATATCCTTTAACTATTACAGTTAAACTTAGCACCCTATATTGAACTATTGAAGTCTTTGTAGTAGATGTGTTCTACTTTCAAGTACTGAAGAGCCTTCTTAATGTTATCTACACTGACAAGTTCTTCCCCTAATTTCTGGTTCGTCTACTGGTTGAGTTACACCTAAAGTTTCAATGTTTTCTTGTATAGCTAGTAAAAGGCAAACAATCTTCCCTTTCACCCTTTTCACCAGGGCCGGACTGGGATCTAAAACCGGCCCTGACAAAGTGCTCGGCCGGCCCCTCCGGGGGTTGGGGGTGCGGCCGAGCTCTTTGCCAGGGCCGGTTTTCGGCCGATTTTGTTACAGGGCCGATTTTGCAGCTATGCTGCAAAAACGGCCCCCAGGGGCCCAAAACCGGCCCCCACCCGTGCGGCGCACCGGGGGATTGCCCGGTGCCCGCTACGGCCAGTCCGGCCCTGCTTTTCACCTGTTGTGTTTGTGGCAACTTTGCAGTATTAGGCTAATGAGGTATAAATGCCTGAAAAGAGTACCACACACTTTTTTGCTTTTGTCTTGTAATTTCTATGCCTGCGACAAACAGGTTTTATTTAGGGTTTCTGGAGAACTGGCTGCAACTCATTACATTCTGCTTTATGCGTCGGTAGACTTCTGGGTCAGGTATAATGGACTTCATTTCAATATCCTGTGACACTCAAATCATATTTTCAACTGTTCATTCAAATGTGCAGAATTTAGCTGTTCCCGTTAGAGAGCAGAGCTTTCTACACAGTACAATTTGCTAACTGGAGGGCACATCCGGCTGTGTTCAACAGACAGAGTCTGAATGTGGTGGAATGTGTCACATATATTGGAGGGCAAACAAGCTAAACAATTTCCATGTAAGTTAGTAAGCATTTGTACTTTACTTGGATCTAGGGTCTGTATAATATTTATCTTCTTTACTTTACTGCTGCTGCAGAGACTTGATTTAAAAACAGTCTCTGTTTACTAATTGACTGTTGTCTACATCTGCAAAGATCACTATATTGCCATTTGATTTGTAGGTGCCAAGCGACTTCTGAATAAAAACTCATCTGCTTCTTTTTAGGAACACGTTGTTCCTTTGCTACATGATTACCCTATTTTTTACCTTCTTTTTAACTGATATGCACATGCATCTCTGTCTATGGCAAACATTAAATCAAGCCTTTGTACATTTAGACATTAAAGAAAGCTTCAGTGCTCGAAGTGTATTTCTTCTCTGCTTTTTTAAGCCTTGCAAAAGTTACAATATTGAACTTTGTGTTTTTGTGTATGATTTTTCCTGAGATTAGCCTGTCTAATGTTTTCATTCCCTTTAGAATCAGAATAAACAACTTTTTCTTAAGGCAGTAAGTTTTAACCACCAAAGGTTCTACATGAGTATACTTAGCAACTACCAGCCTCATTGGTTTTAACTATTCCTCAGGGCCTGATTACGAGTTTGGCGCAACGGAGCTGGCGCAACGCATGGACTGTGACGTCCATGACCTGCTGGAAATTGTGGAGGTACAACAGGGGGGCACAGGTTGTGCTCCCCTGAATGTATACCCATGGCAGGGCGGCCACCCTCTTAGTTCCTCCACCGCCACCCTTTTCATGGCGGGGCTCCCGCCATGAAATGCTGGCGGTGGACGAACTCGTAATTTGCTGAGCGGGACTGCACCAGTCCCCGTTCAGCGAATTGCATTGTGGCGCAGCAGCGCCATCGCCAAAGAACGGCGGTTCCCTGGCGCAGCCCGCGGTCCACCACCGGCATGACTGTAAGTCTTGTTACAGCGGACGGCAGACCGCCACTGCTGCGCCACCGCAAGTCTGGCGGTCTTGCAACCACCAGACTCGTAATCAGGACCTTAGACTTTTAATTATTCAATATCTAAAAAACTGAAAAAGTTCTTTCATCTTGCTTGCCTTCCACTCTCCTGTTTGTTTGTACTACTAGGAGGATTGTTTGTACCTGGAATGGAAAGAAATGACAGAGGTGGTGTTACGCTACCATTTTTAGGTCTCGCCTGAGCCAGCGCATGCGCTGCTCTGGCGAGAATTTTAGTAAGGGCTTCAGAAAATGCTACCACTGTGGCCTAGAGCTTGCGTGCATGTGCGCGGGCACGCGCTTACGAGCAGAGGCGCCATATGGCTTTCCCCTCTGGTCATGGGTCACAGGCCCTGGCTGTTCTCTCCTCCCTCTGCATTCCATTCTCATTATCTCCAAAGTTGAAAACAACCCAGCGCGGACCTTCTCCAGCCTGCTCTTTCCATCTCGACCCCTCCCTTTGGACAGGGAGGAGGAAGCTGCTCCTGTTTGCAAGCCTCACCACTATTCATGCCATGGAAGTTTGTCAATAGGGCATGAACAGTGCATTTCATTTCTTGAAAACAAGTGTCCCTGTCTCCCTTTCTACTCTGGGCTGCTCGCTCCTCTGGCCCCCACCTCTAGGCTTCAAGGTCAGAGTCTGCCAGCAGCTTCGCTCTGCAGCTCTTCCCTCCTCCTTCTCCCCCCCTCCCCCCCTTTTTCAGAGGGGAAGGGAGGCTGGGTCCCAGCGCGGACCTTCTCCAGCCTGCTCTTTCCCCTCTCGACCCCTCCCTTTGGACAGGGAGGAGGGAAACTGCTCCTGTTTGCAAGCCTCACCACTATTCATGCCATGGAAGTTTGTCAATAGGGCATGAACAGTGCATTTCATTTCTTGAAAACAAGTGTCCCTGTCTCCCTTTCTACTCTGGGCTGCTCGCTCCTCTGGCCCCCACCTCTAGGCTTCAAGGTCCGAGTCTGCCAGCAGCTTCGCTCTGCAGCTCTTTTCTCCTCCTTCTCCCCCCCCTTTTTCAGAGGGGAGGGGAAGGGAGGCTGGGTCCATTGCAAGCTTCTCAACCAGCAGCTTTAGGTATGTCATAGAAGCGGCCACTTTACCCTTAATACGTATTTCATTTCTTTCTTTCTCTCTTTTTTTTTTTTCTTGCACCAGATTTGTGTCTGTTTCAACACACAGCATGCCCAAGACAGAAAGCAGCCTTAACCTCTCCTGCTCCAACAAATGCTCACATTCTTTTAATTTCTTTACCATCTCTATTCACATTGCAACCTCCTTCAACCATATTTTAAAAAAGAAATTCTAACATAGACTGTGTCCCTTGCAAAACTCGGGGAGGGGAAAGGAAAACATACCTGTCTCTCAAAGACCGACCATATTTTAATTCTTATCTCTAAACTGTAAACCACACGCTGTCAATTCATGAGTCTGTATTTCATTTCGTCCTAGTGCACTTTTAAATGCATGTCTATTCATTACAGACTTACACTGTCCTGAACAGTCACAAAACTGCTTTCAATTTAAATGAACACTTCTTTCCTAACATTTCTCTCATGCTGCACGAACTTCCTATGCTAAAATAAATGTACAATCTAATACTTCTGATCAGACCCATATTTTTACATTTGTTACATTCTACAAAATAAGAGTGTCGTCAAAAAGGGGGAGGGTTTTTGCTAGCTAGGCTCCTTTCAATTAATTTTTACAAAGCAATGTTGACAGCAAGAGGCCAGATTAAACTCATTCCAGGCATGTTCAAAAAGAGGTCAAATGAAAAGGCGCGCGGCAGCGGCGAAGCAAGATGGCCGCCACCTGAGGAGCTCCGCAACATCGAGCTGCGCTCGAATATGAAGGGACCATTTCGGTGCAGCGTTTCTTCGTCCCGACGACGGATTTGGGCGTCGGATTATATGGAAGCTGTTTGGGCAAGTTTTAAGACCATGACACGGTCTGGTTAACTGTTTATTTGCTCTGACGCTTCTCTCATATTGCGGCCGCCATTTTGGGCATTTTTCCCTCTGGCTAGCAATTCGTATTGGCATGATGCTGCTAACCATATAATGGCCTTTTTTTTTCCTCAATGCAGCCTGCTTCTTACTACTTCTGGTCACGGAAGAGATGTTTTTGTCTCTCTTCCCTATCAGTAAATTGCCTCATGCCATGCTGTGGAGAATTTGAGGCTAGCAGTCCTGCTTTATTGCTGGTGCTATGTAAACGTCTCTGTACTGCTTGCCTTTATTGACAATTCTTAAATAGCTGTTCTTTTTGCGGATCCCCGTTTGTTCACAATCTGCTGGGACTTTAATTTTTGGGAGTTCCGCCCTTACATCTGCGCAGCTTATTGCTCCTGCTGTTTTTCTCTCACGGCTTCACTTTAAGTGCCTCAGCTTTCACGCCACTATGGATCATTCACACAAATCACAGGGGACATCTTCTGGAGGGCGCAAGGATCCAAATGCTGGTAAACGCGTTAAAAGACCCACCCTCCCCTTCCAAATCACCGCTTCCCCTTACGCTGGATGATATTATGGAGGAATTGCGCCTCATTCGGCCATTTATGACTGATACTGCTGCTACCCTCCAAAGGATTGAGGATAAATGGTCCGGTCTTGATCTGAGGCTTACAGATGTTGAACAAAAAGTCAGTGATGCTCAAGATGTTATAGCTAGAGTTGATGGTCTCAATAAGGAAGTTAACCAACTCAAAAAGCTCACAGAGGACTTGGAAAATCGAAATCGCCGCAATAATCTGCGCATTTATGGTATTCCGGAAGGTTCCGAAGGCTCGGATATGATTACTTTCTTGAAAACCCAAGTCCTTCAGATCGCTGGCCTCCCCAAATCCATGGATTTCAATATTCAAAGAGCTCACAGATTGGGGCCACAGAGTGCTTCTTCCTCTTCAAAACCAAGAGGTATAATTGCTTACTTCCTTTTATATTCAGATCTCATCGCAATTCTCAACGCTGCAAAACAACATAAGCAAATGCTATGGTCCGGTCTACAGAATCTTTTTCAGTCAAGATGTCTCCAAGTCAACTGCTGACCGGCGGAAGGAATTCCTCGACCTTAGACCCGCCTTGAGATCCATGAATGCCCGTTATGGGTTGATCCATCCCTGCTACTTTAAAGTTACCTATAAAGACAGAACTTTGAGTTTTGAAGATCCAGCCGACCTCGAAAGTTTATTCACACTCACAAAGGAGAACTTATGGAACTGAGCAAACCTTAATTGTTTTGTCATTGTTTCTCTGAATTGTTTGTTGGGTGTTTATTCTGTTTAATACAAAAGTTTAATATTTTCTGTTTTACTCTTCTCATGTTTTCTAGGTCTATCTTCTCCAGTGTTGCTGTTGAAACTCTCTACCCTTGTTGCCCCCGTGTACGTAACGTGTAACTCATCCTGCTGCCTTTTCCCATATTGTTTGGTAAGCTCCCTTCATTTTGTCTCACTTGTATACCTTCTAGTCTTTTGGATTTTTATTCCATATTCATATTTAGTCTTGTTTGGTATTTTTATCCTCTCGGTGTTCTTCTTTTGCGTGGCTGTTCTGCTCTTCGCCGCCCCCCTCACACTTTAATGCCATGTTCTTTGTTGTGTTCTATGGCTAAAGCCTGTGGGCTTTTCGTCATCTTCTTTTTGATATCTCTTCTGGAGGAGTTTTGCTCTCCTCTTTCTGTCCCTTTTTCTCCTTCTCATCTTTCTTTCTCTGTCTTCTTTTTCACTTATGGGTCCACACAAGTTACTCTCCTCTTTAGACCTATGTATTCTTATTTAATTATTTTTCTTTGCTCTTCTCTCTGCTCTGTACTTTGGTTCCTTTCAATCAAACTTTATACTTCTTTTCCTTTTGCATTATTTTTCCTCTTACATTCTACCGGTTCACTCCTACCTTTCTTGGCGTATACCTTATTTGTTATGTGCACTCCTCTTTTACCTCCCTACTGATTTTTAACTCGCTTATTCTTACAGTCTTCTCTCAATCTAGTGTACTCCCCTGTTACCTATCTTTATATACCTTTTTTTCATGAAAGGTCTTCGTATCATTACATGGAATGTTAAGGGTATGCGTAACCCTGTCAAGAAACAACGGGTATTATCCCACCTAGCCAAATTGAACTGTCAAGTAGCAATGTTGCAAGAATCACACCTTAAATTACAGGACTTACCTATGTTACGTAAGCATTGGGTGGGTGATATTTTCTGTTCACCAGCTGTTAATAATAAGAATGGTGTTCTAATTTTATTCCATAAATCTTTGAATGTTCTCTTACAAAATGAGTTTTCTGATTCAAATGGTAGATGGTTATTTTTAGATGTTAAAGTTAATAACAACCAACTCTCTTTTTGTAATGTTTATGGTCCAAATGGTATTGATCTATCTTTTTGGAGCTGAATTTTCTACCTTCCTTTCCTCACACCCTGCCGAGAATTTGATTGTGGGCGGGGATTGTAATCAACTTATGGATCCTTTCCTTGACCGGAAATCCCAAACCAGATACATTCCAAATAAGATGCAGAAGGGATTCCTTAAAGCCATTACCACAAGGGGATTGACAGATGCTTGGCGTACCTCTCACCCTGATGTTCTAGAATTTTCCTTTTTTTCTCCTGTTCATAAATCCCATTCTCGCATTGACTACATCTTTCTCACACAGCCTACCTTACAATTCATGAATAAGGTTGAAATTGGCTCTATCCTCATCTCAGATCATGCCCCTGTTATTCTGGATATGGACTATCCCTCCTCTTCTCCCACATCTCGACGGTGGCGCTTTAACAATTCCCTTCTTTTAGACTCTCAATTTTCTGAACAGTTCAACTTATTTGCTCAAGAGTTTTTTCTTCATAATTTCCCCTCTGTCTCTCAATTTCATTTCGTTTGGGATGCCTTCAAGGCATCTGCTAGGAGTTTCATTATAGATTTTATATCCCGAAAAAAAAAGAAAGCCCTCTCACACTCCACATTACTTCTAAATCAAATCAAAACCTTAGAACATAAGTATTTTACTACTAATTGCTCTGATACACTACCCCTTCTTATCAAAGCAAAAATGCAATATAATAAACTATCTTGAGATTCGGCCTGCAATTTCCTTCTCAAATTCAATGCAAAAATGTATGGTGGTCGTAACAAAGCTGGAAGATCCTAGCAAATTATCTTAAAATTAAGAAACAAAAATCCAAAATTGTCGCTATAAAGGATGTTTCAGGGACTTCTCATCTTACAGACGCCAAGATACTCGATTGCTTCACTGACTATTATTCCTCTCTTTATACTCCCAGAAACCCATCCTTCTTCAGATCTTATTGATTCCTTTTTTCTAAATATTCCCAAACCCCCTGATAGTTCCCTTGATCTCTCATCTCTTGATGTCCCTATATCCGAGCTAGAACTTACAGAGGCCTTAGCTCTCTTGCCCAAAGATAAAACACCAGGACCAGACGGCTTCACCGTTAGTTTCTTTTTACATTTCAAAGCTTTTCTGGTTCCCCATCTCAAGTCACTCATCAACTCTTTTCTACGTGCCGGAGAGGCACTAGGGTTCCTTCACGCAAGCGATGCTTTGTTTAATAACCAAGAAAGACAAGGACCCTTCACTGTGCAAGAATTATAGGCCCATTTCCTAATAAACGCTGACTGTAAAATTTATGCTAAACTCCTCGCCCTTCGCATCAATAAAGTTATTCCCAATCTTGTTAACATATATCAATCCGGCTTTGTCAAGGGACGTTCCATCACAGATAACTCACGTACTTTTCTTAACATCATTCACTTAGCTTCGAAGTATGATTCTCCTGTGGCTGCTATCACCCTGGACGCTGAAAAAGCATTCGACAGGGTTAACTGGGATTTTACTTTTGGTGCTTTAAGATGGCATGGGTTCAGTCCTCCAATCATTAAATTTATACAACTTTTATACTCTGCACCTACCACCTCTGTCTGGGTAAATGGTTGTCAATCTCGTTATTTTCCCCTTCATAGGGGAACTAGACAGGGCTGTCCTCTTTCCCCCCTTCTCTTCATTCTTGTCCTTGAACCTTTCTTAGAAACTATTAGACGTTCATCACATTATACGGGGTTTCAATTTCACAATCTTGATATCAAATTTACTGCATATGCAGATGATATTCTGTTATTTATTTCTAATCCATCTGTTTCCTTGCCGGCTTTCTTTTCCCTTCTACAGGATTATTCCAATGTTTCCGGTTATAAACTGAACATTGAGAAATCCGAAATCCTGCCTTTGAACAAATTTTGTCTCCCCTTTATGTTCCTTGATTCCGGTTTTGATTGGAATTCCTCGCACATTAAATGTTTAGGTGTCCTTTATTCTAACAATGTCAAAGAGATTGTTAGAATCAATCACTCCGCTATTCTCAAGAAACTCTCGGCCCTCACTGATGGTTGGTCTCCACTTTTCCTTTCCTGGTGGGGTAGGCTGGCCACAATTAAAATGATGCTCCTTCCAATCATTAACTTTTATCTCTCTATGCTTCCTGTTTCTCTCCCTAATACCTTTTTCCGTACCATCAATAGTTCCTTGACCAAGTTTCTTTGGAATAATCGCAAACCTAGAATCTCACTGGCTCGTCTTCAACTTTCTAAAAGACTGGGTGGGGTTAATTTTCCTAATCTCAGACAATATCATTCGGCTTTTACCCTGAAACAAATATGGACTTTCTTGGCTGATTCCACTGTTCCGCCGTGTACAGCTTGGAGTTCTCTAGAACAAGCGCAGTATTTTCCTTTTCCTTTCTCTCCGCTACCCGTATTACTTTACCTCCGAAACGCTTTTCCTCTCCCACTATCACTCATTCTAGGGCTCTCACTATCTCTTTGCGTGGTTTAACCTTCCCCTGGCTGATCGTTCCTTATGCATCCCGCTTTGGTACAATAAACATTTTAAGATCAACAATCGTGCCTTATTTTGGAAGGAATGGATTGACAAAGGCATTATGACCCCTGAACATTTGATGAAGGACGGGACTTTTATGTCTTTTTTGAACTCCAAGCTCGATATGGTATTTCCTCTCAACACGCGCCTCACTATATTGTACTTAATGACGCCCTTACTAGTTTCCATTTTCCAGGGAAACCCTAATTTAGCATTAAACAATCGTCCCCTCTTCCTATTGATTCTATCGACTTTTCCACCCAAGTTAAAGCTGCCAATATTTATAAGTTACTATCTCATTCTCCCAAGATTAGAGCCAAATCTACTGTGGAACTCTTATGGGAAAAAGACCTAGACCTTGACCTCTCTCTGCAAACCTGGGACTCCCTCTGGTCAAAAATTCACACCACTTTACGTTCCGCCAGTACCACACAGACCCTATACTATTTTTATAATAGATTATTTTTACTCCTTATGATCTCTACAGATTTAAATTTTTGGATTCTCCTAAATGCTGGTCCTGTCCCAATGAAAGGGGGATTTTCTTCACATGTTTTTTCATTGTCCATTTGTTAAAACTTTTTGGTCACGTATTTGGTTGAAATTAAATGAAATTTTATTATCTAATGTCCCCTTCCACATTACACATGTTTTTCTGGGTAGCCTCTCCCCCGCCTGGGATAACCACAGTAATGCTAGCAACTTTATTAATTTATTTTTAGCCATTTCGCTTCAGATCATTACCACTAATTGGAAGGATACCTCAAAAATTTCTTACCAAGCCTGGTGGAATTTGTTATGTCATCATCACAGAATGGACCGAGCTTTTGCTACCTCTACTGCTCTGTTGATTAAAAGGGATTTGTTGTGGTTGCCACTAACTGCCTTTCTTTCCAGAGTACCAGAATGACTCTGCTTGTTGCATCTTAACTGTTTTCATCTTGTTTTTAATCCTGTCTTTTAAATTTGACCTTAGTCTGCAATATTTCTAGGACTCTTCTTTCCTTCTTCTCTTTTTCCCCCTTTCTCTCTTCGCTCTTTTCCTTAAAACATCTTAAAAAATGCATTTACTCTTAGTAGTTTTTGTCTACGAGGATACTGTTTTGATATTAATCTTCATATTATGTTCTGTTTTATGCTTTTCCTCTCGCTAAATGACTTTGTAATGATGTTTTACATTGTTTAGTACTCCAATAAAGCATTCTAAACTTTAAAAAAAAGAGGTCAATTCATTACTCTGCCTGGCAAAGCAATTTCAGAATGCTCTTTTATTTTTTTCATACAGTCTGAAGACTGAACCACAACAGAACAGTCTAGAGACTGTACCAAGTCAGAGAGCAACCCCAAAAGCTACCTCACCAATTCAAGACATGCCACAGAGTGTCACACAAGTCGCGATGCACTCAGAGACTGCGACTCGTGCACAAGGCATACTTTAGACTGCCGTGCACGTGTCATGCATTCCCAGACCAACACTAAAATATAGGACCCTCGGTGGACTGTCATTCAAATTCACAACAGTCCAAAATCCCACACAATGTGCCCATAAGAGGCCACCGTGAATCGGCATTGGCCCTCACATATTTTATGCCACATGATGCTAAACATAACAGGGCCAATATCGTATTTAACATAAATATCACATTTTTAGGGTACCCTCTGGAGGCACTAGCTGCCTCTTTTCCAATTTAACATCACATAGAAGAACAACATACAAGGCATCTTAATATAAGATACTTACGCCGTCCTCCACGGACAAACGCAATACCAGTCAAACTTACTGGTCCAAAACCCACATAAAAAGATGGTCCAAAGACCAATGCAGGCAGAACTTCGCCGGTATGTGTCGTGCTGTGCAGCTCAAACAGCTCACTACAAAACACAGTCCGAAAGCTCTACCTTATACAGCGCAGCTCGACCCTGCCATGAAGCACAATCCCAGAGCCTATCTCATACAATGTAGCTCAGAGATCCACCTCGCGACACGACCCTGCGGTCTGTCCTAGTAGCTCCAGAACCACTACGAGACTCCGCCCAAAGACCTGCTTCATACAATGCAGTCCGACACCGCTACAGAGCACAGCCCAGAAGCCTGTCCCATATGGTGCAGCTATGTCCAAGACAAAAGGAACCAAGTCACTTACCTGGTACACAACTACTACGGGACACAACTCAGGGGTCTGCCTCTTCCAAATGTGGTTCGACACTATCTATAAGCGCAGCCTTTTAAGTTCTGCCTCTTCCAAACAAGTTCAAACAAGGACAGCTCAAATCTGTCGTCAAGGCTCAAAACTGTCTGCAGACTTCCGTACAAGTGAACCTGCGTGTTGCAAGTGTTGCAAGTCGCCCCGCAAGCACAACAGGAATCAGGACAGGACAGATGACCTCTCTATCACTGACGCTTGCGTAGCACCCCTCTCTGACACTCTCTTCCTCCTCGAGATTCTTACGCGATCTTCTAAATTAATTTGCTTAAGATAATTGGTTCAGCAATTCGATTCTTCTCAGCATCTCCGTCTGGGACTTCGCCGTGCTCTCGGACAGCATCCTGGTCTCTCGCTCTAGCTAACTAATGCTACCTCAATTATACCTTTCTGTATGCTTGTACCACAATATCCTTGGTGCAACAACATCAACTGTTGCATGGGTAAACACTTATAAGGTCCCAAAAGCGAGACCTATTGGCTATGCCAATGCTTGTTGATGGAAAGGCAATGAGGCTTTGCCAAGTGCTTGTACACATAATTGTGCTGCTCCAACTGCTGTTCCCTCCCATACAAAATTCAAATTCACTGCAGAATGCAAGGTGCACTGCTTTATGTCGGTGTTGCTCAGGAATGCAGTATCTCAACATGATGGCCGCCGTGCACAGCCTATCACTATTCGTGAGAGCACCATTCACACAAAGCGCAATGTGCCTGACCTTGCCTGGCTGTGACGCGCATAGGTAGGCCACACCTACTAATCCAAAACGCTCAATAGTACTGTGACTCCTGCATGACAGGTGTTGCATATGTTTGACGATAATGACTCACAGCTGCACTGCAATAGACTCCAGTGTCAGCAAAGATGATGGCAACTCCCCGGAGCACATAAAGGCCCACACTTCAGTGACTGAGTCAGGACCAGTCAGTGGTAGAAAAAGAAGGCTGAAAAATGGGTGATAGCGGATGGTGCTGTTCTGTGTGCTGAATAGTGTTGTATTTTGAGGTGAACACTACAAGCAGATCAATGAGCGGAAGTGGTTTTGTCCTTTCTTGAACCAGAGAGGCAACATCTGGGAAGCCAAACTTTGCTAGCCTGCAGTATGTGTCACCCCTCCCCCACCTTGTTGTACCTAATAGCCAAACATTGCTAGCTTGCAGTATGTGTCACCCATCCCCCACCTTGTTGTACATTAGGTATGCCAATATTTACTACATGTTATTAGTACTCAGGCTGGGGGTAGCTTTCTGGGTGAACATAGGAGGCAGTTTGTAGCTGGATTCGATTTTTAGGATGAATATTAACATGTCATGTATTAAGTTGGGACTAGGCACCAAAGTTATTTTTACTGTTAATGACGATTTGGATATGTACCATTTAAACGATAGGAAGTTGTGGAATGGACGATTTGGTATTACCTTTACATCTTTATTTATCATGTTCATGTATCATCTGTGACTTTCAAAATAATTAATAAAACTATTTTTAAAAAATCATAAACTCCGCCAGACTTGATTACCACTTTTCCATAATGGCTCACTTTTACTGCCATGATCTGAGGTCTTGGGTCCATTTCGTTTGGTTGTTTACTGACTCTTTTTCAATTTTAGTTCTATCTGTGAACACATCCATCCTCATTGAGAACCATTCCATAAAAGCTAGCTCAGTGGCAATCCCAATTCAGAGGTCCTTATGGTCGAAGCCACTCAAGACTGTGATAGGCACGGTTGGGCACATCTATTGGATTCTTCTATTAGTGGAATGAACATACAGTGCAATATGGTGTTACACTTTTAACTGGCCCAGCAATGTTCAGCTTCCACAGTACTGAACACACTGAAAGTATGTAATGGACTAGAGGAGCAAGACTTGTCCACTTAGTTCCATGGCAACAGTCTTGTTTCTACTTCAAAGACTTAGAAGCACATTTTCTACACTAGATTCACTTGTGCTCGCTCGGCAGTTCATGCCTTATCCCATCTTTGGAATGTGATAAAGGATTCCTCGACAATAGCAGATGCAAAAGGAGCTTGGCACCAGAACTACACCGCCACTCTCAAGCAATTTGCCAATTTATGTAGTGGAAAAAGTAGTAGCTCTGGCAGGCGAACGATGGCAGCAGGGGAACCTTCCAACACAACTACTTCCTCCAAAGTCCAGGTAGACAAACAACATGTAGGTGAAGAGCAGGGCTTACAGACTGAGGTTGCCCCCATGAAGTCTGTAGGGAGATACATTTGAGGGATTGATTGCAAAAATAGAAATCTTGAATGAGGTGGAGATGTGTGAAGAAAGGAGAACAAGACACGCAGCAGAGAAAGACAAAAAGCTAGAAGGCAAGAGTGAAAAGAAGGGTTAGGCCTGATGGAAAACCCTCAAACTGTAAATCTGCTGGTACCTAATGCTGATGGTGGCTTCTTCTGGCTCCTCTAATGTCCACTGGTGATGAGAGAACAGCCAAATGATGCTGCAATAAATGGGTGGGCTACTGCACAAGCCATTTAAAGATCGTTCTCAGGAGGCACAAATTAGCCCACGAAAAAATCTGAAACCCTTATTTCACGGAGCTCAGCTACGAGTATTATGTTGCAGACTTCCCTGCTCAGACATCCCAACCCATGTGCATATATAGTGGAAGGTACCAGTCGCAAAGAAATATCCATTAAAGTGCAAGAGTCATATATTCTACATAACTAAAACTACTACAATAACCTTGTCAGGTCACATTTGGGGAAGGGGGGAACAGAGCAGACAGGGACTACTGGGCCTCTGAACTTGGTGGTTGAGGTCATTTGCCACTGCTTCCTGGGGTCTGTCTTGCTCTGGTTCTGCCAACTGGGCCATGTGCAACTCTTTCCGCACTTGACTCTCAGGCTAGTGAAGGAGAGCAATTACAGGCTACTCAGGCAGGCAGTGTGGGGAGCACAAGCTCAGGACTCAACAATCAACAATAGACACAATAAATTTTATAATGCCCAGCCCACTGCTTGTAATTTTAGAAAAGAAAATATTATTTAATCTCACAGGATTACTAAATGCTACACAATTAAATTCAGTATACAGAGCAGTGATCTCGGTCACAATTCTCTCTTGTTGGGCTGCGCCAGCTTATTCCCCCTTGTGCTATCTTCCACCAAGTGACCCTCGATAAACTTGTTCACCCCAGCAATTATGAATTAAGCATGCATCTGGTGCAGATTCTGGTGCCCCACAAGTCAAATATGCAATCAGTTTGTGCGCATTGCATGTTATTACCTACGGGAGTGTAGTGGGTAGAAAGCCTTTCATTCTCTCACACTCGACTAGCACTGATCCAGCAGCTTCATCTTCCCCCCACAGGCAGATGCCTACCGTAGCTGGAGCCAGTTCATGTAGGCCCCTCCTACCAGTAAGATGGATGCAGCCCCACTTGGGCTACTGCCTAACTCAGGGATGGGTCCCGGCCTGGCTGATACGATCACCTGGGCAGTTTCAGTCAAGACCGGGCTGATAAGTACACAAAGGTAATAGGGTCTCTTAGTGGGCGGACACAATTAGTAAGTCAGCTTTAGCCCTGACTGAGCCATTGCATTCATATAGGCTTTTTACAGTCCCCACCATGCACTTTCTGAGAAACTGGAGGACCCCCTGCAGCAACAGTAACTCCTGACTTCACTCTCCGGCAGTCACCTTTCTCTTGCTGTCCTTTTGTCCAGGATTTGATGGGCTTCTCGTCCTCGAAATTCTTTCATCCTGCAGAGCCAGGCAAACTCCTTCCTTCTCTCAGCAGGCAGGCAGGTTTCTAGGCACTAGGCAGACACTCAGCTCTTCCAGCAGAAAGTGCAGAGTTCAGATGATGTCTCCTCACTTGTGGGAGATTGACTGCCAGGCAGATTCCAACCCTGTTCACACAGAAGTCCTTTGAATACTCTACAGAGCATTCTCTGCCATGGTAATGAAAGACTGGAATTGGAGCAAAGTAAGTTTGTTTGGGGCCCACTTTAATACACATTTTCTAGAGATGAGGTATGTGGATCTACTATCTCAACCATCAGAACTGGTTTAGGATGGTTCTATTTTCAAGTGTCCTCGGGATGCTCTCCAGACACAGCCTTGGTGTAGAGTGATGCTTCTGACAGCTGGTAGCACTGATGCTGTCTCCATACAGGAGCAATCACACATGGGCAAAATGAACTGTGAGATTTCTACACCTGTCTGTCATCAGCCTCTTTGAAGCATCAATCAGGGCTAGACAAAAGGGCAGGCTGGACCTATAAACGTGCTCAGCTTACACAAAAGAAACTGCCGTCAAACAAAAAAAATTGAGGTGTTCAGGTAGAACTAATCAGCAGCCTGATCACTGGGCATGCAGCACAGTGGCTGGCCTTCAACTAACAAGGCCCCAGTTCATTACTGACAGTCTGTGTCATCCTGTGTAATTCACTAGCTTTCTGTTTTGTCAGTCCTGTAAAGCAAGCAGTGTAAACTCCTGGGGTAGCTGTGCTGTATAAAGCGTATAAAGCCTCAGACTGTCAGATCTCTGTAACAAGATAGGCCTGATATCTGATGTCCAAGATTGTGAGACAGTTCTGCTGTCTGAGGCCTAAGCCTGGAGGCTGTGTGCCACCAGAAAGAGAACTCTACCTGAAGGCGGAACATGCAGTTCTAAGGAAAAGATCGGCTGTCCAAAGTAAAAGATTGTAAGTCTCTGAAGTATAATTCCAGTATGATCTGTGTAATCCAAGAGATAGCTCTTGCTTAAGAGGTCCGAGTTTGTAAGTTCTCTGTCACCCAAGGAATAAGTCTCCTTTGTAGTGTCTGAGCCTTTTATTTCTATATGTCTTAGGGAATAATAATGCTGGCTAAGGCCAGAGCCTGTGGGTCCGTGTAAACCGTTACTTTGCACTATGAGGCCTGGACACGAGTTCCATGTCATGATATTCTATCAATTATTCTTGCTGTTGAGGCATGTACACTTTTTGAGGGCTCAGTTTGTGTTAACAATTGCGACAAGTCTGTAAAATTAGGCATATGGCTGTGCTGAATATCTTGTGTTAGCTTCTCCTACCATTAATCAAAATAGTTTTGAACCACATCCAATAGCATTTCATCAATTAATCTTTAGGTTTTGAATCTATTGTAGTCCTCTTTTTATGTTTGTTTAATTTCTTTTTATAGATTGTGTCACCTTCTCTTTGAAGAATTTATGGTTCTCTGATTTCCAGTGGCACTAAATGGCAGCAAGTGCCGGAGCGTATGCATGGGACACTAAATTCAATTTACTGATTGAGGTGCAAGCAGGTGTGGTCCGCCGCTGGTGGTTTGTGTGTATACACTATCTTATAGTTCTGGACCAAATGTTATTTCCATAATGCCACAGGATACAAAACCTAATGCAAAGATTGCTCACTGCAGACTGGTGTTGGCATCATCCGTAGGAAATCCATTAAATCCATCGCATTACCACCACTTATTGTCCTTCCAGCAAATATCCCCTCTTTAAGCAACTCTCACTGTTATTGTCAAGATTGTTTTATTTACTGTCCCCAGGGCTCACTTACCCAACCTTTACTCTGATAGGGTTATATTTTTGACCGATGTTAATGCCTGGGTGCACCACCTAGCGAATGACAAAGTCATCCACCTTACTGATTCTTTTAAATCCCTTCATTTGAATCAACTAGTCACAGAGGACACATGTTAGATCTAATTTTCTGTAGCCCTTATCTGGCTGTTAGTTCTACTCCAGAATTAGCAGGGACAGATCAATATTCGATTTATTTCTCCTTCAATTTTCCAACGGCTTCACCTTGTACTATTCAAATTCTTCTGTTCTGCCTTAGCAGGGTCTCACCTTAGTTCTGTTAAAGGCAATTTACAGCTCTTTTTCAATCTTCCACAGCACTGGTTGACAAGGACAAATCTTGTTCTTCTAATTTCAATTGTTGGGTCTGAAATGCATTAGATGCATGCATTCCTGTTAACTCTTTACATTCATGCTGGAAGACTCTCACTGCCACATGGTTTTTTCAGAACTTGCCGAAATCAAATGTAGATGTAAGACATTTGTGTGCAGTCTGTGGTTATTCTGTTTACTCAAAGCTCAATTATCTGACTGAACCTTACTGCTATAAGACGTCTATTCAACTAGCTTGGACAGACTATTATGAACATCGTATTAAAATAGTACACAACCAGGTCAGAAATGTTTTCACTATTTATAATAGCTTGTCTAATCCTGCTGCCTGTATTTCACCTGGGACTCAATACCACAGACTTTACTTCTTCACACGCTTGCTGATTTTTTTTGCATTCAAATAGAGAATTATATTCAGTCATTTCAGACCAGCACTTGCATCAGAAGACAACATATTTGCTAAAGTTATGTCCATATACTTGGACTTCCCTCTTGATCCATGTCCAATGATGTCCACCAAGTCATTCGCTACCCTCTGGGTCCTCATTGTCCATTCTTTGGGATGGAAAACATCCTATTTTCAGCAATCAATATTTGTATGCTGGTGTGGCTGTATTGATTTTGTTGGACTTTTCCGTGGTATTTGATACAGTCTCAAAACCCTTCCTATTAGATTGTCAATCTGGGATGAGTGTGAGAGACTGTAACTTGGAGTTGCTAGCTTCCTTCCTTGACATTCTTGTCCAGGCATTTACGTTGCCCCCTTATTCTTCTTCCTTTGAGTATGCTACTTTTGGGGTATCATGGAACACTGAATTCAGCCTACACGTTTTAATATCTATGCTGCCCCTTAAGCTGCCTCAATTTGAACCTTCAGCATTATATTTATGCCTGTGCTGCTGACATTCAACACATTTTTCCAGTCCAATTGAGCTAGACTTACCTTTCAAAGCCTGTTCCAAGGTTGTATGACATCAATTGCAATTCGGATGGATGCCCACTAATTGTGTCTAACTTTTGAAAAACGTAAGAGCCTTATTATCAGTTTGGCAGTGTGAGAACGGGACCGTCCCGCTTCTGCACCGCCAAACCCATGTTTGAACCGCCAGCCAGATTAGGAGTTATCTCCTGTCTGGCGGGCAGTTCTTTGCCGTTCCTACGTGGGTACCTATTAAAATAGGCGCCGCAATGGGAACGTCAAAATCAGTACTTGCACCTTATTGACCGCTGCAGTCCATGCCGTGCAGGTACTGGGTACATGCACACAGGGGTTGCACAACATGTGCCCCACTACATGCACCCCATGGCGCAGAGGCACAAGGGGGCCCCCTTTGTTTCCTCACGCCACACTTTAAATAGTGGTTGCACTGCCATGAAAAATGTGGCGGTGAGGAAACCCGTAATATGCTTGGCGGGCCGCAGCAGCCCTGCCAAGAATATTGTGGCCTCAAGACAGCTGCGCTACAGCCAGGAATTTCTGATCCCTGGCAGTTGCGGTGGTCCCAGGGCGGCCTGACCACCCTGGTCATAATAGGGCAGTTGGAAGCCCCTAAGTCTTTGTATCTCAAATTTTTTTCCTTGGCCTTTTAACCTCGAGCCTCTACCTACTCCAGCCAATTCACCCTGAAATCTAGAGGCCATACTCACATCTACCTGCCTTTTAAAGAGTATATTAATACACTCCTTTTGTGCTGCTTGTTTTTTACTCATGTTTCACGGTTTCTTAGGAAGATCATTCCTCACTCCCTTCAGAGCATGAGAAAAACATAGTTGATGCAAAAGTGCTGTCTCACGTGCTTTACTGTGAATCCCTCTTTATAGGTCTTCCACAATATCTGCGATCCAGACTGCATTCAGAATTCTGCTGCTCACATGGTTTTGGGCCTTAGCAAATATTCACATGTTTCTACTCACCTAATCTTTCATTGGCTTCCTGTTGTAGGAAGCTGGCTTTTATGTAGTGCACCAAAATGAGGTACACTATGTAGAAAGGCCAGACAGCCCTTATTGGTTTACAGGGCTTAAATGAATAATCCCAAATGCTCTCATTTGTGATAGTTCGTGCTCGCAGTTTAGGCTTATAAGAGGTTAGTGTTAACCATTTATTGTACACACAGAGTCAATAAATGGAAACACACTTAAGTAGAAACTCAAGACCAATTTAGAAAAATAAAAGGTATTTTTATATATTTTTTAACACCAAGAACTTCGTCATTGGGTAAGTACTTTTCGAGTTATCAATTTTTACATGTAGATAAAAATGTCACACAGATGCGTTTTCATGCAGTAATGCTTTCCTATGGAGAAATATAACTGCATGCAGGTACTTGCAATCATATTTTGGGGGTCCCCTTTAGGACTTGAGGTGATAGGGGATCAAAGCCACAAGATCCACCAGCAGTTTGTGTTTACTTGCCCTGGAGTGTCTGGGTGAAGAGATGCTGGATGGTTTGGTAGTCTTGCGTGCTACACCGTAGGCAAAGAGGGGGCTACCTAGAAACAGGCTGCAGAGGAGAACTTGGGGACAAGTACAGGAGCTCCTAATGGGGGGCTCAGTTCGTGAGGGTCTTGGGAGCAGGGGGGCACAGTTGGTGTTTGTGGACTCAGGTCGGGGAGCTCAGGTTCAGAGGGCTTTGGTCGGCTGGGCCTGTGTGTCACAGGCACACACGGTTCTCGGTAAGACCTGCAAAGGGGATAAAACAGGGCAGCTCGGCACTCTTGGTGCTGGCCTTTGCAATGCTGATGTCCCTTATGGACGGGTCGGTCTTTGCAGTGTTGGAATCCAGATTGGAACTTCAAACAAGCGTTGGTTGCTGCATGGGGTCCAGCACCACAGTTATAGGTGCAGGGCGGCTCCTGGGGGTCCTGGCATCTCCAAACTTGGTAGGGAGATGGATCTAAGCTCTGGGAGCAAAGTGACCTCCTCCTGGGTGGCCGCTGTGTTTGGCCTTGGTGTTCAGTAGTTCGATGTACTGGAGGTTGCGGTCTGTGCCTGCAAATTGCAGGGAAGTGGCTCCTCCACTTCAAGGGAGATGCTGATGGCTTGGTGGAGTACTGGTGGCCCTCCGAGGCTTTTGGAGAATGCATACGTGCAGGACAAGTCGGGTTGTTGTGATTGTTGGGACAGGAGCAGGCAGGCAGGGTTTGGAGCCAAAGTCCACCCGTAGTCCTCAGTTCTCGCTTCTTCTTTGGCTCTTCTTTGTCTTTATTCTTCTTTTGTCAGGTGAATCCGAGTTCCTGGTGTCAAGGGGCCACCTAAATACTAAATTTAGGGGCGCTAGGGGGAGGGAAGGGTAGTAGCCAATGGGCTACTTACCCTTGAGGTCACTACACCCCCTAAATGACCACGTTCTGTGGAGAGAGGGATAGCCCTGCCTCAGAGTTCCTAATTTGACCAAAATCAAAATGGTAGAACCCTTCTGTCAAGGAACACATCAGGCAGCCCACCTTAGGGGTGTGACCAGCCTGGTTGTACAACACTTCTACTTGCATATTTTATTTCCAGCCTGTCCTGGTGCCAGATGGCCCTCAGGGCAGGGGGTGGCATCTTCCAGGTCTGGGGGAAGCTAGGGTCGCATATCAAAGGGGCAGAGGCGCGCCTAAGGCAAGCCCGTCTGCGCCCGTCCGCGCCTGGACCGCGGCCAGCGCCAGAACCCCTGGGCCGTGCGCCCCCCGCTCCAGCCGAAGGCGCGCCTAAGGCAAGCCCGTCTGCGCCCGTCCGCGCCTGGACCGCGCCCAGCGCCAGAACCCCTGGGCCGTGCGCCCCCTGCTCCAGCCTCGAGGACCGACGCCGATACGATGCCACCACACTCCACGCTCTCAACCCCGGACCGACGCACAACTGCTTCAAGGCCGCCCCGAAACGCACCCATGGTCCCTTCACCTGCCGGAACTGCAGCTACACCAGCCTCAGAGCCACCGAGGCGAACGCCAAGAAGTACCTCAACCACCTCCGATGCATCCTACTGAACACCCGCTCCGCACGCAAACACGCCGTCGAGCTCTGGGACCTGCTCGACACATCATCACCAGACGTCGCCTTCCTGACAGAGACCTGGATGAACGACTCCTCCGCCCCCGACATCGCCATAGCCATCCCGGAGACGGCTATAAGATCACCCGTAGAGACCGCATCAACGCAGTGAGGAGGAATCGCCATCGTCCACAAGAACACCATCAGGGTCTCGACCAGCACCGACGACACTCTCAGCACCGCCGAACACATGCACTTTCAGATCTACACGGACCCCAACACCACCCTTAGAGGCACCCTTGTCTCCAGACCCCCTGGGCCCAGACCCCAGTTCAGCGACTCCATCGCCGACTTCATCAGCACGCACGCCCTGACCTCTACCGACTACATCCTCCTCGGAGACCTGAACTTTCACCTGGAGAACAACAACGACAGCAACTCCACCACCCTGATCGACAACCTCGCCAACCTCGGTCTGAGCCAGCTCGTCACTGACACCGACCCATTCCGCCGGCCACACGCTTGACCCCATCTTCTCCTCAAGCTCCCACGTCTCCTTCAGCCACACCACGGAACTCCTCTGGACCGACCACCGCTGCATCCATTTCACCTTCCAGAAACCCACCACACACCACCGCACCCAACAGATCCCACGCCGTTGCTGGAGCAAAGTCACCGAAGACCAACTACGGGCAAACCTCGCTCTCAGCCCTCCCTCTGACCCATCCAACACCGACGACCTGCCTGCAACCTCAGACGATGGATGGACGACTGTGCCAACACCCTCGCCCCGCTGAAAAAACTCACCTACAGTGACACCACCAAAAGAGCCAGCTGGTTCACCTCGGAACTCCTAGCTTCCAAGCGTACCTGCCAGAAACTGAGAAGAAATGGCACAGTGATAAGACACCGGACAGCCACGCAGCCCACAAAGACGCCATCCGTAACCACCACCACCTCATCAAGTCCGCCAAGAGAATCTCCTTCAAAGACCGCCTCGACAACAACGCACACAACAGCAAGGAGCTCTTCAACATCGTGAAGGAACTCTCCAACCCCAGCTCCAACACCAACGACATCCCGCCGTCGTAAGCCCTGTGCGATTCCCTCGCCACCTTCTTCCACCGCAAGATCACCGACATCCACGACAGCTTCAACACCCAGACAGCCCCAACTAAGATCGATGCACCAGACCCGCCGCACACCATCGACCACGACCCCCTGCCAGCCTGGGCCAGCGTGAACATCGATGACACCATCAAGACCATGAGCACAATACCTCCGGCTCCCCGTCAGACCCTTTCCCGCACCACATCTTCAACAAAGCCAGCAGCTCCATCGCACCACACCTGTGCAACGTCATCAATCTCTCCTTCGAGACCGCGACCTTCCCAGAGAGCTGGAAACACGCAGAGATCAACGCCCTACTCAAAAAACCCAAGGCGGACCCGAGAGACCTCAAGAACTTCCGGCCCATCTCCCTGCTTCCGTTCCCAGCCAAGGTCATCGAGAAGATCGTCAACAAACAGCTAACCCGATACCTCGAAGAAAACAGCATCCTGGACCCATCCCAATCGGGGTTCCGCAGCAACCACAGCACTGAGACTGCCCTCATCGCCGCCACCGACGACATCAGGATCCTGCTGGACAACGGTGAGACCGCAGCCCTCATCCTGCTGGACCTCTCCGCCGCCTTCGACACTGTCTGCCACCGCACTCTGCCGCACGCCTCCACGACGCAGGGATCCGAGACAAGGCCCTGGAATGGGCCACCTCCTTCCTCGCTGGCAGAATCCAGAGAGTCCGTCTCCCACCATTCCGATCCGAAGCCTCCGAGATCATCTGCGGCATACCCCAGGGATCATCCCTCAGCCAAACACTGTTCAACATCTACATGGCCCCGCTCGCACGCATCGCCAGACAGCACGACCTCAACATAATCTCCTACGCCGACGACACTCAACTGATCCTCTCCCTCACCAAGGACCCCCTCGCCGCCAAATCCAACCTCCATGAAGGAATGAAGGCCGTCGCCGATTGGATGAAGATCAGCCGACTAAAACTGAACACGGACAAGACAGAGGTCCTCATCCTCGGCTCCAACCCCTCAGCCTGGGACGACTCCTGGTGGCCAACGACACTAGGAGCAGCCTCGACACCCACCGACCACGCACGCAACCTGGGAGTCATCCTCGACTCAACGCTCTCCATGGCCAAGCAAGTCAACGCAGTCTCCTCCTCCTGCTTCAACACCCTCCGCATGCTTCGCAAGATCTACAGGTGGATCCCGACAGATACAAGAAGAACAGTCACCCAGGCCCTCGTCAGTAGCAGACTTGACTATGGGAACGCCTCTCGCGGGAGCCCCGGCCAAGCTCATCAAGCGACTGCCCACGCCATACAAAGCCGCCTCCGCACGCCTGATCCTCCGATGTACCACGCCACAGCCACATCACCCTCCACCTGAGGAACCTGCACTGGCTCCCCGTCGACAGGAGAATCTCCTTCAAACTCCTCATCCACGCACACAAGGCACTCCACAAGACTGGCCCAGCCTACCTCAACAGACGACTCTCTCTTCTACGTCCCCAACCGCCAGCTCCGCTCCGCCCGACCTCTCCTCGCCACCGTCCCTCGCATTCGAAGAACTACCACCGGCGGCAGATCCTTCTCCCACCTCGCCGCCAAGACCTGGAACACCCTTCCACTAAGCCTACGACAGACCCAAGACCTGCTGACCTTCAGGAGGCTACTCAAGACCTGGTTGTTCGACCAGTAGCAGCACCCCCCTTTTTCTCCCCAGCGCCTTGAGACCCTCGCGGGTAAGTAGTGTGCTCTACAAATTCTGTGATTGATTGATTGATTCTGTTTCATGTCAATGCAGACATCAATGTTCATGCAGCAACGAATATTGTACATCGATCGCATGCAACATGTTTCTAATTGTGCGTCTTAAAAGTTACTAGTTTGTATGAGTTTAAACTCGTCCCGCATAGTTCGTGCCCAAACGTCTTCACTCTACAATACTATTAAACTCAGTGCCTTTCAAAATGCAACACGTACATGCATGTGTCCTCGCGCTTGTCCCCCTAGTTTATCCACTTACTGGTGTGTTGTGGTCGTAAATGCCCGGCAGTGCAATCTCAAATGGGTCAGATTCAAACATGCTAGTAATACCCTCACAAGTGAAGTAGGACTATTCCACTTAGGATAGCGGCCATATTGTCACTAAGCTAAACCTAGTGTTGCGGGGGCCATCTTGGACGAGGTTCATACAACAGGATATTTATACATCATAACAATGGAAAGGAGGTTTACATGTGAATGCTCATATATATATATATACACTACAACAGTTTTCATCAAAAATCATTAAAAAACCATCTGCCATATTCACAACTACTCAGAGTGAAAAGGATAGTATCCAATCCAGATACATTAAAGGAACAAACGGACAAGATGCTCAAAAGATTTGAAGACAGAGGATAACCCAGAAAGGTATTGGAACAAGCCAAGACACCAAGCATGAACAAATCTCGACAAGATCTACTTACGAATACTCAAAAGGATGAACACAAAAGAATCAATTTTACAACACTGGTCTACACCCGATTTTAAAGGCATTTTTTCGGAGACAGCTATTTTTGCATATCAAAGAGGAAAAAACATCAAAGAAACGCTTACACAGACGAATCGCAATACCCAAAAAGTAGTATACAAAGGTACGGTCCCTTGTTATAATTGCAATAACTGCAATAATATCATTAAAGGGACATGGATTACACATCCTATGAAAGGAACTAAAATTGACCTCAGGGTTTCTGCGAACTGTGACACGAAGTATGTTATATATTTGCTTAAATGCCAATGCGGGTTAGTGTACGTGGAGCAAGACTGAAAGAAAGATTAAAACCAGAGTAAATGAGCATAAGAGTAGTATTCGTACCAAAAATATGAAGTCTGTAGTACCCTGCCATTTTTTGGAAAATGGTCATAATGTCAGTCAATTGAAATTCTTGATCCTAGAAATCGTTGAAAAAAAGGAAGGCAAGGATAACAACAACAGCCTGCTTCAAAGAGAAAACTTTTGGATTAAGCGTCTGGATGCTTTGAGACCTAATGGTCTAAATGACAGGATGGAGTTTTTGTGCTATTTATAATGTTTAATGCAGTTAACTTTGATGGATCCCAACACTCAAACGTTCTTTTTGTATTTTATGTTTTCACTTTTATGTTTAGCTGTATACCAATTTCCTGGCTTGTAGCCACATTGTCTATGATCTTGAGAACACATGTATATTTTAAATATGTACAAATTGAGGTGAAAACCTAAACGAAGTAGAATCACTGAAGTATACTTGACATGTTGACTATGTCCAGCAATGATACCTTCCATTTTCATTTACATGTTTGACAGGATTATATTTTTGTCCTTCTTCATTGGAGGCTAAGTGGTCTACAAGATATGTAAGTGAACGCGTGAGCATTCACATGTAAACCTCCTCCCCATTGTTATGATGTATAAATATATCCCGTTGTATGAACCTCATCCGAGATGGCCCCCGCAACACTAGGTTTAGCTTAGTGACAATATGGCCGCTATCCTTAGTGGAATAGTCCTACTTCGCTTGTGAGGGTATTACTAGCATGTTTGAACTTGACCCATTTGATATTGCACTGCCGGGCATTCGGGAGCGCATTTACGACCAGAACACACCAGTAAGTGGATAAACCAGGGGGACAAGCGCGAGGACACATGCATGTACGTGTTGCATTTTGAAAGGCACTGAGTTTAATAGTATTGTAGAGTGAAGACGTTTGGGCACGAACTATGCGGGACGAGTTTAAACTCATACAAACGAGTAACTTTGAAAACGCACAATTAGAAACAGGTTGCATTCGATCGATGCACAATATTCGTTGCTGCATGAAAATTGATGTCTGCATTGACATGAAACAGAATGTACACCTCTCGGACGGTTTATTATGGTTCACGATGTCACGATCCACACGCTGTTGAGGATGAACAGGTAGTTTCAATTTTCGCAGCATGAACAGGAAGTTGGGTTTATTTAACTTATGTTTTCTTTAGACACATCATTTTGATTTAATGCATGGCACCACGGTCTACCAATTGATAAGTCACTGCACCCGGGGGAGTTGTTTGACTGTTGAGATTTGACTGGATGGTTTTCTCATGGTTTGTCGTATATGCATTTTCCTAGAACTGAAATGCTTCGGGATGGAGGAATGTAACTAACAGCTTGGTCTGATACATATCATTGTTGAAGCGATGTGATCTTGAGAAATTCAAATAGAAGATGGCGGATAACGAATAAACATTGCCCAACAATAAGGAGTACGCATTGTCTGAATTTATGTTGAATAATACAACAGTTGAATAACCCCGGGACGACGGGGCCACGCAGTGCTAGACGGGACAGACCCTAACAGGGGACGCTACATTGTGATATAATGGACTCTGCCATAAGGCTAGAACGCCTGATTTACGGGTGACTTACATCTATTGCATGCAGTGCAGCTGGCCAAGTCGTGTTTTCACATTTGTCTGCACCATTTCACGCAACCTACATGAGTTTGGTGGTGGGTCCCTCACGGTGCAAAATAAATGCTGCAGCCCATAGGGATCATCTATAGTGCCCATGCCCCAGGTACCAGGGGTACCATTTACTAGGGACTATCTGAGGTTCTAAAGGTCTTGCCAATTTGGGAACAATTGAAGAGTTAGCTTGTTTTAGGGAAAGAGCACTGTCACTGGGGACCTGGTTAGCAAGAACCCAGTGCACTTCAGTTAAAATTGTATCACATATGAGGCAAAAAGCTAGGGGGGGATCATGTCAAAAAGGGGCCCTTTCCTACAACTGCTCACAAGCTTTGCTCATGTAAGGCCCTTTGCAAATGTCATAATGCACTTAGCAGCTGTGCACTAAGCTGTATGTAAAGACTTTTATGTTCTCCTAGATGTCTTTTGAGCATTTCGAAATTGGATTGCGCTAAGCCTGCAGACCAGTATTCTTGGTGTACACTGCTAAACCATAGCATGCCTTACCCCTTCCCTGCTGCTCTACTGAAGCTTTGATATGATGCCACTTTTTTTAATAGGTAAATTGAAAGTGCTCCTGCCGGACCAGGAGTGGTGTTAATTCTCCAAGGATTTTGTTGCTTCTCAACTGGATTTTGTTGAATAAATTACCAAGCAATCGGTAAAACACATTGGGCTTTACAATAAAAACAGGACAATGATACACAATTAATAAGCATGAAGGTGTACTAAAGGATTTAGAACATTACCAAAAGCAAAATTAAATGGTTCGTGTCAGCCAGTTATCAATTTTCATCTACTAGCATGATACGCTGAATAAAATCCAAGGAATGAACATGCAGAGCCAAATATAGTTCAGCTCTAAAGGATAAATAAAAGTTATAAATCAGAGGTCAGACCAGTACAGTGCCAAGGAAGAGTTAGTTCGTATCCCTCCGGAATGGGCTTCTTTTATAATGCAAAATACAATGAAAACCACACAAGAATACAATTGTTTGAGGTCTGTAGCATCCTCCTCAGACTGGGTACATGTAAATGATCATGCCACACATGGAGCTCAGTAATACACGTCTTTATTCTTCAGAGTGTAACCATTACCTGCCTGCAGTACGTCATGAATTTTCTTCAGCACACCCAATCACTTACATCACTATTCTACGGAGTCCATCAGGGCCCAGAAGGGTCCCGCTATCTCTAACACACACAACACTACATCTCCCCCTTGTTAAATAAAAAGTGCACAAAAACCCATTTATACATCATAACTCCTCAATGAGTCATCGAAGAGCCCAAATCAATCTTCCCATTCTCGTTGCACGAGGCTGAGGAGACATAGGAGAGGCATCCACTGCAGGCACAGGTGATACAGACACAGGTGCAGTCTTTGTGCTCTCCTGGCTCCCAGATGGAAGGGTCACCCTCTGAACATCTGGAGTCAACGAACCTGGAGGCAGGTGTTTGAAATAAGAAGAATCTCTTGTGATGGACATTCCAGGATTATGAGCAGTCACCATGTATCCTTTGCTAGTCACAACCCTCAGTGGGTCAGCATCAAAAGGAGGATCAGACTTGCGTTTTCGTGTCTGTCTGACAATGACTTGGTCTCCTCTTTTAAACACAGTACTCTGAGCACAGCGGCATCTATCCGCATAGGTCTTCATTTTGCACTTGTGAGACAAATTAGTAGTGCGATTTTATCAATGTCAATAGATCTTTCAATGACTTGATGTCTCAAGTTCTCAGGTCTAACAATTCTCGACCCACGTAATATAATGCCTCCTGGGGTAACTGAAAGTTCTTCCTGCACAAGTTTGAATTGCTGATGTTCAAGGTCATCATGAAGAGGTCAAGTATATTTTCCCCAAGATTTGTGTGTAATAATGTCTTTGAGTATTAGCAAATCTCTGTCAGTGCTCGTGGCAGCAATGATTTGCTCCACTGATAGGGCAGCAGGGGTTCTGGATTTTATGATGAAGTTAACATAAGCAACAGCCGCTTTAGAAGTGGTGCCATGACATGGTATTGGTACACGTGAGAAGTAGTCAGCAGGGTTTTGATCTTTTCTTGGACGATGCACAATAGTATAATCATAATCCTGTAGTCACAACTCCCACCTCTCAATGCGAGGGGGCATCTTGGCTTAAGGATTGCTGAAAATGGTGAATAATGCTTGGTGGTCGGAGACAACCATGAAGTGCTCTCCATACAGGAACACATGAAAATGCTCACAAGCCCACACCGTAGTGAGGCTTTCTTTTTCAGGTTGTGAATAAGCAAGTTCCGTCTGTGACAAACTCCTTCTAGCATAAGCCACAATGTGTCTTGGTTCATTAGGATGTCCATTGTGCTATGCAAGTATGGCACTAGGCTGGCATCAACAACAATCTCCGTTTGTAGTTTCAGATCAAAGTATGCCATTTCCGTGGCCTTCTCAATCACATGTTTGATTTTCTTGAAGCTTTGTTTGCATCCAAATGACCATCGAAATGGAGCATTTCATTTCCTTAAGTCTCTCAATGGGGCAATTACAGTGGCAAAGTCACGTATGTATCTTGAACAGTAACTGGTCATAACAAGGAAGGATTGTAGCATAATTACCCTTTGTGAGGGAGAATTGGATGACAAAACTTGTACTTTATTTGGATCTGGAGTCATTTCCACATTAGAAAAGATATGACCAAAAAACTTGAGTTTTGTTTTATGAAAGTCACACTTTGCTGTATTTAAAGTGATACCTTCACTGCAAGTATACAACACACTTGTGTAAGAGCTTTATCATGTTCCTTCCGTGTGGCCTCAAAAACTAGTATGTCATCACTGCAATTGAAAGCATTTGTGACTGGCTGTATTATGCGGCAATTGACATCCTGAAAGAGATCAGCAGCTGATAACACTCTGAAACTTAGTCTTTTATATCTAAATAAATCAACATGAGTTAAAAAGGTAGTAATGTAAATCATGTTTTCTTCCAGTTCGAGTTTTTGATACTCTGTGTTCAAATCGAGGTGGAAAAATACTTTTGCTCCATCCAGCTGCGTAATCATGTCAGCAATATGTGGCCCATGTCGTTCTCTTTCAATCGCCTTGTTAGCTTGGTGCATATCAACGCAGATGCGCATGGCTCCTCCACTATCCTTCTTAGGTACTACCACTATGGGTGACACCCATGGTGTCGGACCAGTAGATCACTCGATGATTTACTGCTTTAATAGTGTCTCAAGTTCTTTCGTCAACAGCCTCTTGTAAATGAAACCCAATTCGGCGATGTTGTTGAGCAACAGGACAGATGTCCTCATTTATGTGAAGTTGCACTTTCATTGTCTTAAGTCTTCCTAGTCCATGAAACAAGGATGGAAACTGATTCACTATCTCATGATAGGCATTGACGTTGTAGTTTACTGAAATGAGCCCCATATCAACAGCAGTGCTGAAACTGAGAAAACATGCACTTGATGAAGTGTCTTGCAGGACATTATTTGGTGCGTGTACTTCCATCTTTTTATGCTTCACAGTTGCTAGAAATAAATCTTGACTATTCAGTGGCGTCGAAGCACCCCACGTATACACTTTTATTTTAGACAGGGTTAAATGATGCACTGGAGACAGTTCATTGTACTTTTCCACTGGCATAATGTTAATCGATGTGCCACTGTCTATGATAAAAGGTATGGAGCACCCATTCACCTGCAGTGTGATTTTGGGACAGTGTCCAAATTAATTTCGCACTTTCACTTGTCGATCTCTGTTGGAACTGGCACTTTCTGGGTGGCTGAGGCAGAACCACGGCTAGGCAGAACCTACCACTCCCGTCAGGGGTGGGAGATTACACACACTGTATAACCTGTGCTCACCCTTGAGTAGCTTGGCACTGAGCAGTCAGGCTTACCACAGAGGTAATGTGTAAAGCATTGGCACTGTACTCATTCATGATAAATACACTGAGCGCCACAAAAGAGACTTTATATGTGATGTATGTAAATAATGTTTGTATTCAACACACGTAATAATCAACACAGCATGAACATCAAGTATTTCCGGGCATAAATCACATTTGGAATCATTACTAGCAGTACTAGGCCCAACCGTGTTCGAATGACATTAGCGATTTGCACAATTGGAAAAGATCCTATTCTACCCCCACCCCCCAAGCACCCTTGTGCGATGCAACACGTTGTCCACCCCAGGACCACCCTAGCAATTCTTATAATTCAATACTACACAGTTAGAGGGTGCACTTCGGGTCACAAGGATATCAGAAATATGTACAGACACAGAATGATACCACTTTTTAGCAGCACCACAGGCCGTAGTGCATGGGTAAAACCAATGTCAAACGTAATGCTCTTCTGGCAAGAAATCAACGTGTAAGGCAACACTGCCGCCCAGTGTTGTGATTCACAGAGGGTCCACAGACTTTCACTCCCACACACACACTCACTCCACACCGATACATGGTGCAACGGATAACAGGCAGGTCTGTACGGAACGCGCTCCCACACATATGCAATCAGCACCACAATGCGGTGTACTGATACACAGCAGGTCAGTCAATAACACACTGCAGACCCCAGGGCCCCAAGCCTCCCTCCACCCTCCAACTCACCGTGACTATGCTATGCCCACAGATGAAAGATAAGCAGCCCTCCTCCCCCTACACTAGGCCACACGTGGCCGAAGTCCAACTTAGTCAGAGTCCCAGGGAAGTAGGTGGGGTAGGTAGCAGGACTAATTAGGAGGTAATCATCAAAGGGGGTCACCATCCACTTGAGAATTTCACCAACAAGATGCGGAGCAGTAACTGGCTGAGCACAACAGTCGTTCACACTAAAAGGGTCCACAAGGGCCTTGTGGCACTAGCCCAGTTCTCCAAAGCACAGGGGGTCACGCAGTCTCCTGACCCACTTCCGATCATTCTTGGAAGTGTTCCTCCAGCCCAGCCAATCACTCTCACCACCCAGGCCCGAACCAGCCAATACTACCTGGCAACACGATGTCGTCGGTAAAGATCAGGTGAGGAGAGGGCAGTTGGTCTGCCGCGCTAAGGGCCAAAAAGGGAATAATCGATGAATGGAGAATGAAGCGGGGGGCCTCTCCAAAGGAGGAGGGATCCCGTCAGGTACACGCAAGTCAGAGTTGCACCCAGGCAAACCGGGCACAACGTCTAGTGTACGGTGATAAAGGGTTGCATCAGACCATGCTGGTCACACACAATGTAGAGTTGCAAATTAAGTACCTCCCTGGAGATTAGGCTCAATCTCTGGTGTACGTTGATATTGGTCACACCAGACAGTTCTGGTCACACACAATGAAGAGTTTCAAATTCCGTACCTCTCTGGAAATGAGGCACAATGTCCGGTGCAGGTTGATATTGGTCGCACCAGACATTCCCGTCACACAGGCGCAAGTTCAGCAATGCTTCACGAGGTAGAATAAGGCACTACTATGGTTACGCCCCCAACTCCAAGGTTTGCAACCTGTGAATCGGACACCGCACGCAATAAGCATGCAGTCGGCGTGTTGCATGAGAGAGATGCAGCACGATCGACGAAGCGGGCCACGTTGGATTCCGCAACCAGTGAATCCATTCACCAAAAACAAGATGCTCATGCGTGCCAAGGTCCACATTATGCGTGGGCCACACGCCTTCAATGAGGGCAAGACTTTGGGGCTCCACATCTGGCAAATGGTCGCCAGGCACAATTCTTAGTTTCACGCTCACACCGCACTACCAGTTGGGATCCAGCAGATGATGTGGGCACTTGAGAGGGCACCGCTCTCCAGGTGTCACAAGTAGACAGTGTGGATTCCTCATAGGAGATCTTTGATGTCTCTGAGACCTCCGATAGAACAGGGGGCAAGTCAACAAGCCCTTGGAGAGCACACTTCAGGGTGCCACACAGCAGCAGGTAGTCTGCCCAGGCCAGCTACTATTCAGGCAGGGTATGCACCCCGCAGTTCCAGGTTCTCCGGTCCCAAGGTCCCACAAGCGTAACTGTGCCCTGCTGAAGTATGGCACCAGTAGTTATACTGTAGTGTGCCTTTGAAGTTAGGGTTGGTTCAAAGGGTCTCCCCTTGAACCACAGATGTCTCCCCTAAATTTCAGTCCTGTCTGCCATAAGGCTCTGGAATTTAGACCTTAATCTTTAGTGGGGCCATGATCTGGCTCCAGAGGCCATGTGTCAAAACATCGTCCTCCAATCTATCCAGCCAGACCCAGCAAATAGCAGAGGTCTGTTGTTCCAGTTGCATGCCCAGTGTTTTATAGCTGTCACTGGGGACTGCCCAGATGTGCTCCCCAACCTCCAGTGTGGACTGGAGCCAAGCACAAAGGCACACAAAGAGTTTTAGAACAGAGAAATGCCTATTTTCTAGTAGTGTCATTCATACGCGAATCATGACAAAGCCCCCTTCACCACAGGAAAGGGTTTGTCACTGTGAATTCAATGATAGGAAACAATATGATGCTGTCCCACTGCAATCCACTATTGTAGCCTGACGTAATTTCAACCCTTTCCCCATGTTAGTCTATGGTGGTTATTCCTCACTACCGGGGCAGGGAGCACGCATGTGTACCTGCCCTGGGTTTCACCTACAACTAGCTTTACCCTTTAAGATGTACCTTCGGAGTGCTCTGGGGGTAGTGAAATGTTGTCTCAGGATGGCTAGTGAGTTAAACAAGCCAGCCTGAGTAGATGTGCACTGGCGCACCCACAGACTTTCAATAGCAGGTTGGACACATGTTTAAAAATACCATCTGTGCGCAGTGCACACCAGCCTGTAATGGCAGTCTGAGCAATCATTTAGAGACACCATTGATGCAAAGTGCACATCAGCCTGCAATGGCAGGCTGGATGCGTGTTTAGAAACACCATCAGTGAAAATGCACCACCAGCCTGCAATGGCAGCTGGACCCAGTTTTTAAAACATCATAGGTGCAAGTGCGTACACTGGCCTGCAATTGCAGGCTGGACACTGATTTACCACCACCATAGGTGCGAGTGCGCGCACACAGGCTTGCAATGGCAGACCTGACCTATGTTTAGAAACCTCAGGTAAGCACCACTTCCTAACATGCAGGAGGGGTGCGCACACTTTCACACTTCATTTACAGTGGAAAAGTGCCCCAGGCCCTAAGGCCACAACAAGAGAATCAGTCACACCTGGGAGGTGTCCCATGGGGAGTGCTGACCCCCTAGGTAGGGAAAACTCACATGGGGTTTTGTCCCTACCCGGGCAGCGCACACGCAGATGTACCTACCCTGGTTTGGTGGTAGTGAAAGGCCCCCTCAGGGTTGGCTACTGAAGGAGACAGTCCAAACTGAACATGAGACATTTTTGACAGGCTATTAAAGTGGGTGGCACAATCAGTACGGCGTTCCCCTTCTAGCCAGTGTAGCACCCACCCTGGGTATGGGGTGTACCTTTTTACAGGACATTCACAGGCACAACACCTAAACCAATCAAGTAAGCACACTATCCTAGCAGATGTAGGAAGGGCGCGTACACTTTCCCACTGCAGCACAGTGGGAAGGTGGCTAGATTCCTAAGGTCATGAAAAGAGAGTTGGCAAAAACCAAGAGGACAAAAAGCAAAAAGTTTTAGGGAAATCTCTTTAAGAAGGGCCATGTCCAACAATCTCGCCTCGACCGGCATTCTTCTTTGCAAGAAGCTAATCCTACATGTCCAAGTTGGCCATTAGTCAACATTGATATTGCACACCCATCTTCCTCACTGCCACTTTATAATGATGGTGATAAACTTTTAGATGAGGAACATTATAACAATTGACGTTGTTCAGTTTCTACTTGCCTCAACTGATGGTGCCGCTAGGCCTTGTGGGTGTGGTTGGAACTTCTCTGGAACTTTATGGCATCCATTTTCTTTTCTCGAAGTGACACACTTGATCTTTCCTTCACTTTGCAAACCATTACAAAATGGTTCTCTTTCCACAGCCTTTGCATATCTGTCCAATGACGGGCCATTTAACTTCATGTGTAAAGGAAAATCCACATCGAAAACACAACCTCTTTTTCTTTGGAGACATTACTTTGTGGCCTTCTACCTTGTGTTTCGGCTTACTTTTCACACTGAGCACTGATTCGTTTTGGGCCGTTCTGACCTCCATGTTAGCGTCTTGTCTGTCAGCTCTTTCTTCCGCTCTAACATCCATGAGTACTCGCTCCAAGCTGACCGTCTCTTCCAGCATTCATCATCTGAAGGAATCAGAGAGACAACCATCTATTGCTGTAAGAGACACATGGCCTCTTCATTGTTGAACTCGTAGAACTTGCAATGCTTGATCAGCGAATCAAGTCGTTCTACAAACTCATCCATCGTTTCACCAGCTTTCTGCTTTCTTGGTTGAAAATGTACCTTTCATACGCAACATTTGACATTGGATTGAACTTGGTGTTTAACACCTCTTTGATTTGATGGTATGCCACTTCATCACTTTGTGGTATTTTCTATATCACTTCTTTTACTCGTTCACCCACCAAATCCTTTAGATATTTAATGAGCTTTTTGTCATTTGCTTCATCTAGCGCATCAATGAAATCAGCAGAGGATTTGATCCAGGCAGTCCATCTGTCGCCAATATTCAGCTTTTTGGCAGTATTGAAGGAAGGAGGTGGTTTTAGGAATGCGGCAGCATCGTAACCTCTGGAACTTTCTGCTGTCGAGAGCGGAGCCCGCTGCAGAAGCATCGGTTGCTCACTTGGACTGGCACCTTTGTTAAGCACTAACTGTGTGCTAACATTTGGTCGTCACAACTACTCTCTGGTTGTGAGGCACTGTCTACTTCTTTGGTGGTGAGTAGCAGCTTTGTTTCTTGCACAGGATCATCCCAACTCTCACCTCTTTCATTGTACCTACTTTCTACTGCCTTTAGCTTTTCTTTGTATTAGAAATGGTTCAGCTTTTACCATTTCCTAGCACTTGGGGATCACTGCCTTTATCGCTTCTCAGTACCTGGTTGTCGCTGCCGTTACGTTGTCGTATTGTATGAATGATGGCTCTGTGTTAGGCTGTGGCACAGTATCTCGTCTCGATTTTACCACTAAATTTCTTTTGGACAACAAACAAAGTTTCTGTAAGGCCTTCACTTTCTTCACAGGCTTTGCACTGCCTGGAGTGGCGCTTTGACTCCACATACGCCAAACGTTAATTTTTCATTTCAACTGAGGCACACGTAGCATGTACGAGTAGTTTTCTGGACCACAGCAAACTTTCCGGGAGAGCACTCTCGGTTCTTCGGGTTGCAGTGTTTACGTAATCCGCTATCTCGTAGCCAGTTGTAGCATTCTCACCAGACCGGGTACATGTAAATATTCACACAACACACGGCGCTTGGTATTCCATGCCTTTATTCTTCAGAGAGTAACCATTAACTGCCCGAACTGCATCATGAATTTTCTTAACCACACCCAACCACTTATGTGACTATTCTACGGAGTCCGTCAGGGACTAGAGGGGTCCCGCTATCTCTAACACATACAACACTACCAGGGTCAAACAGTTTGAACAAACCAGGTGAGGTTAAAGAAAGAACAATTCAGCTTTTGAAATCACATTACTCAGCACTATCCTACAGATTCGCATATTGCAGCTCCAATACTTGGTGCCCCCAGACATCGAAATTGTTAGTACAAATATCGCTACTTATTATGCAAGGACAGGTTCTCGTGAGACGCCACCTTGGTCCCAACAGGTGAGGCCTTGGGAAGATTCGCTCTCATGGAACATTGTGATACAGGTCTCTAAATGAAAGAAAGGCCACTCTGTACCTAGGAAAGTGACATTACTTCTCAAAGCAGAGTTTACAAAGTTACTTGTTTGTGCATAGCTTATGTGCAGGGTGAAACAAAAGATGACCACATATTGAAAAGATAAATGCAAGCAGTGCAAGCCATTTCGAAATTGAGGACTACATTAGCTAACATAAAAATAAATGCAATTCACTTCACATACACGTTATCTATTGTTGTATTAATACTATTTTACATAATAACCTTTCTCAGCTCCCTTTCTGCCAGCAGTTAAAGACCTAGCTGTTCTCTCACATCTTGTTTTTCAGCTCTTGATGCTAGCCGCCTAGTGTCAGGACACTCAGTTCCTTAGTAATTGGGCACTTGACAAGTGCGCTTCAATTAAGCTTCATTCACAAAACAACTGTTTCTTTTTAGGGTACATTTTTCAGTGTAGGATTTCTTTTAGTAACAAATTTTAATGAATTTTAACAAGACAGTGAGCGCCTTATATTTCACTTGCAAACTACGGGGCACATTTATGACTTATGTGGCGGACAGCAGCGCAGCAAGTCACCTTGCTGCGCTGCCATGCATCACAGGGAAAGGGCAGGGATGCGCTGTATTTATCCAATACAGTGCATTCCTATCCTTTCCCCTTGTGCTGGCGCTGTTTTGGTAGCCTAGTGCCAACAAAGGCACCCTTGCACCATGATGCAAGGGTGTCTGTGTTGTAGGCAGGATTGTTTTTTGTGCAGGAAGGGGCACCTTCCTGCACAAAGACAATCCTGAGAGGCGTATTCCTCTTTTTCTGTGTGCTGCTGAATGCAGCACACATAGAAAGAGTTAAAAACAAGGAGAAATAAAGATATTTCTTCTTGTAACGCCTCTCCTGGGGAGGTGTATCTTTTTGGTGCATCCCCAGCGTTATCTCTTCTTGTAAATCTGGGAATGAGTCAAAATACATGGATGTTGCATGGGAACACCCACGCAACACCCATGGAAATGCCTCCCTGAAACAGAGTACTGCAACCCATCAATTTGCGCTGCGATACATTTCTCAAGATTTATGAAGCCACGCAGGGCCACGCACAGTGGCCTTGAAAGACTTCATAAATCTCATTTTAAATTTGCATAGCTCTTGCACCACATTGCTTGACGTAAGAGAGATGCAGAGGGGCTCATAAAAATGCTCCTTATGCATATTTAATAATAACAGGAAAAGGTTCTACTTGGGATAGTTGAATTCTTAATGGTACGGTTTATGAATTAGCATCATCACACATCAGAAATGCATTCACTTAATGCTAAGAGATAGCTTAATATTTTTATTTATTTATGTATTTATTTTTAGTCCTCATATCACCCTGAGTAAATAAGCACCCTCCTGATCCGTTTACCCCTCGTACTTATATCGGGGTCCATTTTCAGTCAATGTGTCAGCCAGGTATCTCCCAGCATCACACATCAAAAGAACTGATCAAGAGGTATAATCATTAGACATCATGGCCTTAGGTCGATTCCAACAGATCCCAAAATGACCCAGGTTCTGCATTACTCATATTCTTTTGCACCTTAATATCTACTTCCCTAAAATATCTCACAGAATTCCACCATTCCTGCCACGTTGGGGGTGTGGGTTGGCACCACACTTTACATATCTCCCTCCTTCCCAAAAGGATCAAATAGAATAGCAACATGCTTTGCAGTTTTGAGGGGACCCTGGAAGCAGCTTCTTGCTGTATCATGCCAAGCATAATAAGGATGGGCCTTACCTCCATTTCAAAGCCCAGGATGTCAGAAATTGTCTTGCCAACATTCTTCCCAAAATCTTCCAGGGCATGGCATGTAGAAAACATATGGACATCGTCTGCATCAAAGGATCCACACCACTTACATTTACCTTCCCCATCTCCTCTTATCTTGCCCAGCTTCCACAGGGTCCAGTACACTCTTGGTAAAGTAAAGAAATGATTTCTTCTTAATGCAGCAGATTTAACCACAAAATAAAGCATGCTTAAAGATACTTGCCATAACTCTTCCACCTCTGCGCCTGGCAATTATCCTTCCCAGACCAGATGAGGGGTCTCATTCTTTCCTCTGCAGCCGCCACCAGATGTCAATACCAGCATAATACCTTCTTCTTTCATGATTTTGGATCTTGAAGATCCTTTCGCATGGAGTTTGAATCCACTTCCAACCACCCCTGATTCCTGAGCCAAGCAGATATTTAATAAAACTTAAACCTGGAAAGTGCTCCATTGGTCCGCTCCTTTCACGTGTCCCAAGAGAGGCCCTTATCCCCTTCCACCATCTGCCCCCCAATACAATATTCTGGACTCCCTCAAAGGTCTTACCAAACTGTCCAACAAGCTATCTGGAGTTCCAGGTGAATCCCATACTGGAAACCACCTACTATAATATGGACTCCGCAGGAGAGACCGAACCCCATACCATGTTTTGGTCGCTGCTTTCAAACACTTTAATCGCACTTTCTTAAAAAATATGGGAGGTCCGAATTTATATGTAAAGTCAATCTCAGAAATGTCATTCAGCATAGCGCTGTACATGAAACCCACGAACGAACTGTCATGATGGTGCAATAGCATCCTGCTTTTCTTGAGTTGATACGCCCAACAATACAGTTGAAAATCTGGCAGCCCTAGCCCTCTGCTTCTGATCCTCCTCCTCAACCTCCTTCTAAGAGAGTCTAACCCCCTTGTTGGGCAAATTAAAAGATGTAATATTCCCCTGTATTTTGGACATTTTTGTTGTTGTCAAACTCTAGTGGGATATTATCAAACAAATATGAGAGCTTAGGTAGAATAGACATCTTTACCATGTTCACTCAACCATACAGAGAAAGTGGCAGACTCTGCCACCTTTGTATGGTTATATCTATCTCCTTAAACACCTTCTCGAAATTTAACACAGGTACCTTTCTAGCTCATGCGAGATTGTTATCCCCAGATATCTTAATTCCTTTAAGGTCTCAATATATTCTGATGTTCCTGGTTCCATATCAATATCTCTGTTTTGCTATCATTTATTTTGTAACCGGATAAGTTCCCGAAAGACCTCACCTCTGCCATTAAACATGGTAAAGTGCTTATATAAGGCAATTATCCAGCCACGGCCCATGCAGGTAAGAGCGGTGGGGCGGTATTTCGACGGACGATGACAAGCGGAAATTAAATAAATAATTAATTTTCCCTCGTCATCGTCCGTCGAAAGCCCCCCCCCCGGCCCCACCGCTCTTACCTGCACCGGCAGTGGCTGCAATTATCCTTGAGAATGCTCCCACCACAAATGGCTTTTTTGCACTATTTAACCCCAAACTCTGCGCCAGTGGTTCAATACACATTTCAAAAATAATGGGAGACAGAGGACATCCCTGTCTAGTCCCTCTGCTTATCTTTACTGGAGAAGTAAGACTGCCATTAACTAGTACCTGAGCACATGGTGTACTATAGATCATGGTTAGCACATGCCGAAACTCTTCCCCAATACCAAACATATTTAGTGTACCCGCCAAATACTTCCAATTGGCGCGGTTGAACTCTTTGGCCGCATCCAGGGTTACTACTGCCAGGGGATTTCCATTTGCTGTAGCAAGATCTATTGAGCCCATTAGGGAGTGTGTAAGGTCTCTCATCTGCCTCCCTGGTATGAATCCCTTCTGGTCATCATTTATTAAACTGCTTATAACCTTACCCAAACGAGTTGCTAGGATACTCGTGAAAATCTTATAATAGCAGTTCAACAGCGATATTGGGCGATATGATTGACACTGCATAGGGTTTTTACCTGGTTTTAAAATCAGTGAAATAACTGCCTCGTTCCAGGGCCTTGGTAAAGGGGAAGCTTTCAAAAGTACTGCATTAAATAACTCAAGACAAATAGGGATTACTACCTCTAGCAGCAAGATATAAAATGTGTTTGGGATCCCTTCTGGGCCTGCTGCTTTCTCTCTTTTCAGTCTTTTAACTGTCATCAAAATTTCACACCCCGTAATTTCACTGCTCAGATACTGCTGCTGCTCGGAGGTACATTCCGGTAGCTGCTTACCGGAAAGCCAGTTATCCCCCTCATCCACCTTAAGTGTTTCTGTATATAAATCTTGGAAAAACTTGTGGAATACCTGTTTTACCCCTTCTGCGTCCTCTACCAACTCATTCCTCTCTTCATCCCAAATGTTCCTGATATTATTCCTCATTCTATCCATCCTAGCCTTTCATGCCAGCTTTCCCCCTGTGCCTGAGATGTCTTCAAATCATTTTCCACTAAGGCTATCTGCTCTTCCAACTGTGACATCTGCCTCTTTTCTCTCCTAAGCCAGGCGGCCGATAAATTATTCAAGGCCCCCCTTAACCAGGCCTTAAAAGCATTCCAGACCACATATGTGGGTGCTGAACCAATATTCCATTTAAAACAATCAACTGAACCTTCCTCTATTTCTACATAATTCCCAAATGGAGAAACAGTCCTCTGTTTACAGCCCACCTTCTCAGGGTCCGACTAACTGGAATTCTGAGTTTTAATAATAGTGCTACATGGTCAGAGATGTGAATAGGAAGATACTCTATGTCTATGATTCTTTCAGCATCCTCCTCATCTAAAAATAGGTAATCAATCCTGGAATAATGACCATTCTTCTTGCTGTAAAAGGAGTAGGTCCTACTTTGCCCCTTTACCCTGCACCAGCTATCGCAAAGGTTCAAATTTTCTAGCATTGAAAGTAGGTACGCCTTCATCTTTGGCAAGCTGATTTGTGGGAGAACTGAGGATCTATTTAAATCATGATTTAATAAGATCAAATTCTAACAGTAAATAGAAAAGGGAGGTCAGCTAAGAAATATCATCCACATTTGTGCCATAATAACTAGCTAGGGTTTACCGACTTTGCTGAACTTTAATATCTGCTACTGTCTAACGCACCTCTTCATCGACCTTGTAGCTCACAACTTCTACCCCCACATTGACTTTAACTAGAATGGCAATCCCATTCATACAAGTTGACTGATCTGTGGCCACTACTCTCTCCACCCACCTATGTTTTGCAAAGAGACTCGTGCACTCTGAGCACAGGAGATGAGTCACCTGCAGCATAATGACCTGAGCTGAACTATCTCTCAAATAATGAAGGACCACACGTTGCCTTGTCTTGACCTGCATCCCATTCACGTTCCAACACAGCAATAATAAGGAACCACCCCCTGATAAATCAACCCTATGCCTTGACTGATTTCCCCCTGATGATTGTAACCCTACCTAATCCACATGTGAACCTTATTTTTCATGTTCTCCCTCTGCTCCCTACCTCGTGCCAATTTAGAATCAGAAATCTTACAGCTTTTGCAATCTAGCTTCATAGGCTCCGATGTACATGAGGTAGAGATTTCCTATTTCCCAACTCCACATCTACTACCATGATATCTAATCATTGAAAACCAACGTTTAAATAGACGTTATAGTTAGATAAAATTGTCAGTTAAACCATACCATTCTGAACGAACAACACCATTGGAATTCATCAGCTAAATTGATCTCAAGTAACTATAACTCGTGTCCTAAGGTAACTATAACTCGCACCCCCGCCATGCACCGTCTTGTCATCAATGATGTCTTTTCAGATGTCACAGTCATTCTATCAATGATGTCATAGATCGTAATTAGAAGGGCATGACGAGGGCACGAATTATAGTTATTTGAGATAACTATAACTGGTGCATTTCAGTGGTTTTGTTAATTTAAAATGGTATGTTTTAACTGACATTTTCACCTAAATATAACTTCCCTTTAATCTCTATTTTTTTCAGTGAATTTCTAAGGTTTAAAGTAAGATATTTTTACCATACCTAAATATAACATCATATTAGACTTAGATTTTTACAGTGAATTTCTGTTTTCTTTTTAACATAAAGTAATATTTTATTACCATACCAAACACCACCCCCACATACCCGTACCATGTGAAACAATTGGGACAGGTCTAGATTTGTAAATCGGCACTGCAGCATTCACTGGCATGGATCCTAGCTTGGAGGCAAATTTGAAATGTGAGTTGATGGCTACTTCAAATTGCATTGATCTAACCTCCATCAGATGTTTTCAAGTGGCCCCCAGATATGTAAAGGTAAGGACACGTTCAAGAGTCGAACCATCGATGTAAAACGTGGTAATCCTACTCTGGGGCGAGCTAGAAACCATAGTGAAGGATTTAGATACATTTGTGTGGAGTCCCAGTTCGGACATGAAGGATACAAAGGTATCTAGCAGTTTCTGGCCATAAGGACACAGTCATCTGCATACATCAACACGGGGAGAAGACGGGTCCCTGCCTTTGGTGGTTCGCCTGGGACCGCAATAAGTTTCTCATCCAAGTCATTGATGTTAAAAGCTGAATAGGAAAGTGGCAAATACACAAACCTGCCTGACACCCTTTTTGATCTCGATCAGGGAGGTACATCCCCCCCAAGAGCCAAATTGAATACTACCCTCTACGTCCTGATGAGCTGAGCAAGTAGGTGAATAATTTGTGGATTAGCACCCTTAGATAATTGCATATTTCACAGCTTGGTTCAAACTACATTGTCGAAGGCTGCACTAAGGTCCATAAAGGCCAGAAAGAGACAACCTTTTTTGGCAACGACATATTTGAATATAATTAAGTGGAGGTTGAAGCACTGATCAACGGTACCCAGGCCAGACCTGAAGCCATATTGGTCTGGTGATAAGATGTTCTTCTCAAGAGCCAATATTCAAGCTTATCCAACAGTACCCTGCCCAGAATTTTGGCTGTAGCAACTATTAAATATATGGACCGATAGTAATGAGGATGGCTCCTATCCTCCTTCTTGAAAATCCAAATGATAGTTGCCTTTGACCAGGATTTCAGAGGGCCAACCAGACTCACACTGGTAAATAGTCTTACCAATAAGGGAGCCCAAAATGTCAGATTGCCCTTAAACGTGTCAGCAGGAAGGCCGTCTGGCCCGCATGCCTTGTTACATGGGCACCTGTTTATTGCTGAGGTGACTTCCTTAACTGTAAAAGTTAGGTCCTCACTGCTACCCAGGTTACTAATTACGACCTCACTGGGACGGTCGAAAATGCTAGTGTCATGTGAAGTGGCTGACCCAGACATTTTCAGGAATCTTTGTGCCAATGCTCCGGGATGGGCTTGGGAAAAAAAGGTGTATTGACTATCTTTCAGAAAAGAACAGAATCATTGCTGGCAGATGCAGGAATCAGCTGTTCCCAGGCCTCACTCCATATTGCATGTTTCCTCTCCTTTATGGCTACTTTATAAAGTTTCCTGCATCTTAAAATTTCATCCTGGTCTCTTGGGGGCATTTTTATTGCTTTAACTAGGCTGGAGTGAGCTTGGGTGCAGGATTTGTTACACCACTTATTTAGTTTTGGGGCATGCCGTCGTTTGGGGGCTGATAAATGGGAGGATGCCTGCTTTTATATTTCGGTGTACAAAGCAAAGACAAGGAGATGATGGACGGAGCACTAGCTTGAATCCAGTGGCAAAGGGAGCAAGGGACCCATGTCTGGGCATACCCTGCCAACTTAGGGCGAACAAAGCAAACACAAGGAGGTGATGGACGGAGCACTGAAACTTTTCAAACACTCACCCCCAGTCACAGATCTGGGTTGCATCCATCATCGCTCTTTAGCTCACTTTACCACCCCAGTTTAGACCCAGCTATATGCAAATCAGTCTTGACCCTGTGCCTCATAGGAACAGTCCAGCCCGAATTGCCAAGCCAGGTCTTCCCTGGACCGGAAACAAGCATCTTGGGGCCGGTTTCAGGGTAACACCCCTCATCAGCCAGGCTAGCTTGAATCCAGTGGCAAAGTGAGCAAGAGACCCATATCTGGGCATACCCTGCCAACTTAGGGCGAACAAAGCAAACACAAGGAGATGATGGACGGAGTGCTGAAACTTTTCAAACACTCACCCCCAGTCACAGATCTGGGTTGAAACCATCATCATTCTTTAGCTCACTTCGCCACCCCAGTTTAGACCCAGCTATGTTTCGGTGTAAGCACCTGTAACTGTCGGGATCGGAGCCCTGATTAAGACAGATAGCAAACTGGTCATTCTTTGCACCCCCGAGGTGATTAAAGAAAACGTCCCACCATCTCCTACGAGCCAACCCATTTTTGGTATGGTTAAACTGCCCAGACTGTGTGTACTGTGTTATAGGCAATCCTGCACAGAGACTTAGGGCTAGCGGGTTATGATCGCTCAGAATGATAAGCAAAACCTGCAACACAGCTCTTTGACAATGCATCAAAGTCAATCATAGACCCTTTACCTCTCCCTGTGTACATTGCCTGGCTCCGCACCTCATTAACAACCAGGTCAATAGTAAGTATTAGATCATAGGTTTCCAGCAACAGGTTCAATCTGTCCCCACACAGGTTATGGCTAAAAAATAGGAGAGGTCACAAAAACCTGACTCACCCCGCCCGCACAAACAATGTCCGCCAAGATTGGGCACAGTCTCATATTAAAGTTCCCACCCAACTATAAGACATAGTATTGATTCAAGCCAGCTTTCACCGCATCTAGAGCAGAGGTAAGTGAATCGATAACTTGTACATTATTGGTGAGAAAGTTGTTGTGATAAAAATTTACAAGTGCCATAAATGGAACATTTGGCCAGGACAGACTGATAATCAGAAAGAAAGGAAAATCAACATAATATTTTAATATGGTCACACCCAATGTAACACAATTAAAGTCAGAGGACCGACACTATGGTGGCCAGAGGATGAATTCCAGGCCGGAGTAAACACTGAGGGAAAACCATCCAGTTGTAATTTGGTTCGAGTCCATGGTTCCTGGAAACAGATGATTTGTTGGGCATTGATTAATGACAGGCAGGGTTTATCCATAATCTTCCCTTCAATACCTGCAATATTCCCAAAAATATGTTCAGATCGGAGGAAAGAGACCCGGAGTTAATTGCGGGTGGGTTAGCCTGATTGCTTAGGGATGAACAGGTGATACGTGTAGAATTTGCAAAGTGCGTACTTGGGACAGCAAGGTCATCCTTGGCTAGAGGAGACAGAGAAGGGGAGCTCCTGTTAAAAATGCTCTGTTCATGACCACTTACAGCCATAGCAGAATTGGGAGAGCTCACTAGGATATCAAATGGAGCTATAGCAGTTGAAATGCATTATGATTCAGCATACACAGTGGTGTGTGGAAAGCCCTCTGTGATGTGGTGGTTCTGCTGAAGGCAAAGCAGTCAATCCACCTCCTCAAGGACATCAAATCAGTTAGACATCCGTATAGGAGAAGACCTGCTAGCACCTGGTCCAGGACCACAGCTGCAAAAAGAATTTGAAGGGGTGGACCAGTAAAAATAGCCCAGAGGGACCGGCATAATGTCTTTGGTCGTGCATGGTGTAGGGTTGGCCGAAGGGCCTGGCCTGCATCTAGCCCTGTGTCCAACCCCTGCAGACAGCCAACCACCTGCCATGCATGGTCAAATGCTATGCTTGGCATGGAGCTGTCCACAGGGCATGGGTTGTGGCCAGGCTCTGAGTTCAACCCTTCGTGTGCAGCCAACACCCACACGCATCTAAACCCACACATGCAGCCAACCCCATGCTGGAAACAGGAACAGGAAACAGGAAACAGAGCCTGGCTGTGGCCAGGCCCCACGTCAAACCCCTCTCAGAATAGCAACCCCATGCAGCACATGGCCGAAGGCATGAGTAGCATGCTGTTGGTTTCTCAGATCCTGGCTGCGCTCATGCAGACTTATTGACTTTGTCAAAGACTCACAACACTAAATTATAAAAAGTGTGCCTGCCTATTGGTTTTATCAAGCGGTGGGCATATCAATATATGTGTATATATATATATATAGATATCAAATAACATACCTTTACCTCACTGAAACATATGATTTTTTACAACAATATGTTTTAAAGTATGTGTTTTTAAATGATGTAATTTAAAACATACCTAGATAAACAGATGTTATGTATTTTACATGAAATTGGTTTTAAATGTATTTATTATGCATTTTAATGGATTTATCCAGATAATATATATTTATATCTATACATTTATACTTATATTTATATATATATTTATGGCTGGCTTTTGCACAAAATCTAAAGTTATGATCATATTATAAACTTGAAAAAAAGCAAAAAAAGTTAGAAAACATAAGAATGTAAGTGTTTTTTCTATGTCTATGTAATAATTATCCCGTGTATGGCACTGTGCACTTTAAATTGAATGCCTTGGCTCCTAACGCGCGCCATGTGATCAAGGCCGTGTTTGGCCGAAACGCGTCAGGGCGATTGTGGTGGTTGAGCAATAAAAATACCTGCAAGCACATCAATTGGGTTTGTGTCCGTCCTTTCCCGAGCGAAGGGAAGCAGAGAAGAACGGCGTTCGCCATATATATATATATATGTATGTATGTATATATATATTCACTGAAAAAACCATAGGTTTCCGGGACCTTATAGTTAGTTGGACATTTCACTCGTACAAAACCATAGAAATTCCGCTGTTATAGTTAGTTCAGCTAACTATAACTCGCGCCCCCGCAATGCACTGCTGATGACGTCACATATTACATCATTCATGACATGGCCAGTGACATCACTGATGACATCTCATATGGCATCACTGATGACATCATCCAGTGACTGTGTGTTTCTTTAAAGTTTAAATATGTATTATATATATGCCAAGGTGTATTGAAGAATGAGTGGGTGTATAAGTGTCTGGATGGAGGATTTAGTAGGTGCCTGACTGACTGTTTAAGTGAGTGATTACATGTGTCTTACTGAATGCATGGGTTAGTGTCTAAACTGTGTGAATGTCTGGATCAGTCTGTCTGTTGTTGTATAAGCTGCTGCATGGGTTGGTCAGTAGCTACATGAGTGTCTATATGGGTTATCGATTGGTTGCCTGAGTATTTGTATGGGTGCCTGAGTGTGTGTGTGGGTGGGTGGGAGGTGTGTGACTCTGTGCATAGATGTTTGAGTGGTTGTTTCACTGGGTGTATGGGTTCAAGAGTGCATGTGGAAACAGCTGTATGGGTGGGTAAGTATGTGTATGGGTGTGTTGGTGAGTGAATGGGTGTCTCAGTGGTACATGTCCAAGTAACTACATATGTAAAAGGCAGTGTATGTGAGAGTTGGAGTATATAAATGACTATACGTGAGAGTCAGTGATTGTGAGAGTGGCTGTATGGATGAGTGTGTACTTGTATCAGTGATTGTATAAGAGAGTAAGTATGCGTTTGTTTCTGTTTGAATAAGTGATGTGGTGTGTGTATAACTGTGTAGGTCAGCAAATGGAAGTGTGATTGATTCTTTGCATGACTGACTAGGTGTGTGAGTAACTCTGGATGAGTGGTGGTGTGTGAGTGTCTGTATAGGTGTGTGAGTGCATATGATAGTGTTGTATTAATGAGTGACTGCATGTATGAGTGATTGTATGGGTGAATGAGTGGATGTGTGTGTAGACCTAGGAATCAGTGAGTACGTATGTAGTAACTGGTATTGGTGTGTCAATGGTTTCGAAAATGGCAGTCTGTATTTTACAGTGGGTGTATCAAAGGTTATATTAGAGTGTGAGGAGGTGCATCAGATTTTCACGTGGATGATGTCATCAGTGAATTCATCAGTGATGTCATTTGAGATGTCATCAGTGATGTCACTGACCATGTCATGAATGATGTAATATGTGACGTCATCAGCAGTGCATTGCGGGGGCACGAGTTATAGTTAGCTCAACTAACTATAACGGCGGAATTTCTATGGTTTTGTACGAGTGAAATGTCCAACTAACTATAACGTCCCTGAAACCTATGGTTTTTTCAGTGAATTTCTAAGGTTTTTTAAATGCTAATTTCTAACTATAACGTGCCTGAAACCTATGGTTTTTTCAGTGAATTTCAATGGTTTTCTAAATGCTAATTTCTAACTATAACGTCCCTGAAACCTATGGTTTTTTCAGTGAATTTCAATGTTTTTTTAAATGAAAATTTCTAATTATAATGTGCCTCAATCATATGGTTTTTTCAGTGAATTTCTAAGGTTTTATAAATGCTAATTTCTAACTATAACATCCCTATTAAGTCCCCTTGAATCCTGATGAGGTCCTCAGTACACAAGAGGACCTCATCGCCTCACCAGCAGTGCACCAGAAGCCGCGTTTGCAGAGTGGGGTAAAAAGGGGCGTGGCCTCGGACCACCTCTCTGCAACGTAGCTCTGTGGTTCTTACTGGAGGTACCTGGTGGGCTAGTTGGCCCCCAGGGACCCTCAGGATTCAAGGGTACTTAATCCCCCAATTTACAATGCACCAGGGGGTGTGTTTGCACGCTTGTAATATCAGGCCCTGCCCCCTCCCTGCACCACTGTGCAAACGCGCCCCCTGGCGCGTTGTAAGTTGGGGGATTAAGTCCCCTTGAATCCTGAGGGTCCCTGGGGGCCAACTAGCCCACCAGGTACCTCCAGTAAGCTCCACAGAGCTGTGTTGCAGAGAGGTGTAAAAAGGGGCGTGGCCTCGGACCACCTCTCTGCAACGCAGCTCTCTGGCGCATACTGGAGGTACCTGGTGGGCTAGTTGGCCCCCAGGGACCCTCAATATTCAAGGGGACTTAATACCCCAACTTAGAATGCACCAGGGGGCGTGTTTGCAGAGTGCTGCAGGGAGGGGGCGGGGCCTCCGGCGAGATGCCAGCTTTTTTTTTATTTTATTTTTTTTTAAGGGGGGCTGTGTGGCCCCCCTTCTTTTACAATATTTGTGGCCCTGGGGACCCCATCCCCCAGGGCCTGACCCCATTTAATCACTGTTTTAAAAAAAAAATCGGGAAGGGGCCCGCGTGGCCCTCCTCCCAAGGCCAATTTAGGCCCCGGGGACCCCATCCCCTGGGGCATGGCCTTTTATTATTTTATTTTTTTAAATTTTTTTTTCGAGTGGGGCCGCGTAGCCCCCCTCCTAAGGCCAATTATGGCCCCGGGGACCCCATCCCCCGGGGCCGGCCTTTCCTTTTTTTAAAAAAAAATTCTTGGGGAGAGGGCCACGTGGCCCCCCTCTTGGGCCACTTCTGGCCCCGGGGACCCCATCCCCCAGGGCCTGGCCTCTCCATTGGGGACCATGGGGGGAGCCCCAATTCCCCCACGGTCCCCCCGGCTCCGCGCCTCCTGCGGGAGCCGGCATTGCTTTTCCACAAGGGGAGCTGCTGACATGCAGCTCCCCTTGTGGAAAAGCAATCCTGCTTTGCTTCATTGAAGCAAGAGCAGGTTTCCCTGCTCTCGCTTCAAGGAAGCAAAGCAGCGTTTGCTATGGCAGGGCGGGAGCCATGCTCCCGCCCTGCCATAGCAAACAGCAGTGTCCCGGGGGTGGGCACCCCGGGACACTGCAGGAGCTGGCCCTGGGGGGTGGCAGTCCCCAGGGCCATGAAGGGCTCCAGGAGGGGGGCCGCGCGGCCCCCCTCCCAATGTTTGCAAAGCCCCGGGAGGTGGTGGTCCCCGGGGCATGGGGGTCCGTAACGGACCCCCATACTTAAATACAAAGTGCCCCAGGGAGGTGGTGGTCCCCGGGGCGTGTGGGGGGGCTCGAGCCCCCTCACACATCTTCTATAATTTAAAAACAGAGCCCCGGGGAGGTGGCGGTCCCCGAGGCAGCTTGGGGGGGATTGGGACCCCCCACACTTTTTTTTACAGCCCCGGGGAGGTGGCGGTCCCCGGGGCTGCGGGGGGCCGCAGTGCCCCCCGCATACAATGAAATAAGCCCTGGGGAGGTGGCGGTCCCTGGGGCTGCGGGGGCCCCTGCTGGACCCCGCTAATTAATTTGCGAGTGCCCCCGGGACCTGGCCCACACGGGGGCTTTTTCAAAACGAAGCGCGGGAGCCCGCGTTTTGTTTTTTAAAAATAATTTCGGCAGGATTCGTGACCCCAACATGATTTCCGCCGAAATTATAAAAAGAAAATGCTTTTTTTGGCCCTGGGGGTCCTTGTGGGACCCCCTGAGCAGGCCTAGGGGGTCAGGGTGTTTCTACCCTGCCCCCTTTTCTTCTTTTTTAACCTTTTTTTAACTTTTTTTTTCTACCGAGTCACAAGGTGGCTGCCAACACGTCCTGGTTTGGAGTGTTGGCAGCCAATCAGAGTGAAGCTCGTGCTCGTGAGGGTTCGCGAACCCACCGCGCCCACAGATATCGATATTTTTTCTTTTTATAATTTCTCAGCAACTACTGAACGGATTTACACCATTTAAAAAAAAGGGCTCTTTCTGAACCAAGACCTACCTTTTTGCCAAATTTGGTGTAATTCCGTTCAGCAGTTTGGGCTGTAGCTTTGTCTAACGTTTCCTATGGAAATGAACATGGGGAAAACGCATTTTGGGACCCCCTTTTTTTCTCGGCCCCCGCTTATCGAATCACCCTGAACCTTTCAAGACAGGAGCTGACCGAAGCGGGCCAGTAGTTTTGAAAATTTCGCAAAGATTCGTCAACCGGCGCCAAAGTTATTGGGAAAAGAAAAAACGCTTTTTGAATAGAAACGAGGTCCTAACTATAACTACCTACTGGCGACTGCCAGTAGGTAATATATATATATATATATATATATATATATATATAACAGAGACTCCTTCCGGGAACCTGGAGACCCGTGGGGGGTGGCGCGCACACCGGCGGAGCTTCCGGCAATAACGTTGCGTGCACAAAGCGGAATAAAGCGCGCTCTCAGAGACACCAGTTTGAAGAAAAAGCTGAAGATTTATTCCCTCATAAATCACGACGCGTTTCGGCCGTCAAGCGGCCTTGGTCACATAAGTGAAAGCATGTACTGGAGTGCCTTTATACAAATAAAGTAAACATAGTTACAGGACTACATTTCAGAATGCATCAATGTTGCAGAAAGTATGTCAGCCATATTGGAATGGAAAATATTGCAGCAGAGAATGCATACATAAAAGAGAAAGAGTGACATGATGACGGGACACCTCGGAAATTCATGATGTAAAAACATAATGAAAGCATGTAAATGGGCGCATTTGATCAACATTGCCGTGGGAAATGTTACACAGAGACAGACTTCCTCTCTAAGTAGAAGTATAGTTGTAACTGCGGTGTCACGGGTATAGGAATTACTCTGTGGCACATGCAATATATCTGAGTATCCATATTTGCATGTTAAGACAACCATTGCGTTCCCCAAGTGGGCAAACAGTTCACACCATGGTGTCCACAGTATATGCATTACAACTGAAGGACAGTCCATGTCTGAGTCTAAAGCAATAAAGATAACCCCATAGTGGGAGTAGTTAATGCCACGACAAACATTGCATTCCCCAAGTGGGCGAATAGTATGCAGCCTGGTATCCACAGTATATGAATAACAACTAGAGAACAGTCCATATCTTGGTCTCATGCAATGGAGATAAACCCATGGTGGGAGTAGATAATGTATCCAGTATAAATGCTGTATGAAGAAAAACAAAACAAAAGTGCAAAAAAGTGAAAAAAATATGGAACAGTTCTTATCTGGGGTAGATGAGATCAACTCCAAGGTAGTGCGAAGAAAAGGGTAGGGATCCCAAAAGCTGAAAAATTGGGTCTGATGGTCCCTTCCTTTCCTCCTGAAAGAAGAAATTAAGAAAAGTCACATATTTTCTTTCTGTCTGTACAATTTCATCAATGCACAGTGTGAGTAAACAACAAGTGTACCTATGATAAGTCGTTTGGAACGTATGTGACAGAGGACAGTAATTGGTGGAGATGGAATGGAAAGAGTTAAATGGAAAAGACAATGGTACCGGAAGGTAGATATAACATGGTCAGGAAGATAGTACAGGAAACAATCCATTGTGAAAGTAGGTCTTAGCGAGCTGAGATGGAAAATCGTTTTTCTTGAAATTGAGATTCTCATAGAGTGATAGTATAGATAAACGTTGGAGTTGGATGACAGTAGAAGAGGTTGAAGAATTCTGCATGAAAAAAGAGAAAAATAGAAGAGTAGTGAGGTATAGGGAATCAAAATAGTGACAGTAATGTAGAAACATAGAGGCCTAGAAACAGTGGACCGTAGGTCAAAAAAAGGGATGAAAACATGCACATCATTAGTTGTACAGGTGAATTTCCATCTCTTCGTCAATATTGTGTCCCCCCGGATGGCGACTCCCTAGATCAATTATGTGTTTGGACTCTCTTTTCCTCAGTGCAAGTTCTCTATTGCCCCCCCGGGTGTTTGCGAGGACCTGTTCTATGATGAAGTATTTGAGTTTGGAGCTGTCAGAATAGTGAAAAGCTTCGAAGTGTCTGGCAATGGGATAATGCTGGTCTTTGTTCCCTATGACTCGCATATGTTCCAAGACACGTTTCTTGGCCATGTGTTTGGTGCTCCCAACGTACCAAGGTTGCATGGACATTCTAAGACATATACCACGTAGGTGTGAACAGCACGTGAGAAATTGATTGATCTTAGTATTGGTACCTCTGGTTTTGTTGGGGTATTCTTTTATCATCATGCTGTTGTGGCATGCCTTGCAGTGACCGCAGGGAAAGAATCCCTGCAGGACAAAATTGTTGGGAATGGCAACCGTGGTGATGTCACTGTGTACAAGGGTATCTCTCAGGTTGCGTCCCTTGCGATAGGTGATACGTGGTCTCTCCATAATAGAGTTCCCAATGATGGGATCCTTGGTTAGGATTTCCCAATTCCTGGCCAATATCTTTTGGACATCGTTGGCATTGTTGCTGTACGTAGGGATGACCCTGGTGGTGTCATTGTCACCCTGTGAGGGAGTGGATTTGTCTTTCTCTACCAAAGTGGAAGCTCTGGATACCGAATGGACTTTCTCCACAGCTCTGCGGAGAACCCATTTGGGGTATCCCCTTTCGGCAAATCTGCTCAACATAACATCTTGTTCTTGTGCAAAGGCCTCCTCAGTGCTACAATTACCTTTGGCCCTTAAGAGCTCCCCATAGGGGATGCTCCATTTAAGGTTTTTTGGGTATCTGCTTAAGGCATGGAGTAAACTGTTGCCCGCAGTGGCCTTCCTAAAGAGTCTTGTCTGCACTTGGTTGTTGGTAATTTCGACCTTGACATCTAAGAACTCAACCGAAGTGGTACTCATATTGCCGGTGAGTTTGAGGTTGATGTTATTGGTGTTGAGTTTCTGTATAAATAGATCGGCTTCGTGTTCAGTACCATCCCAGATAATGAATAGGTCGTCGATGTATCTGAGCCATACGACGACCTGTTCAAAACCTTCGGCAAGGGTGGGATCACTCCTGATATCCTCTTCCCATGCCCCCAGAAACAGGTTCGCAAAACTGGGGGCAAAGCAAGTGCCCATCGCCGTCCCGAGAGTCTGCCTGTAAATATCTCCATTGAATAGGAAAAAGTTGTTCTGTAAACAGTACCGAATCATATTTTTTACATCTGATCCTTGGGTGACAGACTCGACAACTCCCAATCTCCCCCTCGTGATAGGTCTGGCAACAATTAATTTGTCCGGGCACTTGTCGGAGGTTACTGCCCCACACCACTGACCTAAAGATCCTTTCTCAGCCCTAGAATTGGTAACCAAAATGGTAGGAGAAAGAGGTAACTGCTGGACTGTTACATGGCTATTTGATCCATCGAGTTCTTGTACCAGTTCCTGAGCCCCTGAGGTATATAACAACTCGTCGTTGCTAACCGTAGATAAATGAATATCTTTAGAATTAGAGGGGGGGACCAATAACGGGAGACCTAGAGAGGCGCCGGTTCACCAACTCGATCTCCTTATCCAGTACTGCTGCGGCCCTATGCAGGAATGAATCCATAGTTACCAGCGAGCCTGTGGTACCTGCCATGGCCCTCTCGGGAGCTATGGTCACCTTGAGCTTCCCCATATAATATATCCAAGTCTACGTCCTGCACCGTACTGAGCGGATGAATATCTAACCCACGAGGCAAGGAAGAAGCAGGATAAATCAATATGCGAATAGGGGGTAGCAAATAGACAGATGTACAAGGAACCGTAACCTATATATACATGCCCTCAGACCAGTCAACAGAATACCGAAGGCTGTGAAAATCAACGAAGGAATGATTATCTCCTGCCTGCTCTTCTATATGTCCCAGATACTACAGCAGAACCCTTAAGGTGGGAATCTTGAAAGTAGTGTGAATCCAAGAGGGTGGGCCCAGCCCGGCCTCAACCGGCCGCAGATGGGCGCAGACGGGCCCGCCCTTGGCCCAAGCGCAGCCCGGGCACGCCCACATGCGTACCGCGCTGCGGGAGCCCGAGCCCCCTTTAGAGCGCCTCCTGGTGCGAAAAGAAATGCGGTGGCGCCTCCCCGGCGCTTGGGACTCTGGGTGTTGAAGTCCCCACTGCAGGCGGTAATCACTGGCGGCACTGGTGGCACTTGCGGAAAACAAATAGGGGAGCCCGAGCCCCCTTCAGAGCGCCTCCTGGCGCGAAAAGAAACGCGTTGGCGCCTCCCCGGCGCTTGGGACTCTGGGTGTTGAAGTCCCCACTGCAGGCGGTAATCACTGGCGGCACTGCCGGCACTTGCGGAAAACAAATACGAGATATCATTTTACCCTGGAGACTGAGGGGAACGCGATGGGGTAGGACATTTGTGCCGGCACGGTGATTCCACACATAAATATGTGGAAAATTTGTTTTTTTCAGCTAAATTTGAAGTTTGCCGGGGAGTCTGGGTAGGAAAATGTTGGGGGATCCATGCAAGCCATACCTCTCAGGACTCCCCCGGGTATCTAGTTTTCAAAAATGTGTGGGTTTTGTGGTTTCCCAAGATGGCTGCCGAACCCGGGGCCAAATACCCAGGTGACTCCCTTGCAAAACCAGGTTGTTTTGTGATAGGTCATTTTGATGTCTCCTCAATACGTTTTGGGCCCTTGCCTGTCGCGGGTACTTGACCCACCCACGCGAGTGAGGTACTATTTTTATCGGGAGAGAGGGGGGAATGCTGGGTGGTAGGGAATTTGTGTCAGCTCGGTGATTCTACAACTTTCCCACACAGAAATTTGAGAAAAATTAGATTTTTTCAGCTAAATTTGAGGTCTGCAGGGGATTCTGGGTAAGAAAACGTTAGGGGGCCCACGCAAGCCATACCTCGCAGGACTCCCCCAGGTGTCTAGTTTTCAGAAATGTGTTGGTTTGGTAGGATTCCCAAGATGGCCGCCGAGCCCAGGGCCAAAAACCCAGGAGACCCCCCTTGCAAAACCAGGTTGTTTTGTGATAGGTAGTTTTGATGTCTCCTCAATACGTTTTGGACCCTTGCCTGTCGGGTGTACTTGACCCACCCACGCGAGTGAGGTACCATTTTTATCAGGAGACCTGGGGGAATGCTAGGTGGTAGGAAATTTGTGGATCCACGCAGATTCCAGAACTTTCCATCACAGAAATGTGAGGAAAATGTGTTTTGTTTTTACAAAGTTTGAGGTTTGCAAGGGATTCTGGGTAACAGAACCTGGTGAGAGCCAAACAAGTCACCCCATCCTGGATTCCCCTGGGTGTCTAGTTTACAAAAATGTATAGGTCTGCTAGGTTTCCCTAGCTGCCGGCAGAGCTAGCGTTCAAAACCTACAGCTAGGTACTTTGCAAAAAAAGGGTCAGTTTTCACTGTAAAAATGTGGTGTGTCCATGTTGCGTTTCGGACCGTTTCCTGTCGCGAGCACTAGGCCTACCCACACAAGGGAGATATTATTTTTCTCGGAAGACTTTGGGGATTGCGGGGTGGGTGGAGTTTTGTGGATCCATGCAGATTCCAGAACTTTCCATCACAGAAATGTGAGGAAAATGTTTTTTTTTTTTTACAAAGTTTGAGGTTTGCAAGGGATTCTGGGTAACAAAACCTGGTGAGAGCCAGACAGGTCACCCCATCCTGGATTTCTCTGGGAGTCTAGTTTTAAAAATGTATAGGTTTGCTAGGTTTCCCTAGGTGCTGGCAGAGCTAGGGTTCAAAATCCACAGCTAGGCACTTTGTAAAAAAGGGGTCAGTTTTCACTGTAAAAAATGTGGTGTCCACGTTGCGTTTTGGGCAGTTTCCTGTTGCGGGCACTAGGCCTACCCACACAAGTTAGGTACCATTTTTATCGGAAGACTTTGGGAAATGCGGTGTTGATGGAATTTTGTGGATCCACACAGATTCTAGAACTTTCCATCACAGAAATGTGTGGAAAATGTGGGCTTTTTACAAACTTTGAGGTTTGCAAGGGATTCTGGGTAACAGAACCTGGTGAGAGCCAGATAAGTCACCCGATCTTGGATTCCCCTTGGTGTCTAGTTTTAAAAAATGTATAGGTGTGCCAGGTTTCCCTAGGTGCCGGCAGAGCTAGGGTTCAAAATCTACAGCTAAGCACTTTGCAAAAAAAGGGTCAGTTTTCACTGTAAAAATGTGGTGTGTCCAAGTTGCGTTTTGGGCCATTTCCTGTCGTAGGCACTAGGCCTACCCACAGAAGTGAGGTATTATTTTTATCGGAAGACTTTGGGGAATGCGTGGTGCGTGGAAGTTTGTGGATCCATGCAGATCCCAGAACTTTCCAACACAGAAATGTGGGGAAAATGTGTTTTTTTAACTAAGTTTGAGGTTTGCAAGGGATTCTGGGTAACAGAACCTGGGGAGAGGCACACAAGTCACACCATCCTGGATTCCCCTTGGTGTCTAGTTTTCAAAAATATAGAGGTTCGCTAGGTTTCCCTAGGTGCCGACTGCGCTAGGGCCCAAAATCCACAGGTAGGCACATTGCGACAAAAAAGTCAGTGCCTAGTGGGCTTTCTGCGACCCTGGAGGGGGGTAATCAGGGGGGGTTTGCCCCGATATGCCCCCAAGGGGGCTAGAAAGCCTGTGGCTATTTTTGGGGGGGGTGGGGATGCCCAACTAATGCCCCCACCCCCACGTATAAAAAAGCCAGCGTAATCGTTGGCGCCTAGTGGGCTCTCTGTCGCCCCCGGGGGGGCAGATCAGGGGCTACTGCCCCCATCTGCCTCCTGGGGCGGGCAGAAATACTGTGGCATGTATTTGGGGGGTGGGGGCATTGGCATGCCCATTCTGGGCAGCCCCCACCCCTGAATTTTGAAAAAAAATATTCCCTGATGCCTTGGGACTTTCTGCCCCCCCACCCGGGGAGCAGATAAGGGGCTATTGCCCCCACCTGCCTCCCGGGGGCGGCAGAAAGACTGTGGCAATTTTTTTCAGGGTGGGGCATTCTGGGCAACCCCCACCTTTACTTATAAAAAAATAATAATAATCCCTTGTGCGATCAGGGGCTGCTGCCCCCATCTGCCCCTGGGGAGGGGGCAGAAAGACTGTTGCATTTTTTTTGGGGGGGTGGGGGCATTGGCCTGCCCATCTTGGGCAGCCCCCACCATTAAATACAATTTAAAAAAAAATCCTGGCTTCTAGTGGGCTATCTGCCCCCCCCAGGGGGGCAGATTGGGGATACTGCCCCATCTGCCCCTCGGGGGGGGGGCAAAAAGACCAAAATTTTGCTGAGAGGGTGGGGTGGGGGCATTGGCATGCCCATCTCGGGCAACCCCCACCCCTAAATACAACAGAAATAAAAACCCTGGCATCTAGTGGGCTTTCTGCCCCCCGGGGGGCAGATTGGCGGCTACTGCCCCCATCTGCCCCCCAGGGGGGCAGGAAGACTGTAATTTTGTGGGGTGGGGGTGGGGGCATAGGCATGCCCATATTAGGCAGCCCCCACCCCTAATTATAATGAGGACAAAAATCCCTGGTATCTAGTGGGCTTTCTACCCCCCCCGGGGGTACAGATTGGGGGCTACTGCCCCCATCTGCCCCCCAGGGGGGGCAGAAAGACTGAATTTACCCAATTCTTTAAGGGGGGAACAAAGGCCCTTGCCCAGGAGGCCGCTCCCCCCTCCCCGGTGTCTAGTGGGTGGATCCCTGCTTGGGGATCGCCCTCCTGGGGGAGATTCTCCCCTTTCCAATGATACCTCTCCTGGCTTTCTACGTGCTCAGGGGGCTGAGATAGCCCCCTGAGCACGTAGAAAATGAAACTGAAATGAGCCTGGTTCTGTGCAATGAGGTCAGCGCGACGTGCGCGCTGATCTTCATTGCACAGAAACAACCAAGACAGCCTCGGGAGCTGGGGAAGCCCTTCCCCAGCTCCCGAGGCTGTCGGGAGGAAAAGGAAATCCCTCTTGTGCCCGCACCAGAGGGATTTCCCCTGCCAAGTGCGAGGATGGCCGGGAGCCGTCCTGCGCACACAAGCACCGTGGCGCAGGATGTCTCCCGGCCGTCCTGCGCATGGAAGGGGTTAAGCTTATTCTACAATTCAGAGTTTATGTGCATAAATAAATTAAAATATTTAATATAAAATGTTTGCATTCAATCAGGCCTCATGAGAGTCTCATTCATTAAGAAAGCTTTGCAAATAGCGTGTGTTCTAGAGAAAGCAAAAACAGTTTTAAAAAAATCATGTATGAGAGAGGTGTTATTAGGGAAAAGAGGGTAGCGACTTTGGTGACAGTAGTTGGTAATTAAAGCAGTGGTAAACACCATCCAGCACAGGAGAGAATGGGATCCAACAGTAAAATCCACAGAGCTAAGAATATTAACAAGCATTTGCAATGCAGCAGGTCTTGCATTTACAAGAGTTAGAGCTGTTGGCGGTGTAAAGGACAATGTCTTTTACCTATGTGCTTTCCTTAACAGTACAGTGGCCTTTGGGACCTTATAAGTGTTTAGCAATGCAATATAATATCCTGGGTGCTGTCTGTGGTGTTCATCGGGGTAATCGGTTGGTTAAGAAACAAAGCTGTTTTGTGTAATGTCAGTAAATTCTGCGCTCTTCCATCCTTGCACATTTTCATATGCTTGCGAGCATGTGCCAAGGGGTTGGAATCCCAAGTGTAGCGAGGCTCGCCCCTAGCTTAAGGGCCTTGCTTTAGCGCTAATAATGGACACACACCACACTCTGTCACGGTCTCAGCCGGAAGGTCACGAGCGACCCTGGCACGTTTATTTAAGCTCTCTGGCCACGTCTTCCTCTCCGATGTGACTGGGATTGTCCTTTTCCCGGTCAGACTGTTGTACTCTCTTGAACCAGGACACGTTCCTGGTGACTACTTCCGTGCCTCGTTGGGCAGTGACGGAAGTCCCATTCGCTCTCAGAACCGTCCACAGCCCTGGTTCATAGGCTGTTCGGAACTTTTCTCCACCACGTCGGTTCCGGATTAGAACAGAGCTCCCTGGTATGATGCTGCGAGTCTTGGCTCTCCACCGTTGACTGGCTCGCTCATTGTTCTTTGCTCGTCAAGCTTGAGTGCCGCTAGGTTCATATGGTTCTGGAGACCAGTTCTCCGCTACCGGGATAGTGTCTCTCCGGTATCCGGCAAGCATTAGGGACCAGGGTGATCTCTGAGTCGTGCAGTGAGGGGTGCTGCGGTTCTCTCGCAGGCACCGTTGTAATGCTGTTTCTGGGTCTGCTTGTTCTGTCACTGCAATCTGCAGGGTTTTATTTAATGTGCGCATGAAGCGCTCAGCTTCGCAGTTGGCCTGCGGCCATTGCGGAGTGATTCGATGATGGCGAACTCCTAGCATCGTGAGCAGCTCTTTGAATTCCCCTCCTTGAAACGGAGGGCCGTTGTCTGTTTTAAGTTCATGGGGCAAACCGAAAAGTGCAAAGGTCCTCTCTAAAACTGGCTGTAGATGTGCAAAAGACGTAGATGCGATTACCTCCACTATTGGGTACTTGGAGTAGCTGTCTGTTAGCACGGCTGTCACTCTCCCATCATGAAAACTCCCAGAATCGAGTCTGACTCGCGACCATGGTGCCGTGGCTGGTGCTTTGGTGATTATGGGAGCAGGTGACTCCTGGCTGCTGGTAAGCTGGCAAGGTCGACAGTTTCTTACCAGAGTGTCTACGGCTGCTTCCAGGCCAGGGAACCATACTTTTTCTCTCATGCGTGATTTCATTCGCACTGTCCCTTGGTGTCCTTCATGGGCAAGGGCTGTTGCTCTCTCTTGGAGGCTCACTGGAATTACAATTTGGGACCCTCTCAGAACCAGGCCTTCTGCTGCGGCACTAAACTTGTCTCGCACTCTCCATAGTTTCCCTAGACGCTCTCTGTCTTGCTCGTTCCACTCGCTGGCGTCATGCAGAAAATCCTCCCAGGACCCTTTCTGCAGGGAGTGCATTACTTTGTTTAGAACTGGGTCATCTGCGGTGGCTGCCTTGATTTCTTCGATGGTGAGGGCACGGGGGCATACTCATTGGGAAATCATGTCAACGTATTCTTCGGGCGTTACGTCATGATCACTGTCTTCTTTCACTGGATTGGGTGGGTGTCGTGAGAGGAAATCAGCTGGATTTTAAGCCCCAGGTCGATATACGAGCTCCATGTGGTAGTGTTGTAATTGTATCGCCCACCGTTCGATCCTCGGCGGGGGGTGAGGAGCTGTGCCTTTGAATAAGGGAACCAGTGGTTGGTGGTCGGTCATGACTCTGAACGGGTGACCGCTGACATACAAGTGGAAATGGTTGCAGGCCCACTTAATTCCTAACGCTTCCCTTTCGATTTGGGAGTAGCATGCCTCGGTCAGGGTAAGGGCTTTGCTCGCGAATGCGAGGGGCGCCTATTTGCCTGGGTCGACTTCTTGGGTTAGGAGAGCTCCGAGACCCACCGGGCTGGCATCGACTAGGAGTTTAGACGTTCGGGTGGCGTCGAAGTACGCCGTGGTTGTCTTCCCTAGTAGTGCTTCTTTGATCTTCTGAAATGCTTCGTCTTCTCCTTTGCCCCATTGCCACGCGGCATCCTTTTTTGTGAGGGCTCGCAGAGGCTCTGCTATCGCAGCAAGATTGGGTATAAACCGCCCACAGTACGTGGCCATTCCAAGAAAGCTTCGTACTTTCGATGCTGTGGTTGGAGCCGGGGCTTGCTGTATCGCATGTGACTTCCGTGGGTCAACTTGGACGCCGTCTTGGCTGAAAACATACCCAAAGAACTCGATTGTGTTTTGAAAGAACAAGCATTTGTCTTTATGGAGAGTTACTCCTTGGTCAGATAGTCGTTGCAAAGTCGCTCGAAGATGGCGGTGGTGTTCTTCGATAGTTGAAGAATGTATAAAGATGTCATCACTGACGTTTACTACTCCGTGGAGGCCTGATAGCATCTCTCGCACAGCATTTTGGAAAATTTCGGCTGCGGACGAGATCCCGAAGTTTAGACGTCTGTAGCGACGTAGTCCTATGTGGGTCGAGAAGGTATTGATGTATTGGCTCTCCTCGGCTACCTTCAACTGGTGATAACCTGCGTTCAGGTCTAACCTGGAGAACCATCGCAATCCGTTTAGGTCAGCTATGATATCATCGACCATTGGTGTGATGTGCTTTCTTTTGATTGCCTGGTTGGGCAGGCACATATCAATGCACAGCGATACAGCCTTATCTTCCCGGGTTGTTTCGGCTTCTCAGCTATTACCATGGGAAAGACCCAAGGAGTCGGTCCTTTTCGGTAACTCCTTGTTGCTCCAGGTTGTGGAGTTCCTGCTCAACTAGTGGCCGTAGGTGGAATTGTATGCGTCTGTGACGTAAGGCTACTGGTTTTACGGCTCGGTCTATGTTTAGTTTGACGGGCGGCCTCTTCACGCTTCCTAGTCCTCTGAATAGTTGTGGGAACAACTCTAGGATTTCCTCTGTTTGCAGGGCTTTGATGGCACGGGCGAACTTAACACGGCCTAAATCTTCTGCCGTGTGGCTTCCCACTAGAGTGTCGGCTTCTCTGTCCACTATGTGGAATGACGTTGTGATCTCTTGGCCGTCCGATTTTACTTGCACTGTCATCTTGCCTTTTAGAGCTAGAGGTGTTTGGCTTCCGTATGTTAGGATCTTAACGTGTGATGGGGTCAGTAAGGGTTTTGGCTGCAGCTGTTTGTACTGTTGGCTCCCCATGACGTTCACCGACTCTCCGGTGTCAATTAACGCAGTGACTCGGGATCCTGTGATGTCTATGACACACGTGGGCTGCGGGCGTCTCCTCCTTTTCAGGTCGCTGGCGAATGAGAAGAGGTAGCATTCACCTTCATCCTCCGTGGACGAGTCTTCCAGGTGGTGTCATTGTCGTGGTAGTGACCTCCCTGTTTTCGACCCTTCAGGTTCTTCGAGGGACAGCTGCCTCACTGCTTTCGAAGGCGGTCTCCTTCCGCATGCACCTCTGTTTCTGGGACCACCTCTGCACGCGACGGCGAAATGGTTTGGGGTGCCACATTTTGAGCACGTCCGCCCTCGTGCTGGGCATTCTTCCTGAGGGTGTTCTTTTCTCCCACAGTATCGACACCGCAACCCAGGTGTGTTCTTTGCTGGCCACCTTCCTCGGCTTCCCCTGCTTGGAATGCGGAGAGCATCGGCGCGCTCTGTTTTGATGGTTGCCGATTTGTCTGACTGTTGGGTGATGGCCACATCCATTTCCATCGCTCTTGCGTCCGACAGGTCGTGTGACCTTGCCATGATTAGAATTTTTTCTAGTGAGATCCTGGGCTGGCGGAGGATGAGGGTTCGAAGAGTCTTATTGTGGCATCCCTATATGACTTGTGCTCTCACCTCTTTGTTCTGGTCATCGTCCGTGCATGTGCTGGCCAGTTCTCTTAGGCATGCATGAAACATGTCCATGGATTCTCCTTCTCTTTGTGGTGCTTGGCGTAGTTTGAATCTCTCGTAGTCGGGATTCAACTGCGGGTCGAAATGTGCATTGAGGGCCCTGACTGTGGCATTGTAGTCGTTGTGGCTCCGGTGTTTGGTAGGTGCGCAAATAACTTGTATATTTCCTCCCCCGTGAAATGCAGTAGTAAGGACCTTTTGACGGTATCGTCCGTCTCTCGTGTAGCAGTGAAATTATTCTCTAGCCGGCTAATCCATACTTTCCACCTAGGAGACACAGTGGGTGGGTCTATCAGTTCGCTGAGCGGAGGTAGAGCATTGATTTGGGTGTGCTGCGTGGTAGGTTGGATGTGCTGGTGGCCTGCCTGCTGTAGTTGGTGTTGTTGCAGACCTGCCTGTGCTTCTGCTTCTGTCATGATGACTAGTGTTTGGACTTCTTTTTCCTATTCTTGATTGGTGCTCTGATGGGAGTTCCCCCACTGTTCTTGTATTGTTTTATTTATCTTCTTTTGTTCCCTTTTTCTTTTTCCCTTCTCTCCAGCGTACCTTTGTGCTGGGCTTTCAGTGGCTGCTGGGCTTTGTGATGCCACATGGTGGTGGGGTGCGCTTGCAGCGTAGTTGTGTGCCAGAGGGGGCTGCAGCAGTGAGGAGGCTAAATGGGAGTCCAGGGCCAGGACGCGTCTGTGCGCATGCACAGCAACTGCTCCAGACGGGGCCGACGTGTGTGTAAGGCGTCGCTTGTAGCCTGTGGTGGTGTGAAGCGCACGTGTGTGCGAGTCTGTTGAGCGGCGTAGGCGGGTTGACATACCTGTTGGAGCACACCAGCTCCGTCGTTGCGCCCTGTGGGGTCTGGAGATTCCGCTTGCTGCACCGGATTGATGCTTGCGTGTGCAGACGGGAAGGCGTCGATAGGCCTCTACAGCAGCGGTGAGACACTCAGGCTAATGCAGCGTGTGGACAAGCGCAGGCTCGCGCCACATTCTCCTCGGGCTCTGGGCTGCAGGATTGCTGCATCGGGGAGTTGAGAGGGTCAACGGGGTGCTAAATAGCAACCACCCTCGTCGCCAGTGTAGCAAGGCTCGCTCCTACCTTCAGGGCCTCGCTTCAGCGCTAATAATGGACACACACCACACTCTGTCACGGTCTCAGCCGGAAGGTCACGAGCGACCCCGGCCTGTTTATTTAAGCTCCCTGGCTACGCCTGGCCAGAGAGTGATACAATGTATGCGAGGTCCTTCCGGGTTGCACTCCGGGTCCCGCCTCTGTGGGACTCGGATCATTACACTAAGTATACACTCGGCAAGTGAGAGCCTTTTCAATGTGACCTACCAACATCCCCGCTCAGATCTAGAAAGCTTTTTATGCAGCTTGGAGCATATAACTATAGCTGAGACATTTGCATCAGGCATTTAACTATATATATAACTTTATTGCGTGATTTGTAAAAACCCTTGCAACGATATACAATGTAGAAAATCATTACTGTATAAAAATAGGTAATATAATTAAAAACTTTACATACAATTAAAAGTCAGCCGTCATCATGACATATAAAACTCTGTTACAAATGCACTGTCCTTTGCTTTCGATAGATTGTGTTCAGACAAGGAGACGGCAATCCCAATCGGCTGAAGATTTAAGTCCCAGGCCGACTAGCCTATGCGCGTCTCCCCACCTTTTAGCTTTTTTTTTTAAAGCTGTCCATGATCCAGGCCGGGTCACAGGTAAGGATGGAGTACAAATAGGCAAGAGGACTAGGCCCCAAGCCGAGAGTCCAAAACGTGTCTCACCTCCTCTAGCTTTTTTGCGAAGCGGTCCATGAACCTGACCAAGGCGCAGTTTAGCATGGTGTTCCCGGGGTCGAAGCAGGCCAGCACTGCTCCTCTACAAGATCTAACGTCCTTATCGATCCAGCCCCTTCGTAAAAGGGTTCTTCTATCCTCTAGGAGATTAGGGCACAAGCATAGCACATGCAGTATGTCTTCCCTATGTTGACCGCAGAGCCGGCACGTTTCCTGAGCACAGTCTCTTTTCCATTTAGGGAGATGGCAGTTCATAGGAATCACCCCCATTCTCAGCCTTAAGAACTGGAGCTTAGTACGTGCATTGAAGGTAGTCGTTAGGTAGCTCTGAGGTTCCAACTGTGGGTAGGTACGAAGGGTCATCCAACCGTGACTCCGTGCCGAAAGGCTGGCCCTGTCTTCTGCTGAAGATAGTCGTTTCGTACTGAGTTTTGCTAGCCTCTTAAACTCTTGTTGGCTTGCATGTAGGGCCCAGAGGTTACTCAGGCCAAGAGTGCTAAGGCCGCAGGACAGATAGCGGTTCCCTGCCTGCCATCGACTTGTGTCCAGCTGACTCCAAAGGTGGTGGGCCAAGCTGCCTTCCTTTGACGCCCTCAGCTTATGGCAGCTTATTAAAAAAGTCGCCATACGGCCCAGTGACTGTCTACAGATTCCAAATTCCAATCTGATTTGTGCTGGTGACGTGTAAGGAGGTAGCTGGAAGATCGTTCTATAAATTTTTGCGACTGTTTTATCTAATAGCTCGCTATCCAGCCCTTTTAGCGCCTCGCACCCGTAGGTTAGAGTTGGAATGACTTTTGCCTGGGCCACCTGGAGTATTGGAGTGAAAGTTGGGCCATTTAGTTTTTTTGGGGATGGAGTTAAGTGCGAAGGACACTGCAATTCCTTTCTTTTTCAATACACCCAGCTGGTTCGCATATCTGCCGTTGTTGTTAAAAAAGACTCCTAAATACTTATGGCATCTGGTTGCTTCTATTCTTTCCTGATTTAGGAACCATGCCGGATTTTTGGGCCCTGATGTACGGACCACAAGAAGTTTAGTTTTCTTGTTGTTTATCTGTAGCCCATTCGTGTTAGAGTACATGGCAGTTGCATCTAAGAGACGTTGTAATCCTATCTTGGTATGACTCAGAAGGACCAGGTCGTTGGCGTACCGAAGATTGGACAGGCGAAGGCTACCTATCTTGGGTGGATGTGAGTTGACTAGATTGAGGGCTGCCGGAAGATCAGATAGGAATAGATTGAAAAGTGTGGGAGCAAGGACGCACCCTTGCTTGAGGCCTTGCATTGTTGGTACTGGACGAGACAGACGTGAGCCGTCTCTGATCTTGATCCTGACCCACGAGTCCTGATGCAAGAGCTGCAAGGCCCTGAGTAAGCTGTTTGGAATGTTCAGTAGGGAGAGTTTCTGCCACAGCTTCGGCCTGTTGACCTTATCAAAGGCTGATTTGTAGTCTATGAACCCCATGTATATGGGGCTAGTACTGGATTCAGCCTGGTCGATCAAGAGAGAAAGTGTGATGAGGTTGACCGTTGTGCCAGTGTTGCTCATGAATCCAGTCTGATTAGGCGGAATTATTGAGCTTGTGTCGGCCCATTCCCGTAAAGAATTTAGCAATATGCCTGCGAAATATTTCGCATCATTGTCAATTAAGGCGACCAAGCGGTAGTTACCTGGAGATTTTTTGTCGCCACCTTTGAAAATCGGAACGAGGATCGATCCTTGCCATGAGGCCGGGATGGTGCACTTTTCTAAGATGGAAAGGTAGAGCGGGGCTAGCTGAGTGGCCCAAAAGGCTGGATCCTCCTTGAAATGGGCTGGTGGAATGCCGCCCGGACCAGGGGCCCCATCCTTGCGGCATTTTCCGATCTGCTTTTGAATTGTTGTCACTGTGTATGAGTGCCTGAGAGGTGACTTGTCATGAGGCAGAGGTTGCGCCTCCGGGGCCATGCTGCCCTCAGTATCATTAGACTGCTTGTATGTCAAGTCGGGCTGTGGAGGGTCATTGAAATGGTTATATAGAAAGAGGTACCACTCAGACTCCAGTATGTTGGACGATGCAACTTTGGGGGCTCTACCCCCTAAGCTATTTATGGTGCACCAAAACCTCACAGGGTTGCTGGACCTTATATCGTGTTGTAGACTGGCCCAAAAGGAGTTCCAGGAGTTCCTTCGTTGTTCCCGTTTGGCCACCTTCAGTTGACAACGTGCCTCTCTTAGTTTAGTTAAGGTAGTTAGGTCCATTGGCATCGTTTTCAGTTTCCGCCACAACCGATTCATGCTTTGTTTGGCAGTCCGTATTGCGGGAGCAAGAGAGGTCGGTTGTTTGGGCCCCGTCGCTTGTACATGCTGTATTAGTTTTGCAAACCTGGCTGCTAGGCAGTCCGAGAACATTGCCCAATTCGCAATTGGGTCCACCGTTGACCTACGGGTGTTCACAATTATTTGCTTTGCTTCTGTCGCCAGGAGCTGAAGGTTATTAGCTGAGCACTTGATACGTTTTAGATTGATGGTGAAGCTTTCGAAGCCCTGGTCCACTGCCTGATCATATTGCGGCAGCCTGATGTTAAGGGAAAGTTCTTGGGGACGGTGATCGCTATCCATTTTGTTACCAAAACCAAAACAGGAGACTTGGTTCTAACTAGAAAATTGAAATATGGCCTTTTGAACGCTATGGAAGCCATGCTGCTTGCAGACAAAGAATAGGATGTTGTTATTTGTGAACTGCTACACCGTCATACCAGCAAGGGGAGTTCCGCATTACGAAATGTGCTTCCAGTGATGAAGGAAACTAGTAATAATAGGATAATGTAGAAAAAGAAAGTGTTTCAAGTGATCGTTTTCCCAATATTACACTGTGGTCTCAGTTACAATGCGTGGCCTAAGAGCGGGTCACTTCATAATGACAAAGCATCCCACCCTTCCACTCAAACTGTTAACAGCCACCTACTATTAAGTAGCTGAAAGCCCTAAAGAGACGTTTCTTTGCGTTAAGGGCACATTGTGAACTGGTTTTCCGCATATAGTGGAGCGTGAAATATTTGCTAAATAATTTGTCATTCAGCTTTCTTGATATTTGAAAATAGATAAGTATCCAAAAAAACATTAAATCACAAATGATTTATTTGGGAGCATAAAATGTTGTAGAAAATGTGGATTATTATGTTAAAAAGTCAGTTGTTGACCTAGAATATTCGACTTCTAATCGCCACAATTTGAGCAAAGTGTGTGATTCTGGGCAAATCACAGAATCTATTAATGCTGCACTACCCTTATCTGCCAAACAGGGGTGCCAAGAAACACGGTAAGTGCAGCATTGTTTCTTTTATTTCTTTGCATTTTGGGAACTGCTGAGTGTACAGATGGACTGCTAGGTGTACAGAGGGATAACAAACACAGGGGGCCTCATTTATGAGGTTTTACCGTAGGGCAGCGCTGCAGGCCTTCCTGCTGTGCTGCCCTACGGTAAATAAAAAAGGGCAGGAATGCGCCGTATCTATGAGATACGGCACATTCCTGTCCTTTTCTCATGCACCAGCAGTCCCAGCACACAATAGGCTGCCGTGTGCACACGCAGGCACCTTTGCACCATGGTGCAAGGGTGCTTGCATTGAGGGGATGATTGTTTTTGTGCAGGAACGGAAACCTTCCTGTACAAAAACAATCACAAGAGGCTTCTTCCTCTTTCTATGTGTGCTGCAGAATGCATAGAAAATGGAAAACTGAAGAGAAATAAAGATATTTCTCCTCGTTGTACCCCCCTTACGCATCCCCTGGGAGGCGTAAGTTTTTGGCGCTGCCTCTGATTTACGATTTTTCGTAAATCTGGGGCAGTGTCTAAATGCCATGGATGTTGCTGGGAACGCCCCCAGCAACACCCATTGCACGCCCCTTTAATGCAGAAAACTGCGGGGACAATATTTGCGAGGCAGCATTAAGCCAAACAAAGTGGCTTAGTGCTACATCGTAAATATGGAGCAGGCTCCTGCGCCACGGAACGTCACAAAAAGTGACATTCCAACGCCGCAAGGGGCCTCATAAATGAGGCCGAGGGCATTTTGGCTAGTGGACAGATGATGGCAGTGGTGTTTAAATGGCCTGGCTGCATTGTGTTGGAGGTGACAACACTAAGTTTAGGATCTGTTTGAACAACAGGTCTTAAGTCGTTGGCTAAACGTCAGGAGTTTGGTTTCAGCCCTGACATTAGTTGGATATTAGTTCCAGAAGCGTGGGGCGCCTCATCTGAAGAATCACCCAGTGAAACAAGTCAGTTTATGCTTGGTTCTGCGTCACAGCAGTCGTGCTTCAGTGGGATCGAGTTTTTAGTTACGTAAGAATGCCTTTTACTGTTTAAGGCACAACATATGCACATTTTAATTGTATCCATGTCTCAGAGCGGGTACAGTCATCTTAGTGTTGTCGGTGTAATGAATGTCTGCCCCTTGGATCAGGGCCGAACTGGGAACCGAAACCGGCCCTGGCAAACTGCTCGGCCGGGTCCCCCTGTGGGGGGAGGGGGTGCAGCTGAGCTGTTTTCTGGGGCCGGTTTTGGCCGATTTTGTTACAGGGGGGCAATATTGCCGACCCCCGGTAACAAAAACGGCTCCCAGGTGCCCAAACCTGGCCCCCACCCTGGCGGCCCACAGGGGAAACGCCCGGTGCCCGTTACGGCCAGTCCGGCCCTGACTTGGATCCACTACCAATCTGGCTATCTAGCTGTGGGTTACTTGTAGCACATGTGTGCCAGTGATTCACACAGGTCTCATAACAATGATTTACAGCAGTCTTAAAGAGGGAGCCTCCTGCTCGATTCTTTGGTTTGGAGCTAGCTAGGCTGCTAAGGCCCTGTTTCATTCACAAAGAAAGCCTGTGTGTACGTTCCCCACTGTGGAGAGGAGAGCGCTGAATTCCCCATGGTTCTTCAAACAAACACTTCTGCCAGAGCAATGGAACCGTGGCCCATGTGTTCCTTGTCCGCCGGTAGTCTAAACAGCCACAACGGAAGTCATGCCCCTTGCAGACTGCGTCCCTGCACTGTGCTGTTGTCTGACATGTTCCGTCAGGCTGACTGTCTCTTATCTTCCCTCGGAGCCCCCTGTGTTACTGACGGATGAAAAGTCTTTTCTCCAGGTCTTGGCTCCCGCGCCCCTTCTAACCCCCGCCCACCCCTCGTTGTTTACAGTGGTTGCTCCCGGTGCTCATAAGGACAGTATATTGGCAGAGCCACTTTATTATTTTTAAAGCTGTTCTTACTGGAGATGCAGCTCCCTGCAGAAAAGAAAATACCTGCTTTTTGCTGCTATTAGAGCGACGTTAGGACCAAGGCAGGAGAAGGAAGCGGGGAGGCGGACGGGGTTTAGAGAGTGGGAGGTGCCTGTTCGAGGAGGTTGGGCACCGCCTGGGTGGTGCGTGGCTTATCAAACAGGAGGGATGAGATTACAGCCGGGGAGAACAATATGCCATGAGCCTTAGGCAAGACCCTGGGTACTGCTTAGCTGTGCACTCTCGGGAAGTGCCACCCCCCACCACCTCCCCCCCACCTCTCTCCCCAGAGAGCCGGAGTGTGCCTCATAATTAGCCATGCCATATCACCAGGAGGAGTGGGAGGGGCTGCAATGCTTCTTTCCTCCTTACAAAGAAAACTTCAACAAGCCCAACCTCCCTTACAATGAAGCCCAAACGATACGAATATCCTACCAAAAAGAGGCCAACTGATGGTGGACATCGAAAAGTGCAAAAAAGTTCAAAAACACACGCAAAGGAGCATGACTCATGGCACTGGGGCAGCACTAACACAACTGTGGAATTAAAATAAGGTGGGAGGGAGGAATGCTATAGTAAAATCTAAACAGCTATGACATCAAAGCTGAACACAGGCAGACAGTAACAGAGCAGGAAACCAAGAAAAAAATAGTCCCCCAAAGAACAGATAAAGAACCATAGCGCAATGAGACAGTACTTGGTCCCTGCTGCGTGGGAGGAACTGAAGAGAAAAAGGAGGGACAAATAGGCAGGACTGATCACTAGCAAGCAAGGATTTTTAAAAGATAGTGAAACAAACAAATCAAAAGCAGGGAGATGGCTTTAAGCCCACAAGAGAAGTTACAACAGGTCTCGAATGCTCAACCTAAAAGCTTCCACTTGAGGAAATTATTGGTGCTTGAAGTATTTGTATTACTGTTTCATTTCCCATTGCAGAAAAAGTATACTGTTAATTTTTTTTTACATTGATTACCCAAAACAAAATCTGTCTGTGCTGATCTTTTTTTAAAAACATTTCTTTATTGTCTTTTTCAGTTTCACATACACTGTGAATGTCATAGCACATGCATAATCTGCAGGTAAGAACATGCTGCTTTAATACAATAGTTTGCTATATATATCAAGTGCAGCCATAAGACCATAAGTAATCAACTGCTGAGAAAAAGCACAACCAATTGACAAAGAAATGGCAGGGCTGCGTACCTTCTATGACCAGTAACTAGGACGGTCTGGGTGGTTGGTCAGGAACAGGGGGTGATAACGTTGGGCCTGTATGCATCCACAGTGGTCCCTTCCAAGGTCTGTAATGGGCCTAGCCATGTACAGGCACGGAGCAGATGAGGTAGTAAGGGGTAGCACTGCCTCGTAGGAAGGGTGCGCCGGATGTCTTCCGTGAAACAGAGAGGGTCCAGCAGACAGGGTGGGAGGAGAGATGCATCCACAATGTAAGCCATTCCCACCAACTCTCAAGTGGTACCCTCCGGGGGTATGGGCAGAAAGGGCTCCCAGATGGCCTCGAATAATTCCACTTGGTCATTGAGTTTGTAGACTAGGTGCTTCCAGGCTGCTTCCCGTGCCAGTTCCACAAGCCAATCCGAGGGAGTTGGGAGAGAGGCTTTGTAATGTGGGGCTTAAGTTCATTTTATGAACCTATGCTTTACTGTTGTAACACCTTTAAGTACCTCCTATGTCATTTGTGTTCCATGGGAAACTGTGAAAGTTCAGCGGCTGTTGGTGATTCACTCTCCAGCAGAACTCTCTGACAGGTCCAGTTGGTTCTGCTGTTGTGGGATCTCTTTACTACGAATAAAGAAGAACCTGTTCCAGCTACTTGGCATTCCTTCCGCTCATTTCCTGCTATGGGGCTGCTGCTCCTCTACATATTGGTACCAGGAGTGGGGTCTGCAGGAAATTTTGAAAGGAGCAGTACACGGATAAAGAAACAAATGAGGAAAAAAATAGCGACGGCCTGCAGGACAGTTCTGAGCCTAATAACAGTTTCGAGTATGCAGTTTTTCGGTGAGCACTAGTATTTGTGTGCTGCTACTTGGCATTCCTTCTGCTTAATTCCTAATACGGTTCTGCCGCTCCACTACAGGGTAGCCTCCAGTGTCAGAGGATGCACACTTTGGCTGAAGCTAGAGTAATCGCCAACCAGTGTTGCATGTGTTTGGATGGGGCCACACAGTCTGTCATGAAGGTGAGCCCAATGTATGGGAGGGCGTATAGACAGTCCCGAGAGGCCAGTATCGACCAAACCGGGGACAAGTACAATTGGAGTGCCGGACAATGTTACAGAATATGCGGCAAGTGATAGTCCCCAGCACCACATCTATAGCATGAGGCATGCTGTAAGGGGCCAGCCTGTGCAGTTTTTGGGGCGTCCAATGCCAGTCATGTAACACTTTGAAATAGTGGGATTTCAGTTTGGCTTCTTTCAAGAGTGTGTTGTGCATTTGGAGAAGATTCTGCCAGTCATCATCAGTGTAGTCCCTAGCCAGCAATAGTTGCCACTTATGCCTCCTCTGTCCCCTTAAAGATGTGGAGATTTGATGATCTAAAAGCATATTGTATAATCTGATGACCATCCTTCTGTGGGTCCCCAAGGTTTCCAGATACTGTCTTATGGGAAATTGCAGGATTTCGGATGCTGTACCCAGGTGTCTCCTGAGGCAGTGACGTAGATGGACATATGGCCATTGCTGGGATGCAGGGAGACCAAATTCTGATTGTAGTGCTGGGAATTACTTAAAGCCAAATCTGTCCGAATAACTGGTCAATGCTCCCCACTCCTGCCCTCCTCCAAGCAGGCCAGGAGATGGTATAGCTACCTATGTGTATCCCTTGGTTATTCCAGACAGGGTCAGAACTATGGAGCCACAGGTTGGTCAACAGAAGAGTGTGGGAGGCAAGCCACATAGTCAGCTTGCCCCAATTATCAGGTGGGCCAGCTGCAGCTTGCCTGCCTTTTGTTGATATAGAACATTGAGGGACCTACTACAGTTCAGAAAGCTTGTCTCAATCACAACCCAAATGGGTGGATCAGGGACTTGGGATAACCAATAAGTGAGCCGGGAGAGGTGGTGCGCCATAAAGAATGATGACATATGGGTTAGGGAGAGTCCAACAGACTCCGGATGCACATAAAGTTTATTCAGCTTAATATGAGGCCGCATCCCACTCCAGATAAGGGATTTGATGGTATCTTCAATTTGTGACAGCAGTGTCATGGGACTCAGGAGTGGAAGCATTTCGAACACATAATTAAAGTGGAGAGCAATTACCCTTTTTTACGGCCTGCACTTTGCCCCAGAGGGAGAGTGGGAGATCTGACCAGTTGGTGAAATTTGTCCTGGTCGTAATGAGCAAGGGGAGCAGATTGTCGTCTACCATGTGGGATAAGCCTATGTTGACCCATGTACCAAAATATTTCATGCCCTTGGGCATACATCAGTAGTTGAAACCCTCAAGCCAGGCTCTGAGCGGGATTGATGTGGCACACTTCCGAGGCTAGATCATCTGAGAGAGGGACAGCAGCGGTTCTTGTGGGATTTATGATGCCGCAGCCCCAGTCTCAAAGGTTGCCATTCTGGCCTGGGGTACCGCTCCGTGGGTGAGTACAGCTATCACTGGTGTCTTCTTCTTCCGCAGGCTGCCTCGCCCGAATTGCCTTTACTGTGCATATTATTATGCAAGCGCTAGCAGCATCTTTTAGCCGTTTTCACCAACTTGCGCTGCCATCGCGTCTGCTGTAAAAAAAAAAGACACGTAATCTGTCTGTGCTTTGCCTTTATTTTCTTCTCAAACTTGCGAAGCGAAACCAGCAAAAATTATATAAATTGCCCAAAGATTCACATACACATACCCCCCATATATATAAAAAAAGAAATCCGCGCCCTCCTCCTAAGCACATACAGTTGCATTTAGAAATGTGGACATGGTAGAAACTTGACGGCACATGTGTCTCATGGAGCAGGCGGTAGCTCTGCCTGCATGCGGAACTCCGTGAAATTTGTGGAGTTTTCTTGTAACTCCGCCGAATTCCACGAAGTAGAACTCTGCGAGCTCCACCCAGGCCTGATTTTTAACAGTTTTTTCTTGGGTTTTTTTCAACAAAAAGTAAACAGGGTACTAAAAGGGTAAAGAAAGGGAGATGCAAAGAAGCAATTGTCTTCAGTGTTCAAAAACATTATGTAGCATTCGGAAGCAAGAAAAAAGACTAACAGCGCTGCTTCTTCACTGTATCTAAGAATGCACCCACAGATGACATTTTTACAGTAACAAGCATGTGGCATTTCACACAGTGAGTAACCATCTCACTTATTTGTTTGCAGACAGCTGGGATAGTAATGACTGCAGCTGATGATGGTTCTCCCAAGGGTGGTGTAGAGGTGGACTGTCCTGCTTCACCTGCTTTCTCCCTCATCTGGTTGTAGACCATTTCATGAATTGTTTTTAAGTGTTTCCACATGGAACTTGTCCCATGTGAATAATTCTTTGTAGTGCCCCTGGATAACTGCTTGCCGCAAATACTGCACTGCTCATATTTAGCAGTAACCTTCTTTTCCCCTGAAGATAATATAAAATGCTTCCAGATATCACTTTGTTTTCTCGGAGGTGGTGTATCTTGCTCCTCATCAACAGGTTCTGAATGTTCATCCTGGACAGAAGATGAAGCTTCAGCCATTCTATCAAATTATTCACAAAAGTGAACAAAAAAACAGAGCACCACTGCTTCTGAATCCTCTTTCTACAGAGTTCACTGGAGAAATAAGTGTTTTTGGGTGTGGTTTCACATGTACATGGGTGGGGTCATAATGTGCCCAATCAAAAGGCAAGGTTTGGGTGTGTCATCGAGCGAATTCGCAGTTCCAGTCTGTAGATTCACAAAGTCACGAAACTCATAAAAAAAACTTTCTGGAAAAATAGATATAGGGTGCCATATAAATACTTATAAATATGTTCACACATATGTGGTTAATGAAAGTAGAGGGATGTGCATATTTAATATAATTTTTTTAATTTTGGCAAATCCGTGAATCACAATTTGAAGATTCATTGCAGTCGCGTGATCGGAATCAATAACTATAGTATACTTGTAGTCCCGTCTATGTTTTCGGACCTGCGGAGGTACCTCGGTTCCACAAAATAAACTTGCTCAATTACATTTATATATGTTACATTAAATACCTATCTGATTTTCACTCTTTAAAACAAATATAAAGTATATTTATTTAAAAAAATGTCTACAGTTTAAAAAATATATATATTACTAAATTGCAAAGCAAAACAATTGCAGTATACTTAGTAATAAAAGTAAACCTTAGAAATTAACTAAAAAAAAAAACATTACAGGGACATAATACTTGAAAATAGAATTTGAAAAACTTTTGAAACTCACTGAAAAAAACAAAAGTTACAGGGACATTATAGTTAGGAAATAGAATTTAAAAAACCTTAGAAATTCACTGAAAGAAACATAGGTTACAGTGATGTTATAGTTAGGCACAGATTATACGTACAAAACTATAGAAATTCAGCAGTTATAGTTACCTGAGCTAACTATAATTTACCCCCCGCAATGCACTACTTATAACATTACATATTACATCACTCATGACATGGTCAGTGACATCACTCATGGCATCATTGATGACATCTCAAATGACATCACAGATGACATCTCAAATGATATCACTGATGACATCATTGATTACATCATCCACAGAAACACTCACACACACTCACACCCCTCATACACCCATTCACACACCCATAGAACCACTCACACACCCACTTATTCACCCATACAGCCACTCACACTTCCACTCACTCCCCAATGCAGCCTAATGGGCTCACTGATTACTTTTTTTAGTGTTGGTTTCAAATGTACTGGCTATTTAATTTCATTCGAAATTTTGTGTAATTCATCACAAATGGCACAGCAGTTTTTATGAAGGACAGTATGGGCAAGCTTATTTTCAGGTTCATAATAGAGTTCACACTGGTTTTGTGGCGTATTGCATAGGTGTATCTAATTCTCAGGTAGGAGTCCCTCTTGATTAGGTGTGTCTGTTCTTCCTTACCTGCTCTGGGTCTTTTAGGATAACCTCATTGTACAGAGTGCAAAATATCACCTGAGCTTTATTGTTGTTATCAACTCTCTTTGGATGTCACACTGCGCGGCATTATTCTGTTTATGTGAGTTGGGCTGGCATATAGGGGAGTTTTGCAGGAGGAAATCTATATATGAGCACGCAAGTCTTGTTCCTGTACCTTTCCCATAGACAATAGCTGCTCTGCAATTTTTTCTTACAGCTGACTGTGTGTTATAAATATGTATTTTTGAAGCCACATGAGAAAAACCAGAATAACAAACAAAATCTTATTACTTATCAGTATAAAGTTTCTGTGATTTCTCAGCTCCTAAAACACCCTCCACACATCCACTATTCATAACTGTGAGTACACACTTCTCTAGAAACGTCATATCCAGGTCACATGCTAAGCCTCCACCAATCTTGAGCATATATCCTTTATCGTCAGGATATTTTCTTTCAGTCTTTAGAGTAAAATTTAACAGTCTAAACTGTTTTACTTTTTGTCAACTTTTTACGCACAGATTGTTTTGTACCACTGATATTAGCGTGTGGCGCACATTCATATCATAAATCCAGAGTTCAAGAACTAACAAGACAAGCACTTCAAGCTCTCAGGGTAAAGCTTCCCCTTTCTTTTTACTGTACTCATTTCTCGCCAACAGATAATAACCATGGGCGTCATTTAGGGGTCACTAGGGGTAGCAGCTGTGACCCCTGGCTTGCCTCCTGTGACCCCAGCACTGTCACTGTGACCCCCTGACATCAGAGGACTGTAGCTAACTTGGAAAATAATCATCTATAGTTCCAAGTGGTGTGAATTGTCTCTGTGCCTCCCGCTGCCCTGAGCTTGTGGAGAGAGTAAGAAAGAAATACAGGGGGAGAGAGAGAGAGAGAGAGAGAGAGAGAGAGAGAGAGAGAGAGAGAGAGAGAAAAGAGAGAGGAGATAAAGGTAAAAGGCTTTGGGGTGAAATAAGGGTAAAATAATGAAAAGAAAAAGACATTACAGAGAGAAGGGTGAGAGATCAAGAGATAAACACAGGATGATGTATGTTTAAGAGAGACAAAAAGGGATGAAAGAGACTCCAATAATACCGCGACTTAGACAAGTGAAAAAGGACAGATAAGAGAGTAAGAGAGGAGGGAGAAAGGTGACATAGAGTGGAAAAAGAGACAGAACAGGTGAATAAAGGAGATCAGTGAGAGAGGGAAAAACATGTATTATAAGGAGATCAGTGAGAAAGACACAGTTAAGACTTCCTCTATAGAGAGAATAATAAAAATGCATGGTAAAAACTCACCCTACTTCTAACACTCTCTAGAAAAAACAAATGAAGTGTCACAATATCACAGTAGGTGAGTTAACAGCGCTCACAAGCCAGTAAATTTCACAAAATATACAGAAATTTCAGTCTTTGATATCTTATAAAATTATTCACAGTTCTGCAATGTTCATTCCATAGAGTGAAAAGAGTCACAAGCAGATCCTTTCAAGAGATTATTAAAGTTCAGAAAAAGACTGTCATGGGTGAAAATACACCCTCCTACTAGACTTTCAGAACAGTAGTAGTGGAAAGAGAAGTAGTCGTCCAAAGCAACGTGAAGAACAAAGTGTGACTCCACAATCTCTAGGGTTTCGAAAGACTCCAACGGCAAGTTTGGGAAGCAATTTGATTCACATCACTTTCTCCTTTTATACTGAAGATCGTGAGATGAGATTTCCAAGTCACGTGATATTTCATTATAGTTTCACTTTCACTTTGTGGCATCTTTGTCCACAGATACCACCATCTTGGATGAGGGATCTCTACAAACAAATTCCTGCCATGAAGGTGTGATTTGGAATGGAAGAAGGTATGTGATTGTCCTCAGTGTACTGTCTATAGTGTTTAAGTGAAAGTACCTGTGGCTGTAACTGGACAGATTAGTAATCAAGTAAAAGTAGCTGTATTATGGTAAGAATCAAAGGGGGAGTGGGGCAGTGAAAACACATTTCAAGGTAAAGGCCAGACTATTTAGAAAATAAGGCCCAGATTTACCAACATTTTGGGTTGTGGATGCACCACTTTTCTGGCGCCTCAACGCAAAATGTTATTTGTGATTTACAATGCCACCCAAATCAGATTTGTGTGGGTTTGCACTGGATTTTCCCCAAGAAGCAACACATGGCAGCATACAACTGACTTGCATTACTTTGCACCAGGGAGGCATTCCATGGGTGGGGCATGGGGGTTTCCATGCATCAATCAATGGATTTGCTCCTAAAAAATGTTTGTGAACCTTTTTATTTTTTGTTTTTTAAACGCATCATCATTTTAAGGAAAATGAGTTTTCATCCCAAAAATAGATTTACTTAAAAACAATCACAGATATGTTGGTCTGCTAATGTAAGACATTGGGTTGATGGTTGACTTGAGTGTGAGCCCTGGTCAAGCAGCAACCACAATCCTTGTCAGGGTAGGGCACAAGCAAATCCTAATTTAACCTGTGCACACCCCCTGGTAAGTTGGCAAACCTCAAATTAACCTGTGCTCACCCCCTAGTAGCTTGACACAGAGAAGTCTGGCTTAACTTAGAGGCATTGTGTAAAGTATTTGTGCACCACTTCAAACAGCAAAACTGTGAAAATACCTCACAAAAAGACACCACACCAGGTTAGAAAAATAGAGCAATATTTAATAAATAAAACAAAACCAAAACCACAAAAATCCAATCAGTAGAATCGGAGTTATGAATTGTTAAAGAATAAAGTGTAAAATAGCACCTAAAATCATAAAGTGCCAACCACGGCTATCTGGTCGCACTGGACTGGGTCAACGTCAAAAGATCAAACCGACTGCGATGGAACACAGGCTGGATACAGTCCCAGGTTAGTCCTGCTGAATGTTTACCATCTCAAGTTTTACGCCAAGCGTCCTATTTGTGTTGGAGAGGGTCACGAGGAGCAGGTAGAAAATTGCAGGCAGTTGTGCGAAGAGCAGGCCAGGTGTCGAGGACGGGCGGGCTGGAGCGTTGTGTTGGTGGTCCCCGTGGGCTGTCAATCAATGCTGCTGTGTGAAGAGATTGGCTTGCGATGGCTCGCAATGGATTTTGGTGCAAGCAGAGCGGTCTCAAGGAGCCCAAAAGCTTGATTTAAGAGCCCGTGAGCCACACCAAGAGTCGCAGACCTGAGAGGCACCACTTGGGGGTCAGTAACTCACTGAAGCTGGGTCCAGGAGCTGGTTAGGGAGCCTTTTATGTCCCTGATGCTCAGATCACGAGGTCAGCAGACTAGCCTTTGGAATCACTCTGGGGTCATGGGTTCAAAATTAAATTGCAGGTCCAGTTCTTCCTCCCCGTGTTGGAAATGGCCTTTTTTGCAGCTTCACCCCCAAACTTTTTGCCTTCCTCCTCCTATACTTTATGCTAAATTCATTTTTTTTGGCCTTAGGACTCTGAGCACTTTACCACTGTTAACCAGTGCTAAAGTGCTTGCACCCTCTCCCCTAAACTTGATAATATTGGTCCATTCCCAATTGGCATATTTAATTTGCTTATAAGTACCTAGTAAAGTTGTAATACACGTACCCAGGGCCTGTAAATTAAATGCTACTACTGGGCCTGCAGCACTGATTGTGCCATTTATGTAGCCCTCTAACCATATCTCAGGCCTGCCATTGCAGAACCTGTGTGTGTAGTTGACATTGCCATGTCAATTTTGCAAAATAAACCTTTTGCCAGGCCCTTCCATTTTTATACATATAAGTCACTCCTAAGCTAGGCTGTGAACAACCCAGAGGGCAGGGTGCAATGTATTTAAAAGGCAGGACATGCATGCTTATGTTTTACATGTCCTGGTAGTAAAAAAACTCTCAAATGGGTTGTTCACTATTGCAAGCCCTATCTCTCCCATAGGATAACATTGGGATTACCTTATTACATTTTATAAGTTAATTTCCAATGGGGAAGAGATAAACCCATCAAGTCTAGTGTCTCTGCAATCACAATTTAAAATCCAAATTTATGGTAAAGTCGGATTTTAAATTGCAATCCTGAAAATGCCACTTTTAGAAAGTTATTAACAACAATAGGGGTTAAGCCCAAAGGACCGGGGCCAGGTAGGGCTATTGAAAATTCAAAACGCTACATGAACACCTGGCTCCGTACTAACCTACACTCCTACTATTTATGGAGAAACGGGCAGACTATTCTTTTATCTGTCCAAGTAGAATTTTTATTAAATAGTCTTTAAATTGATTCAAAACAATTATTTCAAAAGACTGAAAAAGAAACACATATTTCTCAAATTGACACAGAAACCTTCACATATAAATAACACAATGCACAATCAAAAACAATTTGGACATACACCAAAGTGAGGATTATTTGCAACAAATTACAACAAGCTGACAAAATCACTAAATGAAAACAAACGTAAATCAAATACAAAAAACATTTAAAGCTTGCATCATCTGTGAAAAAAAACACAACGGAGATTGCGAAAAATGTCCAATTCTATGGACTAAACTTATTGTTTCAGCAAGAATATCACAAAAGTGTTGAAAATAATGAATTAATCTTTAATACATCCAACACTCAACACATTTAGATTTAACTAAATGCCTCTCAAAATGCCTCTTGAAAATGCCAACGCGTTTCAAGACCCAGGCTGGATAGTACTGGGACTCTCGTCAGGGCTTCAAACAAATGATCGGGATATTCTAAAAAAAAAAAAAAAAATGAAAAACGTGATGCAACAACAGCATCAACCCCAAACTACCTTTCTCTCTCATATATATAGCTGATTTTTTGTGTACCTGATTCTTGAAGTAGGAGCAGCCGCTCCAGTTCTTTGATTCCACGTGTTTTTATCTATATGTCAGTTGACTCGTTCTACTGTAACTTTAAAGCACCATGTGCACACTTTAAACTGTGTATAATTCTGCAAGAGAAGATCTTTCAATGCCGGTAAAAAGAATTAATTTAAATGTACCTTGCGCAAAGGCTGCAGAGCATGGACAGGAACTATTCGGATTGGGACTCACAATTCTAAAAACAGGAAAAAATATTGTGTTCATTAAATAGAATGTTTAACAAGGGGCCGCACTAAACGATTTAAATTCAGTTGCCATTTGGACTTACTTTAAATGAGTTTGTCCGATATTAGACTCTGCAAAAGGCAGGCTTTTCTTCTGCTCAAAAGCGAGCGTGCTCGCATTCACTGGAATTGATTCTAAAAAGCAAGAGTGAATGCATTAGGCTTGCAGACATAAGTTAGATTAACATTTCTGGCTTCACTTGTACTCAAGGAATTACAGGGGAGGGACAAACAAACTTACTTGTGTCGACTTCATTAAACATACTGGATTAACTCTCACCCGGCATCTCTCACTAGAGCACTTCCTGGTTGTGACGGCTATGAATCCTGGGTAACAGATTTCTCAACCAATCAAAACCCAACACTGTTCCTCGTTTTGTGCAAAACTAAGAAATGCATTGTGGGACATGTAGTAACTAAACTAAATCCTACTTAATTCAGTCATGCCATTTAGCCCAGAGGAAACACTATTAAACTTTAAGATAAGGTAGGCTTCTTTTCTCAACAAAGCAGCGCCGATGTCAAAATTACGTTTAGATGTATCAATGCAAGACAACACGGTCCATTTAAAATCCTTTTCACAGTGGGATTTATCAATGAAATGTTGCACCATGGGAGCGGTCAAAACCTTCTTTTGATCCTTGAGCGGTGCTAATCACACAGCACCGTTCAAGGATCAAAAGAAGGTTTTGACCACTCCCATGGTGCAACATTTCATTGATAAATCCCACTGTGAAAAGGATTTTAAATGGACCGTGTTGTCTTGCATTGATACATCTAAACGTCATTTGGACATCGACGCTGCTTTGTTGAGAAAAGAAGCCTACCTTATCTTAAAGTTTAATAGTGTTTCCTCTGGGCTAAATGGCATGACTGAATTAAGTAGGATTTAGTTTAGTTACTACATGTCCCACAATGCATTTCTTAGTTATGCACAAAACGAGGAACAGTGTTGGGTTTTGATTGGTTGAGAAAGCTGTTACCCAGGATTCATAGCTGTCACAACCAGGAAGTGCTCTAGTGAAGATGCCGGTGAGAGTTAATCCAGTTTGTTTAATGAAGTCGACACAAGTAAGTTTGTTTGTCCCTCCCCTGTAATTCCTTGAGTACAAGTGAAGCCAGAAATTTTAATCTAACTTATGTCTGCAAGCCTAATGCATTCACGCTTGCTTTTAGAATCAATTCCAGTGAATGCGAGCACGCCGCTTTGAGCAAAAGAAAAGCCTGCCTTTTGCAGAGTCTAATATCGGACGAACTCATTTAAAGTAAGTCCAAATGGCAACTGAATTTAAATCGTTTAGTGCGGCCCCTTGTTAAACATTCTATTTAATGAACACAATACCTTTTCCTGTTTTTAGAATTGTGAGTCCCAATCCGAATAGTTCCTGTCCATGCTCTGCAGCCTTTGCGCAAGGTACATTTAAATTAATTCTTTTTACCGGCATTGAAAGGTTTAGAGGCAAGTCAGGGATCGAGTAGAAGTTTTCATTCTATGAATGATCTTCTCTTGCAGAATTATACACAGTTTAAAGTGTGCAGGTGGTGCTTTAAAGTTACAGTAGAACGAGTCAACTGACATATAGATAAAAACGCGTGGAATCAACTAACTGGAGCGGCTGCTCCTACTTCAAGAATCAGGTACACAAAAAATCAGCTATATATATGAGAGAGAAAGGTAGTTTGGGGTTGATGCTGTTGTTGCATCACGTTTTTCATTTTTTTTTTGAATATCCCGATCATTTGTTTGAAGCCCTGACGAGAGTCCCAGTACTATCCAGCCTGGGTCTTGAAACGCGTTGGCATTTTCAAGAGGCATTTTGAGAGGCATTTAGTTAAATCTAAATGTGTTGAGTGTTGGATGTATTAAAGATTAATTCATTATTTTCAACACTTTTGTGATATTCTTGCTGAAACAATAAGTTTAGTCCATAGAATTGGACATTTTTCGCAATCTCCGTTGTGTTTTTTTCACAGATGATGCAAGCTTTAAATGTTTTTGTATTTGATTTACGTTTGTTTTCATTTAGTGATTTTGTCGCTTGTTGTAATTTGTTGCAAATAATCCTCACTTTGGTGTATGTCCAAATTGTTTTTGATTGTGCATTGTGTTATTTATATGTGAAGGTTTCTGTGTCAATTTGAGAAATATGTGTTTCTTTCAGTCTTTTGAAAAAATTGTTTTGAATCAATTTAAAGACTATTTAATAAAAATTCTACTTGGACAGATAAAAGAATAGTCTGCCCGTTTTTCCATAAATAGTAGAAGTGTAGGTTAGTACGGAGCCAGGTGTTCATGTTGTGTTTTGAACTTTTAGAAAGTTGGCCTTTTCTTGCTTTAGCCATTTGTTGCATGTAGCCTGTCTCTGATCACATGACTGGGTGTAGTTGGCAGTTGTGCTTTGTGTATTCCTCCTAAACAGCCACACACAATGGGAGCTTAGGTGTGTCTCAATGGGCCATCTCTGGCAGGATGAGAGGGAGGAGCTAACCACAGCCTCACTAACACCTTAATAGGCTGTGTCCTCTCCACGCACACAGGGCTGCATACCCCCTTGTAGAGAGTCTGGGGCTTGGGCAGGAAGGGAGGACATCTGTGCACTTCAAAGGCTTGTCTTTGAAGTCTCTCTCACTTCAAAGGCATCATTGGGTATCAGTACTGGACCTCAGATACCAACACTTCAGTACACTTCTAGAACTGTGGAAACTCTGCCAGGAAGAAGGACTGCTGTGCTGCTGAATGACTGCCACTTTGCTGGACTGACCTCTGCTGGACTCCTGCTTTGCTATGCTGATCTGCTGCCCGCTGCCCCCGGGCCTGGGTAAGAAGGACTAGACCAGCATCTCTTGACCCCAGAACCCAGAGTGAATCCAAGGGCTAGTTGTCTGGCCTCCTGATCTGAAGCCTCAGGGACATAACAGACTTCCAACTCCTGCACCTAGACTCTACCATCTGTGAGTCTACCTGGTCAAGTAATGCCACCTCAGTCCTGGACCCCCTAAGAAGAGGGCCTAAGGTGCTTGCCAGCAGAACCGACACATCTCCTCTGCTGAGCGACACATCCTTGAGCAGAATCGACGAGTCTCCTTGGCTGAGCTGTGCATCTCTGAGCAGAACCGATGCATCACCGCTGCTCTGTGAATTGAACCCATCGCAAAAAGATCTCATATCGCCGCCACCTCCTGCATCTTGGTGGTGATGTATTTCTTTTTTAACCACCACTGTGCAACACTTTTCCCAGCGCAAGCTCCTCGCATCCCTCGTTGAAGGCAGCCTCGACAACAACACCCAAACTCCATTTCACAACTTCACAGCTCATTGAAATTTTACACATCGTTTCTGCTGCACCTCGGGTCCTCAACACCAGACTTCACATCGCAAGGCCCATCGACAGGATCCTTGACACATCTCGGAACCGACCATTGACTTGGCTGCACAACGCATCTTCGACACGAATCCATGCAACGCTCCACAACCAGGTTTTCAGGTACTCTGTTCAGTGGGCCTAACTGGGTCCCTGAAGCCGGCCTGCGCTCTTTCGTGGTTGACCTGAACTTGTGACTTTGTCCTAGTACGGCATGACCAGATAACAGCATTAGCATTTTGTGCTTTTTGTCACTAGTTTTCACTATAAACTTTTATAAATTAATATCTTCGGTTCTCCTAATTGGATTTATGTCATTTTGGTCTTGTTTTATTTTTATTTATTAAAGTCAGATCTATTTTTCTAACTTGATGTGGGATCTTTTTGTGTGGTGCTTTCACTGTTTTACTCTTTGAAGTGTTGCACAAATACTTTACAAACTGCCTCTAAGTTAAAAGTGACTGTTCCATGCCAAGCTACCCGAGGGTGAGCACAGATTGATTTAGGGTTTGCCTGCCCCTTACACTGAAAATGATTGGGCTGCTGCTTGACCAGGGCTTACATCGCAGTCAACCATCAACCCAATTTCTAGCATTCTTGGCAGCAGTGGGATTAGGGCTTGTGTTTGTGCACTACCATTCCATATCTAAGACCAATTCAACTTTGAAATACTCCATGATTGCCATTTTTGAATTTTCAAAATCATGTCTCTATCTGTCAGATCTGAAACTACACCTGCAAGCATGGCATTTGAGCTGGCTAACATGGAGTTCTACACTGCAGTTCAAACACACAAGGGGAGAGGGGGAGGTGGATCCACTGTACGTCCTCCCAAGTCAGATACACTCAATCACAACAGGTACAGTAGCTTTTGACCAAAGTCAGTCAACGGTTTACCTAGTTGGTTAAACAAGTTCGTGTCCAAAGTATGGACACTACAGAACTACTGTCAAGACAACAGGGAAGATCATTCTTATGGAAGAGGAAGCCTCACATGCATATTTGTGTCATTCTTCATTTATATTATTTTTTATTTTATTTAGTGTTTTATAGAGCGCAAAAGTGACCCGTTAGGGTATCAGAGCTCTTTACAGTGATAACAAGTTATTTACAAGATTCGGAACAGGCGATCATGAGAACACTTTGCAGAGATAAAAAGCTATTTACAAAGAGTAGGAATAGTTGATCATGAGTACACTTGAGGGAGATAAAACAAACCTTAGCAGGAGCAGAGGAAGACTGCAAAACACCAGCCTCTGCCCATTAAAGTGATAGTGAAGTACGAATGATGCAAAATGATAAGCAACGACCATGATACAAGAATTGCACAGGTTACATCTATGAAATCAAGACCGGCTTATATGGGTAGAGTTCAAGCAGAGAGCAAAAGCAAATCGCTAGGCCGCTGAACTGTATATTCACTGAGAGTGTTTATGGAAGGAATTTGCCCATTAGGAAGGTCTTAGCTTCCTTTTTGAATCTTGACAAAGATGGTATTCTTCTGATGTTAGGCGACAGCGAGTTCCATATTCTAGGTGCGGCCCCAGAGAAAGCTCTGTCGTATGTTTTCTTCTTCCAGAAGAGGGGTGGTTTCAGCACAAAATCCCTGGCACACTGGGAGTGCGTGCCTCCTCTGGATGCCACAATTTTCTGAGCAAGATACGCAGGAAAATTAGAGTGTAACGCTTTGTAAGTGATGCAGGCCAATTTGAGTTGGATTCTGGCTTCGTAAGGAAGCCAGTTCAGCGCCTTCAGGTGTGGTGAGATGTGGTCGAATTTTTTTTGACCTGTTGAGAGTCTTGCGGCTGCGTTGAGACAAGCTTTTTGGGGAGCCTTTGAGATCTTGGGTAGGCCAGAGAGGGTTGAGCATCTGTATTCGATCCTGGAGATAACTAATGCCTGTACTGCCATTTTAAGGTCCGATGTATCTAGGAATGGTTTTAGTTTTCTCAGGTAGCTCAGGTGAAACCTGGCATTTTTGGCCAGTGTGTTGATGTGGGCTCGCATGTTCAGATTTTTGTCCAGTGTGATTCCTAGTGATTTGGCTGAGTTCACTATGGTCGGGGTGCAGTTCAGCACAGTGATCAATTTGGTCTAATCAAGTATGTCAGTGGAAATTTTAGGAAGGGAAATTAGTAGGAATTTGGTTTTTGGCACATTACGTTTGAGCTGGTTGCTAGCAAGCCATTGTACAGTCAGCTTTAGAGCCTCGTTCATTGTTTTGATCTCCTCTAGGGATGACATTTTGATGTAGATCTGTGTGTCATCTGCATACATGTGAAAAGAGATGTTGGCGATATGCAGTATTTCAGCTAACGGTTCCAGATAGAGGTTAAAAAGGGTAGGGGAGAGAGTTGAGCCTTGGGGGACTCCGAGCGTAATCGGAGAAGGAGAGGATAGATTTCGGTGAACTAAGAATCTTTGGGAGCAGTTCCGTAGGAAGGATTTAAACCATTCGAGAACGGCTCCCCCTAATCCCATCCTATTTTAAAGACGGTCTAGTAACTTCTCATGGTTAACTGTGTAGAACGCCGATGATAGGTCCAAAAGAATTAAAAGACACGTTTTGCCTTGGTCTAGAGCTTGAAGGGCATCATCTATTATATGGGCAATAGTAGTTTCAGTACTGTGATCTGGCCTGAAACCAGATTGTCATTCGTCTAGCAGATTGAATTTGGCGATGTGTTGGCTTAGTTATTGTTGCACACATTTCTCAAGTACTTTCGCTAGTAGAAGAATATTAGATGTTGGTCTGAAATTGTCCGGATCAGCAGGATTCAGTGTAGGTTTTTTTAGAATGGGGATGACTTGACCAGCTTTTAGAGAGTCTGTGTTAGACTTGGCATCTTTTGGCGTGTTTCCCCTGACTTTTTGCTTTCTGACCTCCCGGTTTTGACTCTGTTTTTGCTGGTGTAATGATTCTGCGCACTTTCCTCACTGCTGTCCAGTGGGAAAGTGCAAGTGCTCCTGTATAAAATGTGTTATGGATTGGTGTTTCCATGATTGGCCTATTTGGTTTATGTGTCAGTCCCTTGTAAAGTGCACTGTGAGTGACAGGGCCTATAGACCAAATGCTGTTGGTGGGCTGCAGCACTGGATTGTGCCACCCACGCAAACAGCCCGTAAAGTGTAACTCGGGCCTGCCATTGCAGAGCCCGTGCGCAGCCTGGGGCTGCCATATCGACTTGGCAAGTGCACACACTTGCAAGTCCCTAAACCTTCCCTTTTCTACATGTTAGTCACCCCTAAGGTAGGCCCAAGGTACCCCTGTGGGCAGGGGTGCGTTGTATGCGAAAGGTAGGACATGCCCTGGTGTGTGTGGCATGTCCTGATAGTGAATTACAGCCTAGTTCGTTTTTCACTATTGCAAGGCTACCTGTTCCCCCTAGGCCAGAACGGGCAGTTTTGATTATTACAGCTTATAATCCTAACTGACCCCGGGAACATGGTAGAGATTCGAGTTTAGTATGCCTGGACTCAGAATGATAAAATGCATCTTTTAGTGAAGTTGGTTTTAACATTCTGTGTTTGAAAATACCACTTTTAGAAAGTGGGTATTTTCTTGTCTAAACCATCCAAGCCTGCCTCTGCGAGGTTGTGTATTCCTTGTCTGCAGTGTGAGTGACAGGGGCTGGGGGATGCCAGGAGACAGGGTGAGTCAGCACAGGACTGAATAGCAAGGTCTACATGTAGATGGGTGGGAGGGGTTGCACCTGGGCCCTGAATAGGACACTGCCTTCCCTCCACAATGCTGGCTCCACCTCCTGTGGTGCGTCTGATGTCCCTGGCCTACTCACTGAAAGAAGGGACGGGGACTTGTCAACAAAGTGCTCCAGAACTGGTTTGGACTAGGCAAAGGCCTCTCTGCCTTCAGAGAACAAAGGAATTTGGGATATAAATATTGGGGCCCTGACCCCATGAATTTAGATCTCGCTGGAATCAAGGAACCTGCCAAGACGAAGAGCTGGAAGAGCTGCCAGGAGGAGTACTGCCCCTTTGCTGTGTTGTTGCTTTGTTGGGTTGGCCTGCAGCTGCTGCTTCTGCCTTGGGCAGTGAAAGGAAGGAACTTTCTACAAACTTGTGCTGAGTATCTCCAAGAGCCTGGAACCGAGCTGGCCTCCTGTTAAGAAGTCTCAGGGACTGCAAAGACTTCACAAGCCTCTGGGTACCGCTGCTGGAACGCTGTTTCAGTTGTCACAGAGGAAGGGAACCGCAACCGACTCCGTCAACCGAATCCATCCCTGGCCGGTGACCTGTTTGCACCGCAGACCGCATCGCCCCGCTTCGCATCGCAACCCTGGTCTCACCGTGGCGACGTCCGGCGCCGCCAACACCGAGCCGCTGCTTGCACCGTGACCTGTGGGCCCCGCAGTTCGCATCGCATCGCTTCACTGAACCAGCCGGACCCGACCGACGCGGTCGCTGCAACTGGCTCAAGAGTCGTGACCGCACCGCATTTGGGGCACCGCTCGCACGTCTGCGGACGCACCGCTCCGACTCGCACCGCTGTCTGACGCCAGCTCCCGCACTCCGGCTTTGTCGCCTGCATCGCAACCTGTCAGCACCGCATCGAGCATCGTCTCACCCTGCATCGCACGCCTTGGACTCACCGACTCCGTCTGCACGGCGCTCATCGAGCCGCTGCCTGCACCGCATCGAGGACACCGCACCTTGCATCGCTCCGTCTTGCACCGCAACCGCGACGAACGCCGACCGGCTCGTACACTCCGTACCAGCCACAACGAGAAAGGTACTGTGACCGAGTCTGTTCACGACTCTGCTGGCCCGTATCGACGCGGTCGGCTGGAACTGTTAGACTCTGTGGTTTTCAGCATCGCGGTAGGCTCGGACGGAGCTACCGACTCGTACGAACTTTGTTTTGAACTATTCCCGCAAAGAAGAAGTTACCTTATCAAGTATTCATTTTTAAAATATAGTATTGTGGATTTTTGTCGTAATTGGTCTTGTCTTGAGTATATAAAAATTGGTTATTTTTCTAAACTGGTGTGGTGTCCGTTTGTAGTGCTTACACTGTATTACTGTTGGTTATGTGCAAATGCTTCACACACTGCCTCTGAATTAAGCCTGACTGCTCGTGCCAAGCTACCACGAGGGTGAGCAGGGGTTACTTCACGAGTGTAACACCCTTACCCTGACTAGGAAGAAGGGTCCCTACTTGGACAAAGGTGCAAGCCCTTGCCAACTAGAGATCCCATTTCTAACATTGGGTGGCAGCGGTGAGGATAGGACTTGTGTTTGCACTTGACTTACAGTGATTGGTGTGCACTACTACCATATCGCAGACCATTACGTACCACATACTGGTTCTTTTTCTTTTGGCCTATTTTTGATCTTGCCAGTTTTCAACTCACTACTTTTGTCATGCCTGACACAGCTGCATCATCCGTTGCATCTCTGGAAATTATCTTTGAGGAGGATAGGTTGGAAACCTACGCCGTAAAGGAACTACGAGCAATTTGTAAAAACCTGAAAGTCCAAATTAAAGGCCTCACAAGGAAGGAGGAGCTACAGAAGGCGCTGGGGGCCTGGGTAGCAGCCAGACATGCCAGTGGGCACCCTGGTAATCTCAGTGAGGAGGTGGAGGAGCCTATTTCCAGGGTGGATATGCTTTTGGGTAGGGGGGAACCCGCCAGGTCAGGCAGCAGCAGTCTGTCCCCAGAGGAGCTGGAGGACAGGCGGGAGGCGAGGCAGTTTGAGCTACAGAAGCTCAGGCTGGAGAGTGAGCGGGAGGAGAAGAGATTGGCCATGGAGGAGAGGAAGATGCTCTTAGAGCATGAGAGAGAACTGAAGGAGCTAGAACTTAGGAGTAAGTCAGGCTCAGATGGTGGCAGCAATTCGTCCAGAAAGGCAGACAGGATTGTGCACATTCCCAAGAATGTAGGCAAGGAGTTCAAGAAGGGGGATGACATACAAAGGTGGTTTCAGGGTTATGAGGCAGCCATACACATGAATGGGGTCCCTGAGGAGAATTGGGGAGCAGGATTGTGGCCACTTTTCCCTGAAGAAGCAAGGGATGCTCTGATAGCTTTGGGTAAGGTGTATCACCTCACCTATGCTGACATGAAGGATGCCCTTCTCACGAAGTATGGTCTTACTCCTGAAAAGTACAGGGATCAGTTCAGGTCCAGTAAGAAGTCTGATGCCAACACTTGGTTGGAATGTGTGGATGTGTTCTGCAGGTCGCTGGATGGTTGGGTAAAGGGCAGTAGTGTAACAGATTTTCGGGGCTCTACAACTTGATTGCATGGGAGCACTTGTCTAGTCTATGTTTTGCAGATCTGCGCCAGCACCTAGTTGATAGTAAGCTAACTGACCCCAGGAAGCTTGCTATGGAAGCGGACCCCTGGGTGAGTACCAGGGTCCACAAGAAAGCGTTTGGGGAGACTCAGCCAAAGGTGGGCAGGGTCCCCAGCAGAAAGGTGGGGGGACAAGGGTAAAGCACAGGAGTTCTCTAAAGGGCCCCAAACTAGTACCCAGGGTAAAGGTTCCCAGCCCCCGGTGATAAGAAGAAAGGGGTCTCTACAGGGAAGCCTGTTGAGACCGGCCCCCGTAAGTGTTATGCATGTGACCAGGTAGGTCACTTCGAGGGGGACCCCAAGTGCCCAAAGGGGACACAGCCACCCACCGGTGGACAGTCCAAAGTGTTGGCTAGTGTAGCGCTTGGGGAGGAGGGGTGCCCACAGGAGGGTGTGGATCCCGCAGAAATGACCCTTGTCTCACTAGGGGACAGTGAGATGGTCCCAGGAAACCAGGTGCCCCCTAACACAAAGAAATATAGCACCTGGGTGACCATCAATGGGAACAGGGTAGAGGCTCTCAGAGACACTGGAGCCAGTGTGACCTCAGTCCGGTGTCACCTGGTGTCTGAGAAGCAAGTAGTCCCCAGGGCATTCCACCAAGTAGTTGCTGTAGACAACTCAGAGCGCCAATGTATGGTGGCGCAGGTTCCCTTTGAATGGGGGGTCTCAGGTCCCTTGAGGGTGGTTGTGAGCCCTACCATGCCTGTAGATTGTCTGCTAGGAAACGACCTGGAGCAGTCCTTATGGAAGGAGGTTGAGCTCAGGTCTCACTTGGAGATGCTTGGGTTGCCAAAGTGGGCATGCGTGTCTACTCGGTCAATGGCAGCCAAAAAGGGTGATCAAGAGGACTTGGAGCCTGGAACAATGGCCCAAGTCCCTGCCAAGAGAAAGGGCAGGGGGCGCGGGAAACCGGCCCCCGAAGTTCCCACGGACCGGGAGGAGGCGGACCTCGAGGGGGACGCCCCGGTGCCTACAGGGGAGCAATTAGCCGAACTGGGAGACATCTCTGAGCTGACCCATTGGCAGCAAGAAGGGGGTCCCACCAGGGAGGAGTTCTGCAGGGAGCAGAACGAGTGCCCTACTCTGGAGGGTCTGCGGCGGAAGGCTGCAGACCAGGCAGCTGGTAATCAGTCCGGGTCACATCTGATCTACTGGGAGAGTGGTCTCCTATACAGTGAGCCTAAGGTTGCTGAGCCTGGGTCAGCCCGTGTGCTGGTGGTACCCCAGCGCTTCAGGATCTTCCTACTGGGTCTGGCTCATGACGTGCCTTTGGCAGGACATTTGGGGCAGGACAAGACCTTTGACAGGCTTGTCACCCACTTCTTTGGCCCCAAATGCGAAGGCAGTCAGATGCACACTGTAGGTCTTGCCAAACTTGCCAGGCAAGTGGTAAGAGTGGGAGGAAGGTCAAAGCTCCTCTCCAACCTTTTCCTGTTGTTGGTACACCCTTTGAAAGGGTAGGGATGGATATTGTGGGGCCACTGGACCCCAAGACAGCCATGGGCAACAGGTACATCCTGGTCTTGGTGGACCATGCCACCCGGTACCCGGAGGCAATCCCTCTCAGGACAACGACGGCGCCAGTGGTGGGCCGGGCGTTAATGGGGATCTTTTCCCGTGTGGGATTCCCCAGAGAGGTGGTTTCTGATAGGGGGACCAATTTCATATCCAAGTATATGACATCCCTGTGGAAGGAGTGTGGTGTAACCTACAAGTTCACCACTCCTTACCACCCACAAGGAAACGGTCTGGTGGAGAGATTCAACCAGACCTTGAAAGGCATGATCAAGGGTCTAACAGAACCCATGAGGCGTAAGTGGGACGTCCTCTTGCCATGCCTACTCTTTGCATACAGGGAGGTGCCTCAGAAGTCTCTTGGGTACAGCCCCTTTGAGCTCATGTATGGCCACCCTGTCAGGGGACCTCTGAGTTTGGTAAAGGAAGGCTGGGAGGCGGCTCCCAGTAAAACTCCCCAGGATGTATTTAGCTACATGCTGGCCTTTAGAAACCAAACTGCCCGCTTCAGGAAACTCGCTCAGGCGAACCTAGAAGCAAGCCAGGAAGAAATGAAGAGATGCTATGACCAGAATGCCACTCTGGTCGAATTTCAACCTGGGCAAAAAGTGTGGGTCATGGCCCCAGTGGCACCTTGTGCCTTGCAGGACAAGTGGACTGGGCCATATGAGGTAAAGGAGCGCAAAAGTGACGTCACCTACCTGGTGGATTTTCAGGCTCCAAGGAACCCTTTGAGGGTCCTTCACGTGAACCGCCTCAAGCCCCACTTCGAGAGGTCCGAAGTGAGTATGCTCTTGGCGACAGATGATGGGGTGGAAGAGGAGAGTGAGCCTCTCCCATACCTCCTGTCTACCAAGGAGCATGATGGGTCAGTAGAGGGTGTGATCCTCTCCCCTACTCTGACTCAGGAGCAGCAGGGGGACTGTCGCCAGTTGTTGGGACAGTTCGCCCCACTGTTCTCTCTGACCCCCGGTGTTACTCACTGGTGTACCCATGACGTGGACACTGGTGACAGCCCTCCTGTGAAGCACAAGATTTACAGGTTGACTGACCGGGTCAGAGTCAGCATCAAGGAGGAGGTCTCTAAGATGTTGGCGTTAGGGGTGATTGAGCCCTCCCACAGTCCTTGGGCCAGCCAAGTGGTCTTGGTCCCAAAGGCTGCTGCGCCCGGTGCCACTCCAGAACTCCGGTTTTGTGTGGACTACCGTGGGCTCAATGCCGTCACCAGGACTGACGCGCACCCCATCTCCAGAGCTGATGAGCTCATTGATCGGTTGGGAGCTGCCCGGTTCCTCAGCACGTTTGATTTGACGTCTGGGTACTGGCAGATTGCCTTAACCGGTGGGGCCAAGGAGAGATCAGCATTCTCAACCCCAGAAGGTCATTACCAATTCCGGGTGATGCCCTTTGGGTTGAAGAATGCCCCTGCCACCTTTCAGAGGTTGGTCAATCAGGTGTTGGCTGGGCTGGAGGATTTCAGTGCCGCCTACCTGGATGACATTGCTGTGTTCAGTTCCAGCTGGGAAGAACATTTACAGCACCTTGAGAAAGTGTTGAGGGCTCTGCAAGGTGCAGGCCTCACGATCAAGGCCAGTAAGTGCCAGATCGGGCAGGGTTCTGTGGTGTACTTGGGACACCAGGTAGGAAGCGGCCAGGTGGCGCCCCTACAACCCAAGATTGACACCATTCTGGCTTGGGAACCCCCAAGACCCAGACAGAGGTGAGAGCCTTCTTAGGTCTCACCGGTTACTATAGGAGATTTGTTAAGGGCTATGGCACCATCGTTGCCCCCTTAACAGAGCTGACCTCTAAGAGGAAGCCCAGGAAAGTGATCTGGACTGAGTCCTGCCAGAAAGCTTTTGATGCCCTGAAGGCAGCCATGTGCACGGCGCCCGTGCTCAAGGCACCTGACTTCTCCAAGGAATTCGTCGTGCAGACTGACGCTTCAGAGCATGGTGTGGGAGCGGTGCTCTCGCAACTGAACGAAGAGGGCCTGGATCAGCCTGTAGTCTTCCTTAGCAGGAGACTACTTCCCAGGGAACAGAGGTGGAGTGCCATAGAAAGGGAAGCTTTTGCTGTGGTCTGGGCACTGAAGAAGTTGAGACCATACCTGTTTGGGACTCACTTCCGGGTTCAGACAGACCACAGGCCCCTCAGATGGTTGATGCAAATGAGGGGTGAGAATCCAAAACTGCTGAGGTGGTCCATCTCCCTACAGGGAATGGACTTTACGGTGGAACACCGTCCTGGTACAGAACACGCCAACGCAGATGGTCTGTCCAGGTTCTTCCGCCTTAGTGAAGAGAACTCCAATGGGGTTGGGTAGTTCTCCCTACTTTCAGCTGGAGGGGACATGTGTTAGACTTGGCATCTTTTGGCGTGTTTCCCTGACTTTTGCTTTCTGACCTCCCGGTTTTGACTCTGTTTTTGCTGGTGTAATGATTCTGCGCACTTTCCTCACTGCTGTCCAGTGGGAAAGTTCAAGTGCTCCTGTATAAAATGTGTTATGGATTGGTGTTTCCATGATTGGCCTATTTGGTTTATGTGTCAGTCCCTTGTAAAGTGCACTGTGAGTGCCAGGGCCTATAGACCAAATGCTGTTGGTGGGCTGCAGCACTGGATTGTGCCACCCACGCAAACAGCCCGTAAAGTGTAACTCGGGCCTGCCATTGCAGAGCCTGTGCGCAGCCTGGGGCTGCCATATCGACTCTGGCAAGTGCACACACTTGCAAGTCCGTAAACCTTCCCTTTTCTACATGTTAGTCACCCCTAAGGTAGGCCCAAGGTACCCTGTGGGCAGGGTGCGTTGTATGCGAAAGGTAGGACATGCCCTGGTGTGTGTGGCATGTCCTGATAGTGAATTACAGCCTAGTTTGTTTTTCACTATTGCAAGGCTACCTGTTCCCCCTAGGCCAGAATGGGCAGTTTTGATTATTACAGCTTATAATCCTAACTGACCCCGGGAACATGGTAGAGATTCGAGTTTAGTATGCCTGGACTCAGAATGATAAAATGCATCTTTTAGTGAAGTTGGTTTTAACATTCTGTGTTTGAAAATACCACTTTTAGAAAGTGGGTATTTTCTTGTCTAAACCATCCAAGCCTGCCTCTGCGAGGTTGTGTATTCCTTGTCTGGAGTGTGAGTGACAGGGGCTGGGGGATGCCAGGAGACAGGGTGAGTCAGCACATGACTAAATAGCAAGGACTACATGTAGATGGGTGGGAGGGGTTGCACCTGGGCCCTGAATAGGACAGTGCCTTCCCTCCACAATGCTGGCTCCACCTCCTGTGGTGCGTCTGATGTCCCTGGCCTACTCACTGAAAGAAGGGACGGGGACTTGTCAACAAAGTGCTCCAGAACTGGTTTGGACTAGGCAAAGGCCTCTCTGCCTTCAGAGAACAAAGGAATTTGGGATATAAATATTGGGGCCCTGACCCCATGAATTTAGATCTCGCTGGAATCAAGGAACCTGCCAAGACGAAGAGCTGGAAGAGCTGCCAGGAGGAGTACTGCCCCTTTGCTGTTTTGTTGCTTTGTTGGGTTGGCCTGCAGCTGCTGCTTCTGCCTTGGGCAGTGAAAGGAAGGAACTTTCTACAAACTTGTGCTGAGTATCTCCAAGGGCCTGGAACCGAGCTGGCCTCCTGTTAAGAAGTCTCAGGGACTGCAAAGACTTCACAAGCCTCTGGGTACCGCTGCTGGAACGCTGTTTCAGTTGTCACAGAGGAAGGGAACCGCAACCGACTCCGTCAACCGAATCCATCCCTGGCCGGTGACCTGTTTGCACCGCAGACCGCATCGCCCCGCTTCGCATCGCAACCCTGGTCTCACCGTGGGCGACGTCCGGCGCCGCCAACACCGAGCCGCTGCTTGCACCAGGACCTGTGGGCCCCGCAGTTCGCATCGCATCGCATCGCTTCACTGAACCAGCCGGACCCGACCGACGCGGTCGCTGCAACTGGCTCAAGAGTCGTGACCGCACCGCATTTGGGGCACCGCTCGCACGTCTGCGACGCACCGCTCCGACTCGCACCGCTGTCCGACGCCAGCTCCCGCACTCCGGCTTTGTCGCCTGCATCGCAACCTGTCAGCACCGCATCGAGCATCGTCTCACCCTGCATCGCACGCCTTGGACTCACCGACTCCGTCTGCACGACGCTCATCGAGCCGCTGCCTGCACCGCATCGAGGGACACCGCACCTTGCATCGCTCCGTCTTGCACCGCAACCGCGACGAACGCCGACCGGCTCGTACACTCCGTACCAGCCACAACGAGAAAGGTACTGTGACCGAGTTTGTTCACGACTCTGCTGGCCCGTATCGACGTGGTCGGCTGGAACTGTTAGACTCTGTGGTTTTCAGCATCGCGGTAGGCTCGGACGGAGCTACCGACTCGTACGAACTTTGTTTTGAACTATTCCCGCAAAGAAGAAGTTACCTTATCAAGTATTCATTTTTAAAATATAGTATTGTGGATTTTTGTCGTAATTGGTCTTGTCTTGAGTATATAAAAATTGGTTATTTTTCTAAACTGGTGTGGTGTCCGTTTGTAGTGCTTACACTGTATTACTGTTGGTTATGTGCAAATGCTTCACACACTGCCTCTGAATTAAGCCTGACTGCTCGTGCCAAGCTACCACGAGGGTGAGCAGGGGTTACTTCACGAGTGTAACACCCTTACCCTGACTAGGAAGAAGGGTCCCTACTTGGACAAAGGTGCAAGCCCTTGCCAACTAGAGATCCCATTTCTAACAGTATGATATGGACCCTTGCATTAGGGAAGTGCTGATTATTGAAGTCCAGATGGGCATGATAAATTGCTAGGTTGCGGACAAGCAGTTAGAGGGAAGCGGGTCATTGAAGTGGGTATTTGGTTTTATGGACGATAGAATTTTCAAGATGATATGGTCGTCATATAAATTGAAGGTGGTCCAGTGAGCTTGGTTTTTGGGTACTGCCTGGAGGGAGTGTGTAGAGACGTTGAATTGTGTCGCCGAAGGATGTGAACGGACGATAGCGATGGGATTCAGCTAGTTTCCCAAAGAGTTGATTTTGGCTGAAAAGAAGGAAGAGAACTCGCAGTTTATTAGGGATTTTGTTGCTTCTTTAGAGGTTTTTGCCAGTTTGTTTGATTGCTGTTTTACCATTTCAAAGAGCTTACGAGGTCAATTCTTAGCATTCTCCAGTTCCAGTCTGAAGAATTCTTTTTTTGATTTGAGAATGCTCTTGTTGTACGCATTTCTGGTCTTTCTGAGAAGTTTTAGCTGGGGGAGGAGGGGTGTTGTCTCCAATTCCTTTCTGTTAGCCAAAGGTTTCTCCTTTCATTGTTTAGGGACCCATTAAACCAGGGATTTTTGTCTTTAACCTGAATTCTTTTCAGTTTTAACGGGGCTAGTGAGTCAATTATATTAGACATTGTTGAGTTGTAGTGCTCTGTAAGTTCGCTGACATTTGCTAGCTTAGGGGGAGGGGGGAGATCCTTCTCACATCGTGCTGCCAGCTTCTCATAGTCTAGGCTTTTTGTGTCCCTGAGCCATAGTTTTGGTTTCACTGATTGCACTGATCTTTTCTTATGGACGCCCGGCATTAGGAAGGTAATAGCGTGGTGGTCTGACAAGTCGCAAGGAGCAATTGAGGTTAGCCTGACCGCCATTTCCTTTGAGATGATCCAATCCAGCGTGGAGCCTTTTGTGTGAGTTGGTAGAGTGCAGGCTTGAGTGAGTGATTGGTCTGCTATGAAATCTTTAAGGATGTTGACCTGAATGTCATTAGGGCCGTTCCAGTGAAGATTAAAGTCTCCTAGGAATATATCATTGGAGTGGGGGGTGGCATTTGCTGTAATGATTTCCATGAGGTGGTCGATAAATGGATCATTCTTACCCGGGGGGGTGGTAGAAGGTGTGTAGTTTGCACAATTGGTTAGAGTCGTTACTTATGGAGAGTGCGAGATATTCGCAGGAGTCAAGCGGATCAGAGCGAAGTTGGGTAACGGAGAGGTCGGAGCGGTGGATGCAAGCGATACGTCCCCCTTTTTTTATTTGTCTGTCAAGCCTTACGATGTTGTAGTTTGGAGGAACCAATAAATCCATGCAGGGCGATGATGCTTCATTGAGCCATGATTCAGTAAGATTGCCACGTCAATTTCTTGACTCAGTATGAGTTTGGCGATGTCAGAAACATGCTTCACTGCTGAATAGCAATTAAGTTGGAGACCAGAGAGCAGTGACGCGGAGTTCCCTGGGGTTATGTTTTGAGTTGAGGTGGATAAAGGTACTCGTTATAAGTTGTCGCTGATTACCGTTCTGTTTCTGAGTGTGAATGTTCTATTTGTGTTGATTGTGACCGTATGGCTTTTGTTTTCGTCTTTCTTGTCGGGGGGACTGGAAGAGGCAGAGGTTGCCTCATAGGATAATAGAAGAACTAGTGTTTCATCCTCCGATAGATAGTTAAGTTGTTATCGGCAACCTCTCCCCACCCTGGTAGTACAGTACCATCGCGGTAGACTTGACCTCCTGATGGACCCTGACAGGAGGGAGTTCTTATATAAAAACTACTGGACAGCGGTGGGATTGAGATCGATTAAAAATACCTTGTGGCTCGGCAGTATATCACCTTTAATAGTGGGGACCCTAGGTATATCTAGAAACCAAGTCGAGATGGAAGTTGTGAGAACAATGGCTCAACCTGTCTCTCTCAGTCAATATGTTTCTGCCCTCATGTGTAGCCTTAACAGGTCTGGGGCATTCTTCAGGACTGTGGATCCCAAATTAACTCAGGCGGCCTAATTGCAGAGTGATTTATCTTAATGACCAAAAGAAACCCAGGTGAGTCCTACATGAGTGTGGATTTAGGTATATTAACCTATCAAGGTAAATAACAACAAAATGGAGAAAAATTAGAAAGATTAAAAAAATGATTTGAACTTCATTATATGTACATTTATTTGCTAATCACAGCATGCTGTGGACATGCAAGTGACACTTCTAAGCATGTTACCGCAAAACAATACACATGATAGATAAAACAGCACATGCACATATGGCGCACATGGATTAAAAACATCCTACTTCAGTTATTTCCTAAAGAAGGTGTAAATGCTTCCTAAAAAACAAGAAACTATCTCTTACCCTAGATTTTAGGGGATACAGGTTCCTGGTTTGGGAGGGTGACAATGTCCTTTATACTCACACTCTGATGCAAAGTGAGGGAGGGTAAAAAGATTGAGTCATGTTTAGTGGATACCAGTTATACCTAGAAGGGTGTAGCTATTACCTATTGTTGCCTGGCCTTCGTAGTTCTTTGAAATGTAACTTAGTCATCACTAAGACATAGTGTCAGTGGTTGTACAAGTAGAAACTGGATCAGAAGATAGCGACTGGACACTGCGTCATCCGTTTTATAATAAAAATTTCAATTTTTTTGCTTTCAATGTGAGACCACTATCCCTCAACGGTGAGAACACAATTCGTAGTCTTTTATCATGCTCCTCTATATCTTTGCCAAAAATCAAAACATCATCTTGATAAATCTTAGTTCCAGGTAGCCCTTTTAACACTTTTTCATTAGCCCTAAAAAAACGGATGCCGCCGATATCAGTCCAAAAGGCATTATCAAGAACTTAAACGTGCAAAATGGTGGTACAAAGTCTGTTAGGTTTTGAAAATCTTGATGTAGCCTCACCAGGAGATGTGCCAAGGTTAGATCCAATGTGGAGAAGCATGAAGCCTCATTTATCATGGATAGCATCTCCATTATGTTTGCTATAGGACAGTGGTAAACAACCACGTTCTTGTTCAATTCCCATAAGTCTACACACAGCGTTGCCTCCCCATTGGCCTTTTGTCCCATAACCCACAGGGGCCAGCCATTCGATGGCTTCTACTTTTTCTATTATGCCATTTTCTTTAAGATTTTGCAGTTCCTTACTCCTTGCTTCTCTCACTACTAAGGGTAAATTCCTGAACTTTCTGATGGGAGGTACACAGCCACTGTTAAGTTTAATCTTATTCACTTAGCCATTCAAGCAATGCATCTTTTCTTGAAATACCTCTGGGAATACTTTTTCATACTCAAGCCAACTCTTCACGACCTGCACCACACTTGCCTTCTCTTCATCCACTTTTACAAATGTATCAATTCCTTTCACTCTCAGAGACGGTGTTGTACTGGGATCTAAATTAATTTTCAATTCCCTTTGATGGAACCAGCTTAAGAGTGAATTACCTCTCATCACGACATAAACTTTTCCAGAAGTGTATTTCCCTTTAAAGCAACCACAGCCTAGGAAATAACTCACTTACTTGATGGGTTCACCACCATACCCTTTTAGTCTGCTATCAGGTTAAACAATTTGACCTTCCCCTTAAAATCTTTCTCATAGACATCTTTTCAATTCAAAGTAAATTTTGTATCCAAATCAAACAACATTCTCACTGTAACATTTTCAATCTGCACATTTTCTATAGGAACACATCTATCATGTCCTTTAATTTGTAGTACTACCTCTTCACATGCAGATTGTTCTACTTCATCACACACAAATTCCCTGATCATCTTATCTTGAGAACCCAATTTTTATACCTTTCAGAAGTGTCCCTATTCCCCACAAATTTTGCACACAGCCTTCCACCTTGGGCACTCTTTGAAATTTGCAATGTGCCCAGCCATACCACATCAAAAACAATTACTATGAAATCTCTAACTAATTTTTGCTTGAGGCTTATCAGTTTTCTTAGACCTCGCCACCTGTACTCTGTCGCTCTCATGCTCTAGACCCTTAGCATTACAAAGATTATTGCCCACATCATTTCTTATCTCCTCCACTCAAACCTGACTGTGTTCAAAAGATTTAGCTACCACAATGACTTCACTGAATGAAGGGTTGTTTTTCTGGCAAAAACTTCCTTTAGCCTTCTCTAAATTACACCCAAAATAAACTGATCTCTCGGACGTTCTTCATTACTGCTTCCAAAATCACATGTAGAGGCAAGTTTTCTCAACTCTGTTATATACTCCTCTACAGATTCACCTTTCATCTGCATGCATTTTCTAAAGTGATATCTTTCTAGGACAATTGATACTTTTGGAAGAAAATGTAAACCAAATTTTGAGACACACTTCATACTCGTTTAAGCCTGATGCATCCTCCGAAGACAATTCAGGTAGGTGTTTGAACATTTCCTGACCTTCACTTCCCGAACAATGCATTAAAAGTGAAGTTTTTCTTTTAGCACTCAAAAATGTCCCACACACCCTAGCATAATGTGAGAAAACCTTTTTTCATTTTCCCCATGGTAGGACAGGTACACCACGATTTCTCAAAAAGAAGGGGAATAACTTTACGTTCTGCATTCTACCTTAATTTGCCATACACAGTTCACTGGTATCCCATTTGATATCCAAGTTTGTGTTGCCTGTAAGGAAAAAAATATAAACATACACTATAAAGTACAATTACCCTGTAGAAGGAGGATAACTATGAAGAGAATTTTCCCAGTGCAGATTTACAATTCAGCATAATCTGTCATTTGTTTGAAATGGTAAAACAGAGTCTCATTGATGTTTTCCCATGCAATGTCCAGTCTTTGGCTCACAAGCTCATTCAATAATGTGTAAATGAACTGCCAGACAATATGACCATACCCAATCCATTGATTAAGTGAGAAATGGCTCACCTACGAATGAGGAGAAGAGTCCTTCAACCGTACTCTTCAAAACATTTCTCCTGCGATGATTCAAAAGGCTTTGTTCACACTGCCTTAGCGAAAGCCATTTCAACATGGCAGGCCCTAGGTTGCAACAGCCCAATCCAAAATGCCATACAAGAGTCTGAAGAAACCCGATCCAACATGTCAGGGCTCGGAGAACTGTACGTCGGAGCCAATCAAAAGAGTCAAGTAATCTTACATGTTCTCATGAGGGAGTGCCAGGGAAATGAGACATCAGCAAGGAGGCAGTCATCAGTGGTCCACAGAGGCAATCAGCACGAGCAAACGCTAGCAAATAGTCCCTTGATCGTAGGTAGGAGCCCAAGATAATGCGGTTTCAGGAGGGCGTTGGAACACCACCAATGAGAAATTCAGCAACTTTTTTTAAAAAGCACATGCAAGATGAGCTGGGAGCATGTGTTATGGAGCACGGGACTGCAAAGTCAAAATGTGCACTGTATTAACAAGTGCAGGAAACAAGTAAATAGCCAGTACATTTTAAAGTACGAATGAGCCCAATAATCATGAAGACTGGTCTCGATGTTGAGGTGATGTTGGACCTCTCCTGGGTCTTCGTGATTGTCGCCTAAATGAAGTCATTCACTGTACACTATGGGGCCGATTCCGATTCGGGCCGGAAATCTCTCCGACCGAGCCGGACTCGGAGAGATTTCCGACCGAATCGGACCCGTGCAGTCCGACCGAACGAGTACGATGCGTCCGTATGTTATCGGACTCGAGTCGGTCGGACTCCCATTGATGTCAATGGGAGCCGGTCGTACAACGCGTGCTGCGGGCTCCCATTGACTCAATGGGTGCGTAGTCGGACAAGGGCGCCCCCTACAGCGGGTACGCGGCGAAGCGATTCACGCCGTACACGCACAGGTAGGGGGGACCCATGGGTCCCCCCTGTGTGCGACTCGCGCGGCTACGCGTACAGGGGTCCGACACGGACCCCCAAAGTACGGCTCCGACAGCTCTTACGAGCCGGAGTGCGCGGCTCGGTCGGACTCTGCTCGCGGCGCGCATCGTACTTACCCGGCCGGGAAACGTCTCCATTGCGCGGTGCGAGTCGAGTCCGAGCGAAGTCGGTCGGAGCGGTTCGAGCCGGGAGCGAGTCGGTCGGAGCGGTCGGGACGCCCGGACGAAGTCGGTCGGCGATTTCGCATCGTACTCGCTCGGCCGGACCCGCGTACGGTTCGGTCGGGAAACAGGGCTCCGAATCGGATCCGGTAAAGCCGAATCCGATTCGGAGCCCTACCGGCCGAGATCGGAATCGGCCCCTATGTAGTTATGTTCCATGAAGAGTTTATTATAGGTCCATAGTAATACACCTCAACCATACAAGAGAAGGTCCTCTCCTTGTCGCTCCTGTCTTCAAACTCCCACCTCCCTTACATCATAGAATGTTTTCACTCAACCAGGACCCAAATATTCTGGCGGCTAGTGACATTTGAAAGTGGCGGGGCGTAAAAGTTAAGGATTACTTTTAGGTAGCGAGCGAGCACCGCATTTTATTACTTTCACCTTGTTTGGGGCCCATCATACACATTTGCACAGAATCACAATTACAACTTGAAAACATGACCACTGCCCGGTGTTCTCTCTGCAAAGAGGCCAAGGATTGGATGACCATGTATTCTGAACACATTTTTGACCGACTGACAGGTAGTGTGAGAAACTTGCACTGCCTTCAGCCTCAGTTCCAGACCACTCAACCATGGCATAAACACTGGTGCTGGTGACTCGGTTAATTGGAGGGAGAAGTGAAAGGTGATAGTAGAGGAAAATAGAACTGTGAAAAAAGGCAAGAAGGAGATGGAATGAAAAAGAAGAGATGTGGAAGATTTCAATGAGAAGAGGAAAAAAGATGTGGAGAGAGGGGAAAACCTGGAATAGTGATGGAGATAAATCTGCAATTATTTAAATCAAACAGCAAGGGAATATCACAGCAGGGCATTTTGTTGGTGGCGAGTTACAAATCCAGCATCATGCAACATAAAAGGCCACTAGAATGCGGGGGTAGGGCATGTCAGATCAGGGTTCAGTGGACAAAGGAGTAGTGAAAAAAATGAACTGTATGGGATAAACTGAGCATGTATCTGGAACCTGCTGGATTAGAGGGTTACCCCACGAGTTCAGCATATATGACGCATTAGTATATTTCACTCAAGGGGTTCTGCATTTTGCCAACCTTGGGAGATTACTTTTGCTACAGCAGCATTAACTATGCTTAACATACACTATGTCCTATATTGTGCATTACATACATTATGTCATATATTGTGTGAAAAATGTTTTTAAGCTAAATGGTTGAGTTTTCAAAAATCAGCTTGCTCACTTGTGCCAAGCGGGTAGTGGGATTATAACGCTACCGCAACGGAAGGTGTTGGAGAGCTCACGTGAGCACCAGGTCCATTATATAGTCGCATTCATTTTTGTTTTCTAATGCGAGGAGATTTGCCCAGAATCACAGGATGTAGTTGCGAGGCCGAGACTAACAGATACTGCTGTCCAGTGCGGTGTTTTGAGAGGCACTAATGTTCATGTGTCAGGTCCCCGGTCTTGTTTCTTAATAGATGGGTGATTGATTGACAGGATTCCCGCAGGTGTTTGAGAATCATCTGCTTTAAGATCGGAGCCCAATATGAGCTGTTAGACCTTCACCCCTCTGAAACCCGCCTCACAGGCCTGAACAAAACCATGTAATAACCCCCTCACTCCGAAGCCGGCAGGCAGGCAAACTTGTACAGAAGCCAAATTCACAACTCCGAGGCATTTCCATAGCAACACTTCAGTATAGGGGTTTCCAATCCAGTGCTATGCCACAGGAACACTGCACTGTTATGTGTGAAATCCAGTTTGTTAATACTTTGAAGTATAGCTTAAGTGTCAAATTTGCAGCCCGGATATAGGTACGGGCTCGTTGATTTTCATTTTGAAAACGCGTTTAGCTGGCTCCAGGGAGCAGTGGAGAACTTGTGTTCCTGTGTTGCTGCCGGAGCATGAACTCCTTGAGGCTGGCAAACAGGACCCAGGATTGGAGGGACCTAATCACAACCCTATCACAGCACTCGAGTGTGCTAGATAATGTAAAGTATTGGCTCCTGCTGCTTTTTATTTAGGTTTTGTGTGTACTGCGCCCTGATGCGCTTATGTTTTCTTGGCGCTGAATATACAAAAGCACTACCCATAGACGAGAAGCACTGGAACAAACCCATGGTAGCCACTGCGCCAAAGTGTGCCACGCGCGGGGCATCACCATGACACTACCTCGTGTAGTGCGCCACTCACCTGCAAACCTTGCTCCCTGGACGGTGTCTAGCTAGCATGAAGAAAATAATTAACAATCAAGCAACAAGACAGGCATTCACTTTAACGGGCCTCACGCCACGTTTATCACTACTAAACAAATCGGCCGAACCCATCTGCTTCACTTTTTTCCCACTGACAGGGTGGAGGCTGCGGGTCACTGTCTGGACTGGGAGAAAAGCTTTAAGATAGGCAACGCCAAATCCTTTCCAAAGGCACATGCTCCTGCAGTTGGTAATTCTTCGCCATGAGTCTGCTGGCTGAATTGGTGTCCTGAATTAAGTGCAGAGTGGGAAGCAGACACCTTGAGTCTGCGGAATATGTCTTCAAAAGTCCTGATGACAAACTGCGCAGATTCGATTTTTCGGCTTCCCGCCTGCCTACAGCCTCAACCCCACCCTTTCCCAATTCTATAGCAGGACCGGAGGCTTCTGATTATGCTTTCTCAATTTCTTTACTGACTCACAGCAGCCAATGAGAACAAAGTAACATAGTAAAAAATGTCATTACCCATGAGGCTTTGAACCACGCCTCCTTAACACAACCAATAGTAATGCTTTACATATGATAAAACACTGAGGCACCATCTTGGCTTCCTCTTTCTTTGCTGCTCCGCAGTCAAGATAAGTGCCTCATTGCTTTATTGAACAATTGTGTCTTAATTAATAGTGTTTTTCATATTTGCGTGATGTTTTCATATTACTGGGTCTATCGACTGTCTTTTTAACACTGCTCGTTGTTGCCTTGTATTTCAGGGACGCGCGCGCGCGTAGGTTTGATTGTACATATTTTAAATAGCATATTTCAGCGCGTGTTGCGCTGCTTTAACCTTCTAATTTGGACTTGCCCCGATTCCGCTTGCGGTGTGGTGCCTTTCAGTACGTTTTCCGTGCGCTGCGGGGATCTGGCCCCCCCGCGGGAGCGAGACGCAGGTCGGAATCCCAGCCGGGAAGCCGACGTGCGTCTCGGGAGCCTGCACACGTCAGTGCACGCGTGCTGCCCCGTTGCATACAGTTGGTTTCTGACGCCTCTCCCGGGCTGAAACTGGAGGTTTTTTCTCAACGCAGCAGGCGAGAGGTTGGAGCCGGTACCGGGCCTTAAAATATAATTGCTGACTTCGCGCACGCACGCTTGGCAAGTCCCAAGACAATTAACCCTTGACAGCCCAGCAGTGGCTGCAGGGGACTTTATATAATTTTTGGAATCTCTGCTTGCAGTAGGCTTTAGGGTTTATACCCTTCATAAGACCTGTTGGACAGGGATATTTGGTACCTTGTTGGCCCCCTCTGCCCCAGCTTTGCTCCCAACCGACGACCTGGTTTTCTGGAGGACTTTGGGCTGGATAATTAAGCTGCCCTTTGGGCTTGTGAGGTGTCCCACGTTCTGTGGCCAATATGTCTGACTGTGACGTCTACGAGGAGGAGGTGGCTGCGTGTGAGGACCTCCAGGGAGAGGATTATTATTATGAAGAATCCATGGAGGATATCATTGATAAAAAATTAGACTTCGGATGCTTGGATCCTGCACACGGTCCAGGGGTATCAGATAGAGTTGGTGCAGACCCCGAATCAGACACACCCCCCTCAGCCTCTCCGTTTTTCCCTACAAGAAGAAGCTTTTATAGACTCCGAGCTTCAAGAGCTTTTGGCCAAGCACGCTATTGCCGTAGGGCCCTTCATTCCCGAAGGGTTTTGCAGCAACGTCTTCTTGGTCCAAAAGAAAGGAGGTGGACAGAGACTGGTACTCAATCTCAGAGAGTTCAATCCATTTGTAATGTACAGGCACTTCAAGATGGAGGGAATCCATCTTTTAAGAGACCTCCTTCTGGAACACGACTGGATGGTGCGCCTGGATCTCAAGGACGCATACCTTACTGTGCCAGGTTTCCCCTCCCATCAGAAATTCCTGCAGTTCCAATGGAAGGAGCAATGGGTCCGATATCGCACTCTCCCCTTCGGCCTGTCTTCAGCGCCCTGGGTATTTACCAAACTACTAAAGCCAGTGACCACTCGGTTGAGGGAGATGGGGGTAAGGTTGATCATCTACCTAGACGATATGCTGCTCCTGGCGCAGGACGCGCCCACGCTTCTGCTGCACTTACAATGGACAATGTCCCTTTTGCAGGAGTTGGGGTTTGTGATAAATCTCAAGAAGTCAATGATTACCCCAAGTCAACAGATAGAGTTTCTAGGGTTTCAGATCAACTCAGTATCTGCGCAACTACTCCTGTCCATGTCCAAAATCAGGTCCATCAAGCGAGAGATCACGTCCACCCTGTCCAAGCAGATGATCTCTTTGAGGGTGCTAGCGAGAATTGTGGGCCTCTTGGCCTCTTTCATTCAGGCCATTTTCCCCGGACCGCTTCACTACAGGGCGCTACAGCGCCTGAAGATTTATTATCTTCAAAAAGGGTTCCCTTACGACCATCTGATCCCTCTGTCACCAGACGCTCGAGAAGAGCTTCAGTGGTGGTTGGAACATATGGGGGCTTGGAACGGATGAGCTATTTTTGGCGCCTCGCCAGACATAGTAATAGAGTCCGATGCCAGCAGGTGGGGCTGGGGCACTCGATGTGGAGACTTTGCCACCGGCGGACGTTGGTCCGCCGACGAGCTGAGATTGCACATCAACTGCCTGGAGCTACTAGCAGGCTCCTTCGCCATCAAATCGATCTCTCCTCTCAAGGGGAATTGTTGCATCCTTCTCAGGATGGACAACGTCTCGGCGGTTCGCTACATCAACCGCCTGGGGGGGACGAGATCGAAGATGTTAGCCAACATTGTGAAAGAGTTCTGGCATTTTTGCCTAGACCGCAGGATCAATGTGATAGCGGAGTACCTGCCAGGCAAATTGAATCAGGTGGCGGTTTGGAACTCCAGGTTCCTCCGGGATTTCAGCGACTGGAGGCTTCACCCGTCTTTATTTACAGAGATCATGCATATGCGAGGGCCTTGCCAGATAGACCTTTTTGCCTCCCGGCTCAATACTCACCTTCCCCGATTTTTCAGTTGGAGGCCGGATCCGAAGGCGTTGGGAACGGATGCGTTCCTGCAGCATTGGGGGCCTCAGAGACAATATGCCTTTCCACCATTTGCCCTGATCCAGAGGGTGGCGGCTCAGGTTCATCGGCAGATGGCGTCAGTAGTGTTGGTCACTCCTTTGTGGAAGACTCAGTCATGGTTTCCGACACTATTGGAGTTATCGGTGGACTTACCGTTCATTCTTCTGAGTTTTCCGTTGCTTCTCCAGGACCCAGTAGGAGCTCCTCATCCGCTGGTCCTACAGAACCAACTCTCCCTCATGGTGTGGACGCTCTCATGAGACATGAGCAGATTGAGGGCCTTTCGACGGCGGCTGCCAAGTTTATGCAACAGGCTTGGGCTCCTTCCACCCGTAAGCGATATTCGGCTTCATGGAAGCGATGGATGGGTTGGTGTCTTCAACGGCAATTGGATCCCGTGGGATCAGATGTTACAGAGATTTAAAAAAATTTGTCAGAGTGTGCAGAGTCAGGTTTGTCCTATGGGTCTGTCAATAATTTTAGATCCGCGCTTTCAGCCGGGCATAATCACATTGATGGAAAGCCGGTGGGGATGCATCCCTTAGTATGTAAATTGCTCAAGGGCATTAGGGTGGCTAGACCACCTCGTCCCAGGTACTCTACGTTGTGGGACGTATCCAAGGTTTTGACTCTGTTAACATCTTGGCCGGACAACGATCAGTTATCGCTAAAACAGTTGTCAACCAAGCTTACTATGTTATTGTGTTTAATCTCCTGTCGCAGGGTGTCGGACGTGCGTGCCTTAGAACTGGCAGGAAGAATTTTTTCTCCACAGGGTGTTTCTTTCATCATATCTAAGCGCACCAAGACCATGTCTCGTTCGGTTGAGTATCCTGCTTTTCCGCTTAATCCTAAATTGTGCATTTTGCAATGTTTAAAAATGTATGAAGAGCGCACTTTGGCGCATAGGACAGACCTCTTGGGACAACTGTTGATTGCTATTCAGAAGCCCTTCCGGCCCGTTTCTGCGGCCACTTTGGCCCGATGGGTTCGCTGGGTTATGTCAGAATCTGGAATTGATGTTTCTGTTTATGGTGCGCATTCGGCCAGGGGAGCTATGGCCTCTAAAGCTTATACATTGGGGTCTAGACTAGAGGACATTCTTAGAGCTGCAGATTGGTCTTCGGATTCCACGTTTAAGCAGTTTTATTACAAACCTATTTCACATGTTTCTTCGCTGGTGATTGATGAGCTTTGAACCAGCATAATCAGAAGCCTCCGGTCCTGCTATAGAATATAAAATTTTCCAGCTATCGCGACAAGAATTTTAGATTCTATTAAGGACTACGGAGGCGAAGATCATCCACCCGGTGGGACAGATTGATGTCAACTGTCATGTTGTAATGGATATTTTGTTGATGTTTTTCCCGCCCTGATATGTTGAGCCTTTTTGGGTTCTTTATTTTCATGACTGTTTCTGTTTGCAGGAAATGATTCCAAGCAGAGTTAAGGCTCTGCTGCGCCAGGAACCGGACCACTGGGTGGTCGAACGCTGATGGAGCTTCCTGGATCTGTTGTTCGTATTCTCCGTTGAGAAGTGCTCCTAGGATTCACTCTCCGTTGAGAGTCAAGATTGTTCCTTATGTTGGACACTTATGGACTGGTTTGCAAAGAAAGAGGAAGCCAAGATGGTGCCTCAGTGTTTTATCATATGTAAAGCATTACTATTGGTTGTGTTAAGGAGGCGTGGTTCAAAGCCTCATGGGTAATGAAGTTTTTTACTATGTTACTTTGTTCTCATTGGCTGCTGTGAGTCAGTAAAGAAATTGAGAAAGCATAATCCTCGCCTCCGTGTCCTTAATAGAATCTAAAATTCTTATCGCGATAGCTGGAAAATTTTGTATTCATCACAGGATAGGATCCACCCCTCTGTGACGAGTTGTGAAGGGGTGGAGTAACAATGCTCTCCACTGCTTGACTGACGTGAAGCCCCAGCATTACGGGGCTTCTGTCAAAAACGCCCGAGGGTAATTTTACACACGAGTAGTCAGGGGGTGGAGACTAATCCTCAAAGCTGTGTTGTAGCCCAGCTGATGATATCACAGTCCTCAGGGCTGTGAGCTCGTCAGCCGGCAAATACTCCAAGCTTTGGGCCCACCCAGGGGAGGAAGTTTATAGAAAGCGTCACTGCAATCACACAAACAAGCACAGCGAGTGGCAGTGTGCACAGTCCCCAGCAAAATAGTTAAAGTGTGTGAACGTTTTTTTGTGTGTGTTTTTTTAAGGAGTAGTTTTAGTATAGCTTTTATTCTGACCTTGAAAGTAAGGGGGCGGAGCCCAGACGCCCTCGAACAGAAACCGCCCCTTTATTACAGAGGATAACACAACATCATAACATACATTACAAAACTGCTGTTTTTACTCCTCTCTCCCTCTGAAAATGGGATACAGTGGCACATATTTCTGAATAAGCCATCTAACCATTTACCTGTGCCAAATGTGCTTATGAAAGCAAGCAAAGGCATACACAAATACTGGTAGCATGTGTTAGTATTTTAAAGCCACATCTATTGGCTTTGGAAATGTGTGTTCCCTTTTTGTCCTATGCCAGATTGATCAAAGCAGTGCATTCCCTGCACAGCATTGGCCATGATGTGGGAACGTAAGTAAATCAGAGCATTACAACCAATGCACAATGCAAAGATAAGGCACATTCATTAACATGATGTGCCCCCAAAATTTAGTCTTAAAATGGAATGGGTACTACATGCCCTGGAATTCAGGACTGATATTGGTCATGAGAGTCTTAAAGGGGTTAGTTCATAGACCCACCACTTGTACAGTACCATATCTGCGAAACAGGACAATTGCCAATATTAATATTGATAAATACAATGTCTATGTACACCATGATGTATGTACGTAAATAACGAACTCGCATCTCCGTTGTTGAATTCACTCAATATGACCTCTCCCTCAAACCGGAGTCAGAAATACGTGGTCAGGCAGGCACTGAGACCTAGGCCTAAAGGAACTGATTGACAGAATACAGGTGGGAGGACACATAGCCTTTAGACAAGTGCTCAAACTGGAAAACCCAGGTCGATCCCACAGATAGGCAGCGACACCACAACGATCTGAGGAGATTGGCCCTAATTAAAAACGTTTGGCCGGAGGGGCACGCTTTACCTAAAACACCATAAAGTCAGAGCCACACTAAGTTAGGAACACACAGTCAATCAGAACACAGCATGCACACTATATGCAGTGATCATGCGCTCCCCATGCCGGACATCTGGACACGTACCCACTGGCCCTGCATTGCGTCCACGCAAGATCAAGGCCCACCTGCGCTTCTTATCAAACGACCAGATTTTTGTCCCCGTGACTAGGTCCAGATTTCTGTCTCCAAAGGAATGTACAAATCCTTTTATGATTCATTCAAGTAGTGTATAAAATGACGGCCGAAACCAATGTGCTTTGAGACAGTATTCAGACCATGACTCTGTTGCCTGTTCTCCCGCCCGGGTGCGTTTAATTAAACCAACTGTTTCTGTTTTGCCAACCGCCTAGTCTTTCATTTTTTCAAGGTAAATTCACATTCGACCAACACCAATGCCTGACAGAAATGCTGAATAAAGGGTTAGCGACTCCAGCATTCCTAACAAAGCTCTGATAGCTCTGCAGGACACACCACCGTATTTTGAAAGACGATGCGACCTGTGCCACCAAACATAGTAAGTATTGGGGTGAAGCATCAGGTTTAAGCCGGAAACATATTGAGATAGACATGTAATTCGTGCCTCAAGCAGGTTACCACCATGATCTGTTTCCTTGTTGTTTGAGGTATAATTTGTTTCACGTTAGAAAATAGCTCCTCGTGAAAGGAATATACATCAAGTCATCGAACATCAAGACCTCTGTTGGGGGAGCAGAGATGTTACCGTCTATGTTCAATATCTGCTCCCGTAGGAGCTTCATCGTCCCCTTCGAGCCCGGGGTGAATCTATGGTAATGATCGCTGAGCGAGGAGAGGATCAGTGGCGCGCGGGCACTGAACTGACACGCAGCATAGAATCCCACTGGCTAAATGCTTTGTTTACGGGGCTGTCACATTCATTAAAACAGCGTGCTTTAATTGCCCCTGTTCCACTCCGAATGAACTTCTAGTGTGTGTTTCAACTCACAGGCATATTGTGCACAGACTGTGGTATCTCAGCATCACCCCAGGACAGAATGAAAATGTGTTGTCATTTGTAATAATAACGTTAAGCTTCGGATAACATGCTTTGTCGCGACGGACAAAGCGATACAAAAGGGGATGATGGACAGAACGTTTGAGCCAATCAAACACTCACCCCCAGTCAACTGATCTGGGTTTAATCCATCATCATTCTTTAGCTCACTCCACCACCCCAGTTCAGACATGGCCATATGCAAATCAGTCTGACCCTGTGCCTCATGGGAACAGTCCAGCCCGAACTGCCAAGCCATGTCTTCCCTGGACCGGAAACAAGCATCCTAGGACCGGTTTCTGGCATTTCAGCCGTCATCAGCCAGGCTTGCTTGAATCCAGTGGCAAAGTGAGCAAGGGACCCACGTCTGGGCATACCCCCGCCAACTTAGGGCAAACAAAGCGATATAAAAGGGGATGATGGACAGAACGTTTGAGCCAATCAAACACTCACCCCCAGTCAACTGATCTGGGTTTAATCCATCATCATTCTTTAGCTCACTCCACCACCCCAGTTCAGACATGGCCATATGCAAATCAGTCTGACCCTGTGCCTCATGGGAACAGTCCAGCCAGAACTGCCAAGCCATGTCTTCCCTGGACCGGAAACAAGCATCCTAGGACCGGTTTCTGGCATTTCAGCCGTCATCAGCCAGGCTTGCTTGAATCCAGTGGCAAAGTGAGCAAGGGACCCACGTCTGGGCATACCCCCGCCAACTTAGGGCAAACAAAGCGATACAAAGGGGATGATGGACAGAACGTTTGAGCCAATCAAACACTCACCCCCAGTCAACTGATCTGGGTTTAATCCATCATCATTCTTTAGCTCACTCCACCACCCCAGTTCAGACATGGCCATATGCAAATCAGTCTGACCCTGTGCCTCATGGGAACAGTCCAGCCCGAACTGCCAAGCCATGTCTTCCCTGGACCGGAAACAAGCATCCTAGGACCGGTTTCTGGCATTTCAGCCGTCATCAGCCAGGCTTGCTTGAATCCAGTGGCAAAGTGAGCAAGGGACCCACGTCTGGGCATACCCCCGCCAACTTAGGGCAAACAAAGCGATACAAAAGGGGATGATGGACAGAACGTTTGAGCCAATCAAACACTCACCCCCAGTCAACTGATCTGGGTTTAATCCATCATCATTCTTTAGCTCACTCCACCACCCCAGTTCAGACATGGCCATATGCAAATCAGTCTGACCCTGTGCCTCATGGGAACAGTCCAGCCCGAACTGCCAAGCCATGTCTTCCCTGGACCGGAAACAAGCATCCTAGGACCGGTTTCTGGCATTTCAGCCGTCATCAGCCAGGCTTGCTTGAATCCAGTGGCAAAGTGAGCAAGGGACCCACGTCTGGGCATACCCCGCCAACTTAGGGCAAACAAAGCGATACAAAGGGGATGATGGACAGAACGTTTGAGCCAATCAAACACTCACCCCCAGTCAACTGATCTGGGTTTAATCCATCATCATTCTTTAGCTCACTCCACCACCCCAGTTCAGACATGGCCATATGCAAATCAGTCTGACCCTGTGCCTCATGGGAACAGTCCAGCCCGAACTGCCAAGCCATGTCTTCCCTGGACCGGAAACAAGCATCCTAGGACCGGTTTCTGGCATTTCAGCCGTCATCAGCCAGGCTTGCTTGAATCCAGTGGCAAAGTGAGCAAGGGACCCACGTCTGGGCATACCCCCGCCAACTTAGGGCAAACAAAGCGATACAAAAGGGGATGATGGACAGAACGTTTGAGCCAATCAAACACTCACCCTCAGTCAACTGATCTGGGTTTAATCCATCATCATTCTTTAGCTCACTCCACCACCCCAGTTCAGACATGGCCATATGCAAATCAGTCTGACCCTGTGCCTCATGGGAACAGTCCAGACCGAACTGCCAGGCCAGTTCCTCCCTGGACCGGAAACAAGCATCCTGGGACCGGTTTCAGTGTATGTCACCCTTCTTCAGCCAGGCTAGCTTGAATCCAGTGGCACAGTGAGCAAGGGACCCACGTCTGGGCATACCCATCCCACTTAGGGCGAAAAGTGTTACAGCAAACAAATGATGGACGGAATGCTGACAATGCAAACATTCTCCCCCAGTCAAAAGATCTGGGTTAAATCCATCGTTCTTTTGCCCACTACGCCACCCCAGTTTGGACCCAGCCATATGCAAATCAGTCTTGACCCTGTGCCCCTGTGAATGATGGATTTAACCCAGTTATGGATTTGTTTCCAGTCCAGGGAGGACCTGGCTTGGCAGTTCGGGCTGGACTGTTCCCATGAGGCACAGGGTCAAGACTGATTTGCATATGGCTGGGTTCAAGCTGGAATGGCATGGTGAGCAAAAAAACGATGGATTTAGGCCCAGATCTCTGTACTGGGGTGAATGTATGACATTGTTCTGCATTCTGTCCATCAACTGTTGTTTTTGCATTTGTCACCCTGAGTGGGACGGGTATGCCCAGACGTGGGTCCCGTGCTCTCCATGCCACTGGAATCAAGCTATCCTGGCTGAAGAGGGTGAAACCCGAAACCGGTCCTAGGATGCTTGTTTCCAGTCCAGGGAGGACCTGGCTTGGCAGTTCGGGCTGGACTGTTCCCATGAGGCACAGGGTCAAGACTGATTTGCATATGGTTGGGTTCAAGCTGGAATGGCATGGTGAGCAAAAAAACGATGGATTTAGGCCCAGATCTCTGTACTGGGGTGAATGTATGACATTGTTCTGCATTCTGTCCATCAACTGTTGTTTTTGCAGTATACTGCCCAGCAGGTAAGAACCTGGAATCCCATGATAACAACCAGGGATGATGACTGTGCCTAGTCAAGTAAGGCAATCATGGACATCCCGCGCCCGCACCTACTGTGCAAGATTCAGAGCATCAGGAAGTAGAGGTCTTGGAGGCCACTCTCATATTTCATCCCAAATACACTTCCAGTGAGAATGAAGACATCCTGAATAGAAGCAATTTACTCAAAATTATCTCAGCTCTGCCCAGCTTGAATACCATTGAATCCAAAGATCTTGTCTCTGTCGCATTTATACAAGGGATCAAGGACACTCTAAAGGAGGCAACTAAAGTCATGTTCCACAAGAAGGAGATAGTCAGAAGAGTGGAGTACCATTCTAAAATACTGACTGAATTGGATATCAGCATTAGCAAAATAAAAAATAAAAAAATATCCATGACTTTTAGCCAAAATTAACCATCAACAACAGCGGACCTCTATTCTTTGTTGCCTCGAAGGCCCACAAAATCCAAGAACAGCAGTAAAGCCCATTCTGATCTCACAGGAACATGCCACTCATAAAAGAGCATGCTGGCTGTTGTGAAGCACCCATTGAAAACCATAAATCTACAGCAAGAACCCGCGAGAATCATTGAAATGCAAAAGCATGACTCCTCTCACTCACTCCCTTGCCCTGCAAGTCTGCTCATGGAATATTTGAGGCTTAAACAATTTAATGGCTGACAAGAACGCATTAGATGAATCATGTAAGGAAGACACAATTTGCTTTCAAGAAACCTGGCAGCTGGCCACCACAAATTGGGCTGAACATTTTGAATTTGCGTCAGCATCCAAACCCTCAGTAAAAGGGGGACATCCCTCTGGAGGAGTCTCCATTCTAATACACAAATCATTGGAGCTGGAATTAGAAGTCCTAGCGAGGGGACTGGGGTCATACATCTTTTTGCAGGCAACGACCACAAATAAAAAGCAGGGTAGAAAATCTGCTTTGTTGGTAATTGGAAGCATCTACTTAAACACGAAACAGCCCAAGAAAAAGTCAGCACCATTGGGGTAATTTCAAGGATTATCAAAACCCTACGGCAGAATAAGCTGCAGATATATGGGTGATGGAGGGATACTTCAACATGTTTCTATTGAGAACTGCAGATCCACCCACATGGCAACAAGAAGATGATTCCACCTGGCAGATCCCAGGTATCATTGTGGGGAAAATCAAGAAGGATAAGGCTGGAGACAAATTTGCCACCACTCTTAACTTGTTATGCCTCAGAATCCTCAATGGAAGAAGCTCTTTTGATCAACCATTATCCTGCACACACATAACGAGCTCAAGTTCATCATCAATTGATTACATCTGAGTATCCATCGAAAATTTCCCACAAATAAACAAATTTCAATTCCAGCATAGCCTGACCAGTGACCACGCAAGGCTAGTTTGCACTCTCTCTAGGGAAACTAACAGACTCCCACAAATTCAAACTATAGGCATTGAACAGGGTACTTGTGGGCTTCAAAGACTCAAATGGTCAACAGCGCCGTTGGGCGGAAAAAAGAGGCAAGGATAGAATTTCTAACAAAAGGAGCAAGGGAGCAGTTGCCCCTACCCTAGCGTTGAGCGAAGTTCCTTGAGAAGCTTAATTTATTTGCCAACAAGGTGAGCGTTGCAGAAAAGAGTCAAACAAGCAGCTGCCCCTTGGCACTGAGGGACCTTAAGCATAAATTAAACAAGCTTCTGAGAACAGCACTCAAAAATGGAAGTATCTCAACTAGAATCAATGAGATTCAGAACACAAGGAAGGCCTACAGAGTCAAAGCATGGGAAGTAGTCAGGCAAGAGGAGGAAGCACTATGAAGGGAATTATATGAAGCCTCAAAAACTAAAAATTCTGGACAATAGTACAGAAAAGAGCAAGCGAAAACAAACCAAAGGTCTCGCCCTCAGTTTCCATCCACAACTTGACAGAATAAATCCTGAATTTATACCACTACGTGGAAGATGGAACTAGGGTAGTCCATCTATTGGACAATAAACTGAAACCCTTGCATGAAAATCAAGAGCAATGGAGGAAAACGATGGCGGAAAAAGTTGAGATTGCACGAATATTGGCTTTATTTCAATCAGCAGAGCACCAGGACCAAATGGTCTACCAACTAGAATATTTAAATCAGCACCAGCGGAATGGGCCAATTTGCTAAGTCCTCTTTTTAAAAATTGCAATGTGACAAATGACGTGCCGGACAGTTGGGGAGGTGCCATATTTACACCAATTTATAAAAAGGGTGCAAACGACCAACTAACTAGTTTTAGGCTAATTGCCCTCTTAGACATTGAGGGCAAATGCTGCATAAAATCTTTGAACTACGAGCTAGAGGAATAGGCAAACCTGAAGTATTTAATCTCTATTACTCAGTCCAGTTTCAGGCGCAGTCATGGAACTGAGGATAATCTAATTATCCTCACTTCTCTAATCCTAGCTGTCAACATCAAAGATGTCCCGCACCTGTATGTAACAGTAGTTGATTTTACAGCAGCATTTAGAAAAGTGGACATAGTGAAGCTCTGGCAGAGGCTGTCCAACTGGGGCATTATGGGAACCTGCTCGGAGCAATCAGAAGCCTCTATACCAGAACCTGGGTGCGAGTGAAAACATCATCAAGTAGAGTTACATCCCATTAGATATATACCACTACTGGGATGGAACAAGGATGCATATTAGCCTCCCTTCTGTTTAATCTCTACGTGACAGATATAAATGATGCACTAGCCTTAGCTTGAATGTTCCCTCCCGAATTGGCTGGCACACACATCCATTGCCTCTAATATGCAGAAGACACATTCCTATTCGACCATATTGCAGTGGGGCTTCAACGATCAATGGAGACTAGCTACTATGAACGATGTATCCCTGGTGTCACGACTTGTAGTGTTCTTACCAGTTCTGGCGTCTTGGAGAGATTCTCGACTTCGGTTCCTGAGGGTTCTGGTCTGTCCAAGGTAAGGGCGACCCCTTCTGGTAGCCACGGTGCTGCCGACAAGGAAAAAGGCCAAAGCAGACTGTGCCTTCCAGAAGGAGTCCCAAGAGGAAAAAGTGGGGACTCCAGGAATGAAAAGGAAGGAAAGAAGCTACCAGTAAGAAGGAATTAGACGGCAAGGAATCCAAACCAGAACAGAAGACTATAATCAGGAACAAGGTACACCAGCAGGAATCACAGATACACCAGGCAGGAGCACAGGATACCAATAGGAGCGAGGACACACCTTGAGGAGAGGATGTAGCCTTACGGCTAGAGTGGTCGAATTCGAAGCTGGGGAACTGGGTTCGAGTCTCAGCAACGACGCTCAACATCCTGTGATTCTGAGCAAATCACTTAATCTCCTGTGCCTAACAAAAATGAATGTGTCCATCTGTAAGGAAACTGGTGCTCATGTAAAGCGCTATATAAAACTCTATTAAAAAAATAAATGAATTAATTAAAAAAAAAAAAAAAAAGACACCTGCATGAGCAAAGAGAGGAACAGTAAGTGACCAAACAGGAAGTAAGTAACCACCATCTTGGATAAGGAAAAGGATAGTGGACAGAATAGGAAGGTCGCCATCTTGAATTGGTAGAGCAGACACCTCCCAAGGCCTTCTGGGAAGAAGAAGATGGCCCCAAGAAGAAATGAAGAAAGAAATATATATCCAGTGAAAGGAAGGTAAGAATATAGTGCCCCAACATGTGAAAATAGGAAGCCGCAGTTCCAAAGCCGGAGCATGCAAATGTCAGATAACGGGCCGCCGCATAGGTATGTGGCGTGACCGACACAGAAAGAGAGCAGGTGCCGCGGGACGCACCCGCGATGCCAAAACGGCAACAGCGCGCTGCCGCGCAGCACCGCGACGCACCTGAAGAAAAGAGGGAGGCGTCGCGAGCTGTATCGCAGCCCGCAAGGAAGAAGCGGGCAGCACTGCGGGCCGAATCACAGTCCGCGGTGCAACACCTGGAGGTAGTTCCAAGTTTAAAGTATCTAGGCATTTACTTTAATCAGCAAGGTTCACACTCAACTCACCTTGTGTCCCTGAAAGATCTCTCTCAGTTTATGAGCTTCAAGAAAATCTCATAGAAAATGCATGGCCCTGACCTCACAGGTATCTGCAAAATAATTGAAGCTAATTTCATGCCAACTTTAACTTACGGGTACCTGATTTTTAAAGATCAATTTGATGAAGGACTGGATAAAGTGCAACGAGATGCTTCAGAAAACTGTTTCTTCTCCCCACTGCCGCACCAGCGTCCCAAATACGAATAGAATTTGGACTGAACAAACAAGCAGTAATGATGAAAGCTCGATTCTTGAGCTACTTTGTTAAGTTCATGGTGGCCCCTAAAGCATCCCTCAAAGGATTGATGAAGTGCATTCTTTAGGAAAAGAAACTTCACTGGGATCCCTTTGTGAAAACTGCAACTGAACATTTAGGAGCCCAGATTATACTCACACAAAAACTGCTGCAAAACTCAATATCCAAGATTCTAGTCAAAAATACAAAATTAACATCATGGGAAGAAGACCAACAAGGACTATAGCAAAAGGCTGATGCAGACCTATGCATGTTGTTTTATCAGGACCAGGGAAAAGCCCGATATCTATCTAACTCTATGAATCCAGCCCTCAAAAAGACACTCTTGAGGATGCGATGTGGTCTAATACCATTAAAAACATACAAATGTAGACGCTTAAAAGGCCCCACCACCTACAACTGTTGCCTGTGCAATTTCAAGCAGGAATCACTGATGCATGTAATCTATCTGTGTCCTGCTTTAAAAAACTTAAGCTGCAATTAGCTAAAACCTATATTCTGATGTTGGAGTATCACCCAATGCAATCAGGCTGTCACTGCATGTTTGAGTGGTGATGATGAGCAACTTTCCGCCAGATGTATGAAACTTCTTCAGGAAGTGTTTATGGTCTTAAACTGGAGCCCCTTAGACAGCTGAAAGAATGAACTGTCTACTAGACTCCAAGTTAAAATCTTGTATTACATTCAATCAAAGTATCTAGCTAGGCCCAATGGAGAAGAGGTGGTAGGCCTCCCCCATTATATTCAGCATTTTATGATCTGGCCGGGAGTCCTTGAGCCTCAGACTTTTACCAAATGGATGTGGGCCCGTCTCCAAGCAGACTAAGCGCCCTTTCTTTAAGGCAAGCTAGGATTTGCATGAAACAGCATGGTTTGGCCACAAGCCACTGTCTATTGCACTAATAAAGCTGTTTACAAACTAATAAAGATGTACAGAGACCATCACACATGCAATTACCTCTATTATCAGAAGCTACTGTATATTGCACTTTACAAACTATGCTGGCCGTCAGTCCATAAAGTGGTATCTAGTCGGTTTCCTGAGGGGCCACTTTTTAACATTGTTAGCACTGACCCCTAACTGAAGTCGTTAGATTAGTAATTGTTTCTATTTCTGACAGGCATGGGGAATAAACAGGACAGGTGTAAAGCTATATATGACCAGTGCTTTTTAGTGATGTTACAATGCAGACTAGCCACTAATTTAAATGTTATGCCCCTTGGTTAAATTGATTGAGAGGCACTCTGCACAAATTGACAGATTGTGATGTTACTGGAGTTTATACCGATGTTATTCGCCGGGCGCCGGCATGAACTGACAAACTGTGCCACCATGTGATTTTATGGTTTTTATTATATGTAAGCATACATATATTGTTAGGGTTTAAAATAACTTGAAACAATAACAGTTTACCTACCTACCTAACTTCATGTGTTGGGCTTTGTAGAAACTCTCCAATCTAAGTAACTTTATATAAGTGGTGGGCAAAATCACACAACACTGCAGCAGGACTTAATGCCCCAGAATGTATTGTATGGCAGCTTCTTGGCATCTTGTGCATGAAAGAAGGACACTACCTCTCAATATCCAGTGGCAGCAGTGGTCCTTAACTGTGGAAATCATTGTATACCTCATTAGTTAGGTTTAGTTAAGTGAGGTCCCCAAGCACTCTAGGGCACCCAAATTGTTGCCTTGAGTAGCAAAGGGGTCCAAAATCATGTATTAGAACATGTAGAAAGAAGCCTATGTAAGAATGTTTGCTACTTAGGCCCTGATTACGAATTTAGCGGAATTCCAAGTAGAGATTTCCAGTGCCTGCAATTACCTACCAGCTGGTAACTAGCATGAAATTCCACCTTTTATTGGTACGACCCCTCAGAATGGTGAATAACTGTGAGGGTAAGGATATACTGTTTTCCGCACAGTAGTGTATTGATGATGTACGCGATAGGACCCTTGCTGTTCTGGGCTGACTCTGAACAGGAATTACATCACCAGGAACATTTTCCAAGAAGGGATAAAAGCCGTAGCAACCTGGATGAGCAACAGCTGCCTGAAGCTCAACGAGGAGAAAACAGAATCCCTCATCCTCGACTCCACCCCCGACACATGGGACAACACCTGGTGGCCCCCACCCTCGGAAACCCACCCACCCCAACAAACCATGCACGCAACCTCGGCATCATACTCGTCTCCTCACTCTCCATGAATCGCCAGATCAACGCCATATTCTCCGCATGCTTCACAAGACGTTCTAGTGGATCCCCCAGACTCCAGGAAAATCGTCACCCACACACTAATCACCAGCAGACTAGACTACGGAAAGCTCTCTAAGCTGGATTCAACAAAAAACTCCTCCGCAAACTCCAGACCGCCCAGAACGCCGCAGCCAGACTCATCCTCAACATCCCATGACATGACCACATCACCCAACACCTCCGCAACCTCCACTGGCTCTCTGTCGAAAGAAAAATAACCTTCAAACTGCTCACACATGCCTACAAAGCCCTCCACAACACCAGACCCCAATACCTCAACAACTGAATCTCCTTCCACGCTCCCAAAAGAAACCTCAGCTCAGCCGACCTCGCCTTAGCCACCATCCCTCGTTTCTACAGGACCAGAGAAGGTGGAAGATCTTTCTCCTACCTCGCAACCGAGACCTGGAACGAACTCCCCCTTCACCTCCGATGAAGCCCGACACTGCACCAATTCAGAAAGGACCTAAAGTCCTGGCTCTTCGGTTGACCCCAACAGAGCTGCTCACACCACCCCTCCTTCAGCACCTTGAGACCCTCACAGGTGAGTAGTGCTCTCTACAAATCCTGATTGATTGCCATAATATGGTGGGAGGTGTTAAGGTGTGCTTAACGGAAATATGACACATAGATAGACAGATAGATAGATAGATAGATAGATAGATAGATAGATAGATAGATAGATTTTATTGTACAATTTATTAAAACCTTTACAAAAGCAGAAAGCACAAAATGCTTTTTTCAATATCATAAAATGTTCCAACGAAGCCCCAAAAGCATTAGCAAGACCTCAAATTAAATAGAATTAAGATCCTCAATATAGATCAAGGCAATTTAAAAAGTTGACATGGAGAGCAATGGATAACACAGTAAAATTGGCCTGAAGGCTCCAAAGGAGAAGGTGTAAAGTCTCCCGAACAGGACGAGGTGTCAATGTTAATCCAGCGCGAATAGCACCGTACAATATTCAGTGTTGATCTATTCAAGATAGACACAACTTAGCCCCAAAATGTGCCATCTGGCATGTCAGAGCTTTAATTTAAGCAAAGCGTTCATTTGTTTTTGCCACCGAAGTTAGTGTAAGGAGTTAGGGCGGCCGGAACAGGATGTAGGGGAGAGGATGTAACCTTACGGCTAGAGTGGTCGACCTCGAAGCTGGGGAACCGGGTTCGAGCCTCGGCAACGACGCTCAACATTCTGTGATTCTGGGCAAATCACTTAATCTCCCTGTGCCTAACTAAAAAAAATGAATGTGTCCATCTGTAACGAAACTGGTGCTCATGTGAAGCGCTCTGATACCCGATGTCTCGGGTCTAGTTCGCGCTATATAAAACTCTAAAACAAAAACAGCAGCCATGTGGCCCCAACGGCTTCAAATTTTGGATTCCACAGAGTGATCGTGTTTAGGCAGGTGAGCAGAAAGTGCAAAGTGTGGTGTGATTATGGATGCTGGCGGGTCCCAAAGGTGCTTCAGATGAGTTGAGTAGCGGCTGTGCAATGCAGTGGCCTGAGTGAGTTCAACCTGATGATTGCAGCTTAAGCATGTTGCAGCAGCGGCCGTGTAGTGTCCATAAAAGCCTTCAGATGTTTGACAGCAGCTGTAACATGATGGAGCAAAGTTTAGAGCCCTTGCACCCAGTTGTCGATGGCAAGGCGGACGCCAATTTTGACACTGCCACCTGGAGGAATTTGATTGTTTTAACATTTAAAGTGGTATTCACAGGGTTCTGGCAGTCAATTAGGGCCTGGTGGCAAGTACGAGCTCCCAAACATACAAACTCTTTGTGAAGTACACATTTTCTAAGGTGAAGCAGCATGGGGCAGATGCAGAGAATATGAATGATGATTTCTTTGCCCAGACCACAGAGGTGGCACGTTGCTCTTTGAGCTGCTGATATCTGCCATGCTAGGCGTCGGCCCCACAGGTTCCACTACCCTAGTCTGAGGGCTACAAATCTGGCTTTGAGCCACAACGGATAAATGCAAGTAATGTATTTCTGCTAGATCCAAGTGGTGTAAGAGTTGGTCATTGCCCAAACGTGTGATCACTTGCTCAGCGTTGCTAAGTCATTCAGCTTTGATAGCCTTTTCGCTGTAGACACTGCAAGTTTTTTGGATGCTGATTGTGGAAGATGTTTTTTCCAAGCTTCAATGAGCCAGGGTTTTTTTAGCTCGTTTTGAAGATGGCACTTAAGGGTGGATCTTGAGTTATCCAAGTCTCACCAAAGTAGGCCATTCATGGAATCTGGCGGGGCGAGTCTGAGCCTATGGCAGAAAGTTACGAAAACACTGCTTCTGGCCCATGACTGCTTTGTTAGATTAAACTCAAGCCTTACTTGTGCAGGTGATGCTCGCTTTGGCAGACTCAATGCAGCTTTGTAGAACTTGTCAAACAGGGGGGCCAGAGTGATTTCGCTTCCACAGGAAAGGGCAGGGGTTACTTTTGCTTTCATCACCCAGAGCAAGGGGTCTAAGCTTTGAGATTCTGGGCAAGTGTCGTGAGGGCAAGCATGAGGCTAATGCCTTTTTTCCTCAGGGTATGTAGATGTGATTTAAATGGCCCCTGACTGTTCAGAAGGATGCCCAGGTATATGTACTTGCTGCTGTGTAAAAGCCATTCCCCATTTAGGTGTCATTTGCTGCAACCACCCATTTTCTTGCCAAAGCTGACCATCATCGTTTTCTTGTGGTTTATTTCAAGACTATTTCTGACTGTGTGATTGTGCAGGCAGAAAAGTTGGCATTGAAGGCCGATTCTGGTTTGACTTAGCAGCACAAGATCATCCGCATATAGCATATGCGCCATATGTTTACCCCCCAGCTTGGAAGGATGATATTTTGCCTTTGATGGTGGGTTATCCCGCAAATTGTCATTCGTTCTCAGGTCTCTCCCAGAGTCCCTGTGATGGAATTTTCTCCCAAATGAACCTGCATATTGTATTTTTCTGTCCTTTTTGTGATTTGCCAAGGTGAAAAATTGTCCTATCCGTTTTTACCATGTAAGACAGTGTAGACCAGCTCTATTATTCCTGCAACAATTGAATAATCCGTTGTTCTACTATGGCCTCTTATATAAGGCAGATTTTAAAAATGAGGAAAGGTGTGACACTGAAATATGGGGACATTACCTCAGCCCAGAATGAGTGGTCGGAAGCAAAAAGGGCTGTTGGTAGACCGTTAGGGCCAGGAGATCCATCTTTCGTCATGCTGGTCAGTTAGAGTCTAATCTGATCTTTCGTCATGCTGGTCACGCAAGTTTTTGAAGTTTCATTGGCAGGATAAGCCTCCGGCAGAGTGTAAGTCTTATTCCTTGTATTTCCCATGGCATCTGATTGTACCCACATTTGTTGATGGGGAAACTGCGTGTTCTTATGGGTGCTTCCAATTGCAAAGTGTGCTATTAGAAAGGAAATCCATGCTTTTTCAGCAAAACCTGCGTTTGTGCCTTTCTTGCCTCCAGTTGTCATCTGATTGACCATGGGCCAGAAATGTTTAGAGTTCTTCTTTTAGCTTGCATGTCAAAGCCAAGCCCAGAACTCATCCATCTTTTCTCTTTTGGACAGCTGATAGGATCTTCTGATATTGGCCCTTGATGCGTTAAGCTTCAGCTTTGCTCTTGGAGAGAGAGGATTCCGGAGGAGGTTATGGAAGTTGTGGCTCACTGGCTCTTCAGAGCCTTCTGGTGGCTCATCAGCTTGACTCTTCCTGAGGGTTTAAAAGTCTTAGAATGAAGGTTATGTTTGGCCTGATAGTTCTTATGTATATGACCTGTAAGCAGCAGCCATTGCTGCTTGATCGGGGAGCCTGTGCTCCTGGCGATGTCTTTTATTGGGCTCTGATCGATCCAGATGATCATCTGGCAGCCGATCTCTTAGACCCATTTCACCCGCTTGATATTTTCAGTGTGAGCCCCCGAGCTGGGTGGGGCTGCAACATCCAATTGAGAGCAGAAGCATGCAAGAATAAGTTATTGAGGGCTGTGGTCGCTTTCGGAACGGTCTCCAAGGGAGAAGCTGTAAATGTCCCTGAATAAAGCAGCTGAGCAGAGTGTAAAATCGAAGTGGGAGTTGGACGTCCTTGACGCTCGCGTCCAGCCCGAGGGAACATCCCCATTCATTCTGCCATGTAAGAGTCTAAAGCCCAGTACTCCGCACACCGACATGAAGGTTTCTGCCAGTTTGATATTACGGGTTTTCACAGGCACCATTTATGGTGAAATGCCGGATGCTAAATTCAGATCGTTGAATTTCTGTCCTGATGCACCGCCAAACAAGTTACTGTTGAAATCTCCAGATAGCATAATGTTGACTGTTAGACCTGGTACCATTGGTGTGGGTCTCCCTTCCATTTTTTTGCACTATGCCTCCTCTGTTACTGACCTGTTTTTGCTGGATTAGATGCTTTGGGCACTTTGCCACTGCTATTCAGTGCCAAAGTGCAAGTGCTCCCTATGATAAATTGATGTATGGATTAGTGACTCCATGTTTGGCCTATTTGATTCACTGTCAGACCCTAGTACAGTGCACTGGTTGTGCCCAGGGCTTGTGACTCAAATGCTGCTGGTGGGCTTGCAGCACTGGTTGTGCCACCCACAGGAGCAGCTTGTAAAGTGTGTCTCAGGCCTGCCATTGCAGAGCCTGTGTGCAGTCTGGTACTGCCATGTCGACTTGGTAAATGCACCCACTTACCAGTCCCCAAACCTTCCCTTTTCTACATGTTAGTCACCCCTAAGGTAGGCCTGCGGGCAGGGTGCATTGTATGTAAGAGGTAGGACATGCCCTGGGGTGTGTGGCATGTCCTGATAGTGAATTACAGCCAATTTCGTTTTTCACTATTGCAAGGCTACCTGTCCCCATAGGCCAGAATGGGCAGTTTGATTATAACATCTTATAATCCTAACTGACCCAGGGAACATGGTAGAAAAACGAATTTAGTATGCCTGAACTCAGAATGATAAAATACATCTTTTAGTGAAGTTGGTTTTAACATTCTGTGTTTGAAAATACCACTTTTAGAAAGTAGGTATTTTCTTGCCTAAACCATCCAGCCTGCCTCTGCTAGCTTGTGTATTGTATGTCTGGTTTTGTGAGTGACAGGGGCTGGGGGACTCCAGGAGACAGGGTGAGTCAGCACAGGGCTGAATAGACCTATCTGCATGTAGAGTGGTGGGAGGAGTAGCACCTGGGCCTGAATAGGGCTTTGCCTGCCTTCCACAATGCTGGCTCCACCGAATGTGGTGCGTCTGATGTCCCTGGCCCACACTGACAAAGGAAGAGGGTGTGCACCGGCAGAATGCACCCAGAACTGGTTTGGACTAGGTACAGGACCCTCTGCCTTCAGAGGAGAAAGGATTTATGGGTATAAATACTGGGGCCCTGACCCCAAGACTTTAGATCACTTCTGCAACAAACAAGATGAACCTTTGCTGAGGAGAGGAACCAGAGAAGCTGAAGGAGGAGACTATCCCTATGCTGTGTGCTGTTTGAGGGATTGGCCTGCAGTGGTTGCCTGATTGCCAAAGAAAGGAGAAAGGAACTTTGTGCTACTTTCATCATCTTGCAGAACATCTCCAAGGGCTTGAAGATTGAGCTTGCCTCCTGCTGAAGTCTCAGGGACACAAGACTTCACCAACCAGCTCCCCTGAATTCCCTTGCTGGGAATTTGAAGTTCCTGCTGTTGTGTTGGGCCTTCTAAGAGACTGCGTGTCCCTGGGAGCTGGAAGCGCGACTCACGAGGAAGAAGCGTGTCGCCGCCGCCGCTGCAGTTGTGGTCGCATCGCCGAGAAAACGTGCCGCCGCTGTCGCCATTGCATCACCGAAGCACCTCGCATCACCGGAGAAGAGTGTCGCCGTCGCATCAGACGCCGTCGCATCATCGGAGAAGCGTGTCGCAGGGCCTGTCGCGGCTCAGAAGATTCACCGAGTCGCCGCACGGCCGTCGGGCGTGCACACATCGCCCCTTCGAAAGTCGTATCGAGAGGAAGACGCCATTTTGTTTCATTGCACCGGGTCGTCATCGCGGCGCTGCGGGTCGCATCGCCACAGAAGCGCAGTAAGAAACCGACGCATCACCTCCCCACGCGGTGAAGAACCGACGCATCACCTCCTCTCCGGTAAGGAACCGACGCATCACCGTCCCCTACGCAGCAGTAGGGAACCGACGCATCACCTCCCCCGGAGCAAGGAACCGATGCATCACCGTTCTTGCGTGTAAGGAACCGACGCATCACCTTCCCTGCAACTCTTTTGTTTGTATCGTGTTACGCATCCAAAGGTACATTAAACATTGAGTGTCGCATTTACCATCTTTATTGAACTGAACTATTTTCTACCATTGACAGTCATATTTTTCATAGTGTATTGTGGATTTTTGTCGTTTTGGGTCTTGTGTTAAGTCTATATAAAAATACTTATTTTTATAATACAACCTGTGTGGTGTCCATCTGTAGTGTTGTCACTGTATTACTGTATGTGTTCACAAATGCTTTACACACTGCCTCTGAGATAAGCCTGCCTGCTCGTGCCAAGCTACCAAGGGGGTGAGCAGGGGTTATTTTAGTAGTGTATCCCCCTTACCCTGACTAGAAGCAAGGGTCCCTATTTGGACAAAGGTACCTACCTCTGCCAACTAGAGACCCCCAGTTCTAACATTGACCAACTGAAATTTTGTTTTTAACTCTTATTATTTCCAGCAGGTGATTCAATTTGGCCCTCATTTCTGATCTGACGGGCTTTATGTACACATTGATAATCAGTAAAGATTCCCTCTTGTTGCTGTTCCATGTGCTAAAGAGAACTAGCTGCACCCATGCTTCCGCCAGTGGGATCTCACCCACAGATCTGATGGGTACCATTGGATATCCTATAGCGATCACCCTTTTGAGGGAAATGCCTCATCCTTCCAGAAGAGTCAATATTGCCAGAACTGCTTCCATACACGAGGAAGAGTCAAAGGTAACCAGTGTAGACTCTGACCTTGAGCCCAAAACTATTGTAGAAATTCTACTGAGGCAATGTCAATAGATTTAATGTGTTCTAGGTCAGAGATTGATTGTATTAGATGGATGATGCTTCCCCTGTTTGAGATGTCATGCGATCCCCTTGTTTTGTACTCAGTTGTCAGAATCAGCTTGTAAGATTCTGGTTGATCCGGTGTCTTGGGTTGAAGACTCCGGGTGTTTGAGCTTGCGGGGGAAGATTGCTGTTGTGGGTTGGCGACTTGGGTCCTGTGAGCCCTTTGCAGATGAATCAATCAGTGCTTTCGGATGAATGCCAGATTTAATATAGTGTCTAGGATGTTAATTTTTAGGCATAGCATTTGTTATATGTCCAGATTCAAGGACCTCCAATTGTGCTAGAGACATCCTCTGAGTAGGTTCAGGGGGGGGGGCTATGCTGTGGGCTTGCCACTCAGTGGTCCAATACTCCAGACCAGACCTAGAGAGTGAACTGCCTGGTAACTTGAAGGAGATGCAACCAGTAGGGAGTGCAGGCATTGCGTCATCGAGGACTGGTACGTTTGATACTATTTCTGCTGCTTGATCGGGCAGTTTGAAAAGAGGAGGGACCGATATTTTCTTTTTTGTGTTTCATAAAGATTGGGTAGAACATCCCTTGACTTGTTAGGGTTGAAGTCTTGTACAGCTTGTTGCGTTATTTCCTCAGACGTTTTTGAGTCCACTTGTTCAATTTGGGCATATTTGCAATGTGCACGCCAAGGGCCGTTTCAATAGACTTTGAAGGAAATGGCAGAGTCAATAATGACTATGCCTTAGTCCTGAGGGGGCATGCTCATGTCTGAGTTGTTTCCAGCAATCGACTTTGCAGTGTGCTTGGTAGATTGTTGTGAGGTCGCTGAAGCAGTGCCAGCTGCCACTTTGTTCCAAGGGCACAGGAGCAGTTTTGCCCCAGTGTCCTTACCCTCTATGACATTTTTAGTCTTGAGCATGCTGCATTGCACTTCATAGTGTGGTTGATGTAAGACCTGACAGTGCTCTATAAATTGTGTCATTCACCCTTGCTGTACACTTGGGCGGGCCATACTGAGTCCTGAGATCCTGAAGTTTAGCTTCCATAGTTTGCGGCAAAGAGGACAGCCTGTTCAGAATAGGGGAACATGGGCATGGTCTTTGTCCTTGTGGGCTTTGGGAGACTTCTGTTGAGGCCACGTCAGATTGTAGCAGTTTCATCAGGTTGGTTAGTTTCAAGTTTCCTGTCAATCCCTCTAATTAAAGCCGCAATGAAACTTAAGATGTCCACTTGGGCGTCCAGTTTATCAAAATGATATGTCATAGCATCTACCATTGACTGCATAGTGCCAGGCAGGGAGGACCACATGTCGGTGTTTCAGGAGGGCAGAAGGTTGAAGGCTTTGCAGTTTGTGGGTAAAATGCAATGATCTGACATTCACTGTTTGGATATCGCCATCAGATGATGCTCCTGCACTGGTTCAGTAAGGAAGGTTGAGGAAATTAGAGGTGTGTCGAGAGATCTGGACTGCGGGGCCAAAAGGGCAGACGAGCCTCTGCACAGATATGTTGGGGGGCTGGACTAGTGTCAGGTCAAACTGTTGGTTCTGGTGAAATTGGGCCGGTCTGATTCTGGGTTGGGACCATGCCAAGGCTCTGAATTTGCGGCTACATCTGTTGGGCCAGGGTGAACGCTGCTGACCTCCATGATGGCCTGCGAGCTGGTAGAAATCTGGCTCTGGTCATTGGCCAAAGGCGTTGCTTATTTCCTTTTTTTGTGCTTTTTATTTCATTTTGTTTTTAAGAAGTCGGGGAATAAATGCCCCTGGGCTTGAGCTTGAGTTTGGAATATGCTTTCGGATTGGGATGCCACTGTCCCTATGGCTACTGCCCCCTCCAACAGTGCATCCTCCAGGATGGGAGCATTTAGGCCAAACTCTTTGTGCACTGAAGGTATTCGTTTCAGAAAGAAGTTTGTAATTCAAACTGGTGAATGTGCCATGAGAGCTGCTATTGATTCCAGGTCGGAATCGCTCTGGATTTTCCTGCGTTCTGTATCTGTCCTGAGGGTCCTGGGATTTCCTGACCTCATGCTTCCCCAGCCGCTTGCTCCTAAATCTGTTGTTGCAACAGTTAGCCTGGTGTGGCGGGGGGCAAGAGGCAGAGAGTTAGAAAGTTGAGACGATAATGCAGGGGCATTTGCCAGTAAGGGAGGTTTGCTAGTTGTCAGGTGCTTGGAGCCTGGTACCTGGAGGTGTTGGTGTTGGCGTTGGATATACAGAAAGAGATAAGCAAACAGCAAGTTGTCCTTGTGCCTTGATCCTGTGGTGCAGATACAGAAAGCTGAAATCTCCCCGGACATCTAGGGTTGCTCTAGCGTCGCTCTTGCTTTTGTTCCTTTGATGCTCGCTTGCTTGCATGCTCACTTACTCGCTTGATTGCTCCTGATTTACTCTTAAGGAGTAGAGTAGTTCAGTGGATCAGTAGATCTTTAAGAGGTATACATTGGTCCAAATAGAGCAGCTGATGGAGCGAGTCCCAAAGAGTTACCGGGTGCTGGAGGGCCATGAGAGCCTGTGAAGCCTGAGGTGATGAGAGATTGGGGCCAACTGTCTCACAATCCATAAGCCGCACTAGCCTAATGCTGGCTTCTTCAGCATTGCGGGGAAGTGCTGCCCCCTAGTGCACAGAGAGCACCTGCCTCCTCAAGACCACCTCTCAGCTGCTGCGTTGATCACCTCTGGGGGCCTTTGGACCTTTGGACCTGTCGGACCTGATGGAATCAGGCCGTGGGACCCAGACAGGGGTGATTCGGCACAAGGGGGTGGGAGCCAGGCATGGCCCGCTCATCTGCTCCGCAGCAGGGCTGGACTCCACACCGGGCTGCCTGCTCACCAGCACTCCACAGCCACTTTCTGCAATGTGATGTGCCCCCTAGCCTCTTGCTGTGACTGTGACAGTGGCGGACCAGAGGCAAAGCCGGGGCATTAATGGGTTGGAACCGGGTGAAGGGAAGGAGACCTGGCAACAAGAACAGCAGGAGCTCTGCTCGCTGCAGCAATCCAACAGCATGTGATGTCAGCAAGTGACGTAACCATAAAAGAAGTATGGTGTTATCGGGCAGTGTGTCATTGTATGTTGGAGAATAGAGATGTCTGTGAATCAGCTCTGTGTGTGGTGTAGTTCATTTACATGCCCGAGAAGAACAAGGCTGCCCTCCTGTTATGAGCCCCAATAAACCCCAATCCAGGCCTAGGTAGCTGCACGACCTTTTACTTACATTTGTCCTACCTTGCTCTACATAACGGCTCTGGCGCTGACCTTTTACCTAGTTATGTGCTGAATAAATGTCGGGTTATTTTCTTAGAAAACTAGCCTCATTTATTATGCATGAGGATTCTTAGTATCAAATCTTAATCCCCTACCTCGGACATGCACAGCAGGATTACCATATTCTGTATAATAACTCTGCACAAAGGTCACTGCTATCGTCATCCTTGAACGACAGACCTGCAGTACCATTACACATCTAGGTAGAAACCCTGAGGGTACCTTTTGGGTATAAAAGAACCACATCTTTACTAGGCAACCAGAGGAGAAGCTTCCATGCTGACACAAGACGCTGAAGTTCCTGCACGCAGAAACTCCAGCACGCAGTGGACTGATATCCCTTGTGGGGTGTCCAACTCGAGACCAAGACGGGGTCCTTCGTTCTCTCCCATCAGGTAATGGGGTTGGCTCTTTCCTAGGGGATTCTTGGCTTTACACCCACATACATGCTAGGTACAGTTAGGTACATTTATATAGGGTTCGCATAGTAGGAGTATGCATTATTACTGCCATGTATCGATATGCCTGCATATATTTACTGTTTTAGCACCATGGTTGAATTCTACCTTTTATTTACTCTGTTGGTGCTTGTAATCGTATATATAGGTTTCTGTCTAATGATCATCGCAACAAACATGATTTATACCAGAATGATGCTGGTTCAATAAATGCTTATTGAAAACGTCCCCATCGTTAATTCTGTGTATATCTCTGAGACCAAGTGAGCACGAGTGATTGAGTGAAACGTACTGCACTGTTTCCAAGATCCCTGAAGGATCAAGGGCTGTCATGTTTGATAGTTGCTAGAAACTATTCGGTCTTTGGTAAAGTTAGGGGGCTTATAGTAACATTGTGAGCTAGCTGGTCTAAAGGCTAAAATATCCTGTGGGGGTGTCTGGAATCAGTCTGGACAACAATCCCTTAGTTTATGTTGTATAAACGTGCAGATCCTATATAGATTTGTAGGAACTACACAACATGGTATCTGCCAACGTTGGTTTGGTTCTTATTTAACGGTCAAATCTGAGTAGTTCAGTCGTGCTTTCTCAGAGACTTCTACTCACATATACCCAGAGACGTCTGGGTGGGGAGGAAAAATCTGTCACAGCTGAGTAGGTATACCCTATGTATTGGCTGTAGGTTAGTTCAAGCTTGATGGATTATAGTTCCCCACATTATGCAAAACATTATCGCTTTCTCTAAAAAACGTCCTCCCATAATGTCTCAAACAGCAGATGCTGGTACGAGTGGTGGTAGTGGGGAAGAAGCTGAGCAGGAAGGTGCTCTAAACATTACAGAAAAGTGCAGAAATGCACTTGCTATCAAATTAGAAAAGTATGGTCTCTCAGTGTTACGAGGGTCTGTCACCTTATTGATTGAGGCACACGAGGCATACAGAACAGAGGTGTTCTATTCTTGGGTTAAATTCCCACCTGCAGATGCACGCACACATGTTTTACACAGTTACATTCCAGATGAAATACCAGATGAATACTCTCCATATGAGGACATAGAAGTCCTGTTAACTTACAAGAGCATATAAATTGGTTTAAAGGTGCCCTCCCCCATACCACAGAAAAAGTGAGACGCGGTCCGCTCAGCAGAGACGGAGCGACTTGGGTGATCCTAGCTGCTTACACACCGCATCCAGAGATTGATACATTGCCAGCAGCAGACTTACGTCCACTTTACAAAGAAATAATAAAGCTATACAGAAATCTTACCTGACTTTTGAATACAATATCCTTTGGCTGAAACAGATTGGCCGCCTGAGTTCATCATGGATTGCCCAAAGGGGGAAGAGGTAATTTTACCGGCTTTCTCTGACCTCGTTCCAGAATCACTAAAACAGACATAAGCACAGGAGTGGGCGGTAGCACTAGCTGCTGCATTATACCGCAATCATGTAGGGTGGGATGCTGAGTCACCTCACCATGAAATCCCAGTTAAAACTACTCCTACACCACAGAGGCAGTACCAAATAAAACATGACGCAAAGAAACAGGTCAGGGAGATCTTAGATCAACTTGAATACCAAGGTGTGATTGAGAATTGCACCTCCTCCATGACTAATACTTTGTTTTCCGTAATGAAACCTGACAATTCATACCGTCTACTTTTAGACTGCAGGCATTTGAACACATGCAAAGAAACATTAGCAGAACAAAATGCACACAGTGCCACATTAATTAATAACATTGTGTGGAAGAAATACAAAACAACACTAGATATCTCAAATGGATTCTTTTGCCAAAATATAGCACCTGAAAACAGATATTTGACAGCAGTTTTGGCCCTAGGCTCTCAACGCCAATTCTGTAAACTGCCCCAAGGGTATAAGAATAGCCCCTAGTTGTTCTCTGTAAGAGTATCAGAGTTACTTCAAATATGTGGTGAGGAGGCATTGTCCTATGTAGATGATATTTATCTGACGGACGATGAATTATTGGATCACTTGCACAGGGTGAACAACATAATTCTGGAGTTCACCGCTGAGAGCTACATATTTAACTTTTAAAAATAAAAAATTGCCTACCTCAATGTCCTATTTTTAGGATATGAGCTCTCAAGTGAAGGGAAAAGCCTGGCAGCTAATTTTTTAGAAAAATGTGTGCTGCTCCAACCTCCAAACACTATGAAAAACTTACAATCTATTTTAAGATTCCTAAATTTTGGCAGAACATACATTTTCGATTACGCAGAAAAAGTCAAACCTTTCTACGACTTAATTAGACCTGATTTTTCAGTTTGACATTGGACACAGGAACACACAGAAATTCTCTGTTCCTTACAAGCTAACATGATTGCTTCTAAACACTTACACACACGTGTAAACACCACAAGTCTGGTGATCCGTGTAGTAGCAGGTCAATCAAGGTACACTTACCTAACCTTCAATGAAGGCAAAACGATACCAATTGCATACAAATCTCATTTGTACACAAATGCTGAAATGCGTTTTGCATCCACAGAAAAGATACTGACAGCAGTACAGAGTGCTGCAGTGAGAGAAAGAGCACTAGCTCAGGGGAAACGAATAAATGGCGTGACTACAGTACCAACCTTAGAGGCTGTTACAAAAGCAAGCATTCCAAACGCAAAAGCATTGCATCCGCGATGGATACAATGGGCTAAGTCTCTCACTACAACAGATGTAGACTACACGTTTGATTCTACATTAAAAACACAGGCATTCCTGCAGTACGAACAAGAATATCCTCTCCCAAATGAAATAATGCCTCTAGATCAGTATAAATACATAATTTACACTGACGGATCTGCCCAGCCTACCGTAGTAAGTAAACAGCAATACAACGCAGCATGTGCGATTGTGAAGGGGCGTATGCTGGACGGTAAGTTCCATCCTATCACTACACAGACGCAGTCTCTAGGAGACTGCACGGCACAGCTGGCAGAACAAAATCCCTGATACTGACACTAAAAATACAGATCAGGAATTCTCCACACTTATTGTGTGTGATTCGTTTTACTGTGTCCAGTCATACAGCAAATATCTTCATTATTGGGGCCAGAATGGGTTTAGAGATTCCAAAGGTTGCACAATAAAGCACAAGTTGCTTTGGGAACAAGTGGCAGAGCTGAAAAAGGCTTGCCACGTGTTCATGTAATTCACACATTGAGTCATCAGCGTGTTGGCGTGCACGTTGAAGGGAATTCACTGGCTGATGAAGCTGCTAAGGCAACAGTGAGGACTGCTGCTGTTGCTGCAGTCACTCAATTTAGTACGAGGATAGAAGGACAGATAATGATAGCTGTGAACACTACACACAACAACAGCTCAGCCTCGCTAAAGGTTTTCCACTCAAGTACTCCTATAAGTTAGATGCGCAAAACATTCTGTATGCTCAAATTCCAGGAGTGGGGGATAACATGGATTGTAGATTAGGTTTAATTCTAGCTGCATCGAGGGTCTGGGTTCAGCACACGCAGGTATTACTGCAACAGTTTCACTACTGAAACAACGTTAGTGATGGCCAGGTCTTACCAAGCAGACAAAAGGCTTTGTCCTTACGTGCGACAAATGTCAGCAGATTAAGGGTTCCACCGTAGCACGACCGCCACAAACACCACTACTGATATCAGACAGACCTCTCGCATGTGTCTATTTGGACCACTGCGGCCCCTTACAATCTGACAGGGTTTACAAGTACATCCTAGTGGCAGTGGATTCATGCTCTAGATTCCTGTGGGTTTGGCCCCAGCGCTTGGCTGATGCTCAAACTGTTATAAAGGATTTGCAAGTCTTTATAGAGAGATACGAAATTGGCACATTACATTCTGACGGTGGCCCTGTGTTTAGCTCACAGGCTTACAAAGAAGCCATGGGAAGTTTGGGTGTGGTCTTGTACTACTCCTCTCCATATCATCTAAAGGGAAATTCGATTGTGGAGAGGAAGAACCGGGACTTAAAGCAATCCTTAACAACAAAGGCATTAGGCTCGGGTGGCAGTTTGGTCAATCACCTATATTGAGTCCAGCGGGCACTTACCAAGAAGTTCCTTAGGGGGCCGTACTCCATATGAAGTCCTGTTTGGGACTAGAATGTGGGTACCCGACCTCGATTGTGGCAACACAGTGCAGGTGAAAAACCATTTGACATCAATGATCTTTTGGCTGTTTTACAGGAACTCAATGAATTCCGGGCATTACAAAGCAACGTCCAAGTAAAACGCACCACCACTGGGGAAGTGAAAGCTGTTTCGGCAAGACCTGCCTGGGTCCCGAAGATTGGGGACTTGTTCAGAGAAAGAATTGTGGACAAAAAAGAATTTGGACCATCCTACAGAGCGCCTGTACCTGTCCTGGCTGTTGAAGGAAAAAGAACAGTACTTCTTCTGCCTCTTGCTGGCAAGAAAGAAAAGAGATTCGTCTCCATTGATCTGATCAAACCACACTATGTGGCCAATACTGAATAGTAGGCTGCGTGGGCTCCTGGGTAGCCGCCGATCTCCTCTTGCTACCATACAGGAAGTTCAAACAGAAAGATTGATAACCTTTGAAGATTCTACTTTACGAAGAGAAGGAGTTATCAACAATGGAATGGAACTCGTGCTTGTTGAAATTGAACAGCAACAAAATACAAACAAAACACAGCTCTCAATTTGGCCAAATACTGGCATTTATGTGAATATGTCTCGAAATGAGTCATCTGCCAGTTCTACAAAACCTGCTGAGCTACCAAAGATAGTTCAAACTGCATTTGGCTACTTCATCGATTTTGATACTTTCTCTCTGGATCCGAGTGAAGCAGAGTTACCTCCACTGCCTGTTTCCCACAAACAACAAATTTGTGATTTCTACCTTTGGATGAAAAAGAATTACTTTGTTTCTCCCTGGCTACAGCTTTGGAGTACTATAGGTCTACTGTTTCTAGTCCTTTGGATAGGTGTAGTGACTTTCTTTTTCCTGCTCATGAACGGACATTACCTCCCTGAACGCTCCGTAGTACAAAATGTGAACCTGGTCCTGAAACTGCATGCATTATCACACTGTGAACAAAGAGGCCTCCAATTTGTAAAAATTACAGCCGTTCCAGTTCCAGAAGGAATAGTTTGGGACAGGGTTTTGTATGATGTATATGGTCCAACTGAACTTTTAAAATACCACACCTGTTCAAAATTTCTTTAAGTGATATCCTCACCTCCAATACTTTCTCTGATGATTAGGACTTTGAAACTGTAAATACTATGCTGTCTGATTTAGAACAATCTGCTGCATTTTTGAGTAATGAATTGTATGATGATGCATCTGTTTTTGACACTATGTATTGTTATCAACACTATGGTCATCATTTCTTGCACAAAGCAAGTATCCCACATAACGTTTTCTCTTACCACCAATGTGAACATTGCCCAACATCGCCAAAAGGTAGTTCAACAACATTTGCACAAAAGTTTGCTTATTGTTCTCGGTTTAACACGTCAGTCCCGAGATCTTAATATTATAAGCTTGCGCCTACACCAGCAAAGACAAATATGCTCACCAACACGAAACAGATATACTCTGCTTCCTTTATTTCCCAGCTGTCTTGACAGGGTTTCGACTTTTGGAGGGACACCATAGACACAAATTCTGTCTGGGGGACTAAAGATTGGTACGTTCAGGGAACTGAGGCCTTATTTAGAGCATGCCTCATACCACAGCAAATAATCTTCCTGAACGACACTCTGCAACAGACTTCCTGTCTTGGTCTAGCCAAGATCAAGGACTTGAACACAGCTCGGATTCCCTCGCTTTCATACTTTGAGGGATGGCAAAACTATACACAACATAGTGAGGGTACATTAGATGACATTCTACATGATGGCTCGTACAATTCATCTGACCCCAATTGGAAGGGATGGTTGGTTTGGCCTATCGGCACAAGTAGGTGTCAGTCCAGATTTAGGGGTACCACAGGAGGGTTTAGTATCCATAGGCTTGACCAACGCTACGTACAACAAGAACACTCGGGGTGGTGACATGTTATAGTGTTGGGAAGTTTTGCCTAGAGTGGCTAAAGACTTCAACACTGCCCCAGGTGAAACAACACTTGTACTTACTCTCAGATGACAAGGATCTTAGGGATTTTTTATCAGGTCCCCATGAGCCACGTCAGAAGTGCTTCCTTAACTCTATTTACGACGAGGTATGGAAAATCTCCCAGCAGGAGGATACTGAGAGATTGCGTGAGATTGACAGGGTTAACCTAGAAAAGGCTTTGGCAGTGGTCAACAATGGCATGACCACACTGCCATCCAGCATTTATTCACTGGGCAATATTGTGTCTTCTGCAATAGATATAGAGGAACAGGATTTGTTTATTTTTCAACATGGGCAATCGCAATTGCGATCGATTCTATTTTTGAGCTGGATGCTGCAATCACTGCGTTCTGGTCATGTGCCCAGGCGGTGTATCAACAGTACGTCTCTGTTTTCTGCATACAATCTAACAGAAAGACAGACAACAATGGCACGAAGAGATGCAAAATATAGAATGCTGCACATTGAAAAATCGGACCAATTACATTTTACCGTGGCCGAGTAACCCTTCACAGAATGGTTAATCCATGGCTATATTACACTGCCAGTCACGACATTCCAATTTCAGTACTGTCTACAGTGTCACCAGGTAGGCAAGTATGAAGCATTGGAAGAGGGGTACATACATGAATCTTGGGAATTACCGTACATATTTAGATGCAAGAATGGGGACACTGAGGTATTTCTCAGCAGTTCAGACTGTGAGAGTTCTTTAATTAGTTCTCTAATTTGTCAGGATATTCTGCTTCACAGAGCCTGTATTGTTTTGGTTGCAAACCTATTGTGTCACTTGAAAGGATCCCCAGCTGTCGTGATGCATCTGGTGTTCAAACTGCTCTCGAATGGGAGTTATTTGATGTTGAATGATCAAGGTTGTTGTGGGATGGTACCAGGCATCGCATATCAGGTCACAGTAAGTTCCAGGGTTACTTGTTGTATGCATGTATTGTTTCCACCAACCCACAGAGTTAGGGAGGCAACGCTATGACCTTAATTGGATGTTTCCCTTATACGGTTTGATTTGCTGTGCAGACTGAAAGCCATGCTGTTACAGAAGGATGTGGCCTTAACCTGTGGTCGAGAGACTTTTGATCTCCAGATTGCAAGGTGTTCGGCTGAGATACAGGCGCTGGTCCAAACAAACTTCCCACTCCATTTCAGAGAAATGGTACATCATATCTTAAACATGTCGGATACAAGTGGGATAGTGCACCTATTTAAGTGCATAGGTTCTGGACTATTGAGCACCTTTCAGACAATCTTCGGAGTTATTCCAGCATTTATACACTCCTTATTGGGAAGCGTTTTTGTAGGGCTTCCGCAGGTCCTACTACTTGTAGTGGGTATCCTGGTTTTAATTTTCCTGCTACGCAACGGACGGCCCAGTTTCAAAGAGATGGAAAAAGCACTCCTGATGTGACGTTGCCGTGAACACATGGTACTCCATCTGGATACACCTCGGCTTCGGGAGCTTAGTGAGCATTGGTTCTTTTCGTTCAGATCAGTCTGGGTTGACTGCATCTTGCCTGTGCTCCGCTGCCTATTCTGAGGATATGAATGCATGTTGGACATATGCCTGACCCTTCCATCGGTTGCGCAATCGTACTGGCAGATAAAGGAAGTGTTGGAAGCCACGTTCAATCCGATGCCAAACGTCGACTATGAATGATACATCTTCAACCAAGCATGGCAATAAGCTGGCGAAACAATAGATGCATTTGTTGAACTGCTTGACGTGCTTATCAAACAATGTAGGTTCTGTGACTTTAATAATGATGAAGCAACACGTCTCAGTTTCATCGATATTTGCCTCTCTGATTCCTTTAGAAGACGCATTTTGAGAGACACTCAGTCTAGAGAGAATGCATATGGCTCCAAGAGCAGAAGAATGAGCAGAACGACAAGCTGCTGACATGGAAGCAGGAATGCAGCACAATAAATCAGCGCTGACCATGAAAAGCAAGCATAAGTGAGAAATAAATGCATGTAAGTCGGAATCCTCAAAGAAGACAAAGCTACGCTTTCCATGTGGATTTTCATTTCCCCATGAAAGTAAATGTTCCACCATAGGACAAATTTGCAAAGGCTGTGGAAAATAGAACCACTTCATAACAGTGTGCCGAGCCAAAGAGAAATCAAGTGTGTCATGTTAGAAAGGAAAGATGGATGACAGAATGTTCCAGAAGCACTCTAGCCATGCCCCCAAAGCAAGAAAGCAACATCAGCTACAACAAGTAGAAACCAAGCAAAGTCGATCATCATCAAATTCTTCGTATAAATGTTCCTCAACGTAGTTGTCAAGCATAGATGCGGAAAACGGATATGCGCTGATGATATCTACCGAAGAACGACATATACATGGGGGCTAGCTGCCTGTAAAGAAGAAAGAAAGTGCAAGAAAACACACCAATCATCTGTCCCAAAATCACACTGAAAGTGAATAGTTACCCAATAACCTTCGCTATAGACAATGGTGCGTCAATTAATATTATGCCATTGGAAAAATGAAACCGCCTGTCCCCAGTACCAAGACTCACCATGTCAATCACAAAGGTATATACTTGAGCGGCTTCCAAACCATTACAAAGTCAAGGATCATTCGCACTGACCATGCGGCACAAAACGATGTCAGTGCAAGCCACCATTCATGTTCTACAAGGAACTGCGGCAAGTGCATGTTTGTTCTGCTATGCCACTCATGCTGATATGGGGTTGATTTCCCTCAATTACTACATCCGTGCTCAGTTCCCATAGTTGTTGCATGGTTTTGGTTGACTAAGAATTATAAAAGTGCTGCTGCATATTAACAAGGACATTTGTCCTGTTGCCCAGCGGCACCGCAGATTTGCTTTCCATTTACAAGAGGCTGTAGAGGAAGAGTTAAAATCACTGCTAAAACATGACATCATAGAACACTCCACAGGCCCTAAGCATGGGTTTTGCCCATAGTCGTCGTTCTAAAAAAAGGACAGTAACGGAGCAGTGGGCATTTGTGTTGATGCGGCAATCAAACAAGGTCATTGAGCGTGAGAGACATCTTGGTCCTCACACAACCAGACCCCCAGAATATTGCAGCATAGATTTGCAAATTTTGCGGCATTATTGCGGCAATATATTTTACTCATAATCATTCCTTTTCAGCCTTAAATCGATGGAAACTGTTTTAACAGAGTATTCCACTTTAAAATAGGCAGGTTAAAAGTGTCTGAGAGTGTTTGTTTGCTATATTCTCCTTTGTGGTAAAATTTTGGAGCATATGTTAAGCCAAGCACAATAATACAGGGTTGCTGGTCATCCTGTTTTCTGTGGCATTGTGCTGACATGGGGCTAGCAGTTCCAAGTACCAGAGCCATCTGCTGTAAGACACCAAACCTCTTCCACAGGCGCCCTGCGGTGCAGGATTGTAGTGGGTGTAGGTGCATTGCCACAGCTCTTATAAGCATGGCAAATATTGCTCTAGGCAGATCAGTGACATGGGGTGGATGTAAGCCCTTTCACAATGCAGCCCCCACCTCCATGTGACTTACAGTTGCTGTGTGTGCAGTTTACACCCCCAATATGAGACTATTTCCACTAATGCCCCTGTGCTAGCAAAGCCCTGTCCCCAGGTTATTCATAACAGTAAATGCCTGTAGCAAATTGTACAAGAATGTAATTATCAAAATGTTGTCAGACTGAAAAATGATGTCCTAAATTTGGTTTACAAAAATGTCTTCTCATTGGAGTTAATAATAGAGAAAGTATGTCCATTGGGACAATAAGTTTGTAAACAATATGTACGATATTATATTTCTGTCAGGCAATATTTTTGATAACAGTATTCTAACACACAACCTCCCTTAGCATGTTGTTTGCATACCTTATATAATCAGTGGAAATTTGTTAAGTACAATAGGCATTCCTTTATGCATCCTTCCCTCATTCCCTGCCTTTCCTTATTCCCTAACCTTTCCCGCCGATCTTTATTCCTGTACACCCTTCTATTCTCTTCCACATCTAGCTTCCTTCATGCTCACTTTTTTCCTGCTGCGTCTCCATTTTGCCCTTCTGCTTCTATCTCGCCTTTCCCATTTTTACTCATTGTAACCATCTCTCTCTTTCCTGTTTCTTTTTCTCTCTAACCATTCTTTTCCTTCACTACTCCCCCTTACAACTGCCTCCTCCATCCCTCTTTCCCATCTGACTCCTTAGTCCTCCCCAACCTTCCGTTCCTTACCTCCCTCCCTTGCTCTTCCCTACTTCTGTGTCTTCCCTCATTCCTGTGACCTTCCTTCCACCATCCTTTCGTCCATCTCCTCACCCTCCTCCCCCATACCAGACGTGCCAACTCACACTGTGCCACCGTGTGACACACGATATCGGCTCCCATCACACAGTCACCCAGTGGGGAGCCGATATCACAAGGTGGCAAGGAAAATTAGCTGAAAATCACTGTAAATAGAGGATTTCCAGCTCATTTTCCGAGGCTTTGAACTGGCAACGTCGATTAAGGGGTATGAAAACACCCCAGGACATAGGCACCAGCCTAAGCAAGTTTTTTTTCATTTTTTGATGTAGAGGCTTGGGGGCAGGGTGGGAGCAAAAGTACCTAATAGGTACTTCTCGGCATGAGGCTCCACCCTTCCTAGGCCCACCCCCTCTTCACACAGTGAGATTTTTGATCAAGTTGGAAGGTATGATGTACCCATAGCTCCCCCCCTTCTCTTGGCTCTGTGCTTCCATCCAAAAGAAAAGCAGGTATTTGTTGGCGAATAACATTTTGAACAGGAGCTGCTAAATATGCACAGTTGTATTTCTTAATAAATATTTCAATGTTCTATAGCATTGGTGCCCCTTCTCTATAAATGAGTATTAAAACAGGAAGAGGGTAATGCCTCAGAGCATGCCGCACAGACAGCATGTTCTTGCCACATAATTTAGTCAACTGTGTACCATAATAAATTCCGGACTGAACCCTACAACAGGCAGAGGGAATAGGCCCCCAGACCCTGATTTGGTAGTTAAAAAAATGTAATATATATCTATATCTATATATATATATACATAGGACCTTGTTTCTATTCAAAAAACATTTTTTCTTTTGCCAATATCTTTGGCCCCGTTTGACGAATCTTCGTGAAATTTTCCAAACTAATGACCAGCTCAGGTCAGCTCCTGTCTTGAGGGTTTTGGGGTGATTCGTCAAGCGGGGGCCAAGAAAAAAGGGGGGTCCCAAAACACGTTTTCTCCATGTTAATTTCCACAGGTAATTTTGGAACAGGCTACAGCCCGAACTGCTGAACGGAATTACACCACATTTGGCAAAAAGGTAGCTCTTGGTTCAGAAAGCGACCTTTTTTTTTAAATGGTGTAAATCCGTTCAGTAGTTCCTGAGAAATTCAAAAAATAAAAATATCGATATCTGAGCACTGAGAAGGAGTTGCGAACCCTCCCGAGTACGAGCTTCATTTTGATTGGCTGCCAACACTCCAAACCAGGAAGTGTTGGCAGCCATCGAAAAAGGAAAAGAAAAGTTAAAAATGAAGAAAAGGGGGCAGGGTAGAAACACCCTGACCCCCTAGGCCTGCTCAGGGGGTCCCCCAGGCCCAAAAAAAGCAATTTTTTAAAACAAAATCGGCCGGAGTCGCGCTGGGTGCGCGAATCCGGAAGAACATTTTCTTAAAAACAAAGGGTGGGCCAAGTCCCGGGGGCCGCCACCTCCCCGGCGAGATCCTTATTCAAATGCAGGGGCTTGCGGCCCCCCGCATACCCGGGGACCGCCACCTTCCCGGGGCTTTATTTTAAAAAATGTAATCAAAAGTGTGGGGGGGTCCGTTGCGGACCCCCAGGCCCCGGGGACCACCACCTCCCTGGGGCTTTAAACAGTTGGGGGGCCGTGCGTCCCCCCTCCTGGAGCCCTAGATGGCCCTGGGGACCGCCACCCCCCAGGGCCGGCTCCTGCAATGTCCTGGGGTGCCCACCCCCGGGACATTGCCGTTTGCTATGGCTCCCGCCCTGCCATAGCAAACACTGCTTTGCTTCTTGGAAGCGAGAGCAGGAAACCTGCTTTCGCTTCCAAGAAGCAAAGCAGAATTGCTTTTGTGCAAGGGGAGCTGCATGTTAGCAGCTCCCCTTGCCCAAAAGCAATGCCGGCTCCCGCAGGAGGCGGGCAGCCGGCTGGGACTGTGGGGGCATTGGGGGTCCCCCATGGTCCCCAACTTGAGGGCCGGCCCCGGGGGAGGGGGTGCCTGGGACCAAAAGTGGCCCAGGGAAGGGGGGCCACGCGGCCCCCCTCCAAAATAAAAATAAAAGAGGCCAGGCCCCGGGGTGGGGTCCCCTGGGCCAATAGTGGCCCAGGGAAGGGGGGCCAGCCAGCCCCCCTCCCACAAATAATAAAAAAAACAGGCCAGGCCCCAGGGGATGGGGTCCCCGGGGTCAGAAGTGGCCAAGGGAAGGGGGGCCACACGGCCCCCCTCCCTTGTGGAATTTTTAATAAATAAATAAGGCCGGGCCCCGTGGGACGGGGTCCCTGGAGCCAAAATTGGCCTCAGGAGGTGGGCCATGAGGCCCCCTCACCAAAAAAAAACAGGCTGGCCAGGCCCCAGGGGATGGGCCGCGCGGTCCCCTTCCCGTTTTTTAATTAAAAAAAAAACAAATATGGATCAAGCCCAGGGGGATGGGGTCCCCAGGGCCCAAAAAATATTAAGAGAAGGGGGGCCATGCAGCCCCCCTTCTAAAAAAGAAAAACAAAACAGAAGCCGGCATCTCGCTGGAGGCCCCGCCCCCTCCCTGCACCACTCTGCAATCGCGCCTACTGGCACGTTTTGGGTTGGGGGATGAAGTCCCCTAGAGTCTTATGGGTCCTTTGGGGTCAACTAGCCCACCAGGTACGTCCAGTAAGCCCCACACAGTGGGATTGCTGAGAGGTGGTCTGAGGCCACACCCCTTTTTACACCACTCTGCAAACTCGCCTCTTGGCGAATTGCTGGTGGGGCGATGAGGTCCTCTTGTGTCCTGAGGGTCTCAGGACTAAAGTGGACTTCATCCCCCGAGCAGCAGTGCGCCAGGAGCCGCGTTTGCAGAGTGGTGTGAAAAGGGGGCGAGGCCTTTGAGCACTCTCAGGAAACCAGCTGTATGGGGCTTACTGGAGATAACAGGAGGGCTAGTTGGCCCCCAGGGACCCTCAGGAGGAAAGGGGACTTCATCCCCCAACTAAGAGCATGCCAGGAGGCGCGTTTGCAGAGTGGTGGAGAAAGGGGGCGTGGCCTGTGTCCACTTCTCAGCAATCTCACTGTGTGGGGCTTACTGGAGGTAAGAGGTAGGCTAGTTGGCCCCTAACCACCCCTAGCAGCGAAGGGGACTTCAATCCCCATCCAAGAGCGCGCCAGGGAGCGCGTTTGCAGAGTGGTGGGCAAAGGGGGCGTGGCCTGCTATGAGAACTTAGCAATCCTGCTGTGTGGGACTTACTGGAGGTAATAGGAGGGGTAGTTGGCCCCAAGGATGTCCTTGGGGGCCAACTACCCTTCTTGTTACCTCCAGTAAGTCCCACACAGTGGGATTTCTAAAACGCCTTTGGAGGCCACGCCTCCTTTCTCCACCACTCTGCAAACGCGCCTCCTGGCAGACTACGGGGTGGGGGATGAAGTCCACTTTACTCCTGAGGGACTTTAGGGGCTAAGAAGCCCTCCTGGTACCTCCTGTAAGTCCTACGTAGCGGAATTCCTGAGCGCTGGTCGGAGGCCCAGCACCCTTTCTCCACCACTCTGCAAACGCGACTACTAGTTAAAGAAGCATTTGCAATGTAATAGGTTTCACATTTGCAAGAGTTAGAGCTATTGGCGTTGTAAATGTAAAAGTGTTTTAATAATGTTTCTTGGAGTGGAGTGGATGTAGGTTGTGCGTAGTGGAATTATGTGGTATGTTGTGCAGTGAAATTATGTGGATAGAAAGTATGTGGTATTTAGTGTGTGGGAATTATGTAGAGTGGGATTATGTGTTATGGAGAGTAATTGTGTGGTATGATAGTCTGTGTTGTGGAGTTGTAACCTCAGGTTTAGTCTTCCTCGTTTCCATAGAAGCTAAACTATGAACTCACAGAGACAAACAAAAAGAAGGAACCACTGAGGAGCACTTCTGGACCTAGTCAAAGGTATGAGCAGGGCCACTGGAATTATGTGACTGTTTGGCTGCACCGACTTTTGCACAATTATACATTTACCGCATTTGCCACATAATCCATCATCTGCTGCATAATCTGCAGATTTGAACAAAAAAAACATTGTTTCTAGCTCAAACGGCTCAAATGTTACCAAAAATGCAGTGACAAGTGTTACAGCGTGGTGGAAGGCCCTGTGCAAACATAGAATGATCACCTGTTACTTGTTGCTAAATGTGGATATTAAATTGGTACTAATGGTGTGTAAACCACTCTTGCTTCTTTCTGCGCCTCTCTTGCCTCTTTCTGCATTTCTGTTGCTTCTTTCTGCAACCCTCATGCCTCTTTCACCACTCTCCCCTTTTTCTGCACCCCTCTTCCCTCTTTCTGTGCCTCTCTTGTTTCTTTCTGTATCCCTCTTGCCTCCTTCTCCACCCAACTTCCCTCTTACTACATCTCTGTTGCTTCTTTATGCACTTCTCTTACTTGTTTCTGCACCTCTCTTGCATTTTTCTGCACCTCTGTTGCGTCTTTCTGTACCTCTGTTGGTTCTTTCTGCACTTCTCTTGCTCTTTCTGCACCCTTCGTGCCTCTTTCAGCATCTCTGTTGCTTCTTTCTGCACTTCTCTTCCTTCTTTCTGCACCCCTCCTGCCTCTTTCTGTACCTCTCTTGCCTCTTTGTGCAGCTCTTCTACCTTTTCTGTACCGCTCTTGCTTCTTTTTGCACCTCTGTCGGTTCTTTCTGCACTGCTCTTGCTTCTTTCTGCACCTCACTTGCCTCTTTCTGCTCTTCTCTTGCTTCTTTCTACACCTCTGTTGCTTCTTTCAGCAATTCTCTTGCCTCTTTCTGCACTTTTCTTACTTGTTTCTGCACCTCTCTTCTGTCTTTCTGCACCTCACTTGCTTCTTTCTGCACCTCTTTTGCCTCTTTCTACACCCCTCGCCCCTCTTTCTGCACCTCTCTTGCCTCTCTCTGCACCCCTGTTCTGTCTTTCTGCACATTTCCTGCCTGTTTCTGCACCTCTCTTGCCTCTTTCTGTACCTCTGTTGCTTTTTTCTGCACTTCTCCTGCTCTTTCTGCTCCCTTCGCGCCTCTTTCACCACCTCTGTTGCTTCTTTTTGCTCTTCTCTTCCTTCTTTCTGCACCCCTCCTGCCTCTTTCTGTACCTCTCTTCCCTCTTTGTGTACCTCTACTACCTTTTTCTGCACCCCTCTTGCCTCTTTTTGCACCTCTGTTGGTTCTTTCTGCACTGCTCTTGCTTCTTTCTGTACTTCTCACTTGCCTCTTTCTGTACTTCTATTGCTTCTTTGTGCACCTCTGTTGCTTCTTTTGGCAATTCTCTTGCCTCTTTCTGCACTTTTCTTCCTTCTTTCTGCACCCCTCCTGCCTCTTTCTGTATCTCTCTTGCCTCTTTGTGCACCTCTCCTACCTCTTTCTGCACCCCTCTTGCCTCTTTTTGCACCTCTGTTGGTTCTTTCTGCACTGCTCTTCCTTCTTTCTGCACCTCGCGTGACTCTTTCTGCACTTCTCTTGGTTCTTTCTACACCTCTGCTGCTTCTTTCAGAAGTTCTCCTGCCTCTTTCTGCACTTCTCTTGCTTGTTTCTGCACCCCTCCTGCCTCTTTCTGTACCTCTCTTGCCTCTTTGTGCACCTCTTCTACCTTTTTCTGTACCGCTCTTGCTTCTTTTTGCACCTCTGTTGGTTCTTTCTGCACTGCTCTTGCTTCGTTCTGCACCTCACTTGCCTCTTTCTGCACTTCTCGTGCGTCTTTCTACACCTCTGTTGCTTCTTTCAGCAATTCGTTTGCCTCTTTCTGCACTTCTCATCCTTCTTTCTGCACCCCTCCTGCCTTTCTTTGTACCTCTCTTGCCTCTTTGTGCACCTCTCCTACCTCTTTCTGCACTCCTCTTGCCTCTTTCAGCATCTCTGTTGGTTCTTTCTGCACTTCTATTCCTTCTTTCTGCATCCCTCCTGCCTCTTTCTGTACCTCTCTTGCCTCTTTGTGCACCTCTTCTACCTTTTTCTGTACCACTCTTGCTTCTTTTTGCACCTCTGTTGGAAAATTCTGCACTGCTCTTGCTTCTTTCTGCACCCCTCCTGCCTCTTTCTGTACCTCTCTTGCCTCTTTGTGCAACTCTCCTACCTCTTTCTGCACTCCTCTTGCCTCTTTTTGCACCTCTATTGGTTCATTCTGCACTGCTCTAGCTTCTTTCTGCACCCCTCTTGCCTCTTTCTGCACCCCTCTTTTCTCTTTCTGCACCTCTCTTGTCTCTTTCTGTACCCCTGTTCCCTCTTTATGCACCTTACCTGCCTGTTTCTGTACCTCTCTTGCATTTTTCTGTACCTGTTGGTTCTTTCTGCACTTCTCTTGCTCTTTCTGCACCCTTCGTGCCTCTTTCAGCACCTCTGTTGCTTCTTTCTGCACTTCTCTTCCTTCTTTCTGCACCCCTCCTGCCTCTTTCTGTACCACTCTTGCCTCTTTGTGCACCTCTCCTACCTTTTTCTGCACCCCTCTTGCCTCTTTTTGCACCTCTGTTGGTTCTTTCTGCACTGCTCTTGCATCTTTCTGCACCTTACTTGCCTCCTTCTCCACTTCCCTTGTTTCTTTCTACACCTCTGTTGCTTCTTTGAGTAATTCTCTTGCCTCTTTCTGTACTTCTCTTCCTTCTTTCTGCACCCCTCCTGCCTCTTTCTGTACCTCTCTTGCCTCTTTGTGCACCTCTCCTATCTCTTTCTGCACTCCTCTTGCCTCTTTTTGCACCTCTGTTGGTTCATTCTGCACTGCTCTTGCTTCATTCTGCACCCCTCTTGCCTCTTTCTGCAACCCTCTTTTCTCTTTCTGCACCTCTCTTGCCTCTTTCTGCACCCCTGTTCCCTCTTTCTGCACCTTTCCTGCCTGTTTCTGCACCTCTCTTGCCTCTTTCTGTACCTCTGTTGGTTCTTTCTGCACTTCTCTTGCTCTTTCTGCACCCTTCGTGCCTCTTTCTAGCACCTCTGTTTCTTCTTTCTGCACTTCTCTTCCTTCTTTCTGCACCCTCCTGCCTCTTTCTGTATCTCTCTTGACTCTTTGTGCACCACTCCTACCTCTTTCTGCACTCCGCTTGCCCCTTTCAGCACCTCTGTTGCTTCTTCCTGCACTTCTCTTCCTTCTTTCTGCATGCCTCCTGCCTCTTTCTGTACCTCTCTTGCCTCTTTGTGCACCTCTTCTGCCTTTTTCTGTACCACTCTTGCTTCTTTTTGCACCTCTGTTGGTAATTTCTGCACTGCTCTTACTTCTTTCTGCACCTCACTTGCCTCTTTCTGCACTTCTCTTGCTTCTTTCTACACCTCTTTTGCTTCTTTCAGCAATTCATTTGCCTCTTTCTGCACTTCTCTTCCTTCTTTCTGCACCCCTCCTGCCTCTTTCTGTACCTCTCTTGCCTCTTTGTGCACCTCTCCTACCTCTTCCTCACTCATCTTGCCTCTTTTTGCACCTCTGTTGGTTCATTCTGCACTGCTCTTGCTTTTTTCTCCTCCCCTCTTGCCTCTTTCTGCACCCCTCTTTTCTCTTTTTACACCTCTCTTGCCTCTTTCTGTACCCCTTTTCCCTCTTTCTGCACCTTTCCTGCCTGTTTCTGAACCTCTCTTGTCTCTTTCTGTACCTCTGTTGGTTCTTTCTGTACTTCTCTTGCTCTTTCTGCACCCTTCGTGCCTCTTTCAGCACCTCTGTTGCTTCTTTCTGCACTTCTCTTCCTTCTTTCTGCACCCGTCCTGCCTCTTTCTGTACCTCTCTTGCCTTTTTGTGCACCTCTCCTACCTTTTTCTGCACCCCTCTTGCCTCTTTTTGCACCTCTGTTGGTTCTTTCTGCACTGCTCTTGCTTCTTTATGCACCTCACTTGCCCCTTTCTACACTTCTCTTGCTTCTTTCTACACCTCTGTTGCTTCTCTCAGTAATTCTCTTGCCTCTTTCTGTACTTCTCTTCCTTCTTTCTGCACCCCTCCTGCCTCTTTCTGTACCTCTCTTGCCTCTTTGTGCACCTCTTCTACCTTTTTCTGTACCACTCTTGCTTCTTTTTGCACCTCTGTTGGAAAATTCTGCACTGCTCTTGCTTCTTTCTGCACCCCTCCTGCCTCTTTCTGTACCTCTCTTGCCTCTTTGTGCAACTCTCCTACCTCTTTCTGCACTCCTCTTGCCTCTTTCAGCATCTCTGTTGCTTCTTTCTGCACTTCTATTCCTTCTTTCTGCATCCCTCCTGCCTCTTTCTGTACCTCTCTTGCCTCTTTGTGCACCTCTTCTACCTTTTTCTGTACCACTCTTGCTTCTTTTTGCACCTCTGTTGGAAAATTCTGCACTGCTCTTGCTTCTTTCTGCACCCCTCCTGCCTCTTTCTGTACCTCTCTTGCCTCTTTGTGCAACTCTCCTACCTCTTTCTGCACTCCTCTTGCCTCTTTTTGCACCTCTATTGGTTCATTCTGCACTGCTCTAGCTTCTTTCTGCACCCCTCTTGCCTCTTTCTGCACCTCTCTTTTCTCTTTCTGCACCTCTCTTGTCTCTTTCTGTACCCCTGTTCCCTCTTTATGCACCTTACCTGCCTGTTTCTGTACCTCTCTTGCATTTTTCTGTACCTGTTGGTTCTTTCTGCACTTCTCTTGCTCTTTCTGCACCCTTCGTGCCTCTTTCAGCACCTCTGTTGCTTCTTTCTGCACTTCTCTTCCTTCTTTCTGCACCCCTCCTGCCTCTTTCTGTACCACTCTTGCCTCTTTGTGCACCTCTCCTACCTTTTTCTGCACCCCTCTTGCCTCTTTTTGCACCTCTGTTGGTTCTTTCTGCACTGCTCTTGCATCTTTCTGCACCTTACTTGCCTCCTTCTCCACTTCCCTTGTTTCTTTCTACACCTCTGTTGCTTCTTTGAGTAATTCTCTTGCCTCTTTCTGTACTTCTCTTCCTTCTTTCTGCACCCCTCCTGCCTCTTTCTGTACCTCTCTTGCCTCTTTGTGCACCTCTCCTATCTCTTTCTGCACTCCTCTTGCCTCTTTTGCACCTCTGTTGGTTCATTCTGCACTGCTCTTGCTTCATTCTGCACCACTCTTGCCTCTTTCTGCAACCCTCTTTTCTCTTTCTGCACCTCTCTTGCCTCTTTCTGCACCCCTGTTCCCTCTTTCTGCACCTTTCCTGCCTGTTTCTGCACCTCTCTTGCCTCTTTCTGTACCTCTGTTGGTTCTTTCTGCACTTCTCTTGCTCTTTCTGCACCCTTCGTGCCTCTTTCAGCACCTCTGTTTCTTCTTTCTGCACTTCTCTTCCTTCTTTCTGCACCCTCCTGCCTCTTTCTGTATCTCTCTTGACTCTTTGTGCACCACTCCTACCTCTTTCTGCACTCCGCTTGCCCCTTTCAGCACCTCTGTTGCTTCTTCCTGCACTTCTCTTCCTTCTTTCTGCATGCCTCCTGCCTCTTTCTGTACCTCTCTTGCCTCTTTGTGCACCTCTTCTGCCTTTTTCTGTACCACTCTTGCTTCTTTTTGCACCTCTGTTGGTAATTTCTGCACTGCTCTTACTTCTTTCTGCACCTCACTTGCCTCTTTCTGCACTTCTCTTGCTTCTTTCTACACCTCTTTTGCTTCTTTCAGCAATTCGTTTGCCTCTTTCTGCACTTCTCTTCCTTCTTTCTGCACCCCTCCTGCCTCTTTCTGTACCTCTCTTGCCTCTTTGTGCACCTCTCCTACCTCTTCCTCACTCATCTTGCCTCTTTTTGCACCTCTGTTGGTTCATTCTGCACTGCTCTTGCTTTTTCTCCTCCCCTCTTGCCTCTTTCTGCACCCCTCTTTTCTCTTTTTACACCTCTCTTGCCTCTTTCTGTACCCTTTTCCCTCTTTCTGCACCTTTCCTGCCTGTTTCTGAACCTCTCTTGTCTCTTTCTGTACCTCTGTTGGTTCTTTCTGTACTTCTCTTGCTCTTTCTGCACCCTTCGTGCCTCTTTCAGCACCTCTGTTGCTTCTTTCTGCACTTCTCTTCCTTCTTTCTGCACCCGTCCTGCCTCTTTCTGTACCTCTCTTGCCTTTTTGTGCACCTCTCCTACCTTTTTCTGCACCCCTCTTGCCTCTTTTTGCACCTCTGTTGGTTCTTTCTGCACTGCTCTTGCTTCTTTATGCACCTCACTTGCCCCTTTCTACACTTCTCTTGCTTCTTTCTACACCTCTGTTGCTTCTCTCAGTAATTCTCTTGCCTCTTTCTGTACTTCTCTTCCTTCTTTCTGCACCCCTCCTGCCTCTTTCTGTACCTCTCTTGCCTCTTTGTTCACCTCTTCTACCTTTTTCTGTACCACTCTTGCTTCTTTTTGCACCTCTGTTGGAAAATTCTGCACTGCTCTTGCTTCTTTCTGCACCCCTCCTGCCTCTTTCTGTACCTCTCTTGCCTCTTTGTGCAACTCTCCTACCTCTTTCTGCACTCCTCTTGCCTCTTTTTGCACCTCTATTGGTTCATTCTGCACTGCTCTAGCTTCTTTCTGCACCCCTCTTGCCTCTTTCTGCACCCCTCTTTTCTCTTTCTGCACCTCTCTTGTCTCTTTCTGTACCCCTGTTCCCTCTTTCTGCACCTTTCCTGCCTGTTTCTGTACCTCTCTTGCATTTTTCTGTACCTCTGTTGGTTCTTTCTGCACCTCTCCTACCTTTTTCTGCACCCCTCTTGCCTCTTTTTGCACCTCTGTTGGTTCTTTCTGCACTGCTCTTACTTCTTTCTGCACCTCACTTGCCTCTTTCTGTACTTCTCTTTCTTCTTTCTACACCTCTGTTGCTTCTTTCAGCAATTCTTTTGCCTCTTTCTGCACTTCTCTTCCTTCTTTCTGCACCCCTCCTGCCTCTTTCTGTACCTCTCGCCTCTTTGTGCACCTCTCCTACCTCTTCCTCACTCATCTTGCCTCTTTTTGCACCTCTGTTGGTTCATTCTGCACTGCTCTTGCTTTTTTCTCCTCCCCTCTTGCCTCTTTCTGCACCCCTCTTTTCTCTTTTTGCACCTCTCTTGCCTCTTTCTGTACCCCTGTTCCCTCTTTCTGCACCTTTCCTGCCTGTTTCTGAACCTCTCTTGTCTCTTTCTGTACCTCTGTTGGTTCTTTCTGTACTTCTCTTGCTCTTTCTGCACCCTTTGTGCCTCTTTCAGCACCTCTGGTGCTTCTTTCTGCACTTCTCTTCCTTCTTTCTGCACCCCTCCTGCCTCTTTCTGTACCTCTCTTGCCTTTTTGTGCACCTCTCCTACCTTTTTCTGCACTTCTCTTGCCTCTTTTTGCACCTCTGTTGGTTCTTTCTGCACTGCTCTTGCTTCTTTATGCACCTCACTTGCCCCTTTCTACACTTCTCTTGCTTCTTTCTACACCTCTGTTGCTTCTCTCAGTAATTCTCTTGCCTCTTTCTGTACTTCTCTTCCTTCTTTCTGCACCCCTCCTGCCTCTTTCTGTACCTCTCTTGCCTCTTTGTGCACCTCTTCTACCTTTTTCTGTACCACTCTTGCTTCTTTTTGCACCTCTGTTGGAAAATTCTGCACTGCTCTTGCTTCTTTCTGCACCCCTCCTGCCTCTTTCTGTACCTCTCTTGCCTCTTTGTGCAACTCTCCTACCTCTTTCTGCACTCCTCTTGCCTCTTTTTGCACCTCTATTGGTTCATTCTGCACTGCTCTAGCTTCTTTCTGCACCCCTCTTGCCTCTTTCTGCACCCCTCTTTTCTCTTTCTGCACCTCTCTTGTCTCTTTCTGTACCCCTGTTCCCTCTTTCTGCACCTTTCCTGCCTGTTTCTGTACCTCTCTTGCATTTTTCTGTACCTCTGTTGGTTCTTTCTGCACTTCTCTTGCTCTTTCTGCAACCTTCGTGCCTCTTTTAGCACCTCTGTTGATTCTTTCTGCACTTCTCTTCCTTCTTTCTGCACCCCTCCTGCCTCTTTCTGTACCACTCTTGCCTCTTTGTGCACCTCTCCTACCTTTTTCTGCACCCCTCTTGCCTCTTTTTGCACCTCTGTTGGTTCTTTCTGCACTGCTCTTGCATCTTTCTGCACCTTACTTGCCTCCTTCTCCACTTCCCTTGTTTCTTTCTACACCTCTGTTGCTTCGAGTAATTCTCTTGCCTCTTTCTGCACTTCTCTTCCTTCTTTCTGCACCCCTCCTGCCTCTTTCTGTACCTCTCTTGCCTCTTTGTGCACCTCTCCTACCTCTTCCTCACTCATCTTGCCTCTTTTTGCACCTCTGTTGGTTCATTCTGCACTGCTCTTGCTTTTTTCTCCTCCCCTCTTGCCTCTTTCTGCACCCCTCTTTTCTCTTTTTACACCTCTCTTGCCTCTTTCTGTACCCCTGTTCCCTCTTTCTGCACCTTTCCTGCCTGTTTCTGAACCTCTCTTGTCTCTTTCTGTACCTCTGTTGGTTCTTTCTGCACTTCTCTTGCTCTTTTTGCACCCTTTGTGCCTCTTTCAGCACCTCTGTTTCTTCTTTCTGCACTTCTCTTCCTTCTTTCTGCACCCTCCTGCCTCTTTCTGTATCTCTCTTGACTCTTTGTGCACCTCTCCTACCTCTTTCTGCAATCCGCTTGCCCCTTTCAGCACCTCTGTTGCTTCTTCCTGCACTTCTCTTCCTTCTTTCTGCATGCCTCCTGCCTCTTTCTGTACCTCTCTTGCCTCTTTGTGCACCTCTTCTACCTTTTTCTGTACCACTCTTGCTTCTTTTTGCACCTCTGTTGGTAATTTCTGCACTGCTCTTACTTCTTTCTGCACCTCACTTGCCTCTTTCTGTACTTCTCTTTCTTCTTTCTACACCTCTGTTGCTTCTTTCAGCAATTCTTTTGCCTCTTTCTGCACTTCTCTTCCTTCTTTCTGCACCCCTCCTGCCTCTTTCTGTACCTCTCTTGCCTCTTTGTGCACCTCTCCTACCTCTTCCTCACTCATCTTGCCTCTTTTTGCACCTCTGTTGGTTCATTCTGCACTGCTCTTGCTTTTTTCTCCTCCCCTCTTGCCTCTTTCTGCACCCCTTTTCTCTTTTTGCACCTCTCTTGCCTCTTTCTGTACCCCTGTTCCCTCTTTCTGCACCTTTCCTGCCTGTTTCTGAACCTCTCTTGTCTCTTTCTGTACCTCTGTTGGTTCTTTCTGTACTTCTCTTGCTCTTTCTGCACCCTTTGTGCCTCTTTCAGCACCTCTGTTGCTTCTTTCTGCACTTCTCTTCCTTCTTTCTGCACCCCTCCTGCCTCTTTCTGTACCTCTCTTGCCTTTTTGTGCACCTCTCCTACCTTTTTCTGCACCCCTCTTGCCTCTTTTTGCACCTCTGTTGGTTCTTTCTGCACTGCTCTTGCTTCTTTATGCACCTCACTTGCCCCTTTCTACACTTCTCTTGCTTCTTTCTACACCTCTGTTGCTTCTCTCAGTAATTCTCTTGCCTCTTTCTGTACTTCTCTTCCTTCTTTCTGCACCCCTCCTGCCTCTTTCTGTACCTCTCTTGCCTCTTTGTGCACCTCTCCTACCTCTTTCTGCACTCCTCTTGCCTCTTTTTGCACCTCTGTTAGTTCATTCTGCACTGCTCTTGCTTCTTTCTGCACCCCACTTGCCTCTTTCTGCACCCCTCTTTTCTCTTTCTGCACCTCTCTTGCCTCTTTCTGCACCCCTGTTCCCTCTTTCTGCACCGGTCCTGCCTGTTTCTGCACCTCTCTTGCCGCTTTCTGTACATCTGTTGGTTCTTTCTGCACTTCTCTTGCTCTTTCTGCACCCTTTGCGCCTCTTTCAGCACCTCTGTTGTTTCTTTCTGCACTTCTCTTCCTTCTTTATGCACCCTTTCTGTACCTCTCTTGCCTCTTTGTGCACCTCTCCTACCTTTTTCTGCACCCGTCTTGCCTCTTTCTGCACCTCTGTTGGTTCTTTCTGCACTGCTTTTGCTTCTTTCTGCACCTCACTTGCCTCTTTCTGCACTTCTCTTGCTTCTTTCTACACCTCTGTTGCTTCTTTCAGCAATTCTCTTGCCTCTTTCTGCACTTCTCTTCCTTCTTTCTGCACCCATCCTGCCTCTTTCTGCACCTCTGTTGCCTCTTTCTGCACCTCTCTTGCCTCTTTCTGCATTTCACATGCTTCTTTCTGCATCTCTCTTGCCTGTTTTGGCACCTCTGTTGCTTCTTTCTGCATCTCTCTTGCCTCTTTCTGCACCTCTGACTTAGAGGTAGTTTTAATCCCCCTGCCTTATTATGTACTAGGGCCTTACAGGGGAGGTCATGCCAATAACAGATGTACCCCAACCCATAGTGTACCCTAGTGTATGTAGGTGTTTTCACTGTATTCTAAGTGTCTTTCAGCATAGCACTGGCTCTGGGCCTGGTTAGTCAGAGTCAGTTACCACCAGTACCAGACAGGTCTCTTTCTGCAACTCAGTTGGTTCTTTCTGCATATCTCTTGCTTCTTTCTGCACCTTTCTTCATCTTTCTGGACTTCTGCTGCCTCTTTCTGCATTTCTCTGACTTCTTTCTGCGCTTTTCTTCCTCTTTCTGCACATGTCCTACCTTTGTAGGCATAGTTAGAAATAAGCATTTAAAAAACCTTTGAAATTCACTTAAAAAACCATAGGTTTCAGGGACGTTATAGTTAGGAATTAGCATTTAAAAAACCTTAGAATTTCCCTGAAAAACCATAGGTTTGAGGGACGTTATAGTTAGAAAGTAGCATTTAAAAAACCTTTGAAATTCACTGAAAAACCATAGGTTTCAGGGACGTTATAATTAGGGCTCCCGGTTTTATGGTATTTATTTTTTTGTCATTTCTGTCTGTATTTATGACAATTTTATCTGTATTTATCCATATTTATTATGGGTTTTGTGAAAAAAATAAAGCTGAAACTGGTATATTTCCACATTTATTTAACAAATAAATATGCAGTCATGATTGAATGCCTGCCAGGTTTCAGGCATATGAACACCTGCAGAAGATATATCAATGCACTTATATGTAAATATGCACATTTTAGTATCAGTCTTGTGCATATCTACTGCTGTTTAAGCCTCTCTACTAAAATTCCTTTCTTTTTTAACCCCCTTACCTATCAATCCACACAGTTATTGGCCTGGCAGTCATGGCAAAGTGAATTTAGAATCACTCAAAAAGCACCCAATTTCCGTTTTTATCCACATTTAAAAATAAATACAGACAAGAAAATAAATGGTTTTCTGTCTGTATTTATCTGTAAAAATCAGTAAAAACGGAAAACAGGGAGCCTTAGTTATAATTAGAAATTAGCATTTAAAAAACCTTTGAAATTCACTGAAAAAACCATAGGTTTCAGGGACGTTATAGTTAGAAATTAGCATTTAAAAAACCTTAGAAATTTACTGAAAAAAACACAGTGATGTCACTGACCCTGTCATGAATGATGTAATATGTGACGTCATCAGCAGTGCATTGCGGGGGCGCGAGTTATAGTTAGCTCAACTAACTATGACGGCCGAATTTCTCTGGTTTTGTACGAGTGAAATGTCCAACTAACTATAACGTCCCTGAAACCTGTGGTTTTTTCGGTGAATATATATATAGATATAGATATATATCCCTCCCTCTGACCGACTGGGCCCAGGTGCCACTACCTCTGCTGCACTACTGATAGCTACACCGCATAGTAGTAATTCCAGAGGTCCTAAATGTATCTAATCTTGATAGGTTTGAATTTAAATTAAATACCTTTATATTCTAACTTTTCGTTTTCTGCGCAGAGGCCCAACATCACTTTGAGTTGAAGCTAATCATGATGTATTGTGCACTCTCTAATAGGTAAACTCTCCCTTCTATACAGGTAATGTGCATAGAGATTATACATATGATGATAGCGATTCTGTAATTGTGGTTGCTTTAATTATTTCAGCAAATGTTGTTTGAACCTCCATTTTGTGTGTCTGTCCCAATACAGCGGGTTCTTCAATTACACCCCCTTCTGCCATTTACATTGCACTTCTTCCATTGTATTCCTGCACAACAAAGTAACATAATTTACATTTCTCAATTTCCATCAAGGTTACATGTACTTCGAGAATAATAACTTCTTCAGAATACATTTTTGGGAGAGGTGTATTTATTTCCCCTCAACAAAGTCTTCAAAACTGCTTGTGACTCCTGTGAGCAGCCCATTTTTCAAATCCTTTGACACTATAATAGTCTATGGGCCAGATGTACGACCATTGAATTTTGCGACTCGCAATTTGCGACAAATTCCAAGTCGCAATTTGCGAGTTGAAAAATTCAATGTACAACAGTGTCTCAGACACTGTTTGCGATTCCCAATGGGGTCGCAAATTGCATGCCTCATGAATATTAATGAGGCTGTCGCAGTTTGCGACCCCATTGGGAATGGCTGGCACTCCCAGGGATGGTGGCCTGCTGGGGTCAACAGACCACCATGTCTGGGACTGCTTTGTCAATAAAGCAGTTTTAAAAAAAAAATGCAGCCCGTTTTCCTTATAGGAAAACAGGATGCATTTAAAAAATAAAAATGAAGCATTTCAGTTTCATTTTTTAAGGGCAGGCAGTGTGCATCCATTCCCAAAGGGGAACGGGTTCCCTGGGGACCCCTTCCCGTTTGCGAGTGCCTTACCACCCTTCTGGGAAAGGTGGCAAACTGCGAGTGTTTTGCAACAGCAATTGCGGTCGCAAAACATTCATACATAGGTTATGGACTCGCTGTTAGGAAGGGACGCCCTTGGCAGGCCCCTTCCTAATAGCGAGTCGCTAAACCTATTTTGCGAGTCGCTAATTGATTAGCGACTCGTAAAATAGGGTTAGTACATTGGGCTGAAATCCCCTTTGCGACCGCAAAAAACAGTCGTACATCTGGCCCTATATATTTTATAGGGCAGCATTCACAGGCATATATTGTACATCTCTCCATTTTAAAACAATTGCGCTTGGATTATTGCAGCAGAGTGCTTAGTACCTCATACAAGAGGAAATACAACACTGCCAGACAGTGCATCATATATACACACACAGACAACCCAGCTGTGCTTGATATTATTGGAGGTATTTGTTTAAATCAGCGCATGGCCGGGGCAGAGAGCCTACAATCAGTTTTCCGTGCATAGCTATCCAGTCAGCTCTGGTCTGGTTTCCGTGCATGGTCAATACAAGGCTAGTCCCTGGGGTACACTGTAGGCAAAGGACAGTGTCTTCACACTTCCATGGGTTCTATTTATGGACAGCCCTGGCTCTCAAGGGAGAGATCTCTGTGGATGAAGGAGGTCTGAAGACAACCCTGCCAGCATAATGTGTGGCAGATACACACTCACTGCCTGAAACCAATCATGCATCATAAAGCAACGCAGGCAGGAGGGGGCGTTGGTCAGTGTGGTACGACCATTGTGGAGCTTGCAACACCTGATTTCGTGGGCACTCTTGTAAAAAGCACAGCTTTTTTACAAAAGTGCAGATTTCACAATTATTTAGCAAATTGCGAAGTTGCAAAATCCTGGAGGGTCTGCATGACAGACATGATCATGCAATTGAATGGAGCCAAACTCTTTTACTTGAATAAAGGATACCATCAACTCGAGCTAGAGGTGAACCGTAGGTAAATTACAACTTTTTCGACTCATGTTGGTTTGTGCAGATACAAGAGGTTGAGTTTTGGAGTGTCTACGACTACGAGATATTTCAGGATATATTCTCTGAGTGATTCAACCTGTCATGCATACTTTCAAATACAGTGATGACATATTGGTTTTCAAGAGAGCACAGAACGAATATGACAAGTCCCTTACCCAAGTGTGGCAGCTACTTACTGATGCAGGTCTTACTAAAAATGCAGCAAAGCATGAATTTCACAAAATCAAACTCAAGTTTTTTGGCACATATTCTCTGATGGGCGAATAAATCCCGGCCCAGACAAGGTGCAAGCTCTGTCATTCGCTTGCCCCTGCCCCAAGATGTTACCATGCTGCAATCCTTTTTAGGCATGGTCAGGTATGGTCATTTATTGCTCAAGATACATTCGCAACTTTGCAACTGTTAGTGCTCTTTTGAAATACTTAGCAAAGTGAAATGTCCCATTCCAGCGGTCTCATGAATGCAACCAAAGTTTCAAAGACATAAAGCATGCACTTGAGAATGCAACTGAAGTGGTATATTTTGACCCTAAGTTACATACTGAGATTACAGTAAATGTGAGCCCTGTGGGGCTGAAGGCAGTCCTTGCTCAACACAATGGTCATCTGAATGCTCAGTGACTCGTGGCTTATGCCAGTTGAAGCCTATCTAAAGCAGAACGTACATATTCTAAGCCAGAGAAGAAAAGTCTGGCTGTAGTGTGGGCCTGCAAAACATTTTATGTATTCCTCTATGGAAAATGATTTACTGTCATAACAGACCACCAGCCATTGCTTACTAGTTTTGGAAATCCGAATGCCAAAATGCCCCCTCACATTGAGAGGTGTTGGTTAAGATTGCAAAAGTACAACTATGAGGTCATACACAAGCCAGGGAAGCATCAAAACCCTGCAGGCTAGTTTTCAAGAGTGGCAATACATCCACACAGTTCAACATCCAAGGCGGCTTAAGAATATCTTAATTTCATTGTGAAGTCCAGCATTCCAGAGGTTCTGTCTGTGGAACAAGTCATTGCTGCCACCAATGGAATTCTGCTCGACCTCTTTCCATTGATGCTGAATTCCAAAAAATCAAGAATGTGCAAGATGAGCTCGCAGTCACTCCAGAAGGCATAATATTAAAAGGATCGAAAATCGTCATAATGGAGAGCCTAAGACAGCAAGTAATGGAACTAGCCCATGAAGTACACTATGGTTTTGTCGCCACCAAGAGAGCTCTAAGAGATTGAGGGGCATATTCACAAGGACTTATCTCCGAGTTATCGCCACCTTAACGCATCAAAAGTGGAGATAGATTTAACACCCCATTCACAAGCGGGTGCAAACTGCAGACATCGCCAGTATTCCCGCGATAACTGCCCCAAAATTTATCTCCACGGGTGACACCACCAACTAACCCTAATGAGATGCAGAGTAGGCGTTCCCGTGCAAAAACACACGAAAACACCACTACACCACTTTCACAACGAACTGCCAGATCTGCGATGCGAACCAAAAATAGGCGATAAGCCGCGGTAGCACCAGGGAATTAACACCTGCCTTTTGCTGGTGTTAAGCAGGACGACTTCCTGCTGCATGAAAGGGAACCCAGCCAAGAGCCACATCTGAAGACCCACAGATGCCATGGAGACAATGATCATGCAGCTCGGACACCCATGAGGGCCACAACACCCACCCCCACCACCCCCAGGCCCGCCACCACCCCCAGGACCCGTCCCGCCCCCCCCAGACCACCACAGAGACAGCGTACACAAAGACAGCGGACCCACCTTAAACGAACCAGCCGCACAGACCGAACACCAGAGGAGGACATTGCCCACTACAGGCCCAAAAGGAAAACCATCCCCCGCATCCTGACCCACATCGCCCACCTGCTGACGGTACCAACACAGCGCACAACGAACATCCCTCCGCAGACAAAGCTGCCGGCTGTGCTGCACATGTTGGCCTCTGGTACCTTCCAACCCACAACTGCCAGAGTCAGAGGAGTCTCACAGCCAGCCCCATCCAAGTTCATCACACCTGTCCTGGATGCTAACATCAGCCCGGTACCCCAGCACCTCCACTCCACCCACACTGCGCAGGAGCAGCTGGAGACCAAGCAAGGCTCCCATGCCATAGCTGTATTCCCTCACGTGTCGGGGGCAATCAACTGCACACATGTACCCCTCGTGCCCCCTGCCGACACTGCACACAACTACCTCAACAGAAAGCACACGCATCCCATGAATGTGCAGGCAATAGTGGACCGCCCGGGACTCCTCAACAATGTCGTGGACAACTCCCCAGGCAGAGTGCATGATTCCTACATCTCCCGACAGTCCTTCATCAACCAGCGCTCCCAGGATGGCACCTATGGAAATGCAGTGCTCGTTGGTAAGTCCAAAGTGAACACACCACACACCTCCACCCCACAGTCATGCAACTCACGACACTGGCAATGGGCGCGCAGCACAACTACATTCAACATGCCACACAACATGCCAACCGACCAGACACGACAACACGACTCCATTGGGAACCTGGGCTTCCCATGCCCACAACCCAGCCAGGGCATGGCACCACAGCCACACAATAGCAGGATGTGAGGAGAGGCTTGGAGCAGGCATGTGCGAGAGCGGCAAGTGACTAATGAATGTGAACCTACCCAATGCCAGATGTGGCGTGGAGGTGCCGGACAGACTTCAGTGTGGAAACCACAGAAATGGCCATGTGGAGATTAACTGCTGGTGCATGGAGTGTAGTGGCCAGTGGACGCTACCATGTCCCCACAGGCTGTGGGGAAGAATGCGGAAATGTCGCACGTTACGTCCCCCCCTGCATGTGTGGGCGGAGTGGGTTGGCCCTGCGTATGCCAGGCCTGCGTAGGGGTGTGAATAAAAAGCCCGTCGCACTGGGCGTGGTTCTCATTCGGAATGGCCAACGCGTCTGCCAGGGCGGCGCCTCTCAGCCCGCCATGAGGCCAGCGCCGAGCGCGGTAGGGCCTGCGTCCCTGTGCGCCTGCTGCACCCCGGGCCGCTGGTCCCCAGACCCGTCATGCCTGCCCCAGTGCACCAAGGAGGCTCCGCTCACCTGCCGACACTGCGTGTGTCAAAGAGGGCCCACCACGTGCCGGTGCAAGCTCCAAGCCCCAGTCCCACGACCTTTGCAGCCTCCGCAGACCATCGCTGGCCTCCACGACGCTGGCCCACAGTACTCCTTTTTCATTGACATACTCCACCGGCGTCCTCTTCGGCCCAGTTGTGGGCACATGTTGAACTGAGTCGTGAGTTCTGAATGGCAGTGACCAAAGGTCTGTGGCAGCGTCCACATCACTATACTCCCTCCGATCAGTGAAGCCAAAGTCTGCATCGCAGGCCTGCGACACGTGGTGCCACTAACCCTGTTCAACGCAAGCCGGCGACACGTGGTGCCACTAACCCTGTTCAACGCAAGCCGGCGACACGTGTTTGTGGGCCCCTGCCGACTACTGGCTCTGGCCTACCCTGCACTCCAGTAGGTCCCACATATGGAACTGTGTCCTGAGTCTTGAATGGCAGTGACCCCAAGTCCGTGGCAGCGTCCACATCACTAAACTCCCTCCGATAAGTGAAGCAAAATCTGCATCGCAAGCCTGCGACACATGGTGCCACTAACCCTGTTCAACGCAAGCCTGCGACATGTGGTGCCATCAACCCTGTTCACCGCAAGTCCGCGTCCCGTGGTGCCACTGAACCTGAACTACGCATGCCCGTGGGACCATCCAACGTAAGCCGGTGACACTCGGTGAATGGCCCCTGCTGACCGCTGCCTCAGGCCTACACTGCGGTCGAGTAGGTCACACATGTGGAACTGTGCCTTGGGTAAGATGTGGAGGAGTTCACACCATTGGACATGCCTCATCGCAGGCGACATCCCCTATCAGCACTGGTGCCACTAACTCTGTGCGCAATGACTCATGGGCACTTTCTGGTTGGACTTTGGTGGCGTCTGAGTCCATGGTCTGGGGGTTGTCTGCATCATCATCTGGCTGGACCGGACTTGGTGTCCGACATGTGTCTGTTCCATTCACCTCCACCATAGTGACTGTTTCAGCGTGGTTCTGCCCTCTGCATCATGACCTGGGGGTACACCTTCCACTGTCCACCGAGACACTCCGCGACAACCCCCTTTGTCATCTACGAAAACCTGCTCTGCTCTCGTGACCCTGCCCCAGTGCACCGCAAGTCAGCGGCCCATGGCGGTAGGCCCGTGCAGGACGCTGTGCATCCGGGGCCACTAACTCTGTGCAGCTCAAGTCATGGGGCCTTTATGGTTGAATGGGTGTGTCCTTAACGATGTACACTGTTGTCGTTTTTTGACTGCACCAGGCACTCCATGACGGCTGGTGTGCACACACCCCACACACATCCAACACAGGTGTCACTCAACATGGGAGCCTGCTAATAAAAGTGGCCGGGCGCACGTGCCCGTAGCCATTCCCACCATCTAAGCAAGTGTGTCCATGTGGTCATTATGTCAGCATGATGTGCCCGAGCCCTGCAACATCACAATGTGCTGTCTTCAGCGAACGATACCATGTCACCTCTGCAGTGGCTGAGACCTTGGACATGTAGCTTCGCCCGCCCCCCCCCCCCTGCATGCACATGCGGCGTGTGCTGGTCCGGCGTACGTCAGGTCAGCGCAGGGGTGTGCTGATTCGGCAGGGGGATCAGGGCGTGGTGCTGGTCTGGCCTTGAGCAGGAAGGGCGGGAAGTGTGTCTCTGTGTTGAGGTATTGTCGCCACCAGGGCCACAGTAGTCGATGTTGCAATGTAGCATGCACCAGGAGGGCGGGTCCGCACGTACGGGGAAATGTAGGAGCGCAAGACCGCTCGGGGTCTTGGCACATGCATGCCAAGTGTTATGTGTATCAGTCCTGCGGCTGCATAAGTCAGTTGCCTAGCCTCAATCGCAGCGCGATCACAGCCAGCCATGGACTGTACACCTGTGTCCGCCCTGTCCGGACCATTGGCCTACACTCACGTGGCTGCAAACCCTCAAAGGCCAGCTTCACGGTGTTGTTGGCATGCCGCTGGACATGCGCGGACAGGCATTACAATGGTGTGCCGTAGGAGTGCACGTGGTACAACCGCGCAGCGCACACAAGTGTGGTTGCTCGTGGGAGGGAGGAGCAGCTGTGAGGCAATGTAACACACAGTGAGGCCGCTCATGTGCCACGTGCTGGGTATATCATCCATGATTCCCTGGGTCGCAGACATCCCACCACACCCACGACAGGCCTCTGTACATCTCCTGTATGCATGCAGATGGTGAAGTTACTGTAGGGATGAAAGGTCCTTTGTCTGAACTATCAGGCGGTAGCACATCTGCAGCTCCGAGCTGGAACTTGCATGTGGCCAGCACCCCCTGACAGATACGATAGCATTTGCTTGCGACTCCCACACTACGCACTGCCCGACGTGAGATCAACGTGTACACATCCCACACGTAGAAGTCCTTGGTCGTAGTTAGCGTGCGTAATATGGCCTTCACACGTACTCCCACCCCACCCCAGGCCTGCACCCATTGCACACAGACACTGCTCATTGCTCCGAGCTGTGTCATTTCATCCACAGGACTGGCGCAGGGCAAGCCAGTGCCGCTTCAAGCAGAGCCACTGACGCAATGGCAGACCATCCCGGACACATGCTCAACTCCAGTCACTTGGACCTGTACCGTGCACGTCTGCTGCATGTACTGGGGGCACTGCCGTTGGCAGTGCTGCGGATCAGTTACCGGCTGGGCTTCCGCCTTGCGAACGTCAAATGCGTTCAGCCTGTGTTGCATTGTCGCTCGTGCATATTCGAGTGGACCATGGATGTCTGCCTCTCCAACGTAACGGTAGCTGACCTGGATTTTGACGTGTGTGTGCGCCCCCTGCTGGCCCACGACCAGGAGTGTCACCTTGATGCCCGTTTATGACATGCCTGGATGTTTGGCATGCATGCTGGCAACTGGACCTGGGAGATTGCACGAGTCGTCGTGTGCAGTGACCACATTGAGCCGCTCCCCGATTGGGCTTTGATGCAAATTGGGGCCAGGGGTTGGAGTCAGCACATCTGTCCGGGACAGCTGATGGATTACGTCACCGACATGTTAGATGTGGTGGACAATGATCTCTCATTGGAAATGTTGGCCTACGCTGCTGCACTCGCGTTCATGGACGAGTGACAAGGTACCTGCAGCCACAACTGGATGTGACCCATTGCACGTGTCCCGACGCCTGGTTGCATGTTGAGGATCTGGTCACATGTCCCAAGACGACAGTGGACATGGCTGCATTGGCCTGGACTCCTGATCCATGCGCGGACAACCAACGCGGGTTGGCACTGACTTGTGTTGGTGATGGACTCCCCCGGGGTGGACATGGGCGCTTTCAAACGTTCCTCATTCAGACATGCTGCTGCATTGGTCTGCATGTCGTGGCACTTCTCTTGACCGTACTGACACGCACTTGTTGATAAAGTTTCCGCATTTTCACTTGTCTCCAACTGTGTTGAGTCTTGATTTGTATGCCAATGTGTGTGTCACGGCCTATCTGGGTCCCTGCCATACGTGCATTGCTACCCCATCAGGGCTGTGGGTTTGTACTTGTGCATTATCATGTCCCTGTTTCGTGCTTTGCCAGATGCGTATGGCCATTTACCGGCCACAAGCGGGTGCACTTGTGTCCTGTGTTCGGTTGTGCAAATGTTGCTGTTTGTACCACATTGTGTTCGATGTTGGGGTGCTCTGCTTCCTATGTGTGTGTGCTGCATTGTGTGTGAGATGTCCCTTCAGCTCTGATTTAGCTCACCCTTCTCCCTTTCAGGCAGTGTGGTTTTCACTTCTGTGCTTGTTCAGTGGTGTGATATTGCCGGGTTGTGTGACTTGTGCTCTTGGTTGGTGTTGTTACTCTTGGGCATGGTTTGTCTGCAGTTGTGCTGTGCTCACTTATGCATGTGTGCCATTGTGCCCATCTCCCCCCGTCCCCCTAGTCCCTGGTCGTTCCTCTCCCTGTTGCTGTTGTGTCTGTTGATTTTGGGCAGTTTCCGGTCCCCGGGTCCTGCCACCATCTCCAGACTGATGTGGTGGACACCATTTCCTCCATGTCATCCAGCTCCTGGTGTGGCGCTGGGCTCCCACCTCCGGTGTGCATTGCTGACTTCTGGTTGTTGGCGTGTTTCTGCTTGTTTGTGCGTTTCGCATCATTCCAGCTGTTCTGGTTTTCTTCCATTGTCCTCCTCTGCTCTCCGGCTGCATTCACCTTGTCCATGATGGCCTGCCATGTACAATGTTTTGTTGCCAATGGGGCTTGTGGGGTTGTGTACTGGCTCCGGTTGCCTCCATTGTGCTTCGCTGTTGTTTTCTGTTTGGTTTGTCTTTTTTTTTCAGGCTTTTGTTGTGCTTATTCCCGCCTGCCGTGTGTGTGTCACGGGCCTGGCGCTGCTTATCGCTGCTTCCTCATCGCGGATGGGCTCATCGCACGTTTTTGGGTGTTGAGGTTTGTGTTTTTATCTCCGTCGAGGTGGTTGTATCGCGGACATTGGGCGCGTTTTCGGCAGACTATCGCATGGTACCGCTGTGTTGTGAATTCCACGTTAACACTGGGTTATTTTCCCACGATAGGCTGCGATGTGTAAAGTTGAGTTAACATTTTTTGGAGATGTTTAGCGCACGTTCTTGTGAATATACCCCAGAGTGTGGTTCCCTCAGCTTGATGAATTGAAAATGTGCCACATTTGTAACTTTTTGTCTCCCAAAGTGACACAGCACCCAGTGACAATGCCTGGCCTAACTGCTCATGCCTGGGAGAGAGTTGTAGCAGCTTCTTTGGCCTCTAGCTAATAGACATCATCTCATGGTAATCATTAATGAGTATACACTTTTTTCACTGGTGGAAGACTTATCCTTGACAACCCATGACAAAGTCAGAGATTGGCTTGATTACATCTTTGCAACATGGGGCATTCCTGAATTCCTCAAACTTGACAATGACCCGCCATTCAATAGCAAATAGTTCAAAGAATTTCTGGGCCAACTCAATGTAAAACATCAAAAGAGTACACCTCTCTGTCCCCAAGCCAATGGTGTCGTTGAGTGATTCATGGACACCCTCAAGACGCTGATTCAACGAGCATCGATGGAAGGAATCGATCTGAACCAAGCTGTGTGTCAGGCCCTACAGTCCTATTGATCATCTCCTCACTTCACGACTGGTGACAGTCCAACCACTTTGCTATTTGAGAGAGCCAACAGAACTGCAACTACCTCAATGGACATCAGATTGATCAGTAAATACGGACAACGTTCATATCACCGATGCTGTTCAAAAGAGCAAAATTGAAACATATGCTGACAAGCGCCGGCGTGCCGAGGAAATAGTCTTTGACAAAGGAGACTGGGTTCTGGTTAAACAGAGACAGAAACAAAAAACAGGCACTCCATTTGACACTGACCCTTTGTGGGGTATATCGTGCAAAGGACACATGGTGACAGCCCATTGTCCCAGAAAGTACATCACATGGGACACATCACATATTAAACATCTATCTCAACAGTTGTCAACTCCTAAGACTACATGTGAGGCGACCCCGCTTACAAGACTCGCTCAATCGTCTGAGCCTGTGCCACTGTTACTCAGTCAGAGTGGACTTTGTTCATCTCAGGGTACCTGAGCCAGCAGACAAGTGTGAGCCCCTCGCTTGCCGACTAATTGAGGAAATGTGATTTCTTAATGATGCCTGCTACTTTGTTTTTACCAAAGGGGGAGATGTAGTTTATTGATGATGTACACACTAGAGCCCTTGCAGTTCTGGGCACACTCTGAACAGGAATTACATAATATGCTGGGAGGTGTTAAGGTGTGGTTAATGGAAGTATGATGTTATCGTGCAGTGTGTGATTGTATGTTGGAAAGTAAAGACATCTGTGAATCAGCTCCATGTACGGCGTAGTTCATTTACATGCTCCAGGGCTGAGGAAGATGCTACAGTACCTATTCCAAGGAGTTCAAGGCTCCCATTTACTATCTGCTATTAGCAGGTCATAAATAGGAGCAATGGCTCACCTATGATGGTGGAGGGAGGGGATCTGGAGGTTAGTGGAGGAAAAGGAAAGATTTGTTTCTGATCGGGAGAAGATTGCATGCTCTACCCTTTCCAAAAAGAAAAACCTTTGCCAGAGACCAGGGGAACAGACTTGTCTACAGCTGCAGCCAAAGCAACATGCAATTTTACCAGCTGGAGCAATCCGGATATTAAAATTGGTTCCAGTGTTTCCTCATCTTGGAAAACCAGCAGAGAGAACACCAAGCCAGTAGTTAGCAGGCGGAGTGAAATTCCATATGGCAATTCTGCTCACCCGTACTTATAAACAGGTCCTTAGTGTGTTGTGCAGAATTACCTTCCTACATATCTCCATAAGACTGCTTAGTGATAAAAAAAGAACTGAACGACAGTGTGAGGAAAGAGAAAGCTCCTGATTCATGTGTATGAACAAGTGTGCTGTAACGCCTACACCAATGCATCTGAAAGTATCCTCTTTTTTTGCAGACTGCTCACTTCAACGAGGAATGTACCCCCGAGCACTATCTAGCATCACGATCACATTGTATGAGAATGGTCCATCTAATTTCTAATGTTCCCTCTTGTTCCAGGTCCCTGTCTCTGTGACATCCTTCTCCAAGCTCTCTCCTCTTGTTTTAGCCACTCTGAGCGTCTGTGCAGACATGCAAAACTGTGTTAGTGCTGTCAAAGATGGGCTTCTATAAAGTGTGCTGAACTTGGGGAATCTGGTCCAGCATCAACTTTGCTAGCCAGATACACTTTGAGATTCCATACACCAGCCCATTTTCCTCCTCAAACATCAGGCAAAGTGGCTTTTCACCACCACAAAATCTCAGTGCAAGCCTACCATCCTGTCTAAATCTAACAATGAACTAACTCCCTTGTCTTCACCAGCCTGACCTCTGCGCCACGCCAACCTTCATCTTCTCACTGTTCCCAGAACTCACCAATTCTACCAAGACCAAAACATCAATGCATTTTTCACATCTGATTGGATCAACCTAAGTGCCAAACTAGGACACTTGGACAATATAGGCACTGGATTCTTTGAGCGTATTTCCACATATGTATGTCACTAGCACTTACATATAACAATTGGGTTGTTCAGAACATATATTTGCAAGTGATTTCTAATGATTCCCTTCATATTTCTCTAGCCTTTTTAAGTATTGAAAAATCAAAAGATCTAATAAATATGTTGTCTTCAGTGAAAAGACAGTGTACTCCACTATTGATTTGTCTCTTTTTGTCTGTTTTACTTGCATATGAATAATGCATAGTCACATAAGAGCTGAATCTGTTAATAACTCATGGATCTGTGTTTTTTTTTTTTTTAAATAGATTCTTCAGGACCATCGTTCTGTTGTTACGTTTTAATAGCAGCCACAGAGAAACACAACAAACTACACCAAGGAGTCTTTATGAGAGGATTACCAAGAAGAGGAACGAAGAAAATAATCAGAACACACACCAGTCTGTATAAGGGTCCAAATTAGTTGTGGAGTGTCATTTTTTCAGACATACTACACATTTCAATGACTGAGATACAATTATATTTCATGTATTGGCTTTGCTTCTACCTTTAACTGTCTTTCAGCTCTTTTGAAAGCGCACAGAGGTCTGTTCTCTATTAAGCGTCTTGTCATTTTCCCTGCTGTGTCCTTCGCTTGCACCCTGTGTACCTGATGGTGCCTGCTGGCTTCCGTGGGATTCGTCCACATTTATTTGCTGTTCACCGAGATTATTGTTTATTCACCCACTCCTTTTCTAAATTGGTGAGCAAGGCTATGTTTATTTCAGCCTGATGTCTCAGGGAGCGAACAGTGACCTACAGCACGCAACTCTGTCATCGCATGCTCTTTGGGTTAATGTTCATTTAAGAGTTTTGAGACCCGGGGCCCTATTATAGAAAGTGCCCGGGGGGGCACAACGGGCATGTGCACCCACTTTGCACGCCCCCGGGGCACTTTGGTATTACAGAAAGGGTCGCAGATGTTTGTGCTGCCTTTTCTATAATACAGATAGCGCTGGTATACATATAGCGCCAGTGCAATCACCAGAGGGTATTCCCTCATTTGCATGGGGTCCCGCCCCATGCACATGAGGGAATCTATTTGCCTCTGTGCCCGCGCCGTATTATACACGCGTGCACAGAGGCAAAGAAGCTGTCAGGAGGCGCACCCTGATAGCAGCCCTCTGGAAGAGGGGAAAGGGAGTCCAATGGACCCCCCCAGACATATGATGGAGCAGGGTAAATGAAAATTTTTTAACCTCCTAATATTTTCGTAAAATAATTAATAAACATGTTCGTTTAAGTAAATAACCAACAATGTATGTTACATGTTAAGGGTTAAAGGTAACACGCTATCCCGTGTGCAAATTAATTGACTTATAATTGTTTACGTGTCTAACATAACATAATATTTGCGTACTAATTAAATAATAAACGCATGATCTGTGCTTTTAAATAAAACGTGTGGTTGCAAAATAAAGCGATGGTAAGTAAGGGACAGCTTTATATGTTGCTTTTGCTAGGTAATACCTAATTGGGGTACGTAGAAAGACGGGAGGAAACGAAAGGGTTTATATTTCTTTGTTTTAACAATATTTTGTTTATCTTTGAAAATAGTGCGCTTAGGCCTGTCGAGCAGCAATATAAAATGGCCGCAAGTTGCTAGAGTACGCATGAGCGAGAGACCATGTGATAGAGGAGAGAGGCTGTGGAAAAGAGATGATCACGTGCTGATGCTGAGAGGCTAAGATGGAAGTATGGTCAAGGCTGTTGTGACCTTTCTGAGCAGATGTGTGCCAAGATGATCAGCAAGAAGCGTGAGAAGTCCAACTGAATCAATAGACGGAACAGTGAAACCTAAAATGTAACAGAAAAAGATACAATTTGGACTGATCGAAACGGATGAGCAATTGCATGAACTGTGGGAAACGATGCTTGCATGGACATTCTACATGGAACTGGTTAACACCAGGAAGTTTGATTAAAATGTATATGGGCCTGAGTTTTGACCAATGAGAAAGAATCACGCCATGAAGAAGAAACATTTTATGCTGTAAGCTAGAATTAGGGTATAAGAAGACCTACTCTTGGTGGGAGGGGAGAGAATGCTGGAGAGTAGATGCTGCGTTAGATGCTGTGGGAGAGGCTGCAGGAGAAGTTGTTGGAGAGCAGATACTGGAGAAGTTAGATGCTGTAGATGGGTGAAGTTGCGGTTGCTGATGCTGCTGCTGTTATTTCCCTTTTCCAGTTGAGTATAAAGATGCTGCTTTAGGAGAGCTTTTCCTGATAGATTTTTATTTTAGAATTATTAGATTTTCCCCAGATAGATAGATAGATTGATCTTTAGAGTTCTTATTATGATAACCTTATTTTTCCGTCTAATAAATATGCATTGCAATTTCAAATTATTCTTATATTGATGATAAATGTAATGATCTGAATAATAAGCTTAACCTCATTTCCTGCATTCAAAACTTTATATAAACTTTATTATTCTTTAAACAAATGACTCAGTGATTCTTTAGCTCAATGATTAAAAATGAAATGTTAAAGAGTTTATTGTGATTGAGCTGGTCTTAATCACCATCAACTGATTCCTACTAGTTGGTACATCGACCAATGAGCGGAATACCTTAAAAGCAAATGAGAAATATTATGTCATGATAAAAGGGGTATCCCGTCTCCTTCCAGCGAATCGTTTTTCTCCTAGGTTCATGACGGAGGAAATCCAGGGAACAAATGAGTAAGTGAATGTATATGCGGTGTTATGGGCCCCACAGTCATATGGATATAGTGTGTGTGTTAGAGGAATAGTTGAACCTGGATGACCAAAGCATAATAGGAGAATTATTTTTATTGTTAGCGCTGGATCAGATTTCTTGGTAGCAGAGGATGGTTACTATAGATTAGTTTGGTGATTATTGATTATTGATTTTTGATTATTGATAAGTTCATGTCTAACACTTTTTGTTGAGTCGCGTTATGTTATATGTAAGTTTTCACGCTTCCGGGAAGTAGGAAGTGGAACACGTGTGGCAAGAGAAGTCGCATGGAATTGTACACTGTCTGAGTTCATTTTTGGTAATAACACAGGTTGTGTTATAATAGGGACATTTTGCGTATAAAAGGTGTGTAAGTGAAATAGTGATCGGTTTTCTTGTGAAACTCTGGCCTTAATTCTCAGGAGCAGTATAGTCTCCACATGTGTTTTATCCCCAGAGAAACGGGTTACTGATTGCTTGAAAGAAGGGTAAGGTAGAGGGAAGTGCTACTTTATCGGCGAAACTGAAAATTCTGTGGTATGGTAGAGGTAAGCGCTGCCTACTGGAAAATACAGAATTCTTGTGTAAATGGTCAAAGCTATCTTTTCGGTTTAGCGAATCAGACAATGGAAATGTGTTTTAAATGTTGTAACTAATGAAGAATTGTTGTACAAGAAATTGCCGATAAATTTTGTAAAGGAGGGGTTAAGAGCAGAAGTGACGTAGACAAGAGTCGCGCTGGGATTGGACAGTGCGATAGTCACATGAGAACAGGAGCAGAACTGACATAGACAAAAGCTGCGCTGGGATTGGACAGTGCGCCGTAGACAGAAATCGCTCTGATTGGAGCTTTGGTATGAGTCGCACAAGGATTGGTTGAATAGCCTAGTGACGCGGAAGTTTGTGATTGGAGTGTTGGTGTGAGTCGCGCTAGTATTGGTTGAAATAACGCATAGAGAACAGTGTTGAATTGCGGATCGTTTAAGGAGAAAAAGGTTGTGAATCATGTCGTACTATGAGTATGGTAAAGAGAAAACGTCATGGATGTCGAAAGTTAAGAACTTCTTTAAGAAAGACAAAAAGGTAGTGACTAGAGAGGGACAAATAATTCCTCCGCCGAAATCACCAGCTTCGCATATGATGCTGAAATATGGATATCATACATGCATATGGTTAGAAAATTGGACAAAATACACCAAGAATGATGGAGCATTGGCTTTCCCTGAGAATGGTTCATTTAATGTAGCCGTACTACGGAATTTGAGAGAAAAGATGGTAATGTTAGAACCTAGACCTAGACCGACACAGTTTGAAGCTTTAACGGAATGGGAAGATGAGATGTATGAGCGAGAGAGATTGAGAGGATTAAAGAATCATGAGTTTTTGCCTGGAAGGTTGTGGGGAGTAAATCATGAGGACAGAGTAAAGCGTTGGAGATATGCTAACATGACAGGAGGTTTGTTTCCAGCTTTTACAGTTGAGGAAGAAGCAAAGAGAAAGTGTACAGAGAAAAGAAACATGTAGTGGTAGAAAAGTATGTGTATGGTGGTAGTGAAACAGATGACGAATTGCTGGAAGATATTTTAAACAGAAACCCACCTCCATACCAACAGACTTCTGCGGTGGTGACACCTAATGCACCGCCAATGGAAACTGGGAGGAATAAAAAAAACGAACGAAGAAATGAAACAAATAGGTCACAAGAACCATTTAAAACTTCACAAAATGAAGAGATAGAAAGTGACAATGCAACTGAATTAGCAAAAACGACAAAAGAATTGACTGAGAAAATAAGAGAATTGACAAAGAATATGGAAGCTGTAACTGTACCAGTAACGATAGGTCCAGTAATGCCAATTTTTGAGAATAAGAAAATTAATGAACATTCCTTTGTGATTCCCATGAATTCATATTTGCAAAGAAAAAGAGAAGGGATGGAACTGAATAATGAAGGTGCACACAATTTGGCTAGTACCTATAGACCAAGCCCACCTACAAATTTGACGATAAATGAGAATGAGATTAGGAGAATGCCTATGGTGACAGAGTCCGCATCAGGAACACCAGAAAGAAGCAGCGATTGGATAGAATTAAATAGTACGCCTGTAGGTCCGACTCCAGATGAGTTAAACGAATGGATGAACGCGCTAAAAACAAAAGAACCGGAAGAGAAACCATTAGATGTAATTAGGTTGAAAATAGACATGGAAGAATTGATTTTGGGAGCAATTGGAACAGAAAAATAAAAAAATTATGAGGATGATGAGATTATGTTTTTGTGCAAGAGTCTTACTTGGAGAGCTAGAAATTTACATGACAAATTGGAAGAGACAGCAAATGAACTAGGAGTGGAATTTGTGAAAGTGAGAACGTTGCAGAAACCATACAGAGTAGATTTTTATGAGAAAGACAGAGAATTTGAACACATCAGGAAGACTGACCCAAATAAAAGAGTTGATTGTTTTATTAAGAAAATGGGGTGATGTGGATAGATGGAGAAATAGATGGTCAAAGAGGAATGAGAAAACAACAGATAAAGCATCTTTGGCTTTTGCAGTGACAGATAGGAACCAGTTGTTAGGGAGTACCCGATGAGAGAAACTCCAGGTGGTAGTTATGTGCATGTTCCATGGACCCCTGACCTTGACTGGTAGGTCGCTCCCCCACCACACAGCTCCGTCTGTGTGCCCTGCTGCTGCCCCTGATTGTTCTCGTTTTTCCTTTCTGTGCCCCCTTGCTGCCCCTGATTGTGCTCGTTTTTCCTTTCTGTGCCCCCTTGCTGCCCCTGATTGTGCTAGTTTTTTCCTTTCTGTGCCCCCTTGCTGCCCCTGATTGTGCTCGTTTTTCCTTTCTGTGCCCCCTTGCTGCCCCTGATTGTGCTCGTTTTTCCTTTCTGTGCCCCCTTGCTGCCCCTGATTGTGCTCGTTTTTTCCTTCTGTGCCCCCCTTGCTGCCCCTGATTGTGCTCGTTTTCCTTTCTGTACCCCCTTGCTGCCCCTGATTGTGCTCGTTTTTCCTTTCTGTGCCCCCTTGCTGCCCGATTGTGCTCGTTTTTTCCTTTTTGTGCCCCCCTTGCTGCCCCTGATTGTGCTCGTTTTTCCTTCTGTGCCCCCTTGCTGCCCCTGATTGTGCTCGTTTTTCCTTTCTGTGCCCCCCTTGCTGCCCCTGATTGTGCTCGTTTTCCTTTCTGTGCCCCCTTGCTGCCCCTGATTGTGCTCGTTTTTCCTTTCTGTGCCCCCTTGCTGCCCCTGATTGTGCTCGTTTTTCCTTTCTGTGCCCCCTTACTGCCCCGGATTGTGCTCGTTTTTTCCTTTCTGTGCCCCCCTTGCTGCCCCTGATTGTGCTCGTTTTTCCTTTCTGTGCCCCCTTGCTGCCCCTCATTGTGCTAGTTTTTCCTTTCTGTGCCCCCTTGCTGCCCCTCATTGTGCTAGTTTTTCCTTTCTGTGCCCCCTTGATGCCCTGATTGTGCTCGTTTTCCCTTCTGTGCCCGTTTCCCGCCGCTGCGCCTGCGGCCCCGCCCCCTCACTGCCCATTCGCTGCCCCATTCCCTGCTCCTCCCTCCCACCTCCCCATTTATGGCGGCCGCTGCGTGGTGAAGAGAGCGACCCCTGACCTTGACTGGTAGGTCGCTCCCCCACCACACAGCTCCGTCTGTGTGCCCTGCTGCTGCCCCTGATTGTTCTCGTTTTCCTTTCTGTGCCCCTTGCTGCCCCTGATTGTGCTCGTTTTTTCCTTTCTGTGCCCCCTTGCTGCCCCTGATTGTGCTCGTTTTTTTCCTTTCTGTGCCCCCCTTGCTGCCCCTGATTGTGCTCGTTTTTCCTTTCTGTGCCCCCTTGCTGCCCCTGATTGTGCTCATTTTTCCTTTCTGTGCCCCCTTGCTGCCCCTGATTGTGCTCGTTTTTCCTTCTGTGCCCCCTTGCTGCCCCTGATTGTGCTCGTTTTTCCTTTCTGTGCCCCCTTGCTGCCCCTGATTGTGCTCGTTTTTCCTTCTGTGCCCCCCTTGCTGCCCCTGATTGTGCTCGTTTTCCTTTCTGTGCCCCCTTGCTGCCCCTGATTGTGCTCGTTTTTTCCATTCTGTGCCCCCCTTGCTGCCCGATTGTGCTCGTTTTTCCTTTCTGTGCCCCCTTGCTGCCCCTGATTGTGCTCGTTTTTTCCTTTTTGTGCCCCCTTGCTGCCCCTGATTGTGCTCGTTTTTCCTTTCTGTGCCCCCTTGCTGCCCCTCATTGTGCTAGTTTTTTCCTTTCTGTGCCCCCTTGCTGCCCCTCATTGTGCTAGTTTTTTCCTTTCTGTGCCCCCTTGATGCCCTGATTGTGCTCGTTTTCCCTTCTGTGCCTGTTTCCCGCCGCTGCGCCCCTGCGGCCCCGCCCCCTCACTGCCCATTCGCTGCCCCATTCCCTGCTCCTCCCCATTTATGGCGGCTGCTGCGCGGCCGCGCCTAAGGCGGGCCCGTCTGCGCCCGTCCGCGCCGTGACCGCGCCCGGCGCCAGACCCCCTGGTCCGGGCATCCCCCGCGCCCGCCACATCAACAGACGCCGATACGACGCCAGCACCCTCCACGCACTCAACCCCGGAAAAGATCACGCCTGCTACCAGGCCACCCCCGGGACCCAAGGGCCCTTCACCTGCCGGAACTGCAGCTTCGCCAGCACCCGCCCCGCCAAACCACCGCCCAGGAAAGAACCCAACTACCTCAGATGCAGCCTCCTCAACACCCACTCCGCCCGCAAACACGCCATCGAACTCTGGGACCTTCTCGACTCAACCTCCCCAGACGTCGCATTCCTGACGGAGACCTGGCTGAATCCCACTTCAGCCCCCGACATCGCCATTGCCATCCCGGACGGATACAAGATCACCTGCAGGGACCGCACCAACGGAGTCGGAGGAGGCATCGCCATCGTCCACAGGAACACCCTCAGAGTCTCAACCAACACCGACGACACCCTCAGCACCGCCGAACACATGCACTTCCAGATCCACACCGATCCCAACACCACCCTCAGAGGAACCCTCATCTACAGACCCCCGGACCCCGACCACAGTTCAGCGATTCCATCGCTGACTTCGTCAGCACACACGCCATCGCCTCCACGGACTACATCCTCCTCGGGGACCTGAACTTCCACCTCGAGAACAACAAGGACACCAACTCCACCACCCTGATCGACAACCTCGCCACCCTCGGACTCAGACAGCTCGTGACTACACCCACCCACGCCGCCGGCCACACGCTCGACTCCATCTTTTCCGCAAGCCCACACGTCTCCTTCAACCACACCTCCGAACCCCACTGGACTAACCACCACTGCATCCACTTCACCTACAGGAAGCCCACCACGCACCACCGCACCGAACAAATGCCTCGCTGCTGCTGGAGCAGAGTCACGGAAGACCAGCTAACCACAACCCTCGCCCTGAGCCCACCCGCCGAACCCTCCGACCCCGACACCGCCGCCCGCAACCTCAGACAGTGGATCGACGACTGCGCCAACACCCTCGCCCCGCTCAAGAATCCACCCAACAGCCACACCAGCAAGAAAGCCACCTGGTTCACCAAAGACCTCCAGGCCTCCAAACGAACATGCCGAAAACTGGAGAAGATCTGGCTCCACGGAAGCGGACAGCTACGCCGCCCACAAGAGCGCCACCCGCAGTCACCATCACCTCATCAGATCCGCCAAAAGGGCCTCACTCAAAGACCGCCTAGACAACAACGCACACAACAGCAAAGAGCTCTTCAACATCGTGAAGGAACTCTCCAACCCCAGCTCCAACACCAACGACATCCAGCCGTCGCGAGACCTGTGCGACTCACTGGCCACCTTCTTCCACCGCAAAATCGCCGACATCCACGACAGCTTCAACACCACGACCGCCCCGGCAACCACCGAGACCACTGCCCCCACAACCACCAACCGCCTGCTCTCCTGGACCAACATCAACGACGAGGACACCAGCGAGATCATGAACACCATCCACTCCGGTTCACCGCTAGACCCGTGCCCTCACCACATCTTCAACAAAGCCAGTACAGCCATCGCGCCCCAACTCCGGAAAATAATCAACATCTCCTTCGAGACAGCAACCTTCCCGGAAAGCTGGAAGCACGCCGAGATCACCGCCTTACTCAAGAAACCCAAGGCAGACCCCAAGGACCTCAAGAACTTCCGACCCATCTCTCTGCTCCCGTACCCCGCGAAGGTCACCGAGAAAATCGTCAACAAACAACTGACCCGCTACCTCGAGGAGAACAACATCCTGGACCCTTCCCAGTCCGGCTTCCGCAGCAACCACAGCACCGAAACCGCCCTCATCGCCGCCACCGATGACATCAGGACCCTGCTAGACAACGGAGAAACAGCAGCCCTCATCCTCCTGGACCTATCAGCCGCCTTCGACACGGTCTGCCACCACACACTACGAACACGCCTTCACGACGCCGGGATCCAAGAGAAGGCCCTGGACTGGACCACATCCTTCCTTTCCGGCAGAACACAAAGCGTCCGCCTCGCCCCTTCCGATCCAAGGCCACCAAGATCATCTGCGGCGTACCCCAAGGCTCCTCCCTCAGCCCAACGCTGTTCAACATCTACATGGCACCCCTCGCCCACGTCGCCCGACAGCACAACCTCAACATCATCTCCTACGCCGACGACACCCAGCTGATCCTCTCCCTCACCAAAGACCCTCACACCGCCAAAGCCCACCTCCACGAAGGAATGAAGGCCGTCGCCGAATGGATGAGGACCAGCCGCCTGAAGCTGAACTCGGACAAGACGGAGGTCCTCATCCTTGGTTCCAACCCTTCAGCCTGGGACGACTCCTGGTGGCCAACATCACTGGGAACAGCCCCACCACCCACCGACCACGTACGCAACCTAGGGGTCATCCTCGACCCCACCCTCTCCATGACTAAGCAGGTCAACGCCGTTTCCTCATCCTGCTTCAACATCCTCCGAATGCTCCGCAGGATCTTCAAGTGGATCCCCACCGAAACAAGAAAAACAGTCACCCAGGCCCTCGTCACCAGCAGGCTGGACTACGGAAACGCCCTCTACGCAGGAACGACGGCTAAGCTCCTGAGACGGCTGCAACGCATCCAGAACGCCTCTGCACGTCTTATCCTCGACATCCCCCGACGCAGCCACATCACACCCCACCTGAGAGACCTGCACTGGCTCCCTGTCAACAAGAGGATAACCTTCAAGCTCCTCACCCACGCACACAAAGCACTCCACAACTCCGGACCAGCCTACCTCAACAGACGACTCAGCTTCTACACCCCCACCCGCCAGCTCCGCTCGACCAGCCTCGCCCTCGCCACAGTCCCCCGCATCCGGAAAACGACCGCCGGCGGCAGATCCTTCTCCCACCTCGCCGCCAAGACCTGGAACACCCTCCCCACCAACCTCCGACAGACCCAAGACCTACTGGCCTTCAGAAGACTCCTCAAGACCTGGCTCTTCGATCAGTAGCAGCACCACCCCCCTCTTCCCCCAGCGCCTTGAGACCCTCGCGGGTATGTAGTGCGCTTTATAAGTGACATGATTGATTGATTGATTGATTGACCAGACAGGATATACTGTCGTTTACAAATGACTTCCCAAAATTGAGAGAGAAACCAGTAGAATGGTACAGACAAGTGGAAAGATTTGTTAAAGTGTCAAAAGTGCTGTGGATAGATCTGGATGGATTGTTTGATATAGTAGTGCCAGCTGATTTGTGGACAGAATGTAAGATTACTATTGATTGGCCAACTGTAGAATATCCAAGGGATGCTAAAACAGGAGCGCCAGGTCCAGAAGTGATGAGGAAGTACGACCAAGTAGTTACCTTTTTGAAGAATAAAATTCCACCAAAAGAAACAGATTGGGTAAAAATAGACAGAACAACGCAGGAAAGCAAAGAATCAGTGCACGCCTATTATGAGAGATTGTTGTTGGTCTTCAAACAGTATAGTGGTTATGAGACACTGAATGAGAAGGATATGAGTCATTTTGTATATAGGTTTGTGTATGGATTAAAACCAGAGATAAGTGAAATGATTAAGCAGCACTTGATTGGTTGGCAGAATAGCACAGTGGATGAGGTTTTGAGATATGCTAAGTATTGCAGTGATGAAATTGAGAGTAGACAGCGTAAATTGAAAGAAAAGGCCATGTGGGCGCAGGTGAAAGTTGCAGAGAAGCAAGAAGCTCAATTGAGTAATACTGGTAATGAAACAGGACAGGTTAAATCCCGACCTAATATAGGTAAAGGAAAAGGACAAATGAGTATAGATGAGGCAAAGAAAAAGTGGCCATGCCACAACTGCGGAAAGCTAGGACATTGGAGAAAGCAGTGTAAATTTCCTCCAAAACCTAATGTGGAAAATCAATCATTAAATTCACAGGTGCAGAGTGAGGTTGTTACTCAACAAGGTCAGGTGCCACAACCACCACTTCCCAAGAGTGTTAACCAACAGAAATACAGTGCAGAAACAGGATTCTACGGAGGAGAACAGGTAACACAGTTGCCGCGTGCAGCTGCAATTTCTCAAAATTGGTTACGACAGGATGAGGATGACACGGATGAAAGTTCCTGACGGTCCCTAGGAGAGGGGGAAGAGTGCGTGCTTGGCGCAACTCTAGAGGTAGATCAGTCTGGTCCATTTGTGGATGGAGAAGTGAATGGTGCAAATGTAACATTCCTTGTTGACACTGGAGCTACCCGTTCTACTGTTAGGTCAGTGGAAATTCCAAACCTTCCTCTCTCAGGTGAACATATCCAAGTAGTTGGAGTTTCGAATCAGCAAATTAAAACGCCTCTTACTAAATTAGTGAAGGTAAGAATTGGTCCATTTAGCGAAATGCACCGATTTGTGGTATGTGATTGTAGTCCCGTGAACCTTTTAGGACGCGATTTATTGTGCAAGATGAACTGCACTATCTATTGTACCCCAGACGGAATTGCATTTCAGACTCCAGATGAGGATGTGCTGTATAAAATGACAATGGTGAATTTAGAACCAGAAGTAAATGGTTTGTTTCCTGTATTTGATGCAGAGAAAATCCCAATTGAATTGAAAAGGACAGTGAAAGAAGTAGTGTGGGACTTTACAGGAGAAGATGTAGGATTAATGAAAGGAGTAGATCCCGTTAAAATAACAGTGAAAGAAGGAACGAGTTACCCAAATACGCCCCAGTATAAATTGACTCCAGAAATAATTGAAGGAATAACGCCAGTAATAAATAAAATGATTGAACAAGAGATTCTAAAAGAAATCATGAGCAGTCCATGTAATTCGCCAATAATGGGACTGAAAAAGCCAAACGGAACATATAGAATTGTACAGGATTTGAGGAAGGTAAACAAAATTGTTGTGCCTTGTTGCCCAATAGTACCGAACCCTGCTGTGATTCTATACCAGATTCCACGTGAAGCAGAATGGTACACAGTAATTGATTTATGTCATGCATTTTTCTCTTTTCCATTGCATCCAGATAGCCAGCCATTATTTGCGTTTAGGTTTGGAGAGCGTATTTTGGCATGGTGCCGAATTCCTCAAGGGTACACAGAAAGTCCCTCAATCTTTAATCAGATCCTAAAGAAATCATTGGAAGATCTAAGAATGCCAGAAAAGTCAGTAATGGTTCAGTATATTGATGACCTACTGGTGGCATCAAAAACGAAAGAAGCATGTGTCAATGATACAATTGCTTAGCTGAATCATTTAGCAAAAGAGGACATAAAGTGTCCCCTTCAAAATTGCAGTTTTGTCAACGAGAAGTCCAGTATTTAGGGCATAAAATTGAGAAAGGAGTGCGAAAGGTAACGACTGAAAGAATAAAAATGATTCAAGGAATGAGAGCTCCAATGACACAAAGAGAGGTAAGAATGTTTTTGGGAATGGTGGGATATTGTCGACAATGGATAAGCGGTTTTTCACTGATTGCTAAACCATTGCAGAAACTGACAAAGAAGGATGTTAAAGATCCTTTTGAAATGAATGATGAAGAAATAAAAGCATTCAGAGAGCTGAAAAAGAAATTATGTGAGGCTCCAGCATTGGGAATGCCTGACTATGAGAAAGATTTTGAGCTGTATTGCAGTGAAAGAGATGGATGTGCATTTTCAGTTTTGGTACAGAGACATGGAACTATGAAAAGACCAATTGCATATTTTTCAGCTGTTTTAGACCCTGTAGCGAAAGCATTGCCTGGATGTTTGAAAGCAGTTGCTGCTACTTGTGTGAGTCTGGAACAGAGTGAAGGCATAGTGATGGGGTATCCATTGAGAGTGTATGTTCCCCATTCTGTGGAAATTCTTTTGACAAGAACGAAAACCCAATACATGACACACAGTCGGCTGACTAGGTATGAAAAGGTAATTTTGAGTGCAGATAATGTGACCATTGACAGATGTATGAATGTGAATCCTTCAACATCATTGCCAGATGAAGAGAGTGTGATTGAAATGGATGAAGTAGATCACGATTGTCTGAATGTGCTCGAATACTGTACGAAACCAAGGTCTGACATACGAGATGAGCCTTTGAAAGAATCAGATTACATTCTGTTTGTGGATGGCTCGTGTTTGAGAACGAGTGATGGAGTTCTAAGTGCAACATATGCAGTTTGTACAGTAGCAACTGTAATGGAAGCATCTTGTCTGAAAGGTGTACGGTCTGCCCAAGTCGCAGAATTAGTAGCTCTGATTCAAGCATGTAAGTTGGGAAGAAATGTACGGGTTACAATTGTGACAGATAGCCAGTACGGCTTTGGGGTTGTGCATGATTTTGGTCAGATTTGGTCACAAAGGGGTTTCTTGACGTCTGCAGGAACGCCCATTAGAAATGGAGATTTTGTGAAAAAGCTGCTTGAGGCGATACAGCTGCCTAAACAGATCGCTGTAGTGAAGTGCAATGCACATAAAAATGGGGAAGACTACATAACTGTTGGTAATAAATATGCTGACGAAATGGCACAGTACTGTGCAAAGAATGTGGTTTCTTTGAACAAATGTCGGGAAAGAGAGCATATTTCTTGTCCTTTGCTTTTTACTAACTCTATTGAAACATGGGATGAGGTGAGACAGTTACATGAAGCTGCAGAGGATGAGGAAAAAGATACCTGGATAAAAGCAGGATGTAGAAAACATGAAGAGACTGATGTTTGGGTTTATAGGGATGAGAGACCAGTTATGCCTGATAGCATGATTTCTGACATGGCACGGATGTACCATGGACAAGCCCATATTGGGAGAGATTCAATGATCAGACTTTTTAGACAAACATGGTATAATCCAAAATTCAGAGCCATAGCTGAGAGTCTTTGTCAGAGATGTCTTATTTGTCAACAGTTAAATCCAGGAAGGAAGACAGTAGTGAGTCTAGGAACAATAGGACGAGAAGGGGGTCCTTTCACTAGAATGCAAATGGGTTTTATTGAAATGCCACCTTGCAACAGACTAAGGTATGTCCTAGTGGTCGTCTGTTTGTTTTCCCGTTGGGTGGAGGCATACCCAACAAGAAGGAATGATAGTATTACGGTAGCAAAACTTATGCTGCGAGAATTAATTCCGAGGTATGGTTTTCCAGTCACGATTGAAACAGATAGAGGAACGCACTTCCAAAATGAATTAGTTAAACTGATTTGTGAAGCACTTAGTATTAAACAGAAACTACATTGTGCATACAGACCAGAGGCTTCTGGAATAGTAGAGCAAGTGAATGGAACAATCAAGAACAGGTTAGGAAAAATGTGTCAAGCTACAGGACTCAAATGGCCAGATGCTTTGCCATTAGTTCTAATGACAATCAGAAGTATTCCGGGAAGGAAAACTGGACTCAGTCCCCATGAAATAATTATGGGACGAGCCATGAGACAAGCACAAGTACCTGTCAACAAACTACTGACTATAACTGATGATCTGGTGCTGGATTATTGCAAAGGATTGGCTGATGTGGTGCGTTCTGTGTTTCATCAGGTTGGACCGGATGCGACCACGCTTGAAAGAAAACCAGCTCACGACTTGAATCCAGGAGATTGGGTTCGCATAAAAGTCCACCGGAGAAGAATCTGTTTGGTTCCTCGCTGGGACGAACCACGACAAGTGATCCTGGTGACGACCACTGCAGTCAAGTGTGCAGGAGTGAAACACTGGGTACATGCCAGTCACACCATCAGAGTTCCAGAACCTAAAGATCGACATGTGAGTCGACATCTGGAAGTATTGGATAACAGTTCAGCATCAGAAAGAGAAGAAGAAACAAACAGGGTGCCAGAACCTGAAGATCGACCTGTAAGTCGACATCTGGAAGACCCAACTACAAGTGCAACGACAGAAGAAGAAGGGGAAATAGAAGAAATAGCTGAAGTTCCAGAATTTGAAGATCGACCTGAAAGTCGACATCTGGAAATATCAGACACCAGTTCAGAATCTGATACAGAGCATTCAAATTGTGAAGAATTTCTAAAAAGAAATTGAAATTTTGGGAGCATAAGAGAAGAAACTGAGCCAGAAGATAGTGACAGTGAGCAACCAAGTACAAGTTGTGGTAAAAATCCTTCGGAGATAATATTAATAGATGAAGAAAGGAGAGTTTCAAACAAAAAGCTAGAAAAATCGGAAAATCCCGAGGAGCAGTAGGGACAGATAGTCAAACACAAGAACAGGGAAATTTAGAAGCAGATAGAGAGACTGACACAAATTCGGAAGAACATCGAGGAGGGACAGAAATAGGTGAACGAAGGAAGATAAGAAAAGAACCACAAGTAGAAGAAAATGAAATTATAAGTTTCAAAATAAGAGGAAATAACGAGAGAATTGAAACAGAGTCTGAAGAAAGTGGAGAAGAAAGAAATCAAAAACTAGAGACAAGAAAAAGAAATTGGAAAACAGAAAGAGAGGAAAAAGGGAGTGAAGCAAAAAGGCCAAGAAAAGGAGACAATTGGCCCAGCGAAGTAAGAAAATTAAGATACAGAATCATAAGGTTGGATGGGAAAAGTGCTGAACAAGTGAATGAAATAACAAGTCAAAGAGAGCAAGAAAAACAAGGTGGAAAACACTTGCAGAAAACGAAAAGAATAAAGAAGGTAAATCCGAAGTATAGATCGCCTGAATGGTTGTATCGTGCTTTGACTAGTCACAAAGAAGAAAGGAACACTCACGAAAACCAAGAACAAAGAAACCTGATGGGAGAAAGTGAAGTGCAACAAACCTGAAGAAGTTTAGATAGTTTCTACCGGATTTGACAAAACACTGGATTTGACGAGTTTACCGGATGTGACAAAGAGAGAATTCTGAGAAAGAATTAAAAGAAAGTACCAAGCAAAGTCAAAACATTTGAGTACAGAGTGGCAAATAAGTCATTTCTGAGGTGTAGTGACACAATTTTCTGGAAAACAAATAAATAAGGTTATAAAACAAAATGGAGAATACTAGAGATAGAAAATGTAAATGTGAGTTTTTAAGTAGATGGTGCAAGATGTGCTGTTTTTGTACAGGATTATTAATGACAGTATGGGTGGTTTTTAGCAATCACTATTCCAATTACTTTAGCTGTAGTAGAAATGTCTAATAACACTGAGAAAGAAAAAGGAGCTAACACTCAAGAGTCAGTTATTTTAAAGAGTAGTGCAGAATTACACAAGGACAAATCAATAACAGATTTTTCAAAAAATGTTTTTACTAAATTATTATATGATTATGTAGAAACAATGGATGTAAGAGATTGCTATGTTTGTATGCAGTTGCCTGCATCTGTAGCAGAGGGTGTGACTTATCATCACCTCCCTTTGACATATGGAATAACATGTAGCGTTTTAGCAAGTTTATTTTATAAAACAGGTAGATTAGAATATTATTACACTGACATAAATAAGATTTTTGCGAAAGTTTCTGTAGTTCCCGAGCTAAACAAAATAAAAGAGGGAAAAACGTTTGGTGAATATTTTTAGAAGATAAGATTTTAACATTAGATAGTATAATTAGATACAACCTTACCTGTGAGTTAAAGAAGGAAGAAAAGGTATTTTTAGAGATGGTTGAAGAGAGAAGAGTGAAATTTCAAAGAAAAGTGATAGAAGAGACAAAAACACCTCTTTGGGCGTTTGAGGAAGACAATCATGACAAGAAAAAGACAAATGCAGCTATGACTCTGGATTGGCCCCAACAGGGAAGGTTGTGCATTAGAAGAAATAAGACAAGATATGACAATTATTTTGTGGGTTCCAGTATTTGCCATGACAATTACCAAATTTTAGGCGGATGGGGATTTAAAGGGGGAAAAGATCCAATATTTCCAGGGATTTATTATGTTTGCGGAAATAGGGCTTATTATAGGTTGCCGGACCATTGGTATGGGTCATGTTACTTAGGCCTGGTCTTTCCAAAGATTTTTCATATGGATAGAAAAGAAAAAGGAACACACAAAATGATAAATACCTTTACACGTAGAAAAAGGGAAAGTTTTTCAGAAATAGTAGGTGACATTTTTGGAGCATTGATACCAGCAGTGGGAATATCTTTGAATGCATTTAGAATTCGGAAAATATCCACAGTGGTAGATCGTTTATCTACAGATACTGCTGGAGGGTTCTTGATGGTAAATACCGAGATGGTTGCCATGAGAGCTATGGTGATGCAAAATCGACTTGCCCTTGACATTCTTTTGGCAAAAGAAGGCGGAGTCTGTGGAATGCTGAAAGTCCAACATTGTTGCACTTACATTCCAGATAAAAGCGAAAATATACAGAAGTATATAACAAATATTACAAATTTGCACAAAGAACTTGTTCCACTGGAGGTTGAAAGTGCCTGGGGAAAACTTGGTAAAGGGTTTTCTTCAGTAATAAATTGGTTAACAAGAATGAGTGGATTAATAATAGGGAAAGTTATAATAATAGCAACCGTGATAATAATAATAATATTAGTACTGAAGCTTGCGATAACATGTATAAAGAGAAGAAGAAGGCAGAATAGAATAGAAAAAGAAAAAACGATAAACAGGGAAAAAGAGAGAGAAATGGGTGAAATAGAGTTAGAAGAAATAAAAGAGAACATGTACAAGAAAACAAAGAGACAAGTTGAAAGGGATACAGTTGTGTAAATTAACAAAAGCAAATGGATAAAAGATATATGCTGTCTGAGAAAATTGTATAACTTGGGTTTTGTGGTGATATTAAAAATCACCAAAGGGGGAGTTGATGGAGCAGGGTAAATGAAAAAATTTTAACCTCCTAATATTTTCGTAAAATAATTAATAAACATGTTCGTTTAAGTAAATAACCAACAATGTATGTTACATGTTAAGGGTTAAAGGTAACACGCTATTCCGTGTGCAAATTAATTGACTTATAATTGTTTACGTGTCTAACATAACATAATATTTGCGTACTAATTAAATAATAAACGCATGATCTGTGCTTTTAAATAAAACGTGTGGTTGCAAAATAAAGCGATGGTAAGTAAGGGACAGCTTTATATGTTGCTTTTGCTAGGTAATACCTAATTGGGGTACGTAGAAAGACTGGAGGGAAACGAAAGGGTTTATATTTCTTTGTTTTAACAATATTTTGTTTATCTTTGAAAATAGTGCGCTTAGGCCTGTCGAGCAGCAATATAAAATGGCCGCAAGTTGCTAGAGTACGCATGAGCAAGAGACCATGTGATAGAGGAGAGAGGCTGTGGAAAAGAGATGATCACGTGCTGATGCTGAGAGGCTAAGATGGAAGTATGGTCAAGGCTGTTGTGACCTTTCTGAGCAGATGTGTGCCAAGATGATCAGCAAGAAGCGTGAGAAGTCCAACTGAATCAATAGACGGAACTGTGAAACCTAAAATGTAACAGAAAAAGATACAATTTGGACTGATCGAAACGGATGAGCAATTGCATGAACTGTGGGAAACGATGCTTGCATGGACATTCCACATGGAACTGGTTAAGACCAGGAAGTTTGATTAAAATGTATATGGGCCTGAGTTTTGACCAATGAGAAAGAATCACGCCATGAAGAAGAAACATTTTATGCTGTAAGCTAGAATTAGGGTATAAGAAGACCTACTCTTGGTGGGAGGGGAGAGAATGCTGGAGAGTAGATGCTGCGTTAGATGCTGTGGGAGAGGCTGCAGGAGAAGTTGTTGGAGAGCAGATACTGGAGAAGTTAGATGCTGTAGATGGGTGAAGTTGCGGTTGCTGATGCTGACGAGCTGATGCTGCTGCTGTTATTTCCCTTTTCCAGTTGAGTATAAAGATGCTGCTTTAGGAGAGCTTCTCCTGATAGATTTTTATTTTAGAATTATTAGATTTTCCCCAGATAGATAGATAGATTGATCTTTAGAGTTCTTATTATGATAACCTTATTTTTCCGTCTAATAAATATGCATTGCAATTTCAAATTATTCTTATATTGATGATAAATGTAATGATCTGAATAATAAGCTTAACCTCATTTCCTGCATTCAAAACTTTATATAAACTTTATTATTCTTTAAACAAATGACTCAGTGATTCTTTAGCTCAATGATTAAAAATGAAATGTTAAAGAGTTTATTGTGATTGAGCTGGTCTTAATCACCATCAACTGATTCCTACTAGTTGGTCCATCGACCAATCAGCGGAATACCTTAAAAGCAAATGAGAAATATTATGTCATGATAAAAGAGGTATCCCGTCTCCTTCCAGCGAATCGTTTTTCTCCTAGGTTCATGACGGAGGAAATCCAGGGAACAAATGAGTAAGTGAATGTATATGCAGTGTTATGGGCCCCACCGTCATATGGATATAGTGTGTGTGTTAGAGAAATAGTTGAACCTGGATGACCAAAGCATAATAGGAGAATTATTTTTATTGTTAGCGCTGGATCACATACCCATGCAGTCGGGCGGAGTCACTCACTGCATCTGCCTGCAAGGGGATCTCTAATCCTCCCTAAAAGTGAATGTGGGTTGCTGCTTGAACAGTGAAACACGGAGTGGCTGATTCAAACCACTCCGTATTTCACTTGCATGCGCTACTCCCAGGCAAAAAGAGTTCGGGCTGCCCTGGGAGCAGCGCATTCAATGTAATACGGTGCACTCTCCTTATTAGCGGCGAGCTCACCTTTTGAAAGGTGTGCCCGGCGCTAACAAGGAAAATGTGCGGCATTGCATAATACTGTCCCAGATTGCAGAACATTTTTGTCTGCCGCTACTTCATGTCCTTGCTGGTAAGTTAGGGCAGTACTTGTTTTTACCACTGTCAGTGCTCTAAATGGACCAGGGCCTGCCAGTTATAAAAACAGACTTTAAACCAAGGACCTATGGGGCCCTCTATTCCTGTCCTTCGACAGCTGAAGAAAATGGGTGCTTTTTAATGTAAACTGTTAAATACTGTGGTGTAGAATGAATTTGGCTTTTCTTTGATTAGCAAAACACTACTGGTTAATTTTTGAAGCGCAGGATTCAGGTATTGGGTATATTTTTATTTGCAACATTTCTGTGGCATAAAAGCATAAAACACAGTACAAAGAAGCATAATAAATAACAATTCATATGAGCAAATATAATAAAACAGCTAACGAATAATACAAAATACAAAACAAGTTCACATTATTGCACATTTTCTTAATTGTACTATCTGCCATATAAAAGAAGCCACAGAGCAGCATGTCAGAGGGTTATGTAGCTGTTGCTAAAACAACTGAGCTGGTCTGTATTAGCTAAATATAAAGTCATTAAAAAGAGGCAATAAAATCTTTCTTCTGGGTATCTGATAAAAAGAGCAAAAGAACATAAGGTGTAAGGTTGACTGAACAGATTTGCCATCGCATGGACAGGGGCTCAAATCCGCTAAGGTGCAACTATTAGCTGGGAATCCCACCAAAAGGGGTTAAAGAGTAAAACAAAATTTGGTGAGTACAAAGCGCTCCTGTCTATTTTGAATAAAAAAAAGATATTGTTGGAGGGCCTCATGGATGTGCACCAGACTGAATGTGCACACCGTCAATTTATGCTTGTCTAAGAGTGCTCTTTTCAACAAGGCATTTTCATAAAATAAAGGCTTAATACTGCCCTTTTCAAAAGAGACACGCTGTATCAGACTACAGGAGGCAGCCCGTAAACTCTATAGAGACCAGGGCAGACATGTGTAACATAGAACAGTGTCTCTAAGGGTGTTAATTAAAAGTCAATTTTATCAGGAGCACAACTAATTGCTAGGAGCACTGGGGGTGAACCAGGGAGACAAATGATTCAGAATGACAACGTAAATTAGTTGCATATATTTCTTCATATATTTAAGAAACATGAAAAGCACTGTGTTACATTCAATGGCATGTAACCTGTTTACGGACGGATGTACCCCCACCAACGCCAATACTCCCAATTCCCTCCCCATTTTCAACCTCTCTCAACATGATCTTTCACCCCAAGAGATCAGCCTCTTGAGCAAAGGAATTTCCTTTGTCCCCACCGACAAAAGTAATTTTTTCGAATCTCCTGCAGTTTTTTTAGAAGAATTAGACTCAAACAATTTTTCGCAGAGAGACCCCCACGTGGCCAATCTGGTTGTTCGCCTTTCCAACCAGCATCCACATTTCATCCATCCTCGGCTCTTATGCCCCCTGAAATCCTCACTTTTGAGAGACGAGTCCTACATAAGATGAAAACCATCCAGTCTGAACATGAATTCGTGACCTACAACCTCACTTTGGATGAAAAGCCGGACCTCAACAGCCTCGAATCCAACAAGGATATAATCATAAAACCAGCTGACAATGGCGGAGGCATCGTCATCATGGACCAAGTAAAATACAATGCTGAAATTCTGAGACAATTGGGTAATACTAATCACTACCAGGCCCTACCACGTGACCCCCTACCTGAAATAAGAACAAAGATCCAAGAAGTGACAGAACTGGCTAAATCTCAGGACATTATCACAAAGAAGCCACCTTCCTTAACAATACCCACCCACACACACCCGTGATTTATGTCCTGCCTAAAATACACAAAGATGTACACAATCCTCCTGGCAGACCTATAGTGTCCGGATGTGGCTCCATCCTTGAGCCTATTGGTAAATAAATAGATGGCATAATTAAGGAATTTGTCCCGCTTACCGACACCTATGTCCGTGGCAGCATGGATCTTATCAACCTCATTGAGGATACCCCATTCACCACAGGTACCGACTTGATGATCGTCATGGATATTGAGTTGCTTCATACAAATATTCCCCATGAGGAGGGGCTCTTAGTCATAAGGGAACTACTCGACTCAAGACCACATCCAACACGTATTCCCACTGATTACTTGAAATTGCTCTAGGTAACAACTACTTCCTGTACAAAGACACCTACTACCTCCAGATCAAAGGAGTTTCAATGGGGGCATGTTTTGCCCCCAATTTTGCAATACTTTACGTACATAACCTGGAGAAAACCAAGATCTTGACCCCCCTCAACCCCTTCAGAACTAACATTTCTTTTTGGCGTCGCTATATAGACGACATTCTGTTAATCTGGACAGGGACCAAAGAGACCCTACTACAGTTTGTGGAATAGCTCCATAATTGTCAACCTCATTTGAAGTTTACTGCCGACCCCAAGGAGAACCATCTCCCTTTTCTAGACCTTTCGCTACAGGTGTAAGAAGACAAAATAGGCACAGCTCTATTCAGAAAGCCTACAGAGCGTAACACTCTGCTACTGTACTCTAGCTTCCATCCACGAGGATTACGCGACGGTCTGCCCTTCGGACAATTCCTTCGGATCCGCCGCAACTGTAAATGGAGGAAGGACTTCTTCTGCGAAGCGGCAGTACTCACCGAAAAACTCATTGCACGTGGGTACCCTAAAAAATTGGTTACCAGAGCCCGCAAACGAGCATGGTACAATCACAGGGACACCTTACTTACACCAAAAGAAAAAAGGAGGAACACCCGCATTCCCTTCATCTCCACCTTCTCCCCCACCAGCAACAAGATTTCAAAAATCATCAAAAGTAATTGGAACACTCTTACCCCTTTAAAGATCCTTCAGGAACCCCCCTTGTTTTCCTACCGCAGGGGGAGGAATCTCGCAGACCACCTGGTGCATGCCATAACATGGCCCAAAGGAAATAACAGAGAGAAATCTATTTCATGTGCCTGGGGCCTACAACCCACCATAGGCCACTATAAATGCCAGAGATGTGTCGCATGTTCCGCATCACTCAATACCAAACAATTCCAATTCAACGAGCATAGTTATCCACTGAAAACATTCACCAATTGCAGATCCAGTAACGTTATATATGCCATACGTTGCCCGTGCAACCTTTTTTACATAGGACAAACCACTCAAATGATAAAGGACCGGATCATTCAACACCGAAGCCGCATCAGATGTGGGACACCAAACGCCCCCTTAGTACTTCACTTTCAAGAACAAGGTCACAAGGAGACTGAATTCACTTGGCTGGTCATCGTTCAACCCACCCTACCTCTCAGGGGAGGTAACATGCAGCAACAGGTGTGAGTGTCGCTGGATAGCTCGATGTAACACTATTACATGGCTTAAACACCCTAGATGAGTGGCATAATACGAATACCTTGATATGCTAAATGTCTCCTTCCACTCACATTTTACACCACATGGTATGATATGAATGGTTGTTCATGTTCTCCCCATACTGAAAATGTTCTTTACCCCACACCATTCCTATGAGAACGACTGTAACAGTCATCAACCTGGTGCCTTTAAAATTGTTCGTTATCACTATAACATTCTTTAACTGTGCAACCTTAAGTTGGCATCTATTGACACCATGACTGAATTTTATAATCATGTCCCTCCATTCTGTAATTCACATGGTTGTTTCTCTTTCAACTGTCACCAGAGTATGTATACATTCATAAAGCTTTTGTCTTTGTATAATCATGTAAGTCAACCTGTAATTACCATGGATGTGTCTCATGCATATCCTTACACTCGCTAAAAAGTTTTTGTCATCATGAATCATCTATTGCTTTCAAGTTATACATTGACTGTCATGACGAAGAAGTATTTCGGCTTTTAAATTACCGCTTATTTCTTGTTTTGTAATGCAAATTATACTTGGCCGCGATTCTTAAATATTCTTCTTCCCTTTCCTTTTCCTACCTACTTCCTGTCTCCGCTGGTCACTGGTCTAGTTGTTTTCGACATGTTTACGCCTTACGCGCACCACGGGGTTTTTCCGCTTGCCATTTCAGTCCCGCCTTCCTCGGCCCCAGTGTACCTACCGGACTCACGCCGGCATTACATACTCCCGGCCCGTTGGATTCATTCCCAAAGAAGGTTGCCGGCCGCATACTTTGGATTGAGACCGCCGCATCCCCAGCCAGTAAGTGTCCACGCCGCCCTATCCCATGGATGGGTTCACGCTTGGCGCACCATTGTGCCCATGCTTATGTTTCCTTAATTTCCCATTCAGATGACTGCGCCTTGACGCTCCTAAATTCTACTTTGCTGCTCATTGAAGCAGTACCACCAGAACTTCGCTGGCTACCCCCTCCCCCTAGACCTATTTTGCCAGCAATTTCCTCAGTACCTACATCCCTGCCACCCTGAAATGTACGTTTTTACGCCGCTCCACCTACTTTTGCAATCTCGTGCTCGACACACCCTCGCGCTTACGCTTATGTCTCGCTCCTTCCCAAATCAGATGGATGCGCCCTGACAAAGCCTGACGACAGCGCTGTCTTGCACTGCAGTAACTTCACCAGACTTGCTCTGGTCACCCCCACCGGATTCGCCGTCGACTTTTACAGCAAAATTTACGCCCCATCTTTCGAGAATACCCATCTAAATCTCTCTGTATTTACTTGCATTTATTGCATGGGTATCTCTACACTAAAATCTTGCTTTTTGCGCTCCCCCCTTGTCACTGTACATACTTCCTCATGTGTCACTTGCGTCGTTCACTATTTCACGAGCACTTGTACACAGTTATACAGGTTACATGCCATTGAATGTAACACAGTGCTTTTCATGTTTCTTAAATATATTAAGAAATATATACAACTAATGTTCATTGTAATTCTGAATCATTTGTCTCCCTGGTTCACCCCTAGTGCTCCTAGCAATTAGTTGTGCTCCTGATAAAATTGACTTTTAATTAACACCCTTAGAGACACTGTTCTATGTTACACTTTTCAAAAGAGAGGCTGAATTCTGGGGAAACAAAAAAGCCTGATTGCCCAATCATCTTGCATACTGACTTCACATACGCAAGCAATGGAATATCTAAGGCAGCCTGAATCTTTGATCACAAGTTTATTAAGGGCGGTCTCTCCCCTTGCCCAAATGGAAAGCCATAACAACGAGGGGACTAAATTGATTTTGTCCTTGATATACGGGATACCCAATTCCGCATGGCAGATAGCACTGGTGCAGCTTCCAAGAACCGCCGAAAGATTCTTCAAAAAATTATTTTCAGCTTGATTCATCCTGTGTCCCTCTATCATAACTCCGATTCCTGCCCCTTAAGTAGCAATAGCCACACTTTTGCTGACATAAATCGCCAATAACTCCTTCACAAAATCCATGCAAACCAATGATTGACTTTTCGAAAAGTGCTATCCTAATGGATAACATAGGTTTCCACTTCTATTTGTCATCAAATAGGATACCTAAGATAAGAAAAGGGGGCAACCTCGGAAACCTTTCAGCTGTTAATAAAACAAGGTCTTTTAGTCGGTCTTGCCCCACAAATCATAATAAATGTTTGAATCTCATTTGCCCTTAAGTCTAAACCATGCATAAAATCTGTAAAATCATCAATTAAACTTTGAAGCCCTCTCCCCATTCAGGCCACCAGGACAGCGTTGTCAGCATCCAAAAAATGGGGAACGGATGGGTCCCAATATGAGGTATGTCCTTTGCTCTCAATCTGTTTATATAAGGAAAATAAAAAGGGGGAGGGATGCAACCTTGTCTTACTTCCCTTTGATTCTTAAAATTCTCAGGGCATTCACCGTCCTTACCAAAGTGGACACGGGCAGTGGCATCCTTATAGAGTTGTATGATAAAAGAAGTAATACCCTGCTCCACGCCCCACTCATTCATAATGGACCATAATTTGGAGTGCGATATGTAGTCAAGAGCTGCTGTGAGGTTCATAAAGCATATACAGATAGAACCCTTTTTTAGCAGCTGTGCATTTGCCTACAACTAAGCTCAGATTAAGGCATTTATCTACAGTGCCCAGGTCTTTCTTTAAACCATATTGCGTGTCAGTAAAAATATTGGGGCATATTAGCAAGGGCCTTATCGCCGCTTTAGCGGCACTTTTTGCTGCTAAAGCGGCGATATTTCTATCGCCCTATTAGCAAGCTGTCGCTAAGAGCTGTTAGCGACAGCTTTATGGCGAAAGCGACCGTTTTGGTGCCGCTAATGACATGCAAAGTAGGCGTTCCCAACTAAAAGCGACTGAAAACAGTCGCAATCACAACTTCCCCCTATTAGCAATGCCCGCGAAGCGATAAAAAAATTCGCGCTAACCACGATTATCGCTGGAATCTAACACCTGCTAAAAACCTGACTTAACCTTACAATCCACCTCCCATTGACTAGAATGGTTAAGTCCTCACCTGCCTATTAGCAAGCTTTTCATTAGCGCGTTGAATTTATCGCTGGATTTCTCGCGCTATTGCTGGGTTTCGCCGCTTTCGCTGGATTTTTTATCGCCTTGGAGATAAGCGTTGATAATAACGCGTTATCTCCGCAATGAAATCCAGCGATAGCCGGCGATAAAAAAAACAACGCTAAGCGCGCTTTGCGATAATTATCGCAATTCCTTGGTAATATCCCCCATTGTTCTCTGCCACCCAGTCCTCCAACCTATGCATCAAAATGAGCCCCATTACTTTAACAGTGGAATCTAATAGTGATATAGGCCTATAGTTCTAAGACTGGGTCTTATCCCTTTTTTGTAAATTGGTATTATTACTGAACTATTCCAAGTGAGGGGAGGGCCTGTCATTGCAACGGCATTGAACATATTAGTGAGCAGAGGGGCCCCCAAGCCCTGATTATCTGTAATAACATCTGAGGAAATCCCATCTGGACCTGGAGCCTTACACTTTCTACTTTCCTCCAGTGCCCTACTAACCTCTGCATAATCAAATACCAATGCCAAACTAATGGTCTCCGGAGACTCGCTAAGCCCTTCATCATATTGGACCCCCAAGGGGTTTTGAACAGAATATATATTAGAGAAGTGGTCTACCCACTGATGTTCCAGCTTATGGACTTCTGTTGTGGGACCCGATGAATTACTAAACAAGCATTGGCATAGCCAATAGGTCTCGCCTTTGGGACCTTATAAGTTTTTAGCCATGCAACAGTTGATGTTGTTGCACTAAGGATATTGTGCTGCATAACTAAATACTTATAAGGTCCCAAAAGCGAGACCTATTGGTTATGCCAATGCTTGTTTTTCTATTCAGTCCTATGCTTGTAGTCCCCATTTTATAACTGAATAAAGAAAAAAATACAGGTCCAAGAAAGCAAATACAAAAAAAAAAAAATCCTGGGTGAACTACTCCCACAGAGAGGAAATTTGAGACATCTGTGCTCCACTCCTTTCTCTATTAACCTGACAGAACAGTCCCAGAAGCTCTCGCACGTCAAATGGAGCCAAAAAGCATTGCAATTAGCAGGAAACGAAGGTACATGAACTGCCAGGGGAGCGTCCTACTCATGTGCTTTGAACATGGAGCACTTTGTGCAATGTTAATGCAAGCGTGTTTTTCTGGGGGTATAACTCCCACCAGCCCCCTGTTGTCTACGTTGCTTCTTCCCTACCACTACCTACCCTCCTGTTGAGTGTGTTGCCCACACCCCATATCCTGGACTGCATAAAGTGATCGGATTATCGCTAGCACCCTGGTCTCGCAGGCTTCCATACTAGTAACTCTCAGCGGTTTAAAACCTGTGTGATTCCGGATTTCCAACGAGATAGCTCCCTGTCAGACACATTAAGAATTCCTGGCCTCTGGGTTCATCGGACTAGCTATAACTCGATTTCCACAGATAACCTAGGAATCCTACATTTCAGTCCACAAAATACGAATCCAACCACACATTTTCAGTAAACACAAAACGTGTCTTCGGGTGAAGGAATTCTGCCTACAAGCAAAAACATAATAATCTATGTCGTGGTCTCCGTGCAGTTTTCCAAGGTTACGCTGTCTGCAGTTCCGCAAGCAATAAACAACCATGGAGAAATGTCAAGTCGATACACGTCTCTTTTCACCGAAGATGAAAACACATCCCAGCCGAGGGGGTCAATGGTCGCCGCGAGACGGTGCACTTTGCACTCTATTTCCACATGCCTCTGCCTAGCGCTGACGCGGATTCCTGGAGTGGAGCGATGCGAGAGTCCCTGGCTTGGAGCCAGTAGGTCTGTCCTGCAGGTACAAGGCAGAAGCCAAGAGGACCCTGAAGGGGTGTCTGCAGGACTGAGGAACCACAGCTTAGGAAAGTGTGTTAGTAGTAGTGATTTAACGTTCCCGAGTGCAGGCACTGTGAGGTAACACATTTCGGCGAGTCGGACCAAATTGTGCAAAAATGAGACAAGAACGTTAGGAATGTGTAGGTACAGGTACGTAAAGACCCCTTAGGCCAGGGCGATGGGCATACAGAGTGGGATACCACAGGTTTGGTGATTCTTAGGGAAGGGAGTGCTGACCGTGAGGTAAAGGCATCATTTGGGGTGTGGTGGAAACACTAATAGGTAAGAAACCCTCGTGGGTGGAGGGCGCAGTCAGAGTGAAGTAAGGAGTCATTAAAGAAAGAAATGGATGATGTAATGAAGCTTTAGGAGGCGGAAGAGGCAGTGAGACACATCAGTGCGTATGGAGTAAAAACAATAATAGGGACCCTGAGGTGAAAGGCATACTCCGAGCAAGGCGAAAAGCATAAAGAGCGAGGTAAGGGATTCTCTGGAGCGCGGGCGCTTACTGGGGCAAGGAATGTGCAGATGCAAAATAATGTACACAAGAGAGGAGCGGGGGCGAGGGCCAGCGAGCGCGGCAGCCTGCTCAGCTGACCAGACGCTCGTGCGTCATGGCCTTTTGCCGGCATGTGTTTACAATTATCGCACACGCGTCTGGGCACGATAATTGGAAACACATGTCTGCCGCGCGTACCCATCCCAAAAAGGCCAGCCACGACGCACGAGCGTTTGTTGGACTGCTTCTGAAACCCCCTTACTTAAAGTCTTCGCCAGAAGTAGCGCTTGCGCGCTACTCTAGGCTCGACCTAAAAAGGGCGCATTAACCACCCGCCAGAAGGCTACACTGTCTTTTTGCAGACTAACTGTGTGGAGAGTGTGCCACGCCTCCTCCTTGATCTGCTGTTTCCTGGCTGCCAGAGCTGACTTATAAAGTGCACAAGCATTCCTAATTAACTCCATAGCTTGGGAATTACCATGAAGTGAAGTTTGAAGGGCTGAGAGGGCTTTAGTACAAGCTCTGCTGAACCAACAACCGGGACCTATGGGGCCCTCTATTTCTATCCTTCCACAGCTGAAGAAAAGAACTTCAGCTATCTCGCTGGTACAGACCGAAACTACAACACAACCACAGTGACCTAAGGATACAGTGGATATTTTCATTTACCATCTATGTCCCAGGCTCTGAGATGCTATTTATTCACAACTGAATAATGATGTTACCTTGTCAAGTGTTTCTTTGTCCAGGAAATGGGTGCTTTTTAAAGTAAACTGTTAAATATATTGGTGCAGACATAGGGCCTCATATTCAAGCTTTTGGCATAGGGCAGCACAGCAAGAAGATTTATGAGATACAGCGCATTCCTGTCCTCTTCCCCAGAGTTGGTGCACAATTGGCTGCCAAGCATCAATGCAGGCACCCTAGCACCATGGTGCAAGGGTGTCTGCATTGCATGAATCATTGTTTGGTTGCAGGAAGGGACACGTTCCTGCACAAAAACAATCAATGGAGGCGATTTCCTCCTTCTATGTGTCCTGCTGAATGCAGCACTTACAACAGGAGGAAAAAATGAGGAGAAATGGAGTTATTTCTCCTTGTCCCGCCTCCTCTACTACTCCCCTGGGGAGGCATAAGCTTTTGACTCATTCCCAGGTTTACAACTTTTTGTAAATCTGGGAATATGTCAAAGGCCCTTGGTGTTACGTGAGAACTCCCACTTAATGCCCATGGCACGCCTCCCCATCGCAGGGTGAAGCAACACAGAAGCTTGCACTGTGTTGCCTCACACCATATTTACAAGGCCATGAAAAGCCACGCAGAATGGCATTAAGTGGCCTTATAGATATGGGACTGCACTGTGTGCTGACGGAAAGTCAATAAAAGAGACGTTCCAGCGGTGCACAGGGGCTTGTAAATGAGGCCCTGAATTCGGCTTTTCTTTGGTTAGTAAAAACACTATTGATGAGTTTTTGAAGCACAGGATTCATTTTCAAATATTAGACCATGTCTTATTTACATATCTCAAGAATCTTGTGTAAGTTAAGGCACTGACCACTGTATTATGAGAGCAGGATTCTGGAGGTAGCAATGTGAGACAAGCACATTTAATATGTGCTTTGTGGTGGTGATGTCTTCTGTTGTTTTTTGTGCAGCCGTATTTTTGTGCCGCATTATTGCGATTTAACTGTTTTGTGTTGCACTTAGGTTGTTGTGTTTTGTCTGTTTTGTTGTGATGTACCCTGTTATGCTTCAATTTTGTTGTTATGTTTTACTGTTGTTGTTATGTTTGCTTTTTGTAATCTAGTCTTTGATGCTCTATTACTTACGCTAGACATGTCAACAAGTGCTTCTATATTTCCAGCCAAAGACAGCACACACCTTGAAAGGTTGACAAGCAAACATTTACCACAGTCTAAAGTGGTAAACTACTGCTGATCCAGCTCTTCAACTACTTGAGACATCAGTCAGACCAAAACTGGGGCAAAAACTGCAGTTCCAGCCCTTTACCTACTTGAGACATATGTCAGACCAAAACTAGGGCAAAGACTATGGGGCTGATTACGATATCGGGCGGACGCACCATTGCGGATTGGAACCACCCGACCATAAGTCAGCAGTTCCGACAGCACAATTTGGATACGGCCACCCTATGGGCGGTCGGAAACATCTATTTTCCAATGACCGCTTGTGCGGCGAGCGGAAAAGGCCCGCAGCACAAGCTGCTATTGGAAAATGGATGTTTGAAACATCCATGCACCGTTTGGCAAGCACCATGCGGTGCCTGCCACATGGGTGCAGGGATGTTTAGGGGGGCCCCATGGGTGCCCCCCAGGCCCTATAGCAGAGGGCCAGGGAAGAAGGGGGGCCCTGCTAGGGGCCCCCAAAGTCACTCTCCGACAGCCTGTCCATGTCAGAAAGGCCGACATGGAAAGGCTGTCGTAAAGTGCCATCATAATCCTGATGGCGGAGCCGAGGCTGGCTCTGTCATCATTATTGGATTATGTTGGCTTCCGATGCTCTGCCGGACTCCTTGAGCCCATTGGAAGCGCAGCGGAATCCCCCCCCCTCCCCTGGGTTTCCCTCCGATCGCCGTCATCATAATTCGGCGGTCGGAGTGAAACCAAACAATTTCGGGCGGAAAGCCTCCAACAGCTTGTGGGAGGCTTTCCGCCCGACTATCGTATCGGGCCCTATGCCTTAACCTAGTCCTTCTAATGCTCACTTTATGTGATAAGGCTCTTGGTATTTCTTTGGGAAGTTTTCTGTTCGCTCTCACAGGAGTATTTCTTGTTTTCTCACTATACCAGTGTCAAGTGAGGTAACTTTCTCTTTCCTCTATCAGCAGTTACAGCGACACACAGCAACTATTTTCCTCATTACTGCTATAATTTATATTGCCCGCTTTGACTACTTAGGTTTTTTTGTATCAATGTGGATGAAAAGCTTTACATAAAGAGCATTGCTCATTCAGAGAAAGATGAGGTTGAGGAGAGGAGTTATATTTCTGGACAATTCTTTCTCATCACCTTCACCTATTCAAAAAGCTGTGTCCTCTGTATTTGAAATGGTAGGAAATTATATCGCAACATCATGGGCCATGAGAGAAATAAAGGGTTCTTTATAGGGATAGATAAGCCTAAACTACTTCATCAACAATAATAATGTTACATATTATTGGACTTACAACTTGATCTGTTTCGTACTTTTAAACGTTTTAAGTTACCATTCCCTAAATCAGTTTCTCTCATGACCTTTTAGGCCTGCATAGATACAAATACAGTTGAAACAACATCAAAAAATCCAAATGATCATTCAATATATTACAATTATGATAAATTTATTTCTGTGCAATATATATCAAACACTTTCAATATAGTTTCTTAGTCAAATTAATGGCAAAGAGTTTTTCAAGACAAAGCAGACGTCGTCAACTAATGTTGATTGCCTGTAATTACCTGAGGTTGTTCAGAACATTAGAGCAAGAAGATGGTGAAAAAAATCTGCATTCTTTACTTTCTCTTCCTAAAATTGCAGCATTTTCTGCTTTTGCGGTACTCCTAGAGAAAGGTCCACAAGTTTTGGACAAATTACTCAAGGACTCCTCAGGACATAACAAGGAAGTGTACTAGTTCCTAAAGAATAAAAATATATGGACAATTACTTACTATATCTGTATAAAACCAGAAACGGAACCACATTGAGTGAGAAATACTCTGTGTCACCGCCACCATGTTGTGGAAATAAAAACTCAAAAAATAGAGAGCGTGGATGGTGTTCATGAGAGTGGACATGCATCTATATGGTGGCAATCTGTATGTGTTTCCAACTACAGTTATAGACAAGAATTATTCATGAAGATTCATTGGACCGGATTAAATGAGTTCAGGACTCATAGACTGGAAGCAATCAGTCTGCGTGCTTACAAAGGAAAGAATCAATGTATAATTTCTTGTGAGCGACGTAGAAGTCAAGTGCCCCCAGTAGGAGGTTATAAGGAAGTATCTCTTTTTGCATGTTCACACCCACATTTTTGGACTGATGCTGCAGGTTTTTCGACTCTGAGTGCACTGAGGCCTGCTAAACAGACCTCAGTGCCAGTGTTTTAACACCTCACAAAGTGTATGTCAAATTGGCTACTCCCAATTGGCAGAAACTGACTTACTTATAAGTCCCAAGAATATGTTACCCAGATCATGTAAGGCAGAGTGACCACCCAGGGTTGCAGGACTGATTGTGCCACCTTGTGTGTGACAAAGTACAAAATGGCTCCCAGCCTGCCACTGCAGACTGGAAGGGCAGTGGTAATACAGCTAGTATGGCTTTGCTATTCAATTCAATTAGAAAGCCACTACTTTACTCAACAATATGTGTAAATCTCCCATAAGGAAGGCATATCGAGCCCTAAGGTAGGGAGCTGTATATTATTAAGTAGGACATGTATTTTATATATATGCCCTCATAGCAACACTTCCAAATTGTCTTCTTGCTGTGTTAGTGCCCCCCTGGCTAGCACAGGGATACCAGCTAGCTACTCAGCCCGACTAACTTCTGAATATGACTACTTAGATGGGTACTGTAAGGTATCAAATTAAACTTGTCATTAAACCCAACTTGATGCCCAAGTCAAATTTAACGTAACTATTAAAGAAATTAAAGTTTTAGAAAGGTGCCTCTCTGTGACCCAGTGTGTCGAGTGGCCTCACACAGTCATTGGCCACCAGACAGCTTTCTGTCCTCTTAGGGAATAGTGCGAATGACTCCCAATCTTAGGAACAATAGCAGCCTGCTACAGGGCCAGGTGTTTCCTCCCCTTTGCAGGAAGCTACTCAGGGTGTAAGCCCAAAAGGCGAGCTTCAAAGGCAAAGCCGCCTTTGGTGAGCAAATGATGATCACACTCTTGAGGGGCTGCCCTTTGTTCAGGTAGACAGGCTGACGGCGGGTAGAGAGAGGGCAGACCAGTGCCAAAACCATTTTCTCGTGGACGTGTAGCCCACAGGTAGCCATACCTCTAGGATGGGCTACCATGTACTAACATCCAAGGAAGACATCTTGAGAGTGGGCAGGATAGTGCACTCTGGGATTGCTTGATGCCACACATAGCCAGAAAGTTATCCCGAAGAGGGAGGGGACATGGTGGACCATTGGCTAGTGACATTCAAAACAAAAACATGGTACCTGTAGAGATCTATCACATTAATAACTTTAGGCACAGTGAAATATTTCAATTTGACTGTGGGGGGCTGATCATGATGTCGGTGGATCCGAAACCGACGGCACATCGGTGTTGGACCTTCCTTGAATGACGGCGGAGCCAGGCTCAGCTCTGCTGTTGGGATTATGATGTTGGTTTTCGAAAGCCATTCCATGTTGGACTTTCCGACATGGAAAGGCTGTCGGAAAGTGGAATTGGGGGCCCCTAGCAGGGTCCCCTTCCCCCCTGGCCCTCCGCTATGGGGCCTGGGGGGCACTTATGGTGCCCCCCTTAACACCCTTACACTGTGTGGCAGGCACCACATGGTGCCTGCCACACTGTGCAGGGATGTTTAAAAACATCCATTCTACAATGGAACCTTGTGCTGCTGGCCTATTCCACCCCCCGCACAAGCTTCTTTTGTAGAATGGATGTTTCTGACCTCCTTATGCGCGGTCGCATCCAAATCTGGCGATCGGAACTGCCGACCTATGTTGGGGCGGTTCCAGACCGACATCGTAATCAGGGCCAAAGTCTTTAGAATCAATCTGATCAAAAGTGTATTCAATTATTATGATATGATTGTCCTTGTAGTGTTCCACTTCACAAGCAAGTCCCTTCAGCACAATTGAATAGATATTTTATCAAACCCATCATCTTAAAACAAAACACTAAATCAAAAAAACTTAAATACTTTTCAAAATGTCACCTTTCTTCCTTATGTTACAAAAGGACGTGATTGCACAATGCATTCAGTGTGCAATCCCCATGGAAGTAGTCGTTAGGAAAATCACATTTGTGGGCACTAATGTTTTAAAGTCTGTATAATTCCTTTGTTCTTTTGACTTTGACAAGTGACTCTTCCAGTAGATATTGTAGCCATGTTTCGGCCAAACTAAATTCACAGGCCTCTTCAGGACTCGGAAGACCGAAGTACGAGGTACCTAATAATCAGACTAATCATAAGAGTCAATACTCCATAATTCACAACATCGTTACACCCAAAGTGCCAAACAAAGGCAAAAAAGAATCTAGCGTATGTCACCCTGGGCCAGGGTGGAACACAGTCTGCATGCCCCTGACAGCCACTGTCTCTCCCGAGGCGGAGAGAGTTTTTTTTCCTCAATACCCCGGGACAGTGTGAAACACGTGCTTTACGCCTACAGCAGCCACAGTTCCTTCAAAGCAGAGAGAGCTTTTTTCCCAGCAATACGAACAGTTAGTGTTTTAGGTGGCTCCTCCCGCAAGGTGGTTGAAATCTGCCGGCAAGATTTAATTCAATTTAATTCCATACTCCCATTTCTTTTTCAGTGCAGGAGTTTCTTCCACCAGAGGTTGTGTCCTGGTGGTGTGCACGCCTACATTTGCACTAGCCTGGCGGCCAGAATTAAAGGTAATTTTGATTCAGGGTCAGATGCCCCTTAGTGATGGCACATGCCTGGCGGTTGACCTATAGATTCTTTAGCGACGCACGGTCTACGTGTGGGTAGAGATGTTCAGTGACTCCTACCTGTTGGTCGGCACACGAGTGGCATGTGAGGGTAATTTTTATGTCATTTTTTAATGCCTTTTTACTTCTAGATGCCATGCTCTATACACATGTACGTAGGCTTTATTTTACAAGTTCCTAAAAGCTCATTTTTGCAATTCGCTATTTGGAAATTGTAAAGACCCATGTACAAATGTGTCCTTGACACATTTAGCAATTCCTAATGAGGTCGCAATTGACCTACTTCATTAATATTTATGAGGTAGGTTGCAATTTGCGACCCATTGGGAATCACTAAAAACACAGGGATGGTGGTCTGCTGGGGACAGCAGACCACGATATCTGTGTTTGCTTTTAAATAAAGCAACATTTTTGTTGTTTAAATGCAGCCCGGTTTCCTTAAAGGAAAACGGAATGCATTTCAAAAAGAAAAATGAAATGTTTCAGTTTCATTTTTAGTTTGAGCCTAGAGTCAGCGCGCATGCGCTGCTCTGCGAGACCTGATGTAGCTACAATATAGGCTTTAACCAAACCCATTGCTTGCCATTGGTTCTTTGTTGTGCCATGCTGGCTTTCTATTGGTCCATTGGTTTAAATTGTCCTGCCTTTGGGTGCTTGGTTGAGCCCAGGCGATTTCACTCATTGTTTATTTTGTTTGGCCATCCAACATCATGGTTCATACTGGCCCAGCGCGTGATGGCCCCTTCTCCCACCTTGGAATTCACGTCAGTCAAAGCCCCGCCACCTCCCGCTGGCAACTTCATTCCAGAAACCATCAGCTCCAGAAAGGTTACTAGTACAAACAATCACTTGTTTTATGGTGCTTGGTCTGCCCGCAGCGCTGCAGCGCAGTGCTGCTCGCACCCAGTGCTGGACCCCGCTGTGGGGTCTTTACTGTAAATGCTGGCCGCTGGTGAATATTAATTAATTTCCGAGCTCCGCCGGCCCAAGGGAGAGAGTCAGGCCTGTAAATGTTATCTGCTCACATTTGCTGAACGTTCAAAGACCTAAGTCATATGTCAGACGCTGTTTTCGAGCGCCTCTTTATTTTCTTTCTCTGACTTCAAAGAGAGGATTTACCAGTTTTGCATGCAGCTCCTCCAGCCCCCTCCCCCTTCGCTGCTTGAGCCCTGTGCCCTGTGCCCATGATGCTCGTTTGTCCTAAGTCTAAATATTTAGGCACCCCCTGCAGATCTCCTCTGTCCCTGCTCTCTTCTGCACTCCGTACTGGTGTAACCTGCATGTAATGTGTCTTATATTCGGACGGTTTCAGTCCCTGCTGCGAAAAGGTGTCTCGTATTTTACACTCTTATTATTGTCGCACTAAATCAGACACATTGCGATGTTATTCACATATGCCAACTCTCGATTAGAAGAGGGAGTTTTAAGCTAAATAGTGATAAGCAAAGGTGATGCCTGCCAGGGAGTCGCGGCCCACCGAGCTGAAGAAACACAAACGCAGGCAGTCTCGGCGCCTCCGCAGATGCACACGGTGCTCGTGTTGTCCCCACAAACAGGCGCAGTACCCGGCTGTCCACTCTGCAAGCAGCACATATCCTCTGGTATTGTGGGTGCCATTTACCCGCAGTTTGAAGAGGCTGTTGGTGTGCACTTAACGCTCTGTCGCACAATATTAGTCACGCGCTGTACTGTATTAGTTTATCACCCTCTTCCCTTGGAAACGCTACGTTGTTGAGTAGATATACTATAAGGCAGTTTACTGCTTGAACAAAGTGTTCGGATAAACATGGCCACTCACTTCCATGGCTCCCGGTGGTTCGTTTCTAAACAGCTGTGTGGCAGTAATTTAATGGCTAAAAGCAGGAAGGCGTGTTGGAACAGCCACCCCTTACATAATAACAAGCAGTGGACAGGGTACCCACATGGCGTTTGAGTGGTATCATGATGATTGCGTCCACTGTTGAAAGGTAACAGTTGGACAAGAAAGGTAAACACTATGGCGTATGTACGATGCTCATGTGCAAACCGTGGTCAGTGTGGGAGGAGAGGATAGGTGTGAGGTGTGAAATTTGTATTTACTTATTTAAGATTTGGCAGAAGTTGAACGAGATCCTCTGGAAAACAATTTACAACACAACGAGATTCAAAGGAAAGTGCTTTTTTTTAAACTCAAATTTTGTACAGAAGGCGATCACTCACATAGGGGGGTCACAGACAGTTGACGGTGTATGAATGAGACTGTGGCAAATAATTTAAATGCAAGTCTTAAAATGCAAGGAAGCGGGGGCGTGGCCAAGCAAGATGGCTGAGCGGACGTGAGCCGCTTCAGCTCCGGCCCCTGAGTTTTGCCCACTGACCTCTATTGCGCCCACAGAGGAACAACAGGCTTGTAATCCGCTCTTGCTGGTGGCCGTGCTGACCAGGAGTGCTGTATCTGCCTCATGTCCAGATTCGGGGTGTGAATGCAGCCCAAAGACGCGGCGGACTGGGGAGCCGGGCGCGCACTTGAAATGGCGCGGAGATGAGCGGAGGGCGGAACGACAGGAACAGAGCGACTGCTCGCGACCCGGTGACTTACCCCGCCTGCGGCTCCTGTGAGAATCTGTCTCTGCCCGGTGATGATGCAAGCTGCGCAGGGCTCCGGAGCACGCTGGGACAGCCTGTGAGTGTCCGGGCGGCCTGAGGTGCTGTGTTGAGAGCGGCCGCGGCTTTGTACAAGCCGCGCTGGAAGCACGTCTGCAGCTTCGCGAGGGCCCGGCGGGAGTGCCATTGATGACCGGGGAGCAGCGGATGACGGCGGAGGCAATGTCCAGCCAAGGGGTTAGTCCGCTTCCCCTTCTTTATATTTAATTATCGGCGAGAAGGAGGCCTAGGGGAAAGTGAGACCGGGAGGCCATGCCTGAACTTAAGATGGCGCCCGACCAGTGATTGTTACCGAGGAGAGGCCCCTGCAAGTTATCAGTGACGTGGGAAGGTGGTCAGCAAGGGAAGACCTCTCCTAAGGCCCTGGTCATTTTTGATGTGAGGTGAGGGGGCAGAAGGCGACTGATTAGCCGGCAGTGAGGCCTCCACAGTGTCTGATCTTAAGATGGCTGCCGATGCTTGACTACAACGAAACCCTGCCTCATCTCTAAGCCTGCCCCACGAGGTCCCAGACAACTGGGCTGACTGGCATCGCGACGACCATACGCAGAGGGGCTCCCAGTGCCCTGCCTTGACCTGGAGTGTTTCCCTGCCCATATGCCACCTAAAAAGGCAACGAATAAGGTCTCCCGCTACTTCGCAGCTACAGATAAAGGCTCTGCTGTCTGAGTGCGACCAGAACCACCAAATGGCGCTCACCAGGGAGGATCTGGTGGCTTCCCCCCGGTACTTTAAATCCGAGCTATGCCTGGAAATAAAATAGGACCTGCGTGCCTCCATGGACCAACTCAAGGCCGACCTTTCGGAGAAGATGGCGGCGCTTCGGCAAGATGTGGACGCAGTGGGATCCAGAGTGTTAAAGGTGGAGGAACAGACGAAGGACCTGGATGCCCGCTCCACCAAAATGCAAGAAACTCAACAAGACCTTCGGTCTCAGCTCCACCAAGTGCTCTTGAAGGCGGAGGATCTGGAGAACAGATACCGGAGGGAGAACATATGCATTCGGGACCTGGAAGAAGGCGTGGAGGGCCCAGACCTAGAGGCATTCGTGGTGGGCCTCTTCTCGGAAATCCTAAGCCCACAACAACTGAAGCTCAAGATCGATCGGGTCCATCGTGTGGGGATGGCACAGTCTGGAGAGCGCAGACATACGAGGGATGTTCTTGTCAAGATGCACTCCTTCACTACCAAAGAAGCCATTTTAAGCGCGGCGAGGAAAAAGGAAGAGACTTCGTTCCAAGGCTACAAATGTGCGCTATTTCAAGACTTGGCACCTTCTACACTTTCACGTAGGCAGGTATTGCGTCCTGTCACCTCCAAACTACGAGAAGACGGTGTGAGATACCACTGGACATTACCCTTTGGACTTTCTTTTGAACACAAAAACAAATCTCATCATATCTCAGACTTGAAGGAGGGTCTATGCATTCTGGGTCTCCCCATCCCGGGCGATGACAACAATCCTGGTCCTTCTACCAACTCGGGATTGCCCCGGAGGGAATCCCGATCTTGGCACACGGTCTCCAAAAACAGACAGACGCCAAAATGAAGTCCCCTGGCGAAGTGTGCCCGGGTCATGACGACGCTCGTGTTCCACGCCCGCCGTGGCCTGCTGATGGGTCATTAGCCTTGGCGATGACGGTGCCACGTGGACGCTTTGAACACTTATACAGGTTCTGCTGAGACACACCTGATACTCCGAGCTACTAATGGACCGCAAACTGTCCTCTGTGTTCTCATTGCTTGGGCAATTGGGGGGTGCGGGCCTTGTCCGTATTGCCCAGAATTTCTTCATTCTTCTCTACGAAGTTAAGAGCCCGTTGACTTCTCGGCATGCAGTTCTTGGGGGGTTTTGGGTTTTTTTCTTTCTGGGGGGAGGGTTCCTGGTGGTAGTGCATTGGTACAGTTAATTTATGTTTTATTGGGAGACGAGCTGCTCATGCTGGGTGGTTCCTCTGGGAGGCAAAGTTGGTGGGAGGCTGTGATGCGACCACAGGTATATGCTCCACGTGGGAGTATTGAGGGGCTGGGAGAGGGGGGCTGGTTGTTCCCATGGTGTCCAGAGCATCCTGGAATGTCAAGGGGCTGAATTCCCCCATAAAAGGCAAAAGATTTGGAAATACCTCAACAACCGTCAATTTGAGGTTGTGGCGCTACAAGAAACTCACCTCAAGAAGTCTGAGGAATTGCGACTCCGTCACAAATCTTACCCATTAATTTACAGGTCCTCCGCTAATACCAAGCAAAAAGGGGTAGCCCTCCTCTTCCGTAGTACAGCCAAATTTCAACCTGAGGCAATAAAGGCGGATCGAGAGGGGAGGTTGCTCATGGTGAAGGGGAGACTACGGGCCGGCCTTTGCACTTTCATCTCACTCTATGCACCCAATGTGGGACAGACAGCGTTTCTGACTTCCGCTCTGGACATGATTGGGGGATTTGCGGAAGGCCCGGTGATTTTGTTGGGCGACTTTAACCTGACGTGGCATGAGGCCCTGGACAGTTCCCGTTCTCACAGGGCTGCTCATAGCAGCTTCCCCAAGGGGGTTAAACAGAAATTGCATGGCTTAGGCTTGCGTGATGCCTGGCGCACTCTCTATCCGACTACCAAGGACTTTACGTACTTCTCCCATGTCCAACAATCCTATTCGCGGATTGATTACAGCTTCATCAGCCAAACCCTGGTGGGCTCTCTACAGACTGCCCAGATCTTGCCCATCTCCATCTCGGACCACAGCCTGATCTCTATTAGTTTAACCTGGGGGGGGGGGGGGCAAAACCTAGCACTTCTCAGTGGTATTTCCCTACATCGCTCACACGGGTTAAGACGTGACGGGACGACTTAAGAGCTTCCATAACTGAATATTTCACTCTCAATCTTCCACAAGCCACTTCCCCCAAAATAACTGGGATGCTTTTAAAGCGGTCCTAAGGGGCAAGTGTATTCAACTTAATGCAGTCCTGAATAAACAACGGGCGAAGGAACGCACAGCACTTGAGGGGGAATTGGAGGTGGTGGAGAAAGCACACAAGGAAACACCTACCCGGGTATTGCAACGTCAGCTCACCACCCTCCGAGGCAAAATGTGCTCCATCTATAGCAATAGAGCTGAGTACACTTTGCTGAAGCTGCGGCAGACATCATATGCGCACGGCGATAAGGTGGGGTCACATTTAGTCCGTCAATTGCGTGAGAAGAGGGAACGCGAATTTATCGGGGTATTCGTGATGGGGATGGTAACCTCACCTACTCCGATGATACTAAGGCTAACATTTTTGGTAAATTTTATGGGGCACTCCCTCCGATGTGATATTACAACAGTATCTAGATTTGGTGGACCTTCCCCATCTTTCCCCGGCAACCGCAGAACCCTTAAATGCACCCATTTCGGCAGAAGAGGTTGGACAGGCCATCTCCAAACTCAAGCTTCATAACGCGCCGGGACCTGATGGCCTCACAGCCCAGTTTTATAAGTGCTTTGCGCCCGAGCTTATCCCGCATCTCACTGCGCTGTTTAATGCGGTAGCCCTAGATGCCCAGGTCTCGACCTCGATGGCTGAGGCGGTGATATCAGTCATTCCAAAACCCGGGAAGGATCCCCAGGGCTGCGCCTCTTATAGGCCCATTGCTCTGCTTAATCTTGACGCGAAACTCTATTCCTCAATCTTAGCCGCTAGGTTAGAGGACCTGATGACCACACTAATCCAACCTGATCTATCCGGCTTCATAAAGGGACGGCAGACGCATGATAATATCCGGCGCACCCTGCACATAATCGAGAAAGTGTCTAAATTTTAAATTCCAGCAATTCTGGTTGGCCTCGACGCCGAAAAAGCCTACGACAGGGTGGATTGGTCGTTCGTCTTTCTTAACATGCAGAAATACAGCTTCGGAGGCAGGTTCCTCAAAATGGTCCGGGCCAACTATCACCTCCCGCGATCCAGAGTTCAGGTGAATGGGAGCGCCTCTCTCCCCTTTGCCCTTAGCAGAGGTACGCGGCAAGGCTGTCCGCTCTCCCCCCTCCTCTTCGCGCTCCGCATCGAACCCCTGGTAGCTACAATCCGGGCAAATGAGGGGATCAGAGGAATACGATTTGGCGGCACTGATCACAAAACCTCACTCTTCGCAGACGACATCTTGCTCACACTCATGGAGCCTAGCTCCTCACTACAGGCAGTACAGGAAGATTTAAAGAATTTTGAAGCTGTGGCGGGTTTCAAGGTCAACTTCTCCAAATCTTCCATTCTAAACCTTACACTCCCCGAAGCTGAAGCCGCGAGACTAAGAGGCCAGACACCGCTGCAATGGGCTAAACACTCTCTCCTATATCTGGGCATCCACCTCACCCATAGAATTGACGGTCTCTATAGATCCAATTATCCCCCGCTGATGACACAGCTCCGGCAAGACTTTAAGAGATGGAGGCCTTTGTACATCTCTTGGCTTGGCCGGATAAATGCCGTCAAAATGACGGTGCTACCTAAACTTTTATATCTATTCCAGGTGCTTCCAATCGACCTTGTTCGCGATTTCCTTCCACACTTACGTTCTCTCGTCATTAATTTCATTTGGCAGGGAGGGAGGGCACAGCTTCTGTTTCATGTACTGCGGCATCCGAAAAAGTGGGGAGGGGTGGCGTTGCCAGACTTCGCGCTTTACTACCAGGCAGCACAACTGCGGGTGGTTCTAGAATGGTCCCTGAGAGAATCTGATAAACACTGGCTCCACATGGACAGTGCGATAGCGGGCAGGTCCATCTGGGATCTTCTGTGGAAGCCGAGGAAGGACAGACCCGCGAACGCTTACCTTAGCACACCCACCCGCACCACGCTCAAAGTCTGGGACGATATTACACGGAGGGAGGGTTGGACATCTTTCCCTTCTCCCTATACCCCAATTCATTTCAACCCTGCCTCTCCACCGGCATTACGCGAAGGGCCCTTTGATTGTTGGAGGGAGGGGGGCTGACGTTTGAGAACTGCAAACGGGATTTTCATATAGCACATAGCGAGCACTACCACTACCTCCAGCTGAAACATTGTGTCTCTCAACCGCACATAAGAGACGCGGCCACCAGGGAATACACTGCCATGGAGAACTTGGTTAGGCGAGTGGGTACCATGAAGGGTGCAATTTCCTCATTATATGCCATGCTGCTTACTAATATACACGCTCCTAGGGCGCGGTACATGTCTTTCTGGGAACAGGTGATAGGACGAGACATTACTGATGAAGAGTGGAAGCACATTTGGGGGGATCTCACCAAACACAATCACTCAGTAGCTTTAAGAGAGGCACATTATAAGACGCTCCTAGACTGGTACCTTTACCCCACCAAACTCAAACGGATTTTCCCTGATACATCCGATCTTTGTTGGCGTGGGTGTGATTTACAGGGGGACTTTCGTCACATCTGGTGGGATTGCCCAGGTATCCGACCATTTTGGGAGGAAGTACTCTCGCACATTAAAGATCTACTGGGGTACCCCATCCCGACTACTATAGAGGGAACTCTTTTGGGCATTAGAGACCCTGCTCTTGAGCACCAATCAAAGGCTGACAAAGCTATCATGTGGGCCTGCTTGGGGGCTGCTAAACACACGATTGCGGCCGCTTGGAAAAAGAAAGATGCTCCGGCCATATCGTTGTGGCACTCGCGCCTTTGGAGAATTCTCTCCATGGAGAGGCTTGCTGACATTTTTAGAGATGAATACAAGAACTTCGAGTATAAATGGGGCCCTTTGGTTACCTACTTGTCCCGCGGCTTACCCTCAGCGGTGTGCCCTGCCTCCCTATGGGCTATGCACCTCTTTCTATTCTAGACCCTTCACTTAGCGTTAGGGAGCATAGTATCCCCTCCATGAAAGGCTATGGAATGCTTCCTGTTGCCTTATTTGTTCAACGTATCCGAGGAATCAACTATGAAGTTTAGAGCGCTCACCACCACCAGGGGAGGGGAGGAGGGGCTGTGGGGGGTATTTTTTCATCTTTCTGTTTTCCTTTTTCTGCTGTTGGTTATAACTTGGGGGACTCCCCCTGTAACATGTTATTAAAAATCCAGCATTTCTTCTTATGTCAGTGGGGGGGTGTGTCGAGACCTCTTGATATGAGAAACTGGACTGTAACTAGCTAACCATTTTGTTTCGAGGTCCGGCGAACTCTCCTATGCCCCTGTTGTGACATTTACTCATGATGCTGAATAAAAAGACTTTTGACAACAAAAAAAAATGCAAGGAAGCCTTGCATTGCGATGCACGAGTAGAAATGAGAGAGAAGTACAAGAGAAGCTGCGACATTGCGATGCTGTGAGGCGTGTCCGTCGTGTAGGTTGCATTTGGAAGGCTGGTAAACAAGAGATAAGCAGAGGAAGAGGTTAGAAATCAGGAGAGAAGAGAACAAGGTAGTTGAGAGAATAAGAGGACATTTTAGAGCGCTTGAGGTTTTGTGGCATTGCAGCATCACACTTTTTTTTTTTTTAAACCATGCCGAATTCAAGAGCCATGTTTAAAAAAACTCTGAGACTAAGGAGCCTGGACTGCAGCTTAAGTTCCTGCTGTTGTGCAAAAAGGTTTAGCAATAAGCAAATTAGTGCTACAGGAGTTTACGAACTTATAAATCCCTTCCCTGACGGCTGTTGCGGGGTAGCAGTGCAGCCTGGGCTGCACTTGCTCATGCAGGGCACTTTACAGTGGTGGTGTAGGCAGTCAACGAAATCTTTATTTCTGAGTGTCAAGTTTGGACACTTCTAACTGTTGCTGCTCGCATTGTTCTGGAAGGCACGCCCACCGCAGGTTTTCTAAGGAGTGTTATTGCAGCCGATTAAATCTGATAGGCATCTCTTCCCTCTCCCTCACTGGGCTGTTTAACCCTTCATTGCCTACAAGAAAGAAACTTAAAACAACCAGGAACTAACATTTATTTAGCATTTCACAACCCCATTCTTTAGTTGGAGGACAGAGGAGAGCATCTTCTATTTTAGTTTTCTTCAACCATGTGCTCGCTGCATTGTGAGCCTTGTAGTTTGGCCTTTTAACAGTTTCATCATGGGCTCAGAAAAAAATGTGTCTTTCTTATGTTTTTTAGCACCCAGGATAATATGCTGCATAGCTAAAAACCTATAAGGTCCCAAAGCCGAGGCCGATTGCATTGCAAAAGCTTGTTTAAGTGTAGGCAGTGGTCCCTTGCCCTTAAAAATATTTTCGCAACCATTCACAGAGGGGAAGGGGGCCCTCTGGGACCCCTTCCTGTTTGCGACTGGGTTACCATCTACTTTAAGTAGACTGTAAAATGCGGATGTCTTGTGACCACATTTCATTCGCAAAACATTCGTACATGGCATTGCAAGTATCTGTTAGGAAGGTATGCCCTTAACACATCCCTTCCTAATACCAAATAGCTATTTGGACTTTATACATGACAAAAAGCCTTTTTGCATTCACAAACCGCCTGATTCTGCGAATCGGCCCATTTGCAACCGACAAAAAGGTTTGTACATGTGGCCCTTGATTCTTTTTAGCCTCGGTTTGGCACTTTGAGTGTAAAGATTTTGTGAATTAATGAGAACTGACTTTTAATGAATAATTAATTTGATTATTAGGTACCTCGTACTTTGGTCTTCCTGGTCATGAAGAGGCCTGTGAATTTAGTCTGGCCAAAACGTGTCAAAAATATCTACAGGGGGTGTCACTTGTAAACATCTTTAGAACAAAGCAATTATACAGACTTTAAAAGAAAGACAGGGCATTACTGCCCACAAATGGGATTTTTATGACGACTACCTCCATGGGGATTGAACACTGAATGAATTGTGCAAACATGTCCTTTTGTAATATAAGGAAGAAAGGAGACATTTTGAAAGGTATATACATTTTTGGGATTTAGTGTTTTGTTTAAGGTGATGGGTTTGATGAAATATCTGTAATTTTACTTGTGCTCCAGGGACGTGTTTGTGAAATGGAAACACTACAAGGACAATCATATAATAATAATAATGGAATACATTGTTTTGATCTGATTGATTCCAAAGACTGAGTGTCAAATTGAATTATTTCACTGGAACTAAAGTGATTAATGTGACCGATCCCTCTAGGATACCATGTTTTTGTTTTCAATGTTTGCAGCCCACGCACTATGGAGTTATTTGGGCATACGCCTATATGTTTTGCCATTGGCTAGTGACTGCATTACCCCCCAGGGCACTTTTTAGGAATAAATATGGCACCCCAGGCAACCGGAATCTCAGATTATGCCATAACTGGAAAGAGGACCAAAGAAGGACTGCCCTGCTGACCCATGGACTTGGCAAAGAAAGAATGCACCATCTGCTGGCCTGCACCTGCCCCACTTTGGGCTAGCAAAGAGAGGACTGTGCCTCCTGGCTTTGGGAAAAAGTGCTCCCTAGACAAAAAAGGTGTCTCCAAGGAGCAGCAGATGAACCCCTGGAACCAGCACCAGGGCCAACAAAGCTGAAGTAGTGCAACTCGACAAGACAGTAGCCACTCCAGAAGTATTAACAATGGCTGCCGCTGGGCCCTCCAAGAGACCGATCCCAGATGACCATGAGTTGAACCCAAGCCAGAAGGATCCGGGGGTGTCATCTGAGTCCAGACGGGTCAGCCAAGAGAGGGACCAGCCTCCACAAAGGGATATCGCTGGGACCGCTGTGGATGGAGACTGGTAGCCCAGCTGCAGCTGGTCTTCTACTGTCTCAAAGAGGACTGCAAGTGACCCCGATCTCTGTGGCCAATGTCAGCCATTGTGACTGATTAATAACTGCAAAGGCACCCCCGGCGACCTCACAACACCTAGAACATCTTCCATCTCCTGAAGCAGAAGCATCAGGACCATTGCATTGAAGTCTATGGCGGTTGCACTATAAAGTTTAGAACTGGACTGGAAAACACTTTGGTGGCCAGGTAACTGTCCATTTACTACTTATTGGCCCCCCCAGACCTTCTCCCTGTTGGATTTGGTCACCCAAGCCAGCCTGGAGTAGTCGAACTCAACTCTTACAAACTTTACAAATGTTTACAGTCTTTACAGTTCCCAATGCTTGTTTGCAGTTAAACTGAGATTTACGTTTTCTTTAAAATTCGGTGTCCTCAGAATCCTATGGTCGATTTTGCTCATCTTGGACTCTAAAAATTAATTAAAATATAATCTGTTTTTATAAATTAGTGCTGGATTTCTTTCATAACTTGTGGCTTTCTTATTTTGTTGTTTGGCACTGTTAAATGCTTTACACTAGTTCCTTTGTTTAAGGCTTGCTGTTGGAAGCCACAGCTACCCAGGGTTGAGCTTAAGGTTTTTCAGTGTATTGCACAGTAAGGTCACTCAGCCAGCCATACCGTATAATACATCCAAATACTCATAGAGCTAAATAGTTCAAAAATAAAAATGATATATGTATTAGGCACAAGTATGTAGGGACAGGTGTGCCACTATTAAAGGAGAGAATCGGAGTGGTTTAGACCAACCAAAGGCACAGCAGGCACTTTATGTAAACAAAGCATGTGGTAGAGGTCTAGCCTCAGTCCTGGAATTACATTCCATTGGTTAGTCATCTAGAGATACATTCTATTCGATTTCTCTATATAACACAGCAATGCAGCAGAACTAAAAACACCTACAAAAAATGCAGTAACCATTATGTTCTTGCCATGAACTGAGGAGCCCATCCAAAGTAGCTGGCAAAATAACCAAAGATATCTTACAATCAGTGGCGGCTGGTAATTTTACTAGGGAGGGGGGCCACATAGCACACATACACCTCACCCACACCCATCCATTCACACATACACCCATTCACAACACTCACTAACAAATGCACATAAATTCATACATGCACACACGCACCAAACAAAAAAACCACATAAAACTTACCTTAAAAGCAGGTCTATGACACGGAAGCCTCAGAGGTCTCACAAGGGTTGGGACTGCTGCCTTCCCTCATTGGCTGACCAAGGGAAGGCAGCATTCCCAAGCCTAGGAGGTCCCAGGAGCATTAGGACTGTTGCCTTTCCTCATTGGCTGACCTGTGGTGAGCCAATAAGGGTAGGCAGCAGTCCCATTCTCATCAGAGTGGTATGGGGTCCGCGAGACTGCTGACCCCACCCAACAGTTATGAGTCATTGAGTCACTAATTGATAATCAGCCTTGGGCACTTTAGGGCTTAAAACTGAAGCAATTGGTGATGCTTCCCACCACGACGAGGGGGAGGGCTTTGAGGCACTTTTTCCAGGCTGAGGAGGTCAAGCCTACAGGGCTGGGAAATCTGCAGCCCAGCAAAGTTCAGCTCAAGCAGCCAGGAGCCTGAGCATTTAGCGCATGTCTAGCTCCTGGCTGCCTGACCTGAACCAGGAGTGTCTGTCAGGTTGACCTTTATTCAGCCTGACAGACACTCTTTTTGCTTGGAAAAAGGTGGGGTCATGACCCCTCAGCCTTTACCGACGGGCAGCTGCTGCTATAAATTAGTAGGGGAGAATATTTAGGAAGAGAGCTGATCTCCTTGGTCCAAGATGCTGAATGACCACATATGAACTGTCGGGGCTTAACTTGGAGCAATTGATAGCCGAGGGCCATATGTTAGGTTCCAACCATACTCAATTTGCAAAACAGTTGGTCAAAAAGGTTGGTCAAATACTTATAAACGAGTGTGCTGGTGGTGCCCTGGATATTAAAAATTAGTGTGAATTGTAATAAAAATGGAAAGTAACAACAAAATACATATTGTCACAGTAGATATTTACAGCCACATTTGTTGACCATGCCTGTATATGTATGTATGTATGTATGATATATATATATATATATATATATATATATATATATATATATATATATATATATATATATATATATATATATATATACTCGTAGTCCTTCTTTGTTTAAGATCGGAAGGTATTTAAAATCCAGGTGTAACCAAACCACGTATCAGCATATGATTAAGACCCAATCTGGGGTCGAAACGCGTTATGCTTTGCCTGTGTAAGAATAAAGATTACTTACCTGACAGCTGACTGGTGGGCCTGTTTTCGCGCTGAGGATGGTGCATGGATGTTCTGTGGAATGTGTTGGCGGTGACATCGCCCACAGGCCCCGATCCGTGAGGCTGGGCTCCCTCTCGTCAAATTTGCATTCGGATTTATATGAAATGGGAGCCCGCCGGCTGCATGAAGTTTGGAAAGAAGGACTTCGCCATGATGGTGCCACTTCGAAATGCGGGAGGCTCCGCCACTGTTTTCCAAGGAGGCCTGCAGGCTGGAGATTTCTCGACATACGTAAAGCAGCCAGGATATGCGGGAGTTGTTTTATTCTCGCACAGTCAAACGAAGTGAACCAACTTACAGGCAGCTGTTTAAAAGAACTCAAGCAATGAACAGACGAGGAGCAGCGCCTTGGAGGTAATTTGAATATTGATTGGTACGTAGCACTACATGGAACTTTTCCTTTTGAAGCTAGATTGTGTCATTTTAATTTCATTGAACTGATCAAGGCATGGAATTTTAAAGTCAGAAAGAAGGACATTAAGAGGCTTGAGGTCTCTTGCAAAGCATGATGGACACTGTAGTCCAAAGAGTGACAGGATTCTGAGCCAGGACTTGTAAACTCGAACATTTATTAATAGAGGGCATTAGCCACATGAACCAAAGAGTACTTATTATTAAATAATGGTTCCTGGCCCCTGAAGTTACAAGAGAGGAAGTAAAAAAACGAGTTGCTGTGCAATCGTAGTCCTTCTTCTTTGTTTAAGATCGGAAGGTATTTAAAATCCAGGTGTAACCGAACCACGTATCAGCATATGAATAAGACCCAATCTGGGGTCGAAACGCGTTATGCTTTGCCTGTGTAAGAATATAGATTACTTACCTGACATCTGACTGGTGGGCCTGTTTTCGCGCTGAGGATGGTGCGTGGATGTTCTGTGGAATATATATATATATATATATATATATATATATATTACCTACTGGCGGTCGCAAGTAGGTAGTTATAGTTAGAAAGTATTTTCCATAGGAAGAGCGTTTTTTGCTTTGTCAATAACTTTGGCGTCGTTTGACGAATCTCACAAAATGTTCAAAACTAGTTTGACGCTCACTTCAGCTGATGTCTTTGAAGTTTCGTGGGGGCCCAGAAAAAGGGTAGTCCAAAAAAGCATTTTCCCCATGTTCATTTCCATAGAAACTTTAGACAAGGCTACACCCCAAACTGCTGAACAGAAGTGCACCAAATTTGGCAGGAAGGTAGCTGTTGGTTCAGAAAGCGAACTTTTTAGGTCGAACTTTGATTGGCTTGTTATATCTTTTCTGTGGGGTTTAGCACACCCACCGATTGCCATTGGTTGTTTTCTATGGCTTTCTGAAATGCTTGCTTTTTATTGGTCTAGCACTGCAATTGTCCCTCCTTTGTGTGGCGCGGTCCTCACATGGCGATTTCACTAATGGTATATTTTGGTTGTCCATCAGGAGGACGCTGGCTGGATCAGCACGTAAATGTTTGCAGACGTCCAACTTCCAAGGAAGGGGGGATACGGGGAGAGCTGCCTACTTTGGAGCCGGGGCAGGCACCAGGTGTGAGTCAAGGCACTCCGATACCTTCTGGTCGTGTTCACGCTATTTAAAACTGCTAAAACATGAGGGAGATTTAAAGGAGTTTCATTTCTCCAATACGTTGCAATGGAGAAAGTTTCAAGCGCAAGAAAGCTAAAATAACAGTATTTTATCTTTTTTTTAAAGCTCCATCCCCAGCTTAATTCGGTAGCATTGGCTGTGATGCATAGATTGTGCTCTCAGTCGTACAGGGAAACAAAACTTATGCTAGTGAGTAGAAGTCACAGACAGAGTAATGTCATCTTCGAGGGCGCTCGAGACAGACTTCCGCTTTCCTTTTCTCTTCCGCAGACTGTCTACACACAGGCGGCTGCATCCACTGTCCCACCACCATGTAGTACAAGTTCAGCGGCTTTTACACAGACCCTAATCGGGGCCTGGCTCCGCACCTGGAGCCTACAATTCCCAGATAACGCCAATAGGTGGGAGGCACAGTACTGGTTTTTGTTTACTGGGACCTGCCCATCTCTGATGTGCCTGCAGTGTGCTGCTCCATGGCTATCTTCAGAGTTGCATAAGGAAGCGCCTTAAAGTCAAGGTGTTGAGGCACATACAGTACCCGTGTCTCCTCTGCATGCCTGCTAGGTGGAGGTGGCACTGCCTGCAGCCACCACTGCTTTTTGTTTGCCCACTGTGCCACCTCAGAGCCTGTGTTTGCAGTCCACAATGCCACCAGGGGACTTTGGGAGAAGCATTTATGCCCTGAAACAGGTGCAAAGCTGTACAGAAGGACAGATAAAGGAATAAATGCAACACCTCCTTTCAGGATGTTAATGAGCCTGTTCTCTTTACAGCTACAGAGTTATTAAGAGTTTAAAACCTGATTATTCACTCCTGAACTCACTTTCATATGTATTAACGAAAAAATATATATTTAATGTATCTGTAAATAAAACCACACAACTAATCTTCACAATTGCTTAGAAGTCAGTTAGTTTAATGCACATTTATTAGAGATTATTGACTTATTTTTGACAAATCAACTGCTAAAAGTTTGATTTAACACAGTAGTTTACACTTTATTAGGGAAAAGTGCTTTACTTCCTTTATTAGCTTGAAATTTTAAATGTAACACCTGTAGTTAATATGCCACAAGAATATGGATATTTTTTTACTAGGCTTAAATGAAAAAGTGCTGGTCTGATAGAAAATATTCTAGAATTTTTGACTTTGTTTAAAAAGTGGGTGCGAGTATAGTTTTCCAAGTGCCATCCTATAAAATGTCCTAAAAGAATTTATTAGACCGTACCACCTAATGTAACTGTTGTTTGAATGCTGCGTATAAGTAAGTGTTACTTCGGGCCAAGCGTTACTTGTTAAGAAGTGTAAAGTGTATCCCGGAACCACCATGTATCTGTAGTTTTGTTCATTTGCAGCTTGAATCTTGGATGGACCTCAGTAATGATTGTACAAAAACCTTTCATTGGTCTGTATTTTGGACAGTTGGTATTTTGTTTTACTTATTTTTAAATAATCCTTTTTATAGTGTATTTCTGCCACTTGTGTGGCTTCGTAGCCTTTTAGAAGCCGTATTTCCCTTCATACGTTTCTGGGGCACTCAATGACTGGCGTTTAGGTGGTCCTATGTTAACTGTGTGGTGAGAAGATGTGAAGATAGGTCTTGCAGATATTTGTGGTAATGCCTTGTTATTTTGTGGTTTTGGGAAAACACAACATCAGACATTAACATAGCCTCTTGGCGCTGCTTTAGTGATGCCTTTCTTGGAATACACATTTACCTTTAAATAAGTAAAGTATATTCATTTATTCAATGGCAAGAATTACAGTCGTGTTGGGCTGGCTTAATCTTTCATCCTTCAGAGAAAATGCCTTCGGTAAACATAAGAACTTTTATTTGTTATTCATAAAATGAGGATGTTCTAATATGTAACTATGAAGACTCAATTTAACTGTGTGTTATTACACAACCTAAGACTAGCCTAAGGCCCTTTTTGTCTCTGAGTGCAGTTGCAACTGTACTTGTAATGTAGACTGTTGCTTGCAGCACTTCCCATCTTTTCAATTTGTTCATGTATGTGCCCTTCATACATGCCTGCTTTGGTTTGGTTAGCATGCTTAATTAGTCCCACCTTTTCGCGTTTCGGACCCTCACAGCAGACTGCCCCTGATACATATGGTTTTACACGTTTTCAGGTTGAGCCTGGGCAGCGCATGCGCTGCTCTGCGAGGCATGCTGTATTCAGGTATGTACTTGAAGCCCACATTTCAATAGGCTCCTGTTATTGCAATTTCTAATTCATTGCTTTTGATACATATATAGTGTCAGTACTGCCGGTCCCGCAGCGTCGTGTACGCGGGTACCGGCAAGGAGCATAAAACTCCTTTGATACCGCACTGGAACGCTTTCCGTTCTAGTGTTCGGGACCTGTTGGGGGCTCTTTTGGGTTACTCACCTTCTTCCGGTTCACCGTCGGGATTCTGGTGTTCCTGTTTTCGCGTCCTCAACTTGCGGCTTCTCTGCGTCTCGCTCTGGTCATCAGGAGATTTCCTGTTGATCCTGTGCGTCGGCTCCCGCGTCTCTTCAGGCTGGAAAGGTCTTCGAATCCTGCTACAAGACAGATAAGAAAAAGAATAAACAACACCTTTTTATTGCACATCACAGTAGCAGCCCTCTCTGCGCTGCTCTTGAGTGAAGGTTACTTTAAAAATCAGAAATACTTATCTGATGAAAACCCCTTGTCCATGGAGATATGCTTTTTCTTTCTTTTCCTGCTTATGATTAAACACGGCTACTCCTGAAAGATAAAGGAATGCCCTGTCAATCCTTCCTAACACTAAGGAGGAATTTGATTCTATTCATATACTGAGTTATGTTTATATAACATTTAGCCTAATTAGCTCTCTACGCAGGAGTACAGTCGTCAATGTTCATTACCAGTAGTCCATGGGTGGGTGTCAGTGTGCTGTCCTTTTTTTTTTCTAGCATTTCTTTATTGCACAACCCTCTCTGACGCCCCTCCTTTTGATTTCCATAGACAAAAATTAATAAGCTCCACTCAAACAAGTTGTCATTACCCAATGGGAGAAGGGAACCATTCAGGTACTTTAGAGTCATGCATGTTCCCTCTTACTGATGGTTAAATTCAGCATTTCTGCATACTTACCCATTCTGTCTCTGTTTATTTGGTAGGGGTTTCTCCTGGCAGTTTGGTCCTGTCCTTGAGTGGAGGAAGTCGTGGGACACCTTTATTTCTCCTCCTTCTCTGTGTTTTCCCTTTTTCTCCTGGTTTGCTGTTGTTAGTTTGACTCAGTTGGGTACGATAGTGGCTGAGGGAAGTTGGGACCTCATCTTTGCATGGCGTTCCTGTGAAAACGTAAGTAGGAGTCTGACAGAACGTGAAGCCCACGCTCTCTTTTTTGCCCGAGCACCATGGGAGCAAGTCAGGTGACACTCACAGACCTAGCCCATATGCTTGGCAATCTTCAGAAGGAAACCCAAGCTTTGGCCTCACGGGTAGATTTGCTCCAGCGGGGAATGAGGCCTGAGTATAGCTTAGGGAACATGACAGGGGGTTTAGGTGTTCAGCTCCCACTTCAGGCTCAGTCTTCCAGTCCAGGTAGTACAGGTGACTGCACCTCCATCTATTCCTTTGGCCCCTTCTGAGAGGTTTATGGGGGATCCTACCAAATTCGCTACCTTTATCAGCCAGTGTCAACTCCATTTCATGTTTAAGGCCTCCTGTTTTCCCACTGAGCAAGCAAAGGTGGCATTCGTGCTTTCCTATTTGGGAGGAACCGCAGCAAACTGGTCTATCCTTCTCATGGAAAGGAATGGCCCGTTATTGCATAATTACACAGCTTTTAAGGAAGAGTTAAGGAAATCGTTTGATAGGCACTCCTTCATGTAGTCAGTGGATTCAGAATTATTAAATTTGAAGCAGGGAACACAGGATCTGATGACTTATATTTCCTACTTTAACATATTGGTAGCTGAAGCTGGATGGCCAGAGGAAAAACGTAGTGCTTTGTTCTATAGGGGGTTGAAAGACAAATTGAAAGATCTTTTAGCACAAGTGGTTGATCCCCCCTGAGTCCTGCAATGCCTTTATTGATCTAGTGGTGAAGTTGGATCACTGAGTTAGTGAAAGGAAGAGAGAAAAAGGGCGCTCAGAAGTACGTACCATAATTTACAAAGAGAGAAACAAAACCCTGAGAAGGTAGCTGAAGAACAATAGCCTATGCAGATAGGAAGCATACGAGGCCCTCTTAGTGCAGAAGAGAGACAGAAAAAACGTGAAATGAAATTGTTTATACTGTGGAAAACAGGGGCATTTTCTTAGAGAATGTCCTGTAAAACCAAAGAAAAAAGGCAATTCGGAAAACTAATACACCCGAAGTCTGAAGAGACAAAGATTTCGGGTGGGTCAGGGTTAATTGTCTCACAACATTCTGATAAACAAAACGCAGTTCCCTCTTCCTGACGTAATTTTTTAATTTCATCCTTCCTGATATGGGGTCAACCAGCTTTAAAAATACAAATAATGGTAGATTCAGGTGCCACAGGTAATTTTATGGACCTCTGTTGGGCTAAAAGCAAGGAGATACCTTTTGTCACCAAGACCTCTTGGGAGGAAGTTAAGACCATAGATGGTAGTAACATCAAGTCAGGTCCTGTAACGCACGCTACCACTGACCTTGCGCTTGTTATACAAGAAGCACATTATGAAACTTTCTCTTTTGATCTTATTCAGTCGCTCCAGTTTCCTGCCATACTAGGACTTCCGGGGCAATGCCAGCACAACCCTCTTATTAATTGAAGGGAGTTGTCAATAACCTTTAGTTATGATTATTGTAAAAATTGTTGTAGAAAGGAACAGAACCACTCCGGGGAGGTAGCTGTGATCCTAAACCCAGAAACATCAGAAATACCCTCTTGTTACCAAGATTTGAAGGCCGTCTTTGACAAAGAAAAAAACACCACTCTTCCACCCCATAGATCCTATGATTGTAGGATCGATTTGGTTGCTGGAGCCCGCATACCCTGTAGCACAATCTATGCATTAACAGAGAAAGAGAACCTACACTTGCGTGAATATCTGGATGAGATGCTTAGAATTGGTTTTATACCGACCTTCCCGGTCACCCGCCTCCTCGCCTCTTTTTTTTATACCGAAACGGGAGGGAGGTCTTAGGTGGTGTATAGATTACCGGGCCCTCAATGATATATCAATAAAAAACCGGTATCCCTTGCCCTTGATATCCTCCCTCCTTGATCAAATCAAGGATACTAAGATATTCACTAAATTGGATTTACTTGGAGCTTATCACTTAGTAAGAATCAAGGAGGGGGATGAGTGGAAGACAGCTTTTTGTAACAAGTTGGGCCTCTATGAATATCTTGTAATGCCATTTGGTGTGTGCAATGCTCCATCTGCCTTTCAGTTTTTCATAAATGAAGTACTCAAGGACATGTTGGATTTCTATGCAATTGCACATATTGACGATGTCCTCATTTATTCCTCTTCAGTTGAGGAGCATGAAGTACATGTTAGGAGTGTCCTTGAACAATTACGGGCCAACCATTTGTACTGTAAACTAGACAAATGTCAATTTCATACCTCTAAAGTGTGTTTTCTTGGGTTTATTCTATCTCCCCATGAAATTAGTATGGACCCCCAGAAAGTGGAGGCCATTACACGTTGGCAATCCCCAAAGAATGTGAGAGAGGTACAGAGTTTTCTTGGCTTTGACAATTTCTATAGACGTTTTATTGAAAACCTCTCTGACTTGGCCTCTCCCATAACCAAACTATTGAAAAAAGGAGCGACGTCTCTATGGACTCCAGCAGCGGAAGAGGCTTTTCGCAAGATTTAGGAAGCCTTCACTCAAGCACCCATATTGAGGCATCCAGATACCTCTCGTCCTTTTGTGGTTGAGGCAGATGCTTCACAAATGGCAGTAGGTGGAATCTTTTCTCAAACAGACCCAAGCACTGGGAGTCTTCCTCCACTTGCATACTATTCACATAAATTGACTCCAACTGAGTAAAATTACGCCGTGGGTGACAAAGAATTCCTAGCCATTAAAAAGGTTTTCGAGGAGTGGCGTCAATATTTATTAGGAGCAATTCACAGGGTAACAGTACTCACTGACCACCGGAATGTGCAGTTCCTAAAATCAGCACGAGCCTTGTCTCAGAGACAACTGCGTTGGACGCAATTCTTTAGTGACTTCGATTTCATCATTCAATTCCAGGTGGGGAAGAAGAATGGGAAAGCAGACACCCTATCCCGTTTATGCTATGAATTTGAGGAACCTCAGTGTGACTCCCCCCTATAATAGCTAGGGAAAGTATTATAGGCGCTGTTTGCTCTGAAGAGGAATACCTGAAGGCAGTTGAGGAGGCACAGGGTCTGCAGAATCAGAGGGGTTAACACAAAAACATAATGTCGCCAAGATCCAAAATCTGTAATATATCCAAGGGGGGTTGGTGATACCCACACAACAGCTGCAACAACAAGCCTTAGAGTAGTGTCATGCTCACCCCCTCTCTGGGCATCCCGGGTACAAAAAAAATTAGAATTACTTAAATGACACTTTTGGTGGCCCAATATGGCCAACGATGCCAAACAGTCCATTCAGACTTGCCATGTGTGTGCACAAGGGAAGGCATCTCATCAGGCGCCCGTGGGATTATTGAATCCTTTATCCACTCCCCCTAGTCCATGGCATACCGTTTCTATGGATTTTATTGTTGACTTGCCTAAGACTGCACAGGGTAACACTACTCTTCATATTGTTGTGGATCTATTGACCAAGATGGCCCATTTCATCCCATTGAAGACAATCCCTACGCCCAAACTTCTGGCTTCCTTGTTTGTGCAACACATAGTCCGAGTACATGGCCTTCCCTCTGTTATGATATCAGACCGGGGATCTCAATTCATCTCTACCTTTTGGAAAGGAATGTGCGCCTTATTACAGATTGATGTCAGGTTTTCCTCTGGCCATCATCCTCAAACGGATGGTCAAACCGAAAGGGTGAATCAGTGTTTAGAACAGTACCTAAGATGCAGCTTTTACATTCCACATCACATTGGGACACATTCAAATGGGTAGCTGAATTTTCTTATAATAACAGCTGTCACTCTTCCACTAACTATTCTCCTTTCTACTAAGACTGCGGTTATCACCCTCGGTCCATGCTATTGCCTCTTCCTCACTCTCATTCTGCTCCTGCTGCTCTTGACTTTGTGAAAAAGCTGCATGACATACAGAAGGTAGCTATAGAGAATCTAGAGAGAGCTAAGGCAGTATATAACAAAAAAGCAGATCTCCATCGACGTGCAGAACCTGCGTATACAATAGGAGATGAAGTATGGTTATCTACCAGAAACATTACCATGAAGGGATCCTGTAAATTCAAACCTCGTTTTATTGGCCCTTATAAGATATCTAAGATCATCAATCCTGTTGCCATGAAACTAGATCTCCCTGCTACAATGAAGATACACCCTGTTTTCCATGTCTCCTTACTGAAGCCTTTGGTGGCTGGTACAAACATTCCTACACACCCAGCTCCAGTGATCATTGCAATCATCCTGAATATGAGGTCGGGGCTATCATTAATTCAAGGAGGGTGAGACACCGGTTACAATACCTAATACACTGGAAAGGTTACTGTGTTGAGGACCGCACTTGGGAACCAACAAGTCATGTGCATGCCCCTCGCTCTGTACGTCTCTTTCATAGACGTCATGCTGAGAAATCTAAGCCTGTGGGAGGGGCTATAGGGGGTGTACTGTCAGGACTGATGGTCTCACTGCGTCATTTACTTGGGTACTGGCAAGGAGCATAAAACGTCTTTGATCCCGCACTGGAACGCTTCACGTTCTAGTGTTCGGGACCTGTAGGGGGCTCTTCCGGGTTACTCACCTTCTTCCTGTTCGCCGTCGGGATTCCGACGTTCCTGTTCCTGCTCTCACGTTACGTCCTCAACTTGCGGCTTCTCAGCATCGCGCTCTGGTCATCTGGAGATTTCCTGTTGATCCTGTTCGTCGGCTCCCGCGTCTCTTCAAGCTGGAAAGGTCTCCGAATCCTGCTACAAGACAGATAAGAAAAAGAAGAAACAATGCCTTTTTATTGCACATCACAGTAGCAGCGCTCTCTACGCTGCTCTTGAGTGAATGTTACTTTAAAAATCAGAAATACTTATCTGATGAAAACCCCTTGTCCATGGAGATATGCTTTTTCTTTCTTTTACTGCTTATGATTAAACACAGCTACTCCTGAAAGATAAATGAATGCCCTGTCAATCCTTCCTGACGATAAGGAGGAATTTAATTCTATTCATATATTGAGTTATGTTTATATAACATTTAGCCTGCTATAGAATTAGCTCTCTATGCAGGAGTACAGTCTTCAAGGTTCATTACCAGAAGTACATCGGCGGGTGTCAGTGTGCTCTCATTTGTTTCTAGCATTTATTTATTGCGCAACCCTCTCTGACGCCCCTCCTTTTGTTTTCCATAGACAAAAATTAATAAGCTCCACTCAAACAAGTTGTCATTACCCAACGGGAGAAGGGAACCATTCAGGTACTTTAGAGTCACACATGTTCCCTCATACTAATGGTTAAATTCAGCACTTCTGCATACTTAAACCATTCTGTCTGTGTTTATTTGGTAGGGGTTTCTCCTGGCGGTTTGGTCCTGTCCTTGAGTGGAGGATATCGTGGGACACCTTTATTTCTCCTCCTTCTCTGTTTTTTCCCTTCTTCCCCTGGTTTGCTGTTGTTACTTTGACTCAGTTGGGTATGATAGTGGCTGAGGGAAGTTGGGACCTCTCATCTTTGCATGGCGTTCCTGCGAAAACATAAGTAGGAGCCTGACATATAGGCATACTAGTCCCTCCTTAGTACCGGCTTGTCTGCATTTGTGACCCTTCCGTGAGGACTGGCCTTTGTACTTGTGTTAATACTTGGTAAGTTTTATTTACTCTGTCAGTGCTATTTTCTTGAATTATTTCACCTGTACCACCCACAACATGCTTTCTTGTAACCCAGCACTCCTTTCTTTTATTTACTTTGCTGGCGCAATCAGCTTTAACTATAGCGGCCGCACTCCAATCTTTCTTTATTTTCCCACCGTGGTCTGCTTTCAATATATAGCGGCCACGCTCCTTTCTTTCTTTATTTTGACACAGTGGTCCGCTTTAACTATAGCAGCCGCCATCTTTTTTTTATCGAGTACCGAATGCCGTGCCCAACACCATCTCACCCCTCCCACTTGCCCACCCCACCACCTCTCCAAGGTTGAGAGTTTAAGCTATTGACATTGTAAATAACAATACCTTTTATTTGTGTGCTACTTTTCTAAACAGATTAATAAAAGGCATTCTCAGTTACAATGCCAATAGCCTAAACTCTCAAATGCGAGGCCTATTGAATTGCAAATGCTTGTTATAAGTTGGTGTAAATCTGTTCAGTTGTTTCAGTGTCATTTAATTTTTTTGCAGTTATACTACTGGGGACGCGAGGGGTTAGCGACCATTCCCGATCTCGTGCTGTGATCTGATTGGCTGCTAACACTTAAAACCAGGAAGTGTTGGCAGCAATCTTGTGAATCGATTTGAGACGAATCACCGACAAAAATGTTTAAAAAAAAAGAAAAGAGGGCAGGTAGAAAATCTTGCCCCCTTAGGCCTCTTAGGGGTCCCAGAAGGAACAAATAAAGCATTTATTTTTTATTTTTGGTGGGATCCGCTGATCCGGCTGAAAAGTTTTATAAAAACAAAATACGGACTCCCATGCATTGTTAGTGATATTACATGTCATGAGTGATGTAATATGTTAGGTCATAAGCAGTGCATTGTGGGGGCATAAGCTATAGTTAGCTCAGTTAACTATACCTGCTGAATTTCACTGGTATTGTATGAGTGAAATCTGAGCCTAACTATAATGTCCCTGTAACCCTTGTCTTTTTTCAGAGACTACCTATGTTTTAAAAAAATTATATTTCCTAACTATAACATCCCTATCGCCCGTATACATATATATGAATATATATATGAAATAACCACAGTCCTTACTGCCACGTCCTCAGCAGCAGCAAAAAGCAGGTACGACCACAGCATGGAGTTAGAAAATATCGTCCTTTTTATTGCCAAGTAAAGTGCATCCAAAAATAAATCAAGCAAGTGCCCAGCCTGATGCGTTTCGACCGCGTTGCCGCGGTCTTGATCACATCATATATATATATATTTGCATATCCTTACGTCTCTCGTCCATAAGGCAAAGTCGCACTCAGGATTTATTAGGAAAAGAAAAGTTTTACTGACATATATAAATATATATATTCACACAAAAAACACAGGTTTCAGGGACGTTATAGTTAGGGATTAGCATTTAAAAAACCTTTGAAATTCACTGAAAAAAACACAGGTTTCAGGGACGTTATAGTTAGTTGGACATTTCACTCATATAAAACCAGAGAAATTCAGCTGTTCTAGTTAGTAAAGCTAACTATAACTCGTGCCCCCGCAATGCACTGCTGATGACGTCACATATTACATCACTCATGACATGGTCAGTGACATCACTGATGACATCACTCATGACATCACTCATGACATCACTCATGACATCATCCAGTGGCTGAGTGTTTCTAAAAAGTTCAAGAATGTTATATATATACATATGCCAAGGTGTATTGAAGAATGAGTGGGTGTATGAGTGTCTGAATGGATGATTTAGTGGGTGCGTGACTGACTGTATAAGTGAGTGATTAAATGTGTCTTAGTGAATGCATGGGTGAATAATTAATCTGTGTGAATGTCTGTATCAGTCTGTCAGTTGGTGTGTAATTGGCTGCATGGGTTGGTGAGTAGCTACATCAGTGTCTATATGGGTTAATGATTGGTTGTCTGAGTACCTGTATGGGTGTCTGAGTGTGTGTGTGGGTGGGGGGGGTGTGACTCCCTGCACGGATGTGTGAGTGGGTGATTCACTGGGTGTATGGGTTTATGAGTACATGTGTTAGGGACTGTATGGGTGAGTGAGTGTATGTATAGCTGTGTTGGTGAGTGAATAGATGTCTCAGTGGTATATGTGTAAGTAACTACATATGTGAAAGGCAGTATATGTGAGTGTTGGAGTATATAAGTGAGTATAAGTGAAAGTGAGTGATTGTGACAGTGGCTGCATGGATAAGTGTGTGCTTATGTCAGTAATTGTTGAAGAGAGTACGTATATGGTACTATCTGTATGAATGTGAGGTGGTGTGTGTGTATAACTGTATAGGCAAGTAAATGGCAGTGTAATTAATTCTTTGGGTGACTGACTAGGTGTTTGAGTAACTCTTTGGGTGAGTGGCAGTGTGTGAGTGTCTATATGGGTGATTGAGTGGATATATCAGTGGCTGTACTGATGAATGACTGTGTGTATGAGTGACTGTATGGGTTAGTGACTGGATGTGTGTGTAAACGCATGAATCACTGAGCGGATATGCACTAACTGCTATCGGTCTGTCTATGGTTTCGATATTGGTAGTCTGTATTTTAGAGTGGGTGTATCAAAGGTTATATTAGGGTGTGAGGAGGTGCATCAGATGATCACGCTGATGTCATTTGAGATGTCATCAGTGATGTCATGAGTAATGTCACTGACCATGTCATGAGTGATGTAATATGTGACGTCATCAGCAGTGCTTGCGGGGGCGCGAGTTATAGTTAGCTCTACTAACTATAACGGCTGAATTGCTCTGGTTTTATACAAGTGAAATGTCCAACTAACTAAAACGTCCCTGAAACCTGTGTTTTTTTCAGTGAATTTCTAAGGTTTTTTAAATGCTAATCCCTAACTATAACGTCCCTAAAACCTGTGGTTTTTTCAGGGATTTTCTAAGGTTTTTTAAATGCTAATCCCTAACTATAACGTCCCTAAAACCTGTGGTTTTTTCAGTGAATTTCTAAGGTTTTTTAAATGCTAATTTCTAACTATGACTACATAGGTAGGACATGTGCTGAAAGAGGAAGAAAGGCGCAGAAAAAAGCAAGAGAAGTGCAGAAAGAGGCAAGAGAGGTACAGAAAGAGGAAGAAAGATGCAGAAAGAAGCAAGAGAAATGCAGAAAGAGGCAACAGAAGTCCAGAAAGAGGAAGAAATGTGCAGAAAGAAGCAAGAGATGTGCAGAAAGAACCAACAGAGGTGGAGAAAGAGGCCTACTTTGACTGTACCTTACAACAGACTCATACAAAGTACACTAATCCTTCTCCGAAGATGTCTTAAACCTCACTTTTCTCTTGAAAGTTCACTATTAATCAATTGCTCAGAATGTTAGGCCTACCAAATATAAAACAGCAATCATAAGCATATCACTGTTGTAAGTCTGACCAAGTTTGTGAAGGTATGCATGCATGTCTATGCTTTTATCTAGTTAAATGAAGTATGTTAAATGAAAATAAACATACAATGCCTGTGTTTCAAACAGCATACTCTGTAAATTTGTGTAAAAAAAGGTGTATGCATTTCTTTTTGCTCACTATACAGGGCACATGGGTATTCAATAGTATATTTGAGGGGCTCTATAACACATATATACATAAGACATGTCTGCCTGTGCAACCGAATCACAGAGCACAACTGAGAAAATTTGACCACCTATAGGAGAAGTTACCCGTTTTTAAGCTCCCATCTTCAGATGCATAACACATGTAATAATACATATACAAGTAGAGATATACCTCAGTCACAAGAGCACGCAGACCTTTAAACTTGACAGCTTGCACTTCCCATTTGAGTACAGAAAGAGGCGAGAGAAGTTCAGAAAGAAGCAAGAGAGTTGCAGAAACAGGCAAAAGAGGTGCAGACAGAGGCAAGAGAGGTGCAGACAGAGGCAAGAGAGGTGCAGACAGAGGCAAGAGAGGTGCAGACAGAGGCAAGAGAGGTGCAGACAGAGGCAAGAGAGGTGCAGACAGAGGCAAGAGAGGTGCAGACAGAGGCAAGAGAGGTGCAGACAGAGGCAAGAGAGGTGCAGACAGAGGCAAGAGAGGTGCAGACAGAGGCAAGAGAGGTGCAGACAGAGGCAAGAGAGGTGCAGACAGAGGCAAGAGAGGTGCAGACAGAGGCAAGAGAGGTGCAGACAGAGGCAAGAGAGGTGCAGACAGAGGCAAGAGAGGTGCAGACAGAGGCAAGAGAGGTGCAGACAGAGGCAAGAGAGGTGCAGACAGAGGCAAGAGAGGTGCAGACAGAGGCAAGAGAGGTGCAGACAGAGGCAAGAGAGGTGCAGACAGAGGCAAGAGAGGTGCAGACAGAGGCAAGAGAGGTGCAGACAGAGGCAAGAGAGGTGCAGACAGAGGCAAGAGAGGTGCAGACAGAGGCAAGAGAGGTGCAGACAGAGGCAAGAGAGGTGCAGACAGAGGCAAGAGAGGTGCAGACAGAGGCAAGAGAGGTGCAGACAGAGGCAAGAGAGGTGCAGACAGAGGCAAGAGAGGTGCAGACAGAGGCAAGAGAGGTGCAGACAGAGGCAAGAGAGGTGCAGACAGAGGCAAGAGAGGTGCAGACAGAGGCAAGAGAGGTGCAGACAGAGGCAAGAGAGGTGCAGACAGAGGCAAGAGGGGTGCAGACAGAGGCAAGAGGGGTGCAGACAGAGGCAAGAGGGGTGCAGACAGAGGCAAGAGGGGTGCAGACAGAGGCAAGAGGGGTGCAGACAGAGGCAAGAGGGGTGCAGACAGAGGCAAGAGGGGTGCAGAAAGAGGCAAGAGGGGTGCAGACAGAGGCAAGAGGGGTGCAGAAAGAGGCAAGAGGGGTACAGAAAGAGGCAAGAGGGGTACAGAAAGAGGCAAGAGGGGTACAGAAGAAGGTAACGGGGGTGCAGAAGAAGGTAACAGGGGTGCAGAAAGAGGCAAGAGAGGTGCATAAATAGGGAAGAGAGGTGCATAAATAGGGAAGAAGGGTGCAGATAGAGGCAAGAGGAGTGCAGAAAGAAGCAACAGAGGTGCAGAAAGGCATGAGGGGTGCAGAAAGAGGCAAGAGAGGTGCAGAAAGAGGCAAGAGAGGTGCAGAAAGAGGCAAGAGAGGTGCAGAAAGAGGCAAGAGGGGTGCAGAAAGAGGCAAGAGGGGTGCAGAAAGAGGCAAGAGGGGTGCAGAAAGAGGCAAGAGGGGTGCAGAAAGAGGCAAGAGGGGTGCAGAAAGAGGCAAGAGGGGTGCAGAAAGAGGCAACAATGGTGCAGAAAGAGGCAAGAGGGGTGCAGAAAGAGGCAAGAGGGGTACAGAAATTTGCAAGAGAGGTGCAGGAGACAAGAGAACTGCAGAAAGAGGCAAGAGAGTTTCAGAAACAGGCAAAAGGGGTGCAGAAAGAGGGAACAGATGGGCAGACTGAGGCAAGAGAGTTGCAGAAAGAGGGAAGAGGGGTGCAGAAAGAGGCAAGGGGAATACAGAAATTTGGAACAGAGGTGCAGAAAGAAGCAAGAGCAGTGCAGAAAGAACTAACAGAGGTGCAGAAAGAGGGAAGAGGGGTGCAGAAAGAGGCAAGGGGAATACAGAAATTTGGAACAGAGGTGCAGAAAGAAGCAAGAGCAGTGCAGAAAGAACTAACAGGTGCAGAAAGAGGCAAGAGGGGTACAGAAAGAGGCAAGTGAAGTGCAGAACGAAGCAAAAGAGGTGCAGAAAGAGGCAAGAGAACTGCAGAAAAAGGCAAGAGAGGTGCAGAATGAGGCAAGAGAGATGCACAAAGAGGCAAGAGGGGTTCAGAAAGAAGCAAGAGAAGTGTAGAAATAAGCAACAGAGGTGCAGAAGGAGGCAAGAGAAGTGCAGAAGGAAGCAACAGAGTTGCAGAAAGAGGCAAGAGGAGTGCAGAAAGATGCAAGAGAAGTGCAGAAAGAAGCAACAGAGGTGCATAAAGTGGCAAGAGAGGTGCAGAAGCAGGCAAGAAAGGTTCAGAAAGCGGGAATGGGTGGAGAAAGAGGCAAGAGGGATACAGAAATTTGCAAGAGGTGCAGAAAGAAGCAAGAGCAGTGCAGAAAGAAGCAAGAGAAGTGCAAAAAGAAGCAAGAGAGGTGGACAAAGAGGGAAGAGAGATGCAGAAATTTGCAAAAAAAGTGCAGAAAGAACCAAGAGCAGTGCAGAAAGAACCAACAGAGGTGCAAAAAGAGGCAAGAGGGGTGCAGAAAGGGGCAGGAGAGGTGCACAAAGAGGCAAGAGGGGTACAGACAGAGGCAAGAGGGGTGCAGAAAGAAGCAAGAAGTGCAGAAAGAAGCAACAGAGGTGCTGAAAGATGCATGAAGGGTGCAGAAATAGGCTAGAGAAGTGCAGAAAGAAGCAACAGAGGTACAGAAAGAGGCAAGAGTAGTGCAAAAGAGGGAAGGGAGGTGTAGAAAGAGGCAAGAGAGGTGTAGAAAGAGGCAAGAGAGTTGCACAAAGAGGGAAGAGGGGTGCAGAAAGAGGCAACATGGGTGCAGAAAGAAGCAAGAGAGGTGCAGAAAGAGGCAAGAGAGGTATAGAAACAGGCAAGAGAGGTGCAGAAGGAGGCAAGAGAGGTGCAGAAGGAGGCAAGAGAGGTGCAGAAGGAGGCAAGAGAACTGCAGTAAGAGGCAAGAGAGTTGCAGAAAGAGGCAAGAGAGTTGCAGAAAGAGGCAAGAGAGTTGCAGAAAGAGGCAAGAGAGGTGCAGAAGGAGGCAAGAGAACTGCAGAAAGAGGCAAGAGAGTTGCAGAAACATCCAAAAGGGGGGCAGAAAGAGGGAACAGGTGAGCAGACTGAGGCAAGAGAGGTGCAGAAAGAGGGGTTCAGAAAGAGGCAAGAGGGGTGTAGAAAGAAGCAACAGAGGTGCAGAAAGAAGCAACAGAGGTGCAGAAAGAAGCAAGAGCAGTGCAGAAGGAAGCAACAGAGTTGCAGAAAGAGGCGAGTGGTGCAGAAAGAGGAAAGAAGGGTGCAGAAAGAGGCAAGAGGGGTACAGGAAGAAGCAAGTGAGGTGCAGAAAGAGGCAACAGGTGCAGAAAGAGGCAAGAGAGGTGCAGAAAGTGGAAGAGATAAGCAGAAAGAGGCAAAAGAAGTGCAGAAAAAAAGAAAGGTACATAAAGAAGCAACAGAAATGCAGAAAGAGGCAAGAGAGGCACAGAAAGAAACAAGAGTGCTTTGCACACCATTCGTACCAATTTAATACCCACATTTAGCAATAAGTAACAGCTGACCATTCTAGGTTTGCAAAGGGCCTTCCACCATGCTGTAACACTTGTTGCTGCATTTTTGGTAGCGTTTGAGCAGTTTGAGCTAGAAACAAGTTTTTTTTGTTCAAATCTACAGATTATGCAGCAGATGATGGATTATGTGGCAAATGCGGAAAATGTATAATCGTGAGAAAGTCGGTGCAGCCAAACATTCGCATAATTCCAGTGGCCCTGCTCATACCTCTGCCTAGGTCCAGAAGTGCTCCTCAGTGGTTCCTTCTTTTTTTGTCTCATTGAGTTTATAGTTTAGCTTCTATGGAAACGAGGAAGACTAAACCTGAGGTTACCACTCCACAACACAGACTACCATACCACATATTTACTCTCCATAACACATAATCCCACTCTACATAATTCCTATACACTAAATACCACATACCTTCTATCCACATCAAAGTCAAAGTCTATCCACATAATTTCACTGCACATCATGCCACATTCCACTACACACAACCTACATCCACTCCACTCCAAGAAACATTAGTAAAACACTTTTACATTTACAACGCCTATAGCTCTAACTCTCGCAAATATGAAACCTATTACATTGCTAATGCTTCTTTAACTAGTAGTCATGTTTGCAGAGAGGTGGAGAAAGGGGGCTGGGCCTCCGACCAGCGCTCAGGAATTCCGCTGCATAGGACTTACAAGAGGTACCAGGAGGGTTTCTTGGCCCCCAAAGTCCCTCAGGAGTAAAGTGGACTTCATCCCCAACCAGTACTGTGCCAGGAGGCGTGTTTGCAGAGTGGTGGAGAAAGGTGAGCGTGGCCGCCGAAGACCTCTTAGCAATCCCACTCTGTGGGACTTAGTGGAGGTAACAGGAGGGGTAGTTGGCACCCAAGGACAACCTTGGGGGCCAACTACCCCTCCTATTACCTCCAGTAAGTCCCACACAGCAGGATTGCTAAGTTCTCATAGCAGGCCACGCCCCCTTTCCCCACAACTCTGCAAACACGCTCCCTGGCGCACTCTTGGATGGGGATTAAAGTCCACTTCACTGCTGGGGTCTTTAGAGGCCAACTAGCCTACCTGATACCTCCAGTATACCCCAGATAGTGGGATTGGTGACAGGTGGACACAGGCCACGCCCCCTTTGTCCACCACTCTGCTAACGCGCCTCCTGGCACGCTCTTGGTTGGGGGAGGAAGTCCCCTTGCCTCCTGAGGGTCCCTGGGGGCCAAATAGCCCACCAGGTAACTCCAGTAAGCCCCATACAGCTGGATTGCTGAGAGTGGTCCGAGGCCATGCCCCCTTTTTACACCACTCTGCAAATGCGCTTCCTGGTACACTGCTGCTCGGGGGATGAAGTCTAAAATAAAAAGTGAAGTGATGTTTATTGCAACAAAATGTTTTACCCCTTTTATGTATTAGCCACTTCAAGGTCTTCAAGATGACTCATAAGTATGATACTTTTCATGGCCCCCGAGTGCTCGATGAAGCAAGGAAAGTGAAAGGCCTGTGAGTGACGAGACTGGCATGAAAGGCTCCATACCACCAGACGGAGATCTCTTGAGAGGATCAGGTTGTGACTTTCACTGCGGTCATCCAATAACAACTGAGAAAAAATGGACAGTTTCTGAACAGATGGGAATCAAACTTGAGCCTTTCAAAGAGGAGATAATAAATTCTCTGATGCCAAATGTCTGCAGCGCTAAGTCAGGCATCTGGATATCATGACAAAGGAAGGTAAGGTGTAAAGACTTGCTGGTCAGTCTTGCATGTATGTATCTTTTGCTAGGAAGATAGAATCTGGCCAACTAGCCCACCAGGTACCACCACCTCCCTGGGGCTTTCTTTAATTATGGGCGGGGGGGCCACGCAGGCCCCTTCAAGACCGGGAGACCGCCACCTCCCCGGGGCTATTACAAATATTACCTGTGGGGGGGGCTAGAGCCCATCCCACACTGCCCCGGGGACCACCACCTCCCCGGGGCACTAATTATTTAAATGTGGGGGTCCGCTACATAAATCGGGATTGCCCCCGGGACCTGACCCACCCGTGGGCTTATTAAAACAAAGCATCTCAAGTTTACAATTTCTTGATTTTTCTTGTTTGTTTTTATTCTTCGCTAGCAAAATGTTGCTGAGAATACCTCCAGGATGACAAAGTTGTTTCTATGGCACCCTGTAGAAGTTGATCAGAGATTTTCTGCATTATTACCACAAACTCCACTGATAAAAGCTAAATTGTCCTGGAGGAATGCTTCTTGAAAAGGGTTTAATTAAAAAATATGTGGAAACTTCTGACTGTTTGGAAAACTCGAGGACCTATGAAAATGTTTCACCAATTGTGTAGTAAAAGATAGCATGCCCCCATCTATACAGTAGGTATACTTGGAATGGTGTTTGGACAAAATATTGACTTGTAAATATAGGGAGACAGAAGTATCGTAAATAAAATACTCTGATACATACATATAGTGATGCAAGAATATCATTGACAAGAATATAGTTTTTTGAGGTAAGTAATTTTGTTTTAAATTATATTGATGTTTTAAATATTGCTTTCAGTAATATAGTGGTTAAAAAACAATTTATTTTAATTATAATAATATGTTTTAGTTGACATATCAATTTTGTGTGTTGCTATTGTTTATATAAATGTCATTTTTTTAAAATATAGCATGTCATTTTAAGTGATGATTAATTATGAATTATTTAACACATTTTATTTAATTATATGATTGATATTTAATATGCAAATTATGTAACATGGATTTATTTTTGTCATGTGTTATTTGCAGGCTGTTAGGCTTCTAGAGGTATAGGGTGGGAAGTTAAGTAATAATAATCAAATCATCATCAATTGTTAATTATTTGATTGATCTTTAATTAAATAATTTATGGAATGCTTATTTATTGTACTTATAGTTTTGTTGCAAGATGCTAGGTTTGTAGGGGTTTAGGATGGGAAGTTAATTAAATCATAAAAATTAACTATTAAATATTATTTATGAATTAATTATTTGATTGCATTTTAATTGTGTACAATAAGGAATACTTGTTTATCATAATTATATTTTAGTTGTAGAATGCTAGGTTTGTAAGGGTATAGGGTGGGAAGCTAAGTAAATAATATTTAATGAACTATTAATTATTATTTATAAATTAACTATTTAATTGCTTTTTAATTGTGTAAAATATGGAATACTTCTTAATTTTAGTTATATTTTAGGTGTGGGCTGCTAGGTCTGTAGGAGAAATTATGTAATGCTTATTTTTTTGTTATATTTTAGGCGTAGGCTGCTAGGTTTCCCAGTGGACCGCCAGTTCCTTGAGGCTAATTCAAAACAAATTTGAGGGGTCACGCGGCCCTCCCACTGACCCGGGGACTGCCACCTCCTCCGGGCGCACACTTTCAATAAAAAAAGTGGGCGAGGCCCTATGGACTCCTCTGCAGCCCTGGGGACCGCCACCTCTCTGGTGCACAAATTAAATCACTAAGGGGGTCTGTTGCAGACGCCGGCCCCGGGGACCAACACCTCACAGTGGCAAATGTGATCAAAGAAGGGGGCTGTGTGGCCACCCTCCAGGAACCCTAGATGAACCTGGGGACCGCCACCCCCCAGGGCTAGCTCCAGCAATGTCCCGGGGTGGCCACCCCCGGGACATTGCAGTTTGCTATTGCTTGGCTCTCGCCAAGCCGTAGCAAACACTGCTCCGCTTCATGGAAGCGAGAGCATTAGAAATGCTCTCGCTTCCATGAAGCGGAGCAGAATTGCTTTTGGACAGACGGAGCTGCATGTTTGCAGCTCCCTCTGTCCAAAAGCAATTCCGGCTTCTGCAGGAGGCAGGGAACTAGCAGGGACTGCAGGGGCCCAATGAGCCCCCGCAGTCCCCAATGAGCTGGCCATGCCCCGGGGGATGGGGTCCCCAGGGCAATATCGGCCCAGGGATGGAGGTCGCGCTGGCCCATCTCCACATTAAAAAAAAATGAAGACCTGGCCCCGGGGGATGTGTTCCCTAGGGCTGCATTTGGCCTTGGGAATGGGGCCGTGTGGCCCCCTCCTCTTTTTAATTTATTTTTATATAAATGCCTGGCCCCCTCCCTTTTTTTTATCAACACAAAAAATGGACCAGGCCCCAGGGGATGGGGTCCCCAGGGCCGGAATCAGTCTGGGGAGGTGGACCGCACAGCCCCCTCCCTTTTGTTTTATAAACACAAATTGTCCCGGTCCCGGGTGATGGGGTTCTTGGGGCTAAAATGGTCCAGGGAAGGGGGGCCATGCAGCCCCTCTTCCTAAAATTTGAATTTAAAAAAACCCGGCAAATCGCTGAGGCCCACGCCCCTTTCTCCACTACTCTGCAAACGCACCTTCTGGCACACTGCTGGGTGGGGGATGAAGTCCTCTTGGCTGCTGAGGATCTCTAAGAGCCAACAAGACCTCCTGTTACCTCCAGCAATCCCCACACAGTGGGATTGCTGAGAAGTGGTCCAAGGCAATGCCCCCTTTCTACACCACTATGCAAATGCACATCTTGGCGCACTGCTGGTGGGAGGATGAGGTCCCCTTACCTCCTGAGTACCTCAGGACAAAAGTGGACTTCATCTCCCAATATGCCCTTTAAGGGAATATGTAACATGTCCTTGGGGGTGGTGAAACAAGCAGATACGTCTAACAGTATCAGATGTCACTGACCATGCCATGAGTGATCTAATATGTGAGGTCATAAGCAGTGCATTGCTGAGGCGCAAGTTATAGTTAGCTCAGCTAGAGATAGAGACAGTCTGCTCATGCCCAAAGAGATAAATCTACCCCCTGAAACCAGTGTGAGATTTATCACCACCTTCCACAATCAGTCTAATGAGGTCCGGGGAGCATAAAGAAAATACTGGAATGTATTAAGAACGGATGCGGACCTGAGTAAACATGTCAGAGATTATCCTCAGATTACATTTCGTAAGGCTAGATCCCTAAGAGATATTATCTGCAGCACCTTAACCAACAATGAGGTGAATCGCAGTACGATACAAGGGTTTTTTACGTGCCGTAGCTGCAAAGCTTGCAAGCATAGCACAAATTGTAAAGAGGTTAAACTATCCAAAGATCTGGCCCCCTTCAGGATTAAGAAACATCTGTCTTGCAATTCGGATTATGTTGTTTACGCCCTCAGGTGCCCATGTGAGAAATACTATATTGGTAGTACCATCCATAAAGCCAAAAAGCGGGTATTGGAGCACCTGAGGGCGATTAAACATAATGACAAACAATATCCAATTGCAAGACATTTTAAAGATGCACACAATCAGAACAGTGACCTGCTGTCATTTTGTGTATTAGAGAGGATTCCTATACTTGAAAGAGGAGGTGACAGGGTGCAGGAACTAAGGAGACGAGAGGCCAAAATGATTATTCAATACGGCACCATGTACCCAGCTGGACACAATAATGATGAGGCACTCTCAGTACACTTGGGGTGAATAAATCAGCTTTTTTTAATGAAGGCCTGACTAACACGTATGAAGGAATTACAGGAGTATTAAGAATAGCCTGGTTTTAATTGTGCACTATCACTACTTTCACTGTTTTTATAAATATTGTATATAGGGTGAGGAAGCAATGTATGCATTAATACGTTTGTGACTATGTGTTTGATTTGATTAATTTTATATTTATTTTTATTTTCATACAGGTCCCGAAGTTATGAACTTCTGGCAAAAGGATGCCAAAATATCTGTCAAGTAAACATATAAAATGTGCAGTTTTCACGGACCGAATGATTATATTTTGTTGCTGTGTAGGCATGGTTGCAGCTACTATATTTGTGTGTAGCCCACATGGGCAGAATTGAGGCGGTGGTTTGCTGGGTTTTATGACGCATAATCCATGGTTTGCGTCTAGAATGGTAGCCGGTATATAACCAGTTTTTTTCAGCATTTGATTGTGCCTGTAATATATTGAGGAAATTATGCACTACAGTGATTGTTCCTTCAAATGTTAGCCCACTGGGGCAGAATTGTTCGTGCACACAACCACCCACTGCATAAAGCTGTATTATAGTGTTGAAATAATGTGAGATGCCGAATTAATATACAACTCAAATAACATATATTATATTCTTTGGTGTAAATAGTAATCTATTTTACTTGACGATGGCTGGAATTATCATGAATTTATATGTTTGCCAAACGAAATGTAATTAATTTCAGGAGTATGTCTTCTATGTTTATTTTTTCAATGTCAAATGATTATGTTATAAGGAAGTCATTGTGGGCACGCCAACTACCCGTGAGCAAGGAGCGCTGCTCCGAAACGCGTAGGGTAATTTGCCAATAAATCACGTTTTCAGCAGAAAGAGGGCTTTGGCGTGTTTGTTTTTTACTTACTAACGAACATTGGTTGGAATATATATATATATATATATATATATATATATATATATATATATATATATATATATATACATACATACACACCCTGGGTTTGTGGATTTGCTGGTGTGCATCCTAATGGTCGGTGGTGAGGAGAGAGACGATACCACAAATGCCTCTTTTTAACCGCAAATACTTTTCTCCAAATCAAAAGAAAAACCCACACTTGACTCCTTAGGTAATTATCATTTTATTGACAGACAGCACTTGCCAATAGAACTGGGGGTAACGTAACTAGTTAGCATGGAGGAGTCTCATTCGTTATCAGAATTAACCAGACAAATCGCTCCACTAACCAAGAACGGCCATGCACAATCACCTACAGAATCAAGAAAGATCTGTCAATCCTCTCCGTATCTGGACCGGGGGAAGTTTCCCATTTTGGTTTCCCGTGTGTGTGTGTGTGTATGTATGTATATGTATATGTATGTATATATATATATATATATATATATATATATATATATATATATATATATTCGCTGAAAAAACCACAGGTTTCAGGTACGTTATAGTTAGTTGGACATTTCACTCGTACAAAACCAGAGAAATTCAGCCGTTATAGTGTCTTGTGGTTTGTGGCCTCCTGGCCTGCCTTGCCGCGTTGTCTTAGGTCTGGCTGCCATGATGCTTTTCTTTGCACACGTTACTCTGAGCCGTTGTTCTATCGACCTCTGCTCTTGCCAAGTTATTTTAGCACTGTCTGCATTCTCTGCCTTTCACCTTTTCTCCTGTTCACTTTGGGCTCAGTCTGAACAACATGTACAAGGTCGAATAACAACGTTTCCTTGTTCTTGCTGATTTGGCCAGTCCCTCGCACCCAGACATAACACTATGTACAGCTGCCATGGAGTAATTTGTGTGCTTTTAATATTGCGGTTTGTCCGCTCTAGACACACTTGGAGAAAATCTTTCCAGGGAGAAGAGCTGTGATTGTCTGCTGATGTAGTTTTGCATCTAGAGACTGAGGTATGGGGGTTCGCTAGTCAAAGCCCAGAGGTCTTCTAATTTTATTATAAACTAGCTTCCAGCACGGGGAGGGTGGTAATGTTAGTTAGACATATATCCACTGCTTTATGAGATGCTTTCCCCGTTTGTATTCTATGGAGTTGTAACTATGCTGATTATATTATTCTTATGCATTATGCTTATAGTACTGACACGTGTACTGTATCTTAGAGCACGTTAGTTGAAATAAACATTTTAACCTATACTGTGTCTCTTCTTACGCACGTTGTGGACAGGTAGCGAGTGAGTGACGAAAGAGTGTTCTTGCCTCTGCGAGTCCTGAGAGAGAGATACCATGTTCTGGGTTGTCTAATCATTGGTACATTGTTGCTAATGGGACGCTAAGGCTAGTTGGGTTGGGGTTTTAGGTGCTAAGGTCTATGTTTGGCTCACCACTATATTCCGAGGTCCTATTATCCTGTGCATAGCTCTGTGTGTGCAGAATCCCTATAACATGGCGCGACCAACGAGTGGGGCTTATCTGCGAGACGCTTGAGTAGTACTTGTGCTTGTCCACAACCCCCCTCGCAGACGCTTCCGGAAGCGTGTGTGACGGTGATACCTCCTATATTGACGTTTTTGTAGGTTCTTTCAAGCTTGGAATTATTAAAAGGTTTCTTAACCAAAACCCTATTTGTGCTGCCTCCTGTTAGGTTGTCAAACATCCCCGATCGTAATGGCGGGTGTAAACATAGCGGCACATAGCCGCGGGCGCTCCGAGATCACTTACGGGTGTATGGAGTGCCAGACACGGGAGTCGAACTGATCTTTGTGGTTCAAGCCGATCCGGCTTTCCACTTTGAGGTGTTCTACTCTTGGGTCACCTTTCCAGCGGTGGATGCGAACGATAATCTGTTCCATGAATATGAACCCACCGTTGTTCCTGCTTGTCTATAGACCTTATACGAATCTTGAAGTACCGCTCACGGCTTGGCAGCACCGTGTTTGGTTTGATGGCGCCCTCCCACAACCGGTTACCACGGTTCGTTTAGGCCCCTTATCTATTGATGGGGCCACTTGGCCTGTTTTGGCCGGGTACACCCCACATCCGCGATATATGCAGATACCAGTCGCGGACCTGCGCAATATGTATTCGGCTTTAGTGCGAGTGCATCGAGCCTTAGTGCAATATGTTACAGGCAACATCCAGGGAGCCCCACCTGGAGTTGCAGGCCATCCAGCTGGTGCAGGCGGCGTGACCATAAGTCCCGTCATGGTGAACTCGGTGATGGGCAAGCGCCCACAAAATAAGGATGATTTTCCTTATTGGCTTGCAGAGAAATTTGACCAGCTGGAGGCAGTTTTTCCAAACACAACACCGGTGGATAAACATAGAATTCTTACGATTAGTTTGCCAAAAGACTTAATTCCCGAGTTGACAGCATGTGACAACTGGGGTAGGGTATTCGCAGCAGTTTATTCGAAGTGTTTCGGCACTCCTTCCATGACGGTTCTCCCTCTGTAATTAAAAAAGTACAGGATGAACATGGCCCTGAGGCGGCTGTGGAATTAGGGATGAGACTGGTGGGAGTGTTTGAAGTAGTAGCTGAGTTGATCCTTGCGAATGTCAAGGGCGATGCAGTGAACTTTCAAGTAGCTAATGCTTTGGCTTTGGTCCCAGAATTGGACAAGCCTCGCGAATTACCGAAAATTATTACCCAGGCTTACAAAACTATTGGCAGGAATAGCCTGGGCAATAAGCCGTTTGCTAAACAGCAAACACAATCACAACAACAACAACAATCTAAACCTCAATCTGAGAAAGATGAGAGACCAGTCTTCACTAAAAAGAGTTGGAGGCTGAAAAAACAATGAAAGCAACAAAAGAAACCGGGGTCGAGAGGCGCATCCCCGGTTTCAGTCTCTTCTGAACGCACTTATGATTTACGCGATAGGGCGAGAATTAAATCTCCGGATAGGTTTCAGATCCCTGATACGCGTTCTCCTCGTTCTTCACAGGCACAGACAACTTCACAGGCCGGTGGAGGAGACCGCCAGGATAGAGGAAGGGGTCGAGAGGCTCCCCAGGGACGAGACCAACCTCGACAACAAGTCAGAGGAAAAGCAGAAGACTTTCAACGTTCTCGCCCACAATTTCAGAAGAAGAAAGTTGCCACTGTAACAGCGAAATATGCCACAGACGGTGAGAACGAGGCTCCTGAATTAGACGTGGGCAGTGACCCTCCTAGACAGCGCCGCGGAAGTTACCATAGTGCGGGAGGCGCTACGTCCTCATATGGAGGCGACAGCAACTGAAACATTCATTACTGTCGAGACAGCTGACACCAGAGTGGCACCCCCTGACAGACTTTTTAATATTGTCATTCAAATCGAAGGTGATATACAGCGTGTATATAAAAGGGATTTTTTGGGAGAATCTGACCTCTTCATACGACATTTTGTTGGCGGAGGTGGATTGGCCACCCCCATTCGTTCTTGCTACACGTAAAGGGGAGGAGGTAATCCTTCCGAGCTTTTCTCGACATGTCCCAAAGGACAAAGCGGAGGCTCTTGCAGCTGAATGGGCTGTGTCCCTGGCTCCTGCGTTATACCGCAACCATGTGGGTTGGGATGAAGACTCTCCACCCCATGAAATAACTTTGAGGTCCCTACCGCAGCCGCAACCCCAATATCCCATTAAACGGGACGCTAAAGGTCCTGTTTCTGAAATTCTGACTCAGTTGGAATATCAGGGAGTAATTGAAACATGCGTATCCCCTATGAACAATCCTCTTTTCGCGGTTTCTAAACCCGATGGATCGTACCGCTTCGTTTTGGATTACCGGCATTTGAACTCTCATTGTCGGACCTTTGCGGTGCAAAACACCAAGAGTTCTGCGCTTGTAGACAGTCTTGTTCGTAAAAAATATAAAACGACACTTGACCTCTCAAATGGATTCTACACGCACAACTTAGCCCCGGAGAGTGGCCAATGGAGCGCTTTTACCTCCGGTGGTAAATTATTCAAATTCAGGCGTCTTCCTATGGGCTATAAGAACAGTCCAGGCGTATTCGCTGCTCGTGTTGTCTCTTTGTTAGACGGTATTGATCCAGACGCATGTTCGTACGTCGATGACATTTATCTGACGGACGACGAATTGTTCCCGCATCTCTCACGAGTAGACCGCATTATTCTAGAATTTGCGGTTCAAGGTTACAAGTTTAACTTTGCCAAGTCTCACATTGCTGAATTTACCATTTTGTTCTTGGGCTACGAGCTCAACAATGAAGGTAAGGGCTTAGCCCCCCACTTCCTAGAAAAATTTGCACTTTTGTGCCCTCCTACTAATCTGAAAAAACTTCAGTCCTTGCTGGGTTTCCTGAACTTCGGGCGTACTTACATTCCCGAATACGCCCAGCGTATCAAGCCACTGTATGCCTTGATACAACCTAGCTTTTCGAAGTCTTGTTGGCTTCCGGAGCATTCCTCAATTCTGCAGTCTTTGCAGACAGACCTTCTTCAGTCTAAATACCTTTTGACGCGTGATAACCACACAAACCTGTTGATTAGAATAATTCCGTGGGCAGTGGGTTTCACGTACTTAACCTTTAACAAAGGTGACACAGTACCCATTGCATACAAGTCACATCTCTACACTTCCGCAGAAATGCGCTTTTCATCTGTGGAGAAGGTTCTGACTGCAGTGCAAATGGCGATCCTAAAGGAGGCGCACTGGCACAGGGAAAGCGCATTCTGGTGGTAACACCATATCCTGCCCTAGAGGCAGTGACAAAAGCAAGTGTTCCGAACTCTAAAGCTTTGCACCCCCGTTGGATTCAATGGGCAACCTCTTTGACGTCTCCGGATGTCACTTTCATTTTCGATTCTTCTCTTCAGACTCAGGAGTTTTTACAGTATGAATTCGTTCATCCTCCTCCTTTGTCTTTACTGCCGCTTGAGAATTACGACTGTGTGATCTACACCGATGGTTCGGCACAACCGGCCACGGGGTCCAAGCATGCTTATTCAGCCGCATGTGCTATTGTTGCAGGTACTTTTGTGAACGGAAAGTTCAAATCCACTGTAGTGCACACTCAGGCACTCGGGGACAGTACTGCACAATTGGCCGAGCTGCGCGCATTGGTGCTTGCACTTGAGTTCGTTAATCCTGATGTGACCACTCTCATTGTGTGCGATTCTTACTACTGTGTTCAATCTTACAATGACAATCTGTTCTTTTGGTCGCAAAACGACTATAGAGACGCTAAAGGCAGCACAATCAAGCATAAAATGCTTTGGGTTCGGGTGGCAGAATTGCAACAACGTCTGCCACTCACACAGGTGGTTCACACCCTAGGCCATCAGCGGGTGGGCGCACACGCTGTTGTTAACGGTCTGGCAGATGAAGCTGCCCGATCAGCAGTAGTCACGTGTTCAGTAGCAGCAGTTACTAGATCCATGTCTAAAATTGACAACGATATATTGGCAGCTATTGCTGCGACAAAGGAAGGTGCTAATTACCCTAGGGGTTTTCCTTCCAAATATTCTTATCAGTTAGGACCCGAACAGGCTCCTTATGTAACAATACCCGACGTTGGTGATCGGCTGTTCCCCAACGCGGACTGCAGACTTTCCTTGATAACGGCAGCACACGAAGGCATGGCTTCGGCTCATGCTGGAGTGTCTGCGACCATTTCCATCTTGCAGCAGCGTTACTGGTGGCGTGGTTTATATAAAGACACCCGTACTTATGTGCTTTCTTGTGACGTTTGTCAACAGATTAAGCCGTCCAAGGTTAAGCGACCACCACAGACCTCGCTCTGCATTTCTAACAGACCCTTTGGGTGTGTTTACCTGGATCACTGCGGTCCATTTTCTTCAGACACTGCCTATAAATATATTTTAGTGGCAGTGGACTCATGCACACGTTTCATCTGGGTCTGGCCACAACGGAGTGCTGACGCTCGAAATGTCATCAGGGATTTGCGTGTCTTTGTGGGAATTTTCGCATGCGGCACCTTCCATTCTGACCAAGGTCTGGCGTTTGCCTCTAAGGCTTACAAGGACGCAATGGGTTCACTGGGGGTGCGGGTGAAATTTTCGTCTCCGTATAGGCCTGAGGGCAACTCAATCGTTGAACGAATGAACCGTGACTTAAAGCAATCCTTGACAGCTAGAGTCTTAGGTACTGGCAGGAACTGGCTGGCCTACTTGTATACTGTACAACGTCCACTTAATAATCTCCCTAGAAGACCTCTGGGTGGGCGGACCCCATACAAAATGCTCTTTGGCATACGAATGTTTGTGCCTGACCTTGATGGTCTAGACATGGCGGCGCAATCCGCCAAGTTTGATGTAGATAACCATTCTACTATGTTACAGGACTTACAAGAAGCCCGAGACAAACTTGCAAATGCACATTTACCTTCAGCCGCAGATCCTGCACTGCAGATTCCGGTTGCCGGCTGGCTTCCGAAGATTGGCGACCTGGTTCGAGAGAAGGTGGAGAACAAAAAAGAATTCGGCCCCTCTTATCGTGCACCGGTTCCAGTCCTGGGCCTGAAGGGAACACGTACAGTTATCTTACCACCGCTTCCTGGTCGCAAGGAGAACAGATACATCTCAGTGGAAAATGTCAAGCTACAACATCTGGCCCATCCTGAATAGTGTTACACCAGCGGTCTCTTGTCCTGCCATTTACCGGACTTGTGTTCGTGGCCCTCATGCCTGAACGGTCACTGATGTTACAATTGAGATGGTTGATTTGCCTGAAAGTATACTCGAACCCCCTGTCTCCCCCTGCATCGACGTGAACGAGTATACCTATCCCGAAACAGAATCGGTGGCACACCTACCAACAACGCCACTGAGCCCGACACGTTATTCCTTTGACTCGGATTCCACCTCGTCAATTGTCCCGTCCAAGTTCAGTATTTTTGTATCCTGGTTTAGAGACAATTTTTTGATTCCCCCCTGGACATACATATGGATGATGCTTTTCTTGGTTTTTTTGTTCATGTCCATTGGCTTTGTCACTGTGTTTTTTCTACTCATCAATGGTCACTATTTACCTGAACGCTCTGCTGTGAACAGTGTTGCTGGAACTTTGGCTCCACATTCCTCATCTCACATCATGAAGCGTGACCACACATTCGTGAACATTTCAGCTTTTCCAGTTGCTGATGGCATCGTATGGGATGCAGTAAATTTTCAAATTCATGGACCGACAGAAATGATTAACGTACCTAATGTCCTTCGAGTTTCAATGGGTGATGTAGTAAAAAGTAATATTCATTCTGACGATTGGGATGTGCATGCCGTTGAAGCATTGTTTGCTGATTTAAAATATTATACTTCCTTTAATGCTGAGGATTTATATATGAATTCTGCGAATTATGCCGATTTGTATTGTTACCAGCATTGGGGCAACCATTTTGTCCATAAACCAAGTATACTACGTGGTTCTTTCGCCTACACCCAATGGGAACATTGCCCAAACCCTTTACCGGGTAGCTCCCAGACTCTTAGAAATAAATTTACATATTTCACTGATTTTAATAGATCGAACCCTGGGTCCTATTATTTTAAATTAATCTCCCCATCCACTCAGAAAGTCATGTTGACCCACACCAAATTGCTTTATTCGGGTTCCTTTTTGAGCGCCTTAGCTGTGGGTGGTTATGAGTACTGGAAGGACACTGTGGATTTTAAATCAATCTGGGGCTCAAAACCATGGCAGGTGCAAGGCACCGAAGCCTTGCACCGTGCATGCCTTATCCCGGCCCAAATTATGTTTCTGAATGCTTCCATCTACCAGACTACGTGTTGGGGTTTGGCTACCACCAAACAGTTGAACGCACCATCCATTCCTTCCCTGTCTTCAACTCCAAACAATAGCTTGCACTTTAATTTGTCCCTTTCGACTTTGCAGGTTTTGTTTCAGAACAATTTGTTTAATGTTTCTACGCTTGTTCAGTCACCCTGGTTGGCTTGGCCCATAGCATCTAATGCGTGCCAACTGCGTTTTCATGACTCAGTTCCTGGCTATACTCAGGACAGGCCCGATCCTAGGTTTTCTGACTCCCGTACTGTCACCACATATTCTGTTAGTAAATTATGTAAACAGTTGTTGCAGCATTCTTCCCTTGAATCTGTAAAACAACATTTAGCCCTCCTATCAGGTACTATTGATCTGTCCGACTTTATATTGGGGCCTCGTGGTCCACGACCGAAGAGATTCATTTATGAAGTTTATAATGAACTCTGGAAGCTGTCGCAAATGGAAGCTGCTTCCCGTTTACGGGAAATAGACCAAGCAAATTTGGAAAAGGTGCTTGCTGTTGTTGACAATACGTATTAATACCCTGTCTTCCCGCATTTACACATTAGAGAATATTGTGTCCTCTGTTGTTGATATTGTACAGGATGATGTTTCTGTGTTGTATCATGGTCAGAATCAGTTACGTTCAGTTATGCAGTTTGCGTGGACTTTGCAAACACTTAAATTAGGTAAAGTTCCTAGGCATTTTTTGAACACCACGGCCTTATTTCTGCCTTTTAATTTAACTGACAAACAGCAGTTCATGTCCATGAAAGATGCAGCTTACACTCTGTTACATATCGAGAAAGTGGAGCCCTTACCATTCTCTGTGGCGGAATTAGATTCTGCTGTGTGGCTAGTTCATGGGGTTATCGCTTTGCCTTTTTCCTTGTTTGAATTTAGCTCGTGCATGAAACATTATCCTGTGGGCCGTTTCCAGCCCTTGGGTAGTGCCTTCCTGCATGAACTCTGGTCCTTGCCTTTCATGTATAAATGCCTTAGAGACGGCAAGGAAGTTTTTCTCACGGAGGAGTCATGCAATTCAACTGTGGGTCATTCCCTTATTTGTAAACATATTAAACTGCACGGGGCTTGTAACGTTTCCGCTCCGAATCTTGCTTGTGTGTTGAAGGATATTCCCGCTCCTGCTATTTCTCCTACCTTTACTTTGCTTACAAATGGTAGCTATTTGCTTTTAAATAACGAAAACTGCTGTGGCATGCAGGCCGGCATACCCTATATTGTCACGGTTTCGCACAGGGTTGTCTGCTGCAAGAATGTGCTTTTTCCTCCCCTCACGACATCATAGATAATTCTATTTGGCCTTCCATTCCTACCATGGAGGCAGATTTCAATAAACTGAGCAGAATAAAGACGCTATTATTGAACCAGGAGGTTATGCTCACATCCGCCAGGGAGATGTTCATTCTCCAGGTGGCAAGTACCCACAGTGAAATACAGGCCCTTTTGAACACAAACCTCCCACAGCATTTCGGGGAATTGGTTCACCGTATTTTTAACGCATCAAACACTGAAGGTCTGGTGCACTTTTTTAAAGTTGTGGAGTTCGGCCTTGTCTCCACTTTCCAAACTGTTTTTGGTGTAATACCGGCATTTATTCATTCGATTTTTTCCAGCGTCTTTGGTGGCTTCCCATTGATCCTCGCCTTGGCGGCTGGCGTCCTGCTGTTGGTCTGTTTTCTGCACAATGGCTGCTCCCCGATGGGCCCTTCTCGATCCTGGACGCCTCCAGCTGCTCCGTGAGCGCATCCTGGCTGGTTTCGGGGTTCTGCCCTTGGCGACACTGAGTGTGTCCTATACCCTTTCTTTTCGCTTTGCGTATTTCACTTGCGTGCAACCTGTGATGTCTTGCATCCGCTGTCCTTTCACCTGGACCATGGATTACTGCCTCTCCAATTCGTCGTTGTCTGTTCCGGATTTTGTTCAGTTGGTGGGTCGCTTAGAGGCCCATGAACAGGACTGTTCCATTGAAGGCTGCATGACACGTGCGGCTGCACTGGGGATTTTGGCGCAGTGGGATATCTGGGCGGCTGCTCAGAATCTCCTACAACTAAGCTATATTGAATATCACGCAAGCTGTCCCGCATTGCTTTTGGATACTCCGTCCTCTGAGGAACATTCCTGCTCGTTTGATCTGTTGGACTGGATGGCGTCTATGTTTTCTGACAATTCCAATGATGTCCTCTTGGATGCTATCGCGTTTTTCTGCACTTACACGCTTTTGGACTGAAGTGGCCTACCTCGCTGGCTCTAGTTTTCCATTGTATACTTTTATTTTTTTTTCCTCTCTCCCGTTGGTTGTCCCTCATGGGGACTACGTACCCTACAGATGTTTCTGTTCTGCTCGGTCCATTTGAACACTGTCTTCGTCCTTTGTCTTGGCCGATGGACTGTCCAGGGGAGGGTGTCTTGTGGTTTGTGGCCTCCCGGCCTGCCTTGCTGCGTTGTCTTAGGCCTGGCTGCCATGATGCTTTTCTTTGCACATGTTACTCTGAGCCGTTGTTCTATCGACCTCTGCTCTTGCCAAGTTATTTTAGCGCTGTCTGCATTCTCTGCCTTTCACCTTTTCTCCTGTTCACTTTGGGCTCAGTCTGCACAACATGTACAAGGTCGAATAACAACGTTTCCTTGTTCTTGGTGATTTGGCCAGTCCCTCGCACCTAGACATAACACTATGTACAGCTGCCATGGAGTAATTTGTGGGCTTTTAATATTGCGGGTTGCCCGCTCTAGACAGACTTGGAGAAAACCTTTCCAGGGAGAAGAGCTGTGATTGTCTGCTGATGTAGTTTTGCATCTAGAGACTGAGGTATGAGGGTTCGCTAGTCAAAGCCCAGAGGTCTTCTAATTTTATTATAAACTAGTTTCCAGCACGGGGAGGGTGGTAATGTTAGTTAGACATATATCCACTGCTTTATGAGATGTTTTTCCCCGTTTGTATTCTATGGAGTTGTAACTATGCTGATTATATTATTCTTATGCATTATGCTTATAGTACTGACACGTGTACTGTATCTTAGAGCACGTAAGTTGAAATAAACATTTTAACCTATACTGTGTCTCTTCTTACGCAAGTTGTGGACAGGTACGAGTGAGTGACGAAAGAGTGTTCTTGCCTCTGCGAGTCCTGAGAGAGAGATACCGTGTTCTGGGTTGTCTAATCATTGGTACATTGTTGCTAATGGGACGCTAAGGCTAGTTGGGTTGGGGTTTTAGGTGCTAAGGTCTATGTTTGGCTCACCACTATATTCCGAGGTACTATTATCCTGTGCATAGCTCTGTGTGTGCAGAATCCCTATAACAATAGTTAGTTGAGCTAACTATAACTTGCGCCCCCGAAATGCACTGCTGATGACTTCACATATTACATCACTAATGACATGGTCAGTGACATCACTGATGACATCTCAAATGACATCACTGATGACATTATCCAGAGACTGGGTGATTTTTAAAAGTTTATGAATGCTAATTATAGATACGCAAAGGTGTATTGAACAATGAGTGGGAGTATGAGTGTCTGAATGGATGATTTAGTGGGTGCGTGACTGACTGTTTAAGTGATATATTAAACATGTCTTAGTGAATGCATGGGTGAATGCCTAATCTGTGTGAATGTCTGTATCAGTCTGTCAGTTGGTGTGTAAGTGGCTGCATGGGTTGGTGAGTAGCTACATGAGTGTCTATATGGGTTAATCATTGGTTGTCTGATTACCTGTATGGGTGCCTGAGTGTCTGTATGGGTGGGTGGGGGGGTGTGACTCTCTCCATGGATGTGTGAGTGGGTGATTCAGTGGGTGTATGGGTTCATGAGTACGTCTGTGAGGGGCTGTATGGGTGAGTGAGTATGCGTATGGCTGTGTTGGTGAGTGAATGGATGTCTCTGGTACATGTGTGAGTAACTACATATGTGAAAGGCAGTATATGTGAATGTTGGAGTATATAAGTGACTATATATGAGAGTGAGTAATTGTGAGAGTGGCTGTATGGATGAGTGTGTGCTTGTGTCAGTGATTTGTATAAGAGAGTAAGTATGTGTTAGTATCTGTATGATTAAGTGAGGTGGTGTGTGTATAACTGTATTGGTGAGTAAATGGCAGTGTGATTGAGTCTGGGTGACTGACTAGGTGTGTGAGTATCTCTGTGGATTAGTGGCAGTATGTGAGTGTCTGTATGGGTGTATGAGTGCATATAACAGAGGCTGTATTGATGAGTGACTGCGTGTATGAGTGACTGTATCGGTGAGTGAGTGGATGTGTGTAGACCTATGAATCAGTGAGTGGGTATGTACTAACTGGTATTGGTGTGTCTATGGTTTCAAAAATGGTAGTCTGTATTTTAGAGTGGGTATATGAAAGGTTATATTAGGGTGTGAGGAGGTGCATCAGTTATTAAGTGGATGATGTAATCAGTGATGTCATCAGTGATGTTATTTGAGATGTCACCAGTGATGTCATCGGTGATGTCACTGACCATGTCATGAGTGATGTAATATGTGACGTCATCAGCAGTGCATTGCGGGGGCGCGAGTTATAGTTAGCTCAACCAACTATAACAGCCGAATTTCTCTGGTTTTGTACGAGTGAAATTTCCAACAAACTGTAACGTCCCTGAAACCTATGGTTTTTTCAGAGAATTTCAAAGGTTTTTTAAATGCTAATTCCTAACTATAATGTCCCTGAAACCTCTGGTTTTTTCAGTGAATTTCTAAGGTTTTTTTAAATGCTAATTTCAAAATATGCCTACATAGGTAGGACGTGCAGAAAGAGGAAGAAAGGCGCAGAAAGAAGCAAGAGAAGTGCAGAAAGAGGCAACAGAAGTCCAGAAAGAGGAAAAAAGGTGCAGAAAGAAGCAAGAGAAGTGCAGAAAGAACCAACAGAGGTGCAGAAAGAGGCCTACTTTGACTGTACCTTACAACAGACTCATACAAAGTAGCCTAATAACTAATCCTTCTCCCAAGATGTCTTAAACCTCACTTTTCTCTTGAAGGTTCACTATTAATCGACTGCTCAGAATGTTAGGCTTACCTACCAAATATAAAACAGCAATCCTAAGCATATCACTGTTGTAAGTCTGACCAAGTTTCTGAAGGTATGCATGATTGTCTCTGCTTTTACCGAGTGACATGTTACATAAAAATAAACAATGAAATAAACATAGAAATACTTGAAGACCTGTGTTTCAAACAGCATACTCTGTAAATATGTGTACAAAAAGGTGTATGTATTTCTTTCTGCTCATAATACAGGGCACATGGGTATTCAATAGTATATTTGAGGGGCTCTATAACACCTATATACATAAGACATGTCTGCCTGTGCAACTGAATGACAGAGCAGAACTGAGAACATTTAACCACCTATAGATGAAGCTACCCACTTTTTAAGCTACCATCTTCAGAATACATATACAAGTAGACATATACCTCAGTCACAAGAGCACGCAGACCTTTAATCTTGACAGCTTGCACTTTTTGACTACAGAAAGAGGCAAGAGAAGTACAGAAAGAAGCAAGAGATGTGCAGAAAGAAACAAAAGAAGTGCAGAAAGAAGGAACAGAGGTGCAGAAAGAGGCAACAGGGGTGCAGAAAGAGAGAAGAGGGGTGGAGAAAGAGCAAGGGGCTGCAGAAAGAAGGAAGAGAGCTGCAGAAAGAAACAAAAGAAGTGCAGGAAAAAGGAACAGAGGTGCATAAAGAGGCAAGAGTGGTGAAGAAAGAGGGAAGAGGGGTGCAGAAAGAGGTAAAAGGAGTGCAGAAAGAAGCAAGAGAAGTACAGAAAGACACAAAAGAAGTACAGAAAGAAGGATAAGAGGTGCAGAAAGAAGCAAGAGGGGTGCAGAAAGAGGGAAGAGTGGTACAGAAAGAGGCAGGAGGGTACAGAAAGAAGCAAGAGAGGTGCAGAAATAAGCAAGAGAGGTGCAGAAAGAAGCAACAGAGGTACAGAAAGACGGATGAGAGCGGAGAAAGAGGCAAGCAAAGTGCAGAAAGAAGCACCAGAGATGAAAAAAGGGGGAAGAGGGGTGGAGAAAGAGGCAAGAGGGGTGCAGAAAGAAGCAAGAGAGGTGCAGAAAGAAGTGCAGAAAGAAGCAACAGAGGCGCAGAAAGAGCCAAGAGGGGAGCAGAAAGAGGGGTGCAAAAAGAGGCACGAGGGGTGCATAAAGAAGCAAGAGAGGTACAGAAAGAAGCAAGAGAAGTGCATAAAGAAGCAACAGAGATGCAGAAAGGGGGAAGTGGGGTAGAGAAAGAGGCAAGAAGGATACAGAAAGAAGAGTTGCAGAAAGAAACAAAAGAAGTGCAGAAAGAAGGAACAGAGGTGCAGAAAGAGGCAAGAGGGGAGCAGGAAGAGGCACAAGGGTTGCAGAAAGGAAGGACAGAGGTGCAGAAAGAAGCAAGAGAAGTGTAGAAAGAAGCAACAGAGGTGCAGAAAGAGGGATGAGGGGTGGAGAAAGAGGCAAGAGAAGTACAGAAAGAAGCAACAGAGATGCAAAAAGGGGGAACAGGGTTAGAGAAAGTGGCAAGAGGGGTGCAGAAAGAAGCAAGAGAGGTACAGAAAGAAACAAAAGAAAAGCAGAAAGAAGGAACAGAGGTGCAGAAAGAGGCAAGAGGGGGTGCAGAAAGAGGAAAGGGGTACAGAAAGAAGCACGAGTGGTGCAGAAAGAAGCAAGAGAGGTGCAGAAAGAAGCAAGAGTGGTGCAGAAAGAAGCAAGAGAGGTGCAGAAAGAAGCAAGAGTAGTGCAGAAAGAAGCAACAGAGGTGCAGAAAGAGGCAAGAGGGGTGCAAAAAGAAGCAAGAGATGTGCAGAAAGAAACAAAAGAAGTGCAAAGGAAGGAACAGAGGTGCAGAAAGTCTCAACAGGGGTGAAGAAAGAGGGAAGAGGGGTGGAGAAAGAGGCAAGGGGGTGCAGAAAGAAACAAAAGAAGTGCATAAGGAAGGAACAGAGGTGCAGAAAGAGGCAAGAGGGGTGCAGAAAGAAACAAAAGAAGTGCAGAAAGAAGCAACAGAGGTGCAGAAAGAGGCAAGAGGCGTGCAGAAAGAGGGAAGAGGGGTACAGAAAGAGGCACAAGGGGTGCAGAAAGAAGCAAGAGGTGCAGAAAGAAGCAAGAGAAGTGCATAAAGAAGCAACACAGATGCAGAAAGGGGGAAGTGGGGTGGGGGAAGAGGGGTGCAGAAAGAAGCGAGAGGTGCAGAAAGAAACAAAAGAAGTGCATAAGGAAGGAACAGAGGTGCAGAAAGAGGCAAGAGGGGTGCAGAAAGAAACAAAAGAAGTGCAGAAAGAAGCAACAGAGGTGCAGAAAGAGGCAAGAGGCGTGCAGAAAGAGGGAAGAGGGGTACAGAAAGAGGCACAAGGGGTGCAGAAAGAAGCAAGAGAGGTGCAGAAAGAAGCAAGAGAAGTGCATAAAGAAGCAACACATGCAGAAAGGGGGAAGTGGGGTGGAGAAAGAGGCAAGAGGGATACAGAAAGAAGCAAGAGATTTGCAGAAAGAAACAAAAGAAGTACAGAAAGAAGGAACAGAGGTTCAGAAAGAGGCAAGAGGGGTGCAGAAAGAGGTAAGGGGTGCAGAAAGAGGCACAAGGGTTGCTGAAAGAAGGGACAAAGGTTCAGAAAGAAGCAAGAGAAGTGCAGAAAGAAGCAACAGAGGTGCAGAAAGAGGGATGAGGGGTGGAGAAAGAGGCAAGAGAAGTGCAGAAAGAAGCAACAGAGATGCAAAAATGGGGAACAGGGGTGGAGAAAGTGGCAAGAGGGGTGCAGAAAGAAGCAAGAGAGGTGCAGAAAAAAACAAAAGAAGAGCAGAAAGAGGGAAGAGAGGTGCAGAAAGAAGCACGAGTGGTTCAGAAAGAAACAAAGCGGTGCAGAAAGAAGCAGGAGTAGTGCAGAAAGAAGCAACAGAGGTGCAGAAAGAGGAAAGAGGGTGCAAAAAGAGGGGAGAGGGGCGCAGAAAGAGGCACAAGGGGTGCAGAAAGAAGCAGATGTGCAGCAAGAAACAAAAGATGTGCAGAAAGAAGGAACAGAGGTGCAGAAAGAGGCAACAGGGGTGAAGAAAGAGGGAAGAGGGATGGAGAAAGAGGCAAGGGGGTGCAGAAAGAAGCAAGAGAGCTGCAGAAAGAAACAAAAGAAGTACAGAAAGAAGGAACAGAGGTGCAGAAAGAGGCAAGAGGTGCAGAAAGAGGCAAAAGGGGTACAGAAGAAGCGAGAGGTACATAAGAAACAAAAGAAGTGCAGAAAGAAGGAACAGAGGTGCAGAAAGAGGCAAGAGGGTTGCAGAAAGAAACAAAAGAAGTGCAGAAAGAAGGAACAGGGGTGCGGAAAGAGGCAAGAGGAGTGCAGAAAGAGGGAAGAGGGATGCAGAAAGGCACGAGGGGTGCAGAAAGAAGCAAGAGAGATGCAGAAAGAAGCAAGAGAAGGATGTTATGTTAGTATAACATTTTAAGCGCCCGAAGACCCGGAGGTGTCTTGGCGCTAATCTGACCGTAAGCCCTGGGGAATGAAAGGGGAGAAGAATTAGTTTAAGAATAACCAAGTTTTCAGGTCTTTTCTGAAAGAGGCAAGAGAGTTGGCAGCTCTAATGTCCATAGGGAGCATATTCCATAGTTTAGCCGTACCATGGCCTATGCTTCGACCTCCCCAACTCGAGGTTCGAATCCTTGGAACCATCATCATCCTGGCATTGGTGGACCTTAGCTGTCTGCCAGGGTGGTACCAGGAGAAGATACTTTTCAGAGATACCGGTCCTATGTTATTCAAGGCTTTATAGGCTAGGCAAAGTGCCTTGGACTTGATGCGTTGTGCCACTGAAAGCCAGTGAAGTTTCCGAATGTCTTTAGAAACTGATTCATACTGTGGTAGGTTCAATAAAAGCCTGGCAGCTGTGTTTTGCACCATCTGAAGTTTTTTCAGATGTTGCTTCTGCATTTCAAGATAGAGGCCGTTACAGTAGTCTAATTTAGATAGTACTAATGTAGTTACAACCGTCCTCCTGGAATTGAGGGGGATGTAGGGAAGAACCTTTTTCAGTTATCTAATCAGATAAAAAGTGGTCGAAACCGTGGCATTGGTTTGCTGGGAGAAGGTAAGTTTATTATCGATCAGGACCCCGAAGTTCTTGACCTTTTCTACAGGTTTTGGTAACTCTCCGATCTCAACAAGCCCCCAGAGTCCATCCCATCTTGGTTGGAGATTACCAAAGATCACCACTTCGGTTTTGTCCGAATTCAATTTGAGGCAATGCCTGCCCATCCAGCTGCTGATTTCCCTCATGCAGTTTTGAAACTGCGTTGCAGGGGATGCTTGATTTTTATGAGCCGCAATCACAATCTGGGTATCGTCGGCATATGCTGTTAAGTTGAAACCGAAATGTTGGATTAAAGGAGCCAGTTCCTACACATAAATGTTAAATAGGGATGGGCTCAGCGACAAACCCTGAGGGACCCCACAAGGGAGCACGTAAGGAGTAGATTTGAACTGGTCCAGGGTCACTGTCTGTCTTCTGTTCTTCAAAAAAGACGATATTAGAGACAGAGCCTGACCCTTAACCCCTAATTTTTCCAGATGCCGTAGCAGTTTGTCATGATGGACGGTATCGAAGGCCGCTGACAGATCAAGGAGGATCAATGCCGCAGCACCTCCTTTATCCATCACTGCCATAATCTCCTCAGTGGCCTTGATCAATGCCGTCTCCGTTCTGTGCCCTGGGTGGAAGCCAAACTGGGAGGTATCAAGTAGTTCATTTTCTTGAATGAATTGTGTTATCTGGTTATTCATGAATTTCTCCACTGATTTTGCTGGAAGTGGCAGCCTGGCAATCGGACGGTAATTACTGGTAATTTACGTGTCCAGATTCGCTTTCTTTATTAATAGAAGGATGGCTGCATCTTTCCAAATGGCAGGGAAGATGCCAGAGGAGAACATATTGCTAAATATTTTAGTCAATATGGGGCTCACCTCCCTTGCAAAGTTTCTCAAAACTGCGGGAGGGCAGGGGTCTAAAGGAGATCCAGATTTGATTTCCTTGATTAGTTTTTCCACAAGCTCACTAGATACCTGTGAGAAATTCTGAAAGACATTCACTCCGGTCTCAGTAGTCGAAGACTCCTTGGCTGGCATGTTAGTAATGGCAGCTTCAAAGGTGTTATATATGTCATTAACTTTGTTCCTAAACGCACTGGCAATATTATCACAGAGATATTGACTGCTCTTTGTGGTTTTTTTGCTAGGTAGGGCTGTGAGCTTCTCTACCACCCCAAAGAGTTCTTTGGCTGAGATTTTAGCTCTCTCGGTCTGTCTGGTGAAAAAAGTCCCTTTTTTAGTAATCAGTAGAGATTTATAGTTAGCTAATGCATGTTTGTAATTATTTTTATCTAATATCTCGTATTTCGTTCTCCATCGTCTTTCCAGTCTGCGACATTTTTGTTTCTCTTGTCGCAGAGCTTCTGTAAACCAGGGGGCCAATGGTAGAATGCGGTTTCCTGAGTTGTTGCAAGTTGGCACTGTAGCCCTAAAGGCATACAGAAAGACGCAACAGTGATGCAGAAAGGGGGAAGTGGGGTGGAGAAAGAGGCAAGACGGATACAGAAAGAAACAAGATAGGTGCAGAAAGAAACAAAAGAAGTGCAGAAAGAAGGAACAGAGGTGCAGAAAGAGGCAAGAGGGTGCAGGAAGAGGGTGTGAAAAAGGCACAAAGGGTGCAGAAAGAGGCAAGAGGAGTGCAGAAAGAGGGAAGAGGGGTGCAGAAAGAGGGAAGAGGGGTGCAGAAAGAAACAAAAGAAGTACAGAAAGAAGGAACAGAGGTGCAGAAAGAGGCAAGAGGAGTGCAGAAAGAGGGAAGAGGGGTGCAGAAAGAAGCAAGGGGGTGCAGAAAGAAGCAAGATAGTTGCAGAAAGAAACAAAAGAAGTGCAGAAAGAAGGAACAGAGGTGCAGAAAGTGGCAAGAGGGGTGCTGAAAGAAGCAAGAGAGGTGCAGAAAGAAACAAAAGAAGTGCAGAAAGAAGGAACAGAGGTGCATAAAGAGGCAACAGGGGTGCAGAAAGAGGGTGGATGGGTGGAGAAAGAGGCAAGGGGGTGCAGAAAGAAGCAAGAGCGCTGCAGAAAGAAACAAAAGAAGTGCAGAAAGAAGGAACAGAGGTGCAGAAAGAGGCAAGAGGAGTACAGAAAGAGAAGAAGGGTACAGAAAGAGGCACAAGGGGTGCAGAAAGAAGCAAGAGAGGTACAGAAAGATGCAAGATTAGTGCAGAAAGAAGCAACAGATGCAGAAAGAGGGAAGAGGGGTAGACAAAGAGGCAAGAGAAGTGCAGAAAGAAGCAACAGACATGCAGAAAGGGGGAAGAGGGGTGGAGAAAGAGGCAAGAGGGGCGCAGAAAGAAGCAAGAGAGGTGCAGAAAGAAACAGAAGTGCAGAAAGAAGGAACAGAGGTGCAGAAAGAGGCAGGAGGGGTGCATAAAGAGGGAAGAGGGGTGCAGAAAGAGGCAAGAGAGGTACAGAAAGAGGCAAGAGAGGTGCACAAAGAAGCAAGTGAGGTGCAGAAAGAGGCAATAGAGGTGCAGAAAGAGGAAAATGAGGTGCAGAAAGTAGAAGACATGTGCAGAAAGAGGCAAGAGAAGTGCAGAAAAAGAAAGAAAGGTGCAGAAAGAAGCAACAGAAATGCAGAAAGAGGCAAGAGAGGCGCAGAAAGAAGCAAGAGTGGCTTGCACACCATTAGTACCAATTTAACACCCACATTTACCAGTAAGTAACAGGTGACCATTCTAGGTTTGCAAAGGACCTTCCACCACACTGTAACACTTGTCGCTGCATTTTTGGTAACGTTTGAGCAGTTTGAGCTAGAAACAAGGCTTTTTTTGTTCAAATCTGCAGATTAGGCAGCAGATGATGGATTATGTGGCTAATGCGGAAAATGTATATTTGTGCGAAAGTCTGTGCAGCCAAACAGTCGCATAATTCCAGAGGCCCTGCTCATACCTCTGACTAGGTCCAGAAGTGCTCCTCAGTGATTCCTTCTTTTTTTTTGTCTCCACAACACAGACTACCATACCACATAATTACTCTCCTTAACACATAATCCCACTCTACATAATTCCTATACACTAAATACCACATACTTTCTATCCACATAATTTTACTGCACAACATACCACATAATTCCACTACACACAACGTACATCCACTCCACTCCAAAAAACATTCATAAAAAACTTTTACATTACAATGCCAATAGCTCTAACTCTCGCAAATGTGAAACCTATTACATTGCAAATGCTTCTTTAACTAGTAGTCGCGTTTGCAGAGTGGTGGAGATAGGGTGCTGGGCCTCCGACCAGCGCCCAGGAATTCCGCTGCGTAGGACTTACAGGCGGTACCAGGAGGGCATCTTGGCAGCCAAAGTCCCTCAGGAGTAAAGTGGACTTTATCTCCCAACCCGTAGTGTGCCAGGAGGTGCGTTTGCAGAGTGGTGGAGAGAGGGGGGCGTGACCTCCGAAGACCTCTTAGCAATCCCACGGTGTGGGACTTACTGGAGGTAACAGGAGGGGTAGTTGGCCCCCAAGGACATCTTTGGGGCCAACTACCCCTCCTATTACCTCCACTAAGTCCCACACAGCAGGATTGCTAAGTTCTGATAGCAGGCCACGCCCCCTTTGCCCACCACTCTGGAAACGTGCCTCCTGGCATGCTCTTGGATGGGGATTGAAGTCCCCTTCGCTTGTGGGGGTCCTTAGGAGCCAACTAGCCTACCTGATACCGAGTAAACCCCAGATAGTGGGATTGCTGAGATGTGGACACAGGCCACACCCTCTTTGTCCACCACTCTGCAAACGCGCCTCCTGGCACGATCTTGGTTGGGGGATGAAGTCCCCTTGCCTCCTGAGGGTCCCTGGGGGCCAACTAGTCCTGGCACACTGCTGCTCAGGGGATGAAGTCCACTTTAGTGCTGAGGTCCTCAGGACACAAGAGGACCTCATCTGCCCACCAGCAATGCACCAGGAGGCGCATTTGCAGAGTAATGTTAAAAGGGGCATGACCTCGGACCACCTCTCAGCAATCCCACTGTCTGGGGCTTACTGGAGGTACCTGGTGGGCTAGTTGGCTCCTAAGGACCCTTAGGATTCAAGGGGACTTAATCCCCCAATCCAGAACGCGCCAGGAGGCGCATTTGCACAGTGGTGCAGGAAGGGGGCAGGGCCTCTGGTGAGATGCCGGCTTCTGCTTTTTTAAAATTATTGTTAGAAGGGTGGCTGTGTGGCCCCTCTACTCTTAATATTTTCTGGGCCCTCAGGACCCCATCCCCCAGGGCATGGCCTCGTTTTGTAATTTTTTTATGATTTATATGAGGGGGGCCACGTGGCCCCCCTTCCCTGGGCCACTTTTGGCCCCGGGGACCCCATCCCCCAGGGCCTGGCCTCGTTTTTTTATTTTAAATTGCTTTTTAATTATGGGAGGGGGGCCGCATGGCCCCTCTTCCCTGGGCCACTTCTGGCCCCGGGGACCCCTTGCCCCGGGGCCTGGCCAGCCTTTATTTTTTTTTAAATTTTAAAGGTGGGCCATGTGGCCCCCCTCCGGAGGCCAATTATGGCCCCGGGGGCCCCATCCCCCGGGGGCCAGACCTCACATTGGGAACCGTGGGGGGAGCCCCAATGCCCCTGCGGTCCCTGCCGGCTCCCCGCCTCCTGCGGGAGCCGGCATTGCTTTTGGACAAGGGGAGCTGCTGACATGCAGCTCCCCTTGTCCAAAAGCAATCTGCTTTGCTTCATGGAAGCAAGAGCAGGTTTCCTTCTCTCGCTTCCACGAAGCAAAGCATTGTTTGCAATGCCCGGGCGGGAGCTGTTCTCTGGGACCCCCTAACCAGGCCTAGGAGGTCAGGGTGTTTCTACCCTGCCCCCTTTTCTTTCACCTTTTTGCTTGTGACTCGGTTTTACTGAGTCACAAGATGGCTGTCAACACTTCTTGGTTTGAAGTGTTGGCAGCCAATCAGAATCAAGCTCGTGCTCGGGTGGTTTCGCGGATCCACCGGGGTCACCAGATATCGATATTTGTTATTTTAAAATTTCTCAGGAACTACTGAACGGATTTACACCACTTAAAGCAAAGAGTGCACGCTGGACCAAGAGCCAAATTTGGTGTATTTCTGTTCAGCAGTTCAGGCTGTAGCCGCGACAAAAGTTCCTATGGAAATTAACATGGAGGAAATGCGTTTTGGGACCCCCCTTTTTCTTGACCCCCAGTTGATGAATCACCCCGAAACTTTAAAGACAGTAGCTGACCGGAGCGGGCTATTAGTTTTAAAAATTTCTCGAAGATTCGTCAAACGGCGCCAAAGATATTGGGAAATCAAAAAACGCTTTTCCTATGGAAACTAGGTCCTAACTATAACTACCTACTAGGTAATATATATATATATATATATATATATATATATATATCCTTATGCTTTACTTCACGTCGCTGACTCCATGAGGCGCTTCTCTCTCGGTGCGTGACCCTTGGCTGAACCACATCTGAGTGCCATAATCACTGAAAAAGGTACTATAGGTCTGAACCTGTCCAAAATATTTAAAAACACATTTCGGTCTCAATGGTAGTACTACGCCATTGGGAAATAACCGAAGAAATTCTTTGAACTATATTCATGGACATATTATTGTCTCTACATACAGTGGAAACTCTTGAAATGGCTTATGTTTTCAAATCCTAACCCCCTACTATATATTCACATTGTTTATTTAATTTACGAATTTTTTCTACAAATCACTTGTCTAATGAAAGTAATCCTTACACTACAGCTCCCAGAATGCAGGGCGACATGGAACAGGAATAATGGGCAGGATAATGGATCATGTGATTGTCAATAGGTTTTTATTGGCCCATGTGACCTGTCGCTGTGTAAACCGTGATCAAGTTCTCGGAGGAGAACGAAACGCGTTGGTGCAGCTTTTGAAGAGCTGATGAAACGAAAATAAAGGATTGTTAAAACACCTAATCTGGAAGTGCGACCCTTTTTTCCTTCACTTCGAGGGATTTGGAAAATATATATATATATGTATATATATATCACTGATCATGTGATCAAGGCCGCTTGCACGGCCGAAACGCGTAATGGCAGAAGACTTATGCAATAAATAATTTATGCACTATCGGAGGTCTGCACTCATTTTTGTTTGGAAGTGGAACGGTTTTATGAGGTGCAGTGATATTTACCGGCATTTGGACTGTTGCCGGTTTGCAGACCCCCCTCCCAGGAAGAAGGCTACGTAGCAGACAGTCTGTTTGCCCTGTCAAGGTTTCCTACGTGCAGCGTCGCGGGCTCGTGGCATTGCACTGGCGGGGACCCCTGGGGCACCAAACAAAGTTTCGGATGTATATATATATATATATATATATATATATATATATATCTTTTTTGACGGTTGAAGGCATATGCTGAAAAGCGTTGGCGTCCTGTGTTGGGTGCTGCTGCATTTTTAAAGAAAATAAAATATAATTGAGCATTCGGACAGCGTTATGCCATTGAGAGAGTGCAAACATTTCCTATAGATTTAAGCATTGCTAATGACAAAGCTGCCTTGGGCTTCAGACATAAAACTGAATAAAAAAATTACATGCAGACATTTGGTGCTGGAATAATGAAAACATGAGGCCTTAGTCAGATGCTTTCTACTTAACAAATCATGTAAAACATGCACAATTAATTCATAGTTTGACTGTAATATGACTAGTTTAGATTTTGTCCTCACTATAAGAATGTAATTTTAACTTATAAAAAGTGTTTAAACGTGTGCATTGCATTGAAATTAACACAACATTTTAAAGTTAAGAGAACAAAAAGCTGCTCTTGCTCTGAGAGCTTCAGCTTGACCTTCAGATGGGAGAGGAATGTTTCCTCTCCGTAGAAGAAAGAAGCCTCATATAATTTACAGCCTGTAACCTATTTTATCGTATTTAGTTGCATTTATTTCGTAGTGTAGAGAAAACTGAAAAGTTCACACATTTTAAAATATATTATCGTAAAATGTATTTAATGTTTCCTGCCTGAATATTAAGTTATTTTCGGACCTGATGTTATTCTGTTTAGTTAAAATAAATTGTTTCTTTAACAGAAAGTTAAGAGATGGAGTCATTTAGAGTAAGATTCAAATGTGTCGTGAGAAGGATTTCGCTCGCCTGATGGATGACGTGTGCACACAGCGAGAGGTGGAGCTGAACTTTTGAATAATTCTGTATTCCAATTGGATGAAGAACAAAGATCATGCCACATCCTTTGCAACATCTATTTTTTTTTATATAAACGCGATCCTAGTTAAGGAGTAGCAGGATTATTGCGGGGGGGTTTTCAGACTCTTTTCAGATTCAGATTTAGAGACCTGCAGAGGAGGGGAGGGTAGACTTTGATGGAGAGCAGAACAGTGTTCAGACGAAGCTGAACAAGGGGAGACAGAATCAGCTGGGTCGAGGGCAGATTAGATGTAGGCTATGTGTTGAAACCCTGAACTTTGCAACATATTTACAAGCCCCTATCGCCACCACAATGTCACTTTCAGTGACGTTGTGATGGTGATAGGGGCCTCGCATTATTTACAAGGCAGCGTTAAGCCACTTGTAAATAAGGCACCCTTTCACACTGCATTTAGCGTGAAAGGGGAGGGCAATGGGTGTTGCGGTTGGCGTTCCACCGCAACACCCATTAATTTTGACCTGCCCCATATTTACAAGGGCAGCATAAATAGGAGACAGTGCCAAAATTAAGACCTGGGAAAACCTGGTCTTAAACAGGTGAAACGAGGAGAAATGCTTTATTTCCCTTGTTTTTGCTGTTTCCATGTGTGCTGCCTTGTGCAGAATACAGAGAAACAGCAAATTGCCTATGATTGTTTATGTGCAGGTAGGTTCACATAAACAATCATTTGGAAAAAATGCTGTTTTGCAACTTCTATGTGTGCTGCATTAAGCAGCACACATAGAAGTTACAAAACGGAATTTAAAGATTGTTTATGTGCAGGAAGGTCCCCCTTCCTGCACATAAACAATCTTCCCCTCAACACAGGCACCCTTGCACTATGGTGCAAGGGTGCCTGCGTTGGCGCTAGGCAGCTTAAGTTAGCGCCAGCGCAGGAGGAAACGCAGGGCTGCACCATATTCTAGTAAATATTGTGCAGGCCTGCGTTTCTGAAGTGGCGGAGTGCGACGTTAAGCCAGGATGGCTAACACCGCATTCCGTCACTTCGATGTAAATATGCCCCTGCATGCTTTGACTAATAGGCTTTGCCAAGGATTATTTGTTCTATGCTTTATTTTTATTTATAGGAGATTTTGCAATTATTAATTATTGATTTAGCTTCATGCTAATCTCTCTCTTGCATTTATTCTTGAACTCTTCATGAGTTCTGACTGACATTATTTGCGCCTCATTTTTATAGAATAGGAATTCTTTCCTTTATGTAATGCGCTGCACTGTAAATTATGATAAGCTCTGTACTTTTGGTCAAAATATGGTGGCAAAGATTCGTCACCTTGAGAATAGATAGAAGCAGAAACAAGGGTAATGGTAATTAAAGGTAATGGTGCCACATTTTCTACATTTTCCAAAGAGATATTATCGTGAGATTTCCGAGGTAACAGTTTTGGTAGCAGAGGTAAGGTTATACACCTCGACCAAAAGGAGCAGAGTTTAGGTTAACGCCCTGAATTGAGCTACAAAATAATTACCCAAGTTAGAATAAATGCCCAAATCCCCAAAAAGTCCTGATTCCTGAATCCAATGCCCAGAACTTGAAGATTATCCATTAAGTATAATGGGGCAACCCTGTATCCCTCGCAACATCTCGACATCTCAGAATTCACCGATTATTGAACGGAAACTGCCCCAGACAGTTCAAGCATTGAAAGATGTGGGAACAATTGTCTTTACATCACCATCAGCCAAGAAAAAGACAAAAATATTTGAAGATGGGATTTTTCAACCATGCTTTGAGGAAGCAGCAGGGATAAAAAAAGATAGAAAGCATGGAGAAACAAGTTGACCCAGAACCTGAAAAGAGAGCCCACTAAATGTTGCAAAGTTAAAAATTGAACTTGAAGAAATGTCAGGGAATGTTTAGATCTTGAGAATTTGAACCAATATTACAAAAAATAATTAACGTCCCTGAGTAAGGAAATTATAATATGTGCAGTAACTACACATGATAGACTGACTGATTTGGCCTGAAAATATGAAATTGATGTTTCAGGACGTTTTCCATTTCAGGAAAGTTTCAGGGTACTTATGGATGATGAAGCAATTGAGACAATGCGTTCTTCAGGAATGTGATTACATATTACAGAATTGGTAAAATACATTTGTATATGGAATGGTTTTGAGAAATTAGGAGATAAGTGGGCAAGAAAAAATAAGAAGAAAAAGTAACCAACAGACCTAGTTGAGGAAAATGATAAACAGAATGAGGGAGAAGCTTCAGCTTATTCATTGAGAGAAATCGTGGGAGAAGTGCATGTTCATATACCATGGAACAAAGGTAAACTTGTAGCATTTGTGAACAAATTTCCAAAACTGAGAGACAAGCCTGAGCTTTGGTACTCACAAGCTGATGGATTTGTTGGAATTTCAAAGGTGTTGTGGATTAATTTGAAAATGTTCTTTGACACTGCAATGCAAATTGATTTGTGGTCTAAACGTAAAGTTGTTGTGCAAGGGCCAAGTTAGGAGACAATGAGAAATGTCTGCATTAATGCAACATCTTCTGTTGTTATGGAGAAAAATGAAGCAGTGATTACTTTTCTGAAGGGCCGAGTGCCACCAAAAGATCTTGATTGGTTAAAGATTAAAAGAACCTCACAAGAACTAAAAGAATCGGTTCACGAATTTTGTGAAAGAGTGTGTCAAGAGTTTCAAAAACACAGTGGGAGAGAATGTCCTGATGCCAGAGACATGAGGTTCTTTGTGTCTCAGTTTGTTATTGGATTAATGCTCTCTGGTCAGATCAGTGTGTACATACAGCAAAGTGTGGTTTGTTGGCAAAGAAAGTTGATGGATGGGATTCTGAAGGATGAAGGGCATTGTAGTGATGTACAAGGAATGAAGCAGAAAGAGTTTAAGGAGAAACGTATGATGGTTCAGAGGAAATCTGCTCAGAGAGGATTTCAGAATCAGTTGTTTGCAGGGAATGAAGGTGAGATACAAGGTGTTGTTCCACAAGCAGAGTAAAAGGTGCTCAAGTAAGATTTGGTGTTTTACAGGATAGAGGTAAAGGAGTTTTGGTTGGTCCAAATTCAGGTATGGATGTTGCAATGCTGAAAAAGGTGACCTTTTGCCATCTTTGTAACAGATTTGAGCATTGGAAGAGGAAGTGTAAATTTAAACTGATGCAGTAAATGAAAATGTGCAAATACAGAAAGAAATGCAGATGCAAAAAATGGCAGTTAAGCAAATGCAACTGTCAATTCAGAAACAGATCCCAATTTTACAAGTTCTCCAAGCCCAGATTATCCCACAAACTATGGGAAACCCTAAATATAATTTAAATCAGCAAATCAGCAAATTTGAATTATTTTCAGAATCAAAATCAGAACCCGTTTCAACAGTTTGCTGTATTTGAAAATGACAGTTTTAGCCGCAATATTTCTGATATTACCAGAGCCACTGTGAGAGCAGTGAAAGCTCCAGACCTACCTCACTTAGGAAAGAAGATTTATATTTATTATTTATTTATTTATTAAGGAGTTTTATATAGCGCTGACCTGACCCGAGGGTATCGGAGCGCTTCACAAACAGTTTTTGTGCAAGAGTCATACAATAGAGCAGTATTCTACATATAGATTCGGAAGTCCAAGTGTGCTGAGCAGCATTGAGGTAGTCCGTGAGTCCTGAGATAACCTCATAGAGAGCACGTTGTCTTGGGTTGAACCTCTTAGGGGGGGGGGAGCAGTTAGGGGTCAAATAGCAGGGAGGAGGTAGGTCTTTGTGATACAATGTCTGGGAGCAACGGCGAGCAGGAATTTGTGTTTAGGCGGCGGCTATCCATTCGGGAGGGAGCGGTTGAGGAAGAGGACTTTTAGGTGTTTTTTTAATTTTGTGAAGGACGAGATAGTCCTGATACCGACTGGGATGGAGTTCCAGATTTTGGGCGCGTTTCCGGCGAAGGACCGTGCAGCAGTTTTTTGTTTGCGTGTTTTCATAGGGATGAGTAGTAAGGTGCTGGAGCTCCTGAGGTTCCTTGTCTGACCAGCCCTCTTGAGTTTAGCAGCCAGATACTCAGGTTTTCCTGTGTGCAGGGCTTTGTGCGAGAGGCAGGCAGTTCTGAAACTGGCACACAATTCGACTGGGAGCCATTTTAGTTCTCTGAGTGCTGGTGAAATGTGATCGTATTTCCTATTACCAGTGACCATTCTAGCTGCTGCATTGAGAGTAGTTTTGAGGGGGGCTAGGTGAGATTTCGTTGTACCAGTGAGGGTGGCATTCCCATAGTCGAGTCTGGATAGCACCAGTGATTGGGTGGCTTGTTTGAGGTCTTTGGTTGGGATGAATGGTTTTATTTTGATGAGTAGCTTCAGGTTGACGAAGGCACTCTTTGCGGAGTTCTTGATGTGTTTGGCCATGTCGAGTTTTGAGTCTAGGGTGATTACTAATGATTTTACGGAGTTGGTCAGAGCGCGATTGCCGTTGAGAACATCCAAAGCTTTTAGCCATTCTGAAATTTGAGGGTTCTCTTCTTTGTTGGAGATGAGGAGGATCTCAGTTTTTTCTTGGTTGAGTTTTAAGTGGTTAAGCGACAGCCAATGTTGGATTTCTTTTAGAGTGTCATTAAGTCTGTGAATGTCATCTATGGAGGAGGTTTCTAGATAGATCTGGGTGTCATCTGCATATAGGTGGAATGGGATGTTGGCATTTTTGAGTAGGGTGGTGAGGGGTTCCATGTATATGTTGAACAGTTGAGGTGAGAAGATCCAAGTTGTAGGAATTTTAAACAGACAGATTACAAATCCAGGCTTAGAGAAGGTTGTAGCAAAATTAGCTTCATTTGAGGAAAGTTATCAATTTATTGTTTGTGACTCAATCTCTGTAGGCCTGACAGGAAGACATTTGTGGTCCAAATTAAACAGCAAAATCTACTGTACACCGGATGATGTTGAATATAAGACTCCTGATGAGGATGTACAGTTTAAAATGGTCCAACAAGAGACAGCTGTAGGCTTGTTTCCAGTAATGACAGTTGAAAAATTACCTTCTGATTTGAAATAAATACAAAATCCAGAAATATGTAAATTCGCAGAGAATGATATCAGATTAATAAAAAGAGCAGAACGAGCCTCAGTCAAATTGAAACCAGATGCCATGTATTCAGCAATACCATCATACAATTTAATACAAGAGACAGTTGCAAGAATTTCACCTGTAATTGAAGATAAACCGAGTAAACGACTTTTGAGGGAATTGATTGCAAGTTAATGTAACTCTCTGATCACAGGTTTACAGAAACCCAATGAAAAGTACAGAATAGTGCAGGAGATTAGCAGCATAATTTTTCCATGTTGTCCTATGGTACCGAATCCAGCCAACATACTTTTTCAGATTCTGTGTACTAAAGAATGGCTTACTGTTATTGATTATTTTCAGGTTTTTATCACAGTGCCTTTACTTGAGAATATTCCGGAATACTGTCAAAAAGAAGCTCAATATCTGGGACACATAATTGAAAGAAGAGCTAGAAAGGTGTAACCAAAGAGAAGGAAGAAATTCACCAGATAAATCCACCTCAAATTCAGAAAGAAGTCGGGATGCCTTTGGGAATGGTTGGCTGCTGTAGACAGAGGATACCAAACCTTTGCCTAGTGGCTAAGCCTTTACTGAGGCTGACACACAAGGATGTGTCTGATCGGCTTCCACTGGACAATGATTGCACAAAAGCATTCCTAGAGTCGAAAGAGAAAATGTGTCATGCCCCGGCACTAGGGATGCCAGTTTATTTACAATAATATACACCAATTTGCAGTAAGAGGGAGGGCTGCTCTCTCAGTGCCTGGTCAAAAACATGAAGATGTTCAAAGGTCTGTGACATATTTCCCAACAAACCTTGACCCTATCATCACAGAAATAACCCAGCTCCCTTAAATTAGTAGCGGCAGTTGATGCCAGTCACAAAAAGAGTGAGAATATAATGATGGAATGTAAAGTAACTGAATTGGTCCCTTACTTTGTGGAGTTGCTATTGAAAACTTTTGTGATCAAAACATGTCTAAATTCAAATGTATTGAGTCTTCTGCCTGCACATGAAATTGTTTGTGATGAAGTTGAACATGAATGTCTAGGTATCACGGATCTATGCATGAAGCCAAGGTTAGAGACTAATGATGAACCCCTGATTGAGCCCGGCCATGTAAATTTTGTAGGTGGCCTATGTTTGAGAGGTAACGATGGACCATTAGGAGTAGCATATGCTTTGTTCACTATACATTATGTTGTTGAAGCTTCATGGCTTCAAGAAGTTACCTCAGCACAAGATACAAAATTGATTGTCCTTACCAGAGCATGCAGTCTAACTGCTCAAATGGGAGTCACTGTTGTCATGGGAAAGAGAGATGCTAATTTAGTTGCACAATATAGTGTCCTGTTAGTCCACACATTCAATAGAATTTTCACATGTGATTTTGAGAAAGACACTGTCTATCTAATGTTTATGTCAATAACTTACACTTGGAAAGAGTTAAAAGGGGTACAAGAAAATGTTTCAGAACAACAAGGTCAGATTAGAACACATTTTGAGAAAAACACAAATGACATCCAAATGTCAGCTGGTGGGAGACCAGTGTTGCTAGATAGTTTTCCGTTTCCAGTAACATGATACATGCATGGACACACATACTTAGAGAGGGATTCAATGAAATGTCTCTTTAGAAATAATCGATACCACCAAAAGTTTAGGAAGCTTGCAGAAGAAGAGTGTCATCGAGAAGTGACATGTCAACAAATGAATGCAGGGAAAGGAGCACATGTTACACTGAGTCACATAGGGAGATCAGAAGGTCCCTTCAATAGAATGCAAAAGAACATTTTCAAAATGCCTGATTACAATGACCTGAGAGACGTCCTAGTTGTAGTGTATATCTTCACGAGATGGGTGACAGCCTACACAACCAGAAGAAATGACAACTATATGCTAGCAAATGTGTTATTGCAAAAATTGATGCCAGGTATAGATTGCCAGTTTCTCTGAAATCAGATCAAAAGACCCACTCTATTGCTAAGGTCTCGAAGATGATGTGTGCAGAACTTCAGATTGAACAAAGATTGCATTGTAGCAATGGACTTGAAGTTTCAAGCATAATCAAGCAACACAAAGACAACATAGAGTCTCACCTTGCAAACTTGCAAAAGTCTGTGTCTCAACATCACTGAAGTAGCTTGATGCTGTACATGCCAATGCGCTTGTGAAAATCACAGATGAGAAGATAAGCTATTGCTGCGAAGGATTGGCTGATGTGGTGCACGCAGTTTCTCACCAGGTTGCAGCTGCTACACAAGATCTGCATAATGAACTGTGCCACAACCTCGATCTGAGAGATGGTGTTGTGATTGAGAAGCACATTCTGAAGACTTGATTGAAATCAAGATGGGAAGGCCTGTTCCAACTGATCATGATCACGACAGCTGTTGTGAAGTGTGGTGGCCTTCTGAACTGGGTGCATGCCTCCCATATCCATAGGGTCCCTTGTCCCCTTGATGAAACACCTCCTCTTCCAGAAGAGATGCCAGCAGTGGGTGAAACCACAGGAGAGGGCCACTCAAGCTGTAAGGGAACCCACTGAGTCTGAAGCAGCACTAGAGCAAACTGAGGTGGGACTAGAAAAGCAAGAAGTGGAAACTGGCTCGGATGAAACTCGCGTCTAAGTGGTGAATGAGCCAGGTCCAGCCTCTGATGAAGGAACTAGTGCTATGGGCCAACGAGTGGAGGTGGGAAGAAAGCTGGCTAAAGGGGCATCCAAGAAGTCTGCAGTGGTCCCCTGAAAAAGCATTTGCACCCATAGCTGAAACGTCTGAATCTGAACAGAGTGAAGATGAAAGTGGAAGGCTTGAATTGAAAAGATCCAAAGGATTAATGGTGCTCTGTCTGAGTTATTCAGCACCTGAGTGGTCATATTGCATGGAAAAAGTACAGAATGCCACATTGGATGAACTGTGTTATGCGAGACTTGAATTGTAAGAGCCACCTTGATTAACAAAAAGAACTTAGAAACGGTGAAACAATAACTGACAACTATCAAAAGCTGAAAAGAAAACAATAATTGATCAAATGAAAAGAACTGTGCTGTTAGACCTTTATTATTTTAGTTACTTATTTTGCAGAAGACTAATCTAGGCCCGAGAAAAAGCTGCAAGAAGTGTTAGGGATTACCTTTTTGGAGGAACGCGGAGTAGATTTAAAGATTGTCTATTTAGAAATCTGAACTGTTGAAAACTAACCATTCTAAGACGCTACTTACAAAACTCTGCACTGAAGATTTAAGCTTGGCTATATATTATCTGATTACAGACAGAACTTGTGTTGCCTTAGAAATAGATGTCAAATTGTTATGTGCTCAATTTTTGTAATAACAGTGACACTGAACATACTAGTTTTAGTAGGGGCTTTTATACACCTGATAGAAATTAGGTCTGCTAATGAAATTATCATGTCTACATACATTAAAGATGAGTAGCAATATTTTAGGTACAGAAACACATGTTTGACTCAACTAATGATAAGAGTGCTCTTTGAACAATGTCACATGTGAAATAAAATAGGTGTGATGATTCACAAACCATTTGAGGTGTGATGGTTTGATTCATCATGTGGAGTATTGAGAGAGTGTAAACATTTTCTATAGATTTAAGCATTACTAATGACAAAGCTGCCTTGGCTTCAGACATAAAACTGCATTTAAATAATGAAACGCAGACATTTGGTGCTGGAATAATGAAAGAATGAGGCCTTTGTCAGACGCTTACTACTTAACAAATCACGTAAAACATGCACAATTAATTCATAGTTTGACTGTATTATGACTAGTTTAGATTTTGTCCAAACTGTAAGAATGCAATTTTAACTTATAAAAAGTGTTTAAACATGTGTGCAGTGCATTGAAATTAACACAAAATTTTAAAGTGAAGAGAACAAAAAGCTGCTCTTGCTCTGAGAGCTTCAGCTCGACCTTCAGATAAAGAGAGCAATGTTTCCTCTCTGTGAAAGAAAGAAGCCTCGTATAATTTACAGTCTGTAACCTGTTTTATTGTAATCCTCATTTGTTTCGTAGCGTAGAGAAAACTGAAAAGCACACAAATTTTAAAATGTATTATTGTAAAATATATTTAATGTCTCCTGCCTCAATAATAAGTTATTTTTGGAGCTGATGTTATACAGTTTAGTTAAAATAAAATGTTTCAACAGAAAGTTAGGAGTCATTTAGAGTAAAATTCAAATGTGTTGTGAGAAGGATTTCGGTCTCCTGACGGACGATGTGTGCAGACATCGAGAGGTAGACATGAACTTTTGAAAAATTCTGTATTCCAATTAGATGAAGAACGAAGATCATGCCACATTCTTTGCAACATCTATTTTTTTTTTATATAAACGCGTTCCTGGTTTAGGAGTAGCAGGATTATTGCAGGACTTTTTTAAAGACCTTTTTTGGATTCTGATTTAGAGACCTGCAGAGGAGGGGAGGGCAGACTTTGATGGAGAGCAGAACAGTGTTCAGACGAAGCTGAACGAGGGGAGACAGAATCAGCTGGGACAAGGGCAGATTAGATGTAGGCTATGTGTTAAACCCCTGAGCTTTATGCTTTGATTAATAGGCTTTGCCAAGCCTTCTTTGCTCTATGCTTTATTTCTCTTTATGTGAGATTTTGCAATTATTAATTATTGATTTAGCTTCATGCTAATCTCATTCTTGCTTTTATTCTTGAACTCTTCATGAGTTCTGACTGACATTATTTGCGCCTCATTTTCTTAGAATAGGAATTCTTTCCTTTATGGAACATGCTGTATTGTAAATTATGATATGCTCTGTACTAACTTTATTTTTCTATTATCAATTCTGTAACCTGATCAATATCTGACTAATGAATGAAGAGTCAGAGAATCTTATAATTTTGATTGGAAATTAAATCCCTTTAAAACTACTCACAACTCTGGTACAAATCCAAGAACCATCAAGATCAAATTTGTCTACTCAGATACAATAGAATACACAAATAATACATACAAAGACCAAGGAATCCACTATACAATCAGACTCAGTGATGCCAAATACAGAATCAAGGGACTCCACAAAATTCTATGAGACTTTCAAAACAGTCATCTCTTAACCCCACCTTCAAAAAACCTCTGTGATAAGCTAGCAACAACTTATGAAAAGTAGACATGATGGATTCATATTTAGCAATCAAGAAAAGCAACTGCACCCCAATCACATAGATAAAAAGCATCATGGCAGAAAAACAAGTTCCATCTATTTCATCATTTCAAGAAGTTACAAACTCACAATTTGAGGACCTAGTAAAAGCCAGAAGCCTAGCTTTCTGCCTATCAGACCTCTGCTGTTCACTAATTTTGTAAAAGATTCTTCTATCAACATCTGCAGGTATCACAGTAAAAAACATTATCAATAACTCCTTAAACACATGACTTTTTCCACAGGAAAGAGTAAAAAAACTTACACATACCAATCACTTAAGAAGAACAATTTTGACCAACAAAACTCTAACAACTACAAACCATCTCCAATTGACCTTTGCTTGGCAAACGTATGAAAAAAGGAGAAATTGTCCCGATCTAGAAATTTATAGTAGAAAACCATCTACTCTCAGTCTGCAAACAGCCCAACACTTAAGAAATATATTAATAACAGAAAAACATGGGAATATAACATTATACAATGCAGACACTGGAAAGTAATGTATAAAGTGTCATCAAATTGCAAACACCTATACAAATCACATTTCAAGATTGTAAAAAAAAAAAGAAATAAAAATAAAATAATGTAAAAATGGTCATAACTGCATATACTGTGGGGCCCCATGTAAACCAAATTACAAAAATGTCTACATAACAGACAGGCCTGCTGCCTCGATTCTTTTTTTTGCACAGAAAGGCCTGTTGCCTTGATTCTTCTTCTTTGCACTTTTTCATCTCTAATTTGATGGTGTCCTGGCTGCGCATGAGTTGAAAACCACCATAGAAGGTGAAATTTCCAGACAGAAATGCAGGGGTGCTGGTTCAGATGGCTTTGTAGATGATGCAATTCATTTTGAAGATGATTAAGGCTGGAAAGGTTAGCCAGTGTAATTCTATCAGGATGGAGGTGATGTAGTAATATTTATTTGGGGCTCTGATGGGGCAAGCTGCTGCATGCAGAATACCCTTAAGGGAAATTATATGGAGCGGAGCATTGCCATCATCCAGAGCCGAGTATGAAGGTGTGAACACCAGTTCTAAAATGAATTTCAAGGAGAAACTATTTCTAAGGTAAAGTGACGGCACATCGTAGGATACAACAGCATGATTAACCCATAAAGTTTTTCAACTAGACAGTCAGACCTATAAAAACAATAGTTTTTTTTACAGTAGAAAAAGAAGCACTAGGAATGAATCTTATCAGATGAAAGAAATCTCAAAAGTAATAAAACTAAATGTTTACAGCAAGCGTTCTTCTGACTGCCATTTTTATGGTTAAAATCTCCCTAAAGATATCAGAATGATTAATTCCCTGTTTAGTTTCAGAAGTCTGAAGAACTTCATTTGTAAGAGTGTAAAGCTCTCTCCTTGAAATTCAGGTCCTTTATCTATTCCCATCTCGAATGATGCCTCCTCAATTTTCTATCTCAGAGTATAGATAACGTAATCCCATTTGGTCTTCATTGTATTTTCTGTTAATTGTTAAGGCCTTCTTGCCCATGTGGTTAGGCCCACACAAAATAAATATGTTGAATAAATAAACTAGTCTGGGTCGCATTTCAGTGCATTGGCTTCTCTGCTGCCTGTGCCACTAAAGGCACAGTACCCATATGTAAATTCTGCTTGGTCCTGATCCAATAGGAACAGTCCAGCCCAAACTACCATGCAGTGTCCTGCCTGAATGGGAACACAAGCAATAACACTCCTGTTTCAGACTTCTTGAGGTGTTAGACTTGTTCTTCTCAGTGTGACATCTTAAGTGCTACGGCATGTCCAGTCATGAGTCACATAGATCACTGTTCTATAGAAATCAAGCAGCACGTTACTGATAAAGTTCAACAAGACTCATATTTTTAATAGAATCTGGACTTTCCTTCACTCTTCCAGGGCCATCTGTACTAATATCTGGTCACAAAATTCTGGTTGCAATTTGCCACCAGTAAAGATTTTTAATAAGAACTGATAATTTTTAAAAATCCAAATTGTTGTGGGTCAGCATCTGAGGTACCTCATGCATATTAAGGAGAAGGTTGCTAATCCGACTGACTATAATTGGAGGCCATCACAGGGAAGGTGAATTTCTGGGATCAGCAGACCACTATGTCTGTGATTGCTTTTTAATAAAGCTAGTGTTTTGCTTAAAGAAAACTGGATTGCGTTTAGAAAGAAAAGGTTTTTTTTTGTTTGTTTAAGAGGAGGTGGTAGTCCTGAGGAACCTAAGTTAGGAAGCTTAACCCTTTCATCACAGTTCCTATGGATTGCCCTGCTTTTTTTCTTCAGTTTATGTGTTCTATTTTGCTGCATAAACATTCAAACCCAGTATCAACTTTAGAGAGCCTCTGTTCATCAATTCCAGTTATATTGTCCATTGTTATTCATGTTTTTTCTCCATTTTGACATAAGTGAGAAATTAGGGTCTGATTACGATGGCTTGTCTGACCCCCATCGCTGCTGGCAGGAGACCGCCCGATAATCAGTCGGCGGTCCAACCCGCCCTATCATGATGAGACCGCCATGCAGGTGGTCAGGAAGGGCCTTATTCTACTGTGGCTTGCGCTGCGGCCCAGGAAAAGGGCTGCAGCACAGGCTGAAATAGTAAAAGGCATTTTGTGCACATCCATGCACCTTGTGGCAGGCACCATAAGGTGCCTGGCACAAGGTGCATGGATGTGTGGGGGTACTACATGTGCCCCCAGGCCACTTAGCAGTGGTCGACTGTGGACCGGGGCCCTGCTTGGGACCCCTAAATTCACTTTCCGGCTGCCTTTCCATGGCGGCGGGCCTGCCTTGAAAAGGCAGTCGGAAAGGGACATCCTAATCCCTATGGCGGTGCCAGCGCAGGCACCGCCCTAATGGTAGGGATAGGAGTCCAACTGCCACCCCAACAGGATCCTTGATCCTGTCAGTGGTGGTGATCTGTCCCCAGACTGCTGTGCTCCGCCCCTATGCATCGTAATGCGGTGGTCGGACCGATGGCCTGGATGTCGATGGTACTGCCACAGACTGCCTGTCAGTGGCAGTCCCACCAACATCCAAATGAGGCCCTTAGTGTTCCAAGCAACTTGCATTTGTAGAAAAAAGGAAGTGAAACTGGTTTGTAACTGCCAGTGACCAAGATGAAGAATGTGACTGGACCGGAGCTTGGTGACATTTCTGTTCTCATGTTTTTGGTTGTTTACTACTGTGGAAAGCAGCTATTATAATGAATTTTCAGTTTTACTATGTTCTTTAATACCTGAAGGATTTTCTTTGAAGCCTTCTTTCACAAAATGACTTACTTGGGATACTTTCATGAAAAATACAGTTTGTTCTCACTTTAGAAATGTATTTAGCAGTGCAGATACAAAAACACACTTATCCTCAATAATTAAGTGAAAACAGGACAGAAATAAGAATATGACTGCCCTCTTCCAATTAAAGCTAATTCATGACAAGCAATTGAATTACTCATAGTTTTTGATGGAAGAAACAACTAATTAGAGCAAACAAGGCCTTCACTGAGCCACACAAGACATTTGGATACTTGAAAAATGCTGGATTTGAACATATTGTGAGTTGTTTGCAACCAAGACCTTGTGTGATTCTGGTGGACAGAGTTGCTCAACTTAGATAGCTTAAAGCCACTAGCTGCTTCCTGATTGGATGAAATGCCCACAAGGTAGGTTTTGTGGGTACATTGCTACTGGCAGAGTTGACAGGTTTACAGTATTCATAGCACCATAATCACCTGGGTCTATGGCCTTATGGAGCACTGGCACCAGCAATGATTTCTCCACAGGGTAAAAATGCCAAGCCAGGATCTTACACATTGTCTTGCCTAGTAACAATGACCTCCTTTACTTTATGGTCGTGTGAAATTTAAGCCTGCTTGGCTGGTGATGTGGTTCACTGAGTTGGCACATCCATACTTGTCCATTGCTTGGATCTGCTTGAGAATGAAGCATCACAGGAGGAATTTCAGCCAACAACACATTGTCTTGCCTAGTAACAATGACCTCCTTTACTTTATGGTTGTGTGAAATTTAAGCCTGCTTGGCTGGTGATGTGGTTCACTGAGTTGGCACATCCATACTTGTCCATTGCTTGGATCTGCTTGAGAATGAAGCATCACAGGAGGAATTTCAGCCAACAACTGATTTAGAAGCTGGCAAGCTAACTGGTGGATGTCTTGAAAACTGGCAAACCGTTGCAGGTGGAGCAGGCTAAGAGGCCCTCCCAGGCGAAAGTCATGGCTTTGCCTGCCTCTCACTGGGGACCAGGGGACAAGTGACACTGGCATAGCGCATTTTGCCCCACCGATTACGCGCAGTAAATGTCTCACAGGTGTAATTTCATACACCTCTAATTATAATTTTGCACAACCCTACTTGACTTCGAGCCAAGAAGGAAAAGATGAATTGCTGAAAAAGGTATGAGGAAATCCTTTTATCTTCAGGTCGAAAATTGCTAGATGCCTTCTTTTTGGCAGCCATCTAGAGGTATTATAGAGGGAAATTAGCCTGGCAAAAGGATGTAAGGGTGGAACACACATGGATGGCTACAGTTTCAAACTACCTCTCTCCCCTTTCACAGCATTAACATTCAAGTATTATCAGTATAAACTCTGAACATTTGCTTTACTCACCAAACAAATTGCCCTTTTAAATGTATCAATGAAGCTATTTTAATTTGATTGAAAATGTCAGACCATTAGTATATAGAAAAGATGCATGTGGAGTTAGAATAGCTGAAATTAATTCTTCTCTTTGTGATAGTCCTCCTATGATAGAGTGACATCTTTAACCAAGCTTGCTGCCAGCCACCAGTTTTTTCAGGGCTTGTTCTCTTCTTTTTGAGTTTATGGAAGGCAACTTCGGTGTTCAAAAATAGTTGATTGGCACTCTACAAAATTAGAAAGGTGATTTAACCATGGTTCCAAACCATGGTGCATAAGGCACCCCTTGGTTAGTGTAAGGCATGTAGCCGCAATGTAGCTGCTTATATTGCCATGCATTTGGTGAATCTTGCTTTGATACGTGGGCCAAGGAAGGAGTCCCTGGTAGGGGTTTTGGGCGCTGCCGTGGCTTCTAATGAAACTATTAATTATCTTTAAAATCACTCAGTAAAATGCGAACTGTGTTCTGAAGCAAATTGTCAATATGGCATTTTGCCTTTTTAAAGATAGATTATTTGCTTTTGATTAAAATGTATGACTTTTGGTTAGAAGACTGTCAATTTCAGTGCTCAGAAAAGAGTTGCTAGAAAGGTTTCATACAAGCACAAGTTTTGTTTGGTGAAAAGTGAAAATGATTTTTCTCCCAGTAGTTTCCTCTTCCCTTAAAGTGGGTTCAACCATAGAGCTGGCATGCCCCCTGATGGTTGCTTCTCTTTACATTTACAAAGTTATTTAAACTGGACTTATCAAACAATTGATCACCTGACTGCAAAGGGGGCAGAATAATGCAGAGAGAACTGGCTCTGAGGGCACTATATAAACTACAAGGGAAATACAGGTTCAAAAGTACAAACTTCAGTTGTACACAAAGCCAGATAGGGTACAGGTCCTAGCTACCTCTAGGATATGGCACCTCACAACTAGGAGTGTGTGGAGTTAGCGGATTTTGATTCCATGGAATTCTGCTTAAAATTCCATGAGATGTAGGGATGCGCTGGGTGGGCGATGAGGTAAGATATCTGGGGATTAAGTTAGTACACACGCAATCGGCCTTTTTGGAGAGTAACATGGGGAGATGTGTGGGAGGCATTCAGAGATCTGTAGCTTTTTGGAAAGAACTCCCCTTATCATTGATGGGTAGGGTGGCGCTTTCCAAGATGGTGATCTTGCCAATCTGTTTGTATGTCATGCAGAATTCACTTTATCGAATCCCGTGCATATATTTCCAATGGCTGGAGCGTCTAATGGTGGAGCTGCTGTAGGGATCAAAGAGACAACGAGTCAAACTAGACACACTGCAGAGGCAATGGGAGCAGGGAGGACTTGAAGTCCCTCGGCTGGGGCTCTACTATATGGCATCGCAACTCCAACACGCAGTGCATTGGCTGGATGATCGGGATAATTGGGAGAAACGGTTGCTAGCGGGCGCACATCACGAAGTTGCGCTCCCTGAGCTTCTCATGCTGGGGGGCGGAGTACCGGAGCATTTCCCGTACATCATTCACCACGTAGCCGCAACATGGGAAGCAGCAATAAAACCGGTAGTAAAAAAGGCCCCTTATGCCCCCGAAGCCCCGCTGTGGGCAGTGCAGCCTTTCAAAAAGATAGGACAAAGTATGTCCATCGCCAAATGGACGGAGGGAGGATGTCAAATGATGGGGGACCTATATGTAGCCCAACAGTTCCTGATGAGGGAAGAGGCGGAAAATATGTTTGAGCTTGGCAAAAGGCAATACTTGCAGTACGCAAATATTTCTGTGGTGGCCTGTGAGCTGTGGCCAACATTTCCACAGTCACGGCAACCCTACAGGCAATCACCCCCCTGGCGGGAGGACGCAGACTGGTTTCCCATATCTATAAAGCACTCAGGGGAGACCTTCCCACCGGTCCCCTCCCTATCCAGGCTAAATGGGACGCTATATTACAGGAACCCCTAATGGAGGCGGAGTGGAGGAGAGTACACGAGGGGGTCAAACAGATTAGCTCCAACGCTAGATTTAAACTTGCACAATATAATATAGTACACCAAACGTACCTGACCCCACGAATGCTCCATAAAATATTTCCTGACCAATCCTCCTGTTGCCCGAGATGCAGATATGTAGATGCTCACTTTCTTCACATCTGGGACTGCCCTGAGCTGACACCTTATTGTGGGCAGATGATACAGTACCTGCAGAGGGTCACGGGCTGGACAGTGCCGCATGGTGTCAGGGGGGTGCTATTAGGGCTTCCCCCTACACCAAAAGCTAAGAAACTTACTAGGAAGTTCCTTCAATTGGGGCTAGTGTTACCCAAACGCCGGATAGCCATTAGATGGATGAGTCCAACCCCCCAATGGTAGAGAACTGGACCAAAGACATGCGCGAATGGGCCAAGGCGGAGTTAATTAGAATGAAGAAAGTCAGGAGGGATGATAAGCTGGAGGAGGACGCGGGGTATGTTACACCATGATCACTGACTTAACTCAGATGGACGACCCCCCTATGGAAGAAACGGATGAGATTTCCACAGGTTCGGACGGACCAGAGACTATGGGGGTACATGGGGCCTCCCCGACATCTGAGAATGATATGAACACATAGACTACACAGATAGAGATCAAGCTCTTGGACACTGGGACTGACATTGCAAGACTAACATGACCTGGGGGAGGGGGAACACATTAAGTGTTCAAGTTTATATATTTAGGAATCAGCAGGATGTTTGTAAGTAGACCTGGTAGAATGTTCTGAAGTACAAGCTTGATAATAAGGACACGTTCTCCTTGAAGAAGAATGTACTAGTTATGCCACTGTAACACAATGGAATGTATGGCTCCTGCTATGATCTGCTTATCCTTTTGTGTTTCTTTTGAAAAAGGCTAATAAAAATTGTTTAAAAAAAAACAATTCCATGAGATTCAGTGAAATTCCACGGGGTTGAGGGAGCATATGGTGCTATTTTGTCTGCTGTGGTTTTTATACATAGAGGTACTGCTCCCTCTTCCCGCCCTGTTTAGAAATCACTGCTGTGCATACACCTCCACTCCTTAAATACTCATCAGCAGTGGTTAATTTGTAAAAAAAAAGAAATGCTGGGGCTCTTGTCAGGAGCCAGGTTTTGGCAGCCTCCTGTCTCCTGTTAACACAGATACCCTACAAGTGTGGAGGGGATGTGGCTTAATGACCAGACCGCTGACCTCACAGCTGGGGAACCAGGTTCGAGCCTCAGCATCGGCTCAAATTCTGTGATTCTTGGCAAATCACTTAATCTCCCCGTGCCCACCAAAAATTAAGGCGTCCTTAACTGGTGCTCAAGGGCCGATGCTCAATGCCTTTGGGAATGGTTCGCTGCTGTAGGCAGAGGATACCAACCATTTGCCTAGTGGCTAAGCCTTTACTGAGTCTGACACACAAGGATGTGTCTGATCGGCTTCCACTGGACAATGATTGCACAAAAGCATTCCTAGAGTCGAAAGAGAAAATGTGTCATGCCCCGGCACTAGAGATGCCAGTTTATTTACAACAATATACACCAATTTGCAGTGAGAGGGAGGGCTGCTCTCTCTCGGTGCCTGGTCAAAAACATGAAGATGTTCAAAGGTCTGTGACATATTTCCCAACAAACCTCGACCCTATCATCACAGAAATGCCCAGCTGCCTTAAATTAGTGGCTGCGGTTGATGTCAGTCACAAAAAGAGTGAGAATATAATGATGGAATGTAAAGTAACTGAAATGGTCCCTTACTTTGTGGAGTTGCTATTGAAAACTTTTGTGGTCAAAACATGTCTAAATTCGAATGTATTGAGTCTACTGCCTGCACATGAAATTGTTTGTGATGAAGCTGAACATGAATGTCTAGGTATCACGGATCTATGCATGAAGCCAAGGTTAGAGACTAATGATGAACCCCTGATTGAGCCCGGCCATGTAAATTTTGTAGGTGGCCTATGTTTGAGAGGTAACGATGGACCATTAGGAGTAGCATATGCTGTGTTCACTATACATTATGTTGTTGAAGCTTCATGGCTTCAAGAAGTTACCTCAGCACAAGATACAAAATTGATTGTCCTTACCAGAGCATGCAGTCTAACTGCTCAAATGGGAGTCACTGTTGTCATGGGAAAGAGAGATGCTAATTTAGTTGCACAATATAGTGTCCTGTTAGTCCACACATTCAATAGATTTTTCACATGTGATTTTGAGAAGGACACTGTCTATCCAATGTTTATGTCAATAACTTACACTTGGAAAGAGTTAAAAGGGGTGCAAGAAAATGTTTCAGAACAACAAGTTCAGATTAGAACACATTTTGAGAAAAACACAAAGGACATCCAAATATCAGCTGGTGGGAGACCAGTGTTGCTAGATAGTTTGTCGTTTCCAGTAACACGATACATGCATGGACACACACACTTAGAGAGGATTCAATGAAATGTCTCTTTAGAAATAATAGATACCACCAAAAGTTTAGGAAAGTTGCAGAAGAAGAGTGTCATCGAGAAGTGACATGTCAACAAATTAATGAAGGGAAAGGAACACATGTTACACTGAGTCACATAGGGAGATCAGAAGGTCTCTTCAATAGAATGCAAAAGAACATTTTCAAAATGCCTGATTACAATGACCTGAGAGACGTCCTAGTCGTAGTGTACATCTTCACGAGATGGGTGAGAGCCTACACAACCAGAAGAAATGACAACTATATGGTAGCAAATGTGTTATTGCAAAAATTGATGCCCAGGTATAGATTGCCAGTTTCCCTGAAATCAGATCAAAAGACCCACTCTATTGCTAAGGTCTCGAAGATGATGTGTGCAGAACTTCAGATTGAAAAAGATTGCATTGTAGCTATCGACCTGAAGTTTCAAGCATAATCAAGCAACACAAAGACAACATAGAGTCTCACTTTGCAAAAGTCTGAGTCTCAGTATCACTGAAGTGGCTTGATGCTGTACATGCAAATGCACTTGTGAAAATCACAGATGAGAAGATAAGCTTTTGCTGCGAAGGATTGGCTGATGTGGTGCATGCAGTTTCTCACCAGTTGCAGCTGCTACACAAGATCGCCATAATGAACGGTGCCACAACCTTGATCTGAGAGATGGTGTTGTGATTGAGAAGCACATTCTGAAGACTTGATTGAAATCAAGATGGAAAGGCCTGTTCCAAGTGATCATGATCACGACAGCTGTTGTGAAGTGTGGTGGCCTTCTGAACTGGGTGCATGCCTCCCATATCCATAGAGTCCCATGTCCCCTTGATGAAACAGCTCCTCTTCCAGAAGAGATGCCAGCAGTGGGTGAAACCACAGGAGAGGGTCACTCAAGCTGTAAGGGAATACACTAAGTCTGAAGCAGCACTAGAGCAAACTGAGGTGGGACTAGAAAAGCAAGAAGTGGAAACTGGCTCGGATGAAACTGGTGTCTAAGTGGTGAATGAGCCAGGTCCAGCCTCTGATGAAGGAACTAGTACTATGGGCCAATGAGTGGAGGTGGAAGAAAGCTGGTTAAAAGGGCATCCAAGAAGTCTGCAGTGGTCCCTTGAAAAAGCATTTGCACCCATAGCTGAAACGTCTGAATCTGAACAGAGTGAAGACGAAAGTGGAAGGCTTGAATTGAAAAGTTCCAAAGGATTAATGGTGCTCTGTCTGAGTTAGTCAGCACCTGAGTGGTCATATTGCATGGAAAAAGTCCAGAATGCCACATTGGATGAACTGTGTGATGTGAGACTTGAATTGTAAGAGCCACCTTGATTAACAAAAAGAACTTAGAAAAGGTGAAACAATAACTGCGAACCATCAAAAGCTGAAAAGAAAACAGTAATTGATCAAATGAAAAGAACTGTGCTGTTAGACCTTTATTATGTTAGTTACTTATTTTACAGAAGACTAATCTAGGCCCAAGAAAAAGCTACAAGAAGAGTTAGGGATTACCTTTTTGGAGGAACGCGGAGTAGATTTAAAGATTGGCTATTTAGAAATCTGAACTGTTGAAAACTAACCATTCTAAGACGCTACTTACAAAACTCTGCACTGAACATTTGAGCTTGGCTATATATTATTTGATTACAGACAGAACTTTTGTTGCCTTAGAAATAGATGTCAAATTGTTATGTGCTCAATTTTTGTAATAACAGTGATACTGAACATACTAGTTTTAGTAGGGGGTTTTATACACCTGATAGAAATTAGGTCTGCTAATGAAATTATCATGTCTATATACATTAAAGATGAGTAGCAATATTTTAGGTATAGAAACATATATTTGACTCAACTAATGATAAGACTGCTCTTTGAACAATGTCACATGTGAAATAAAATAGGTGTGATGATTCACAAACCATTTGAGATGTGATGGTTTGATTCATCATGTGGAGGATTGAGAGAGTGTAAACATTTCCTATAGATTTAAACATTACTAATGACAAAGCTGCCTTGGCTTCAGACATAAAACTGCATTTAAATAATGAAACGCAGACATTTGGTGCTGGAATAATGAAAGAATGAGGCCTTTGTCAGACGCTTACTACTTAACAAATCACGTAAAACATGCACAATTAATTCATAGTTTGACTGTATTATGACTAGTTTAGATTTTGTCCAAACTGTAAGAATGCAATTTTAACTTATAAAAAGTGTTTAAACATGTGTGCAGTGCATTGAAATTAACACAAAATTTTAAAGTGAAGAGAACAAAAAGCTGCTCTTGCTCTGAGAGCTTCAGCTCGACCTTCAGATAAGAGAGCAATGTTTCCTCTCTGTGAAAGAAAGAAGCCTTGTATAATTTACAGTCTGTAACCTGTTTTATCATAAGTCTCATTTGTTTCGTAGCGTAGAGAAAACTGAAAAGCACACACATTTTAAAATGTATTATTGTAAAATATATTTAATGTCTCCTGCCTAAATAATAAGTTAATTTTGGAGCTGATGTTATACAGTTTAGTTAAAATAAAATGTTTCAACAGAAAGTTAGGAGATGAAGTCATTTAGAGTAAAATTCAAATGTGTTGTGAGAAGGATTTCGCTCCCCTGATGGTTGATGTGTGCAGCCATCGAGAGGTAGAGATGAACTTTTGAAAAATTCTGTATTTCAATTAGATGAAGAACGAAAATCATGCCACATTCTTTGCAACATCTATTTTTTTTATATAAACGCGTTCCTAGTGTAGGAGTAGCAGGATTATTGCAGGACTTTTTTAAAGACCTTTTTTGGATTCAGATTTAGAGACCTGCAGAGGAGGGGAGGGCAGACTTTTGGGCCGATTCCGATCTCGGCCGGTAGTGCTCCGAATCGGATTGGGATTTACCGGATCCGATTCGGAGTCCTGTTTCCCGACCGAATCGTACGCGGGTCCGGCCGAGCGAGTACGATGCAAGCTCCCGCGAAATCGCCGACCGACTCGTACGTGGCTTCAACACGCTCCGACCGACTCGCATGGACACGACTCGCACCGCGCTATGGAGACGTTTCCCGGCCGGGTAAGTACGATGCGTGCTGCGAGCAGTCCGACCGACTCGCGCCGTCTGGCTCGAAAAAGCTGTCGGAGCCGGACTTTGGGGGTCCGCGTCGGACCCCCCTGTATGCGTAGGTGCGCGAGTCGCACACAGGGGGGACCCATGGGTCCCCCCTACCTGTGCATGTACGCCGCGATGCGCATGGACGCGTACCCGCTGTAGGGGGCGCCCTTGTCCGCCTCGCACCCATTGAGTCAATGGGAGCCCGCGTACGCGTTGTACGACCGGCTCCCATTGACTTCAATGGGAGTCCGACCGAATCGAGTCCGATAGCATGCGAATGCATCGTACTCGTCTGGTTGGACTGCTAGGGTCCGATTCGGTCGGAATTCTCTCCGGGTCCGGCTCGGTCGGAGAGATTTCCGGCCGGAATCGGAATCGGCCCCTTTGATGGAGAGCAGAACAGTGTTTAGATGAAGCTGAACAAGGGGAGACAGAATCAGCTGGGACGAGGGCAGATTAGATGTAGGCTATGTGTTAAAACCCCGAGCTTTATGCTTTGATTAATAGGCTTTGGCAAGCTTACTTTGCTCTATGCTTTATTTCTCTTTATGTGAGATTTTGCAATTATTAATTATTGATTTAGCTTCATGCTAATCTCACTCTTGCTTTTATTCTTGAACTCTTCATGAGTTCTGTCTGACATTATTTGCACCTCATTTTCTTAGAATAGGAATTCTTTCCTTTAATGGAGCATGCTATATTGTAAATTATGATATGCTCTGTACTAAAAAAAATTATTATCAATTATGTAACCAGAGAATCTTAAAATTTTGATTGGAAATAAATCCCTTTAAAACTACTCACAACTCAGGTACAAATCCAAGAACCATCAAGATAAAATTTGTCTACTCAGACACAATAGAATACACAAATAATACATAAAAAGACCAAGGACTCCGCTATGCAAGCAGACTCAGTGATGCCAAATACCGAATCAAGGGACTCCACAAAACTCTATGAGACTTTCATAACAGTCATCTCTTAACCCCACCTTCAAAAACACCTCTGCGATAAGCTAGCAACAACTTATGAAAAGCAGACATAAAATGAATTTTAAGGAGAAACTATTTCTAAGGGAAAGCGACAGCACATCGTAGGATACAACAGCATGATTAACCCATAAAGTTTTTCGACTGGACAATCAGACCTATAAAAACAACAGTTTTTTTTACTGTAGTTAAAGAAGCACTAGGAATTAATCTTATCTGATGAAAGAAATCTCAAAAGTAAAAAAAACTAAAGGTTTACACCAAGCGTTCTTCTGTCTGGCATTTTTATGGTTAAAATCTCCCTAAAGATATCAGAATGATTAATTCCCTGTTTAGTTTCAGAAGTCAGAAGAACTTCATTTGTAAGCGTGTAAAGCTCTCTCCTTGAAATTCAGTTCCTTTATCTATTCCCATCTCGAATGATGCCTCCTTCTCAATTTTCTATGTCAGAGTATAGATAACGTAATCCCATTTGGTCTTCATTGTATTTTCTGTTAATTGTTAAGGACTTCTTGCCCATGTGGTTAGGCCCACACAAAATAAATATGTTGAATAAATAAACTAGTCTGGCTCGCATTCCAGTGCATTGGCTTCTCTGCTGCCTGTGCCACTAAAGGCACAGTAACCATATATAAATTCTACTTGGTTCTGATCCAATAGGAACAGTCCAGCCCAAACTACCATGCAGTGTCCTGCCTGTATGGGAACACAAGCAATAACACTCCTGTTTCAGACTTCTTGAGCTGTTAGGCTTGTTCTTCTCAGTGTGACATCTTAAGTGCTACGGCATGTCCAGTCATGAGTCCCATAGATCACTGTTCCATAGAAATCAAGCAGCACGTTACTGATGAAGTTCAACAAGACTCATATTTTTAATAGAATCTGGACTTTCCTTCACTCTTCAAGGGCCATTTGTACTAATATCTTGTCACAAAATTCTGGTTGCAATTTACCACCAGTAAAGATTTTTAATAAGAACTGATCATTTTTAAAAATCCAAATTGTTGTATGTCAGCATCTGAGGTACCTCATGCTTTTTAAGGAGAATGTTGCTAATCCGACTAACTATGATTGGAAGCCATCACAGGGATGGTGACCTTCTGGGAACAGCAGACCACTATGTCTGTGATTGCTTTTTAATAAAGCTAGTGTTTTGCTTAAAGAAAACTGGATTGCGTTGAGAAAGAAAAGTTTTTTTTTGTTTGTTTAAGAGGAGGTGGTAGTCCTGAGGACCATAAATTAGGAAGCTTAACCCTTTCATCACAGTTTCCTATGGATTGCCCTGTTTTTTTCTTCAGTTTATGTGTTCTATTTTGCTGCATAAACATTCAAACCCAGTATCAACTTTAGAGTGCCTCTGTTCATCAATTCCAGTAATGGTGTCCATTGTTATTGATGTTTTTTCTCCATTTTGACATAAGTGAGAAATTAGGGTCTGATTACGATGGCTTGTCTGACCCCCATCGCTGCTGGATAATCAGTCGGCGGTCCAACCCGCCCTATCATGATGAGACCGCCATGCAGGTGGTCAGGAAGGGCCTTTTTCTACTGCGGCTTGCGCTGCAGGCCAGGAAAAGGGCTGCAGCACAGGCTGAAATAGTAAAAGGCATTTTGTGCACATCCATGCACCGTGTGCCAGGCACCATAAGGTGCCTGGCACAAGGTGCATGGATGTGTGGGGGTACTACATGTGCCCCCAGGCCACTTAGCAAAGGTCGACTGTGGACGGGGCCCTACTTGGGGCCCCCTAATTCCCTTTCCGGCTGCCTTTTCATGGCGGTGGGACTGCCTTGAAAAGGCAGTCGGAAAGGGACATCCTAATCCCTTTGGCGGTGCCTGCGCAGGCACCGCCCTAATGGTAGGGATAGGAGTCCAACTGCCACCCCAACAGGATCCTTGATCCTGTCAGAGGTGACGATCTGACCACCCAGACTGCTGTGGTCCGCCCCTATGCATCGTAATGCGGTGGTCGGACCGATGGCTTGGATGTCGATGGTACTGCCACAGACTGCCTGGCAGTGGCAGTCCCACCGACATCCAAATGAGGCCCTTAGTGTTCCAAGCAACTTGCATTTGTACAAAAAAGGAAGTGAAACTGGTGAAACGGGTTTGTACCTGCCAGTGACCAAGATGGAGAATGTGACTGGACCGGAGCTTGGTGACATTTCTGTTCTCATGTTTTTGGTTGTTTACTGCTGTGGGAAGCAGCTATTATAATGGATTTTCAGTTTTACTATATTCTTTAATACCTGAAGGATTTGTTTTGAAGCCTTCTTTCACGAAATGACATACTTGGGATACTTTCATGAAAAATACAGTTTGTTCTTAGTTTAGAAACATATTTAGCAGTGCAGATACAAAAACACACTTATCCTCAATAATTAAGTGAAAAGAGGACAGAAATAAGGGTATGACTGCCCTCTTCCAATTAAAGCTAATTCAGGACAAGCAATTGAATTACTCATAGTTTTTGATGGAAGAAACAACTAATTAGAGCAAACAAGGCCTTCACTGAGCCACACAAGACATTTGGATACTTGAAAAAATGCTGGATTTGAACATATTGTGAGTTGTTTGCAACCAAGACTTTGTGTGATTCTGGTGGACAGAGTTGCTCAACTTAGATAGCTTAAAGCCACTAGCTGCTTCCTGATTGGATGAAATGCCCACAAGGTAGGTTTTGTGGGTACATTGCTACTGGCAGAGTTGACAGGTTTACAGTATTCATAGCACCATAATCACCTGGGTCTATGGCCTTATGGAGCACTGGCCCCAGCAATGATTTCTCCACATGGTAAAGATGCCAAGCCAGGATCTTACACATTGTCTTGCCTAGTAATAATGACCTCCTTTACTTTATGGTCGTGTGAAATTTAAGCCTGCTTGGCTGGTGATGTGGTTCACTGAATTGGCACATCCATACTTGTCCATTGCTTGGATCTGCTTGAGAATGAAACATCACAGGAGGAATTTCAGCCAACAACTGATTTAGAAGCTGGCAAGCTAACTGGTGGATGTCTCGAAAACTGGCAAACCGTTGCAGGTGGAGCAGGCTAAGAGGCCCTCCCAGGCGAAAGTCATGGCTTTGCCTGCCTCTCACTGGGGACCAGGGGACAAGTGACACTGGCATAGCGCATTTTGCCCCACTGATCACACGCAGTAAATGTCTCACAGGTGTAATTTCATACACCTCTAATTATAATTTTGCACAACCCTACTTGACTTTGAGCCAAGAAGGAAAAGATGAATTGCTGAAAAAGGTATGAGGAAATCCTTTCATCTTCAGGTCGAAAATTGCTAGATGCCTTCTTTTTGGCAGCCATCTAGAGGTATTATGGAGGAAAATTAGCCTGGCAAAAGGATGTAAGGGTGGAACACACATGGATGGCTACAGTTTCAAACTACCTCTCTCCCCTTTCACAGCATTAACATTCAAGTATTATCAGTATAAACTCTGAACATTTGCTTTACTCACCAAACAAATTGCCCTTTTTAAATGTATCAATGAAGCTATTTTAATTTGATTGAAAATGTCAGACCATTAGTATATAGAAAAGATGCATGTGGAGTTAGAATAGTTGAAATTAATTCTTCTCTTTGTGATAGTCCTCCTATGATAGAGTGACATCTTTAACCAAGCTTGCTGCCAGCCACCAGTTTTTTCAGGGCTTGTTCTCTTCTTTTTGAGTTTATGGAAGGCAACTTCGGTGTTCAAAAATAGTTGATTGGCACTCTACAAAATTAGAAAGGTGATTTAACCATGGTTCCAAACCATGGTGCATAAGGCACCCCTTGGTTTGTGTAAGGCATGTAGCCGCAATGTAGCTGCTTATATTGCCATGCATTTGGTGAATCTTGCTTTGATACGTGGGCCAAGGAAGGAGTCCCTGGTAGGGGTTTTGGGCGCTGCCGTGGCTTCTAATGAAACTATTAATTATCTTTAAAATCAATCAGTAAAATGCAAGCTGTGGTCTGAAGCAAATTGTCAATATGGCATTTTGCCTTTTTTAAATATAGATTATTTGCTTTTGATTAAAATGTATGACTTTTGGTTAGAAGACTGTCAATTTCAGTGCTCAGAAAAGAGTTGCTAGAAAAGTGTCATACAAGCACAAGTTTTGTTTGGTGAAAAGTGAAAATGATTTTGCTCCCAGTAGTTTCCTCTTCTCTTAAAGTGGGTTTCAACCATAGAGCTGGCATGCCCCCTGGTGGTTGCTTCTCTTTATATTTACAAAGTTATTTACACTGGACTTATCAAACAATTGATCACCTGTCTGCAAAGGGGGCAGAATGACGCAAACAGAACTGGCTCTGAGGGCACTATATAAACTACATGGGAAATACAGGTTCAAAAGTACAAACTTCAGTTGTACACAAAGCCTGATAGGGTACAGATCCTAGCTACCTCTAGGATATGGCACCTCACAACTAGGAGTGTGTGGTGTTAGCGGATTTTGATTCCATGGAATTCTGTTAAATTCCATGAGATGTAGGGATGCGCTGGGTGGGCGACGAGGTGAGATATCTGGGGATTAAGTTAGTACATACGCAATCAGCCTTTTTGGAGAGTAACATGGGGAGATGTGTGGGAGGCATTCAGATGTGTAGCTTTTTGGAAAGAACTCCCCTTATCATTGATAGGTAGGGTGGCGCTTTCCAAGATGGTGATCTTGCCACGCTGTTTGTATGTCATGCAGAATTCACTTTATAGAATCCTGTGCATATATTATCAATGGCTGGAGAGTCTAATGGTGGAGCTGCTGTGGGGATCAAAGAGAAAACGAGTCAAACTAGACACACTGCAGCGGCAATGGGAGCAGGGAGGACTTGAAGTCCCTCAGCTGGGGCTTTACTATATGGCATCGCAACTCCAACACGCGGTGCATTGGCTGGATGATCGGGATAATTGAGAGAAACGGTTGCTAGCGGGCGCACATCTCGAAGTTGCGCTCCCTGAGCTTCTCATGCTGGGGGCCGGAGTACCAGAGCATTTCCCGTACATCAATCGCCACGTAGCCACAACATGGGAACCAGCAATAAAAACGGTAGTAAAAAAGGCCCCTTATGTCCCCGAAGCCCCGCTGTGGGCAGTGCAGCCTTTCAAAAAGATAGGAAAAAGTATGTCCATCGCCAAATGGACAGAGGGAGGATGTCAAATGATGGGGGACCTATATACTGCCCAACAGTTCCTGATGAGGGAAGAGGCGGAAAATATGTTTGAGCTTGGCAAAGGGCAAATATTTCTGTGGTGGCCTGTGAGCTGTGGCCAACATTTCAGCAGTCACAGCAACCCTACAGGCAATCACCACCCTGGTGGGAGGACGCAGACTGGTTTCCCATATCCATAAAGCACTCAGTGGAGACCTCCCCACCGGTCCCCTCCCTATCCAGGCTAAATGGAACGCTATATTACAGGAACCCCTAATGGAGGCGGAGTGGAGGAGAGTACACGAGGGGGTCAAACAGATTAGCTCCAACGCTAGATTTAAACTTGCACAATATATTATAGTATACCAAACGTACCTGACCCCACGAGTGCTCCATAAAATATTTCTGGACCAATCCTCCTGTTGCCCGAGATGCAGATATGTAGACGCTCCCTTTCTTCACATGATCTGGGACTGCCCTGAGCTGACACCTTATTGGGGGCAGGTGATACAGTGCCTGCAGAGGGTCACTGGCTGGACAGTGCCACGTGGTGTCAGGGGGGTGCTATTGGGGCTTCTCCCTACACCCAAAGCTAAGAAACTTACGAGGAAGTTCCTTCAATTGGGGCTAGTGTTAGCCAAACGGCAGATAGCCATTAGATGGATGAGTCCAACCCCGCCAATGGTAGAGAACTGGACCAAAGACATGCGCGAAAGGGCCACGGCGAAGTTAATTAGAATTAAGAAAGTCAGGAGGGATGATAAGCTGGAGGAGGACGCGAGGGCATGGTACACCTTGAACAATGACTTAACACAGACAGACGACCCCCCCTCTATGGAAGAAACGGATGAGATTTCCACAGGTTCGGACGGACCAGAGACTATGGGGGTACATGGGGCCTCCCCGACATCTGAGAATTTTATGAACACATAGACTACACAGATAGAGATCGAGCTCTTGGACACTGGGACTGACATTGCAAGACTAACATGACCCGGGAGGAACACGTTAACTGTTCAAGTTTATATATTTAGGAATCATCAGGATGTTTGTAAGTAGACCTGGTAGAATGTTCTGAAGTACAAGCTTGATAATAGGGACAAGTTCTCCTTGAAGAAGAATGTATTAATTATGCCACTGTATCACAATGGAATGTATGGCTCCTGCTATGATCTGCTTATCCTTTTGTGTTTCTTTTAAAAAAGGCTAATAAAAATTGTTTAAAAAAAAAAAAAACAGTTCCATGAGATTCAGTGAAATTCCACGGGGTGGAGGGAGCATTTGGTGCTATTTTGTCTGCAGTGGTTTTTATACATAGAGGTAATGCTCCCTCTTCCCGCCCTGTTTAGAAATCACTGCTGTGCATACACCTCCACTCCTTAAGTACTCATCAGCAGTGGTTAATTTGTAAAAAAAAGAAATGCCGGGGCTCTTGTCAGGAGCCAGGTTTGGGCAGCCTCCTGTCTCCTGTTAACACAGAAACTCTACAAGTGTGAAGGGGATGTGGCTTAATGACCAGTGCTGCTGACCTCGCATCTGGGGAACCAGGTTCGAGCCTCAGCATCGGCTCAACATTCTGTGATTCTGGGCAAATCACTTAATCTCCCCGTGCCCACCAAAAATTAATGCGTCCTTTACTGGTGCTCAAGGGCCGGTGTTGATGATTAAGTGAGGGAGCTGAGCACCGGCTCAAATTAAGCACTGCTCTTCAGTAATTTCTGCAGAGTATCTAAGGGCACCGAGGGGTATGCACTGCGGAATGATATGCATTGGTTTTTAAAGTTTAGAAACAACTGTATACCACTCGGCGGCCACGCCCTTACATACCAAGCAGTAATCACTGCAGACTATGTAAGGGCACCCAGGGGTATGCACTGCAGTGCATATCCCTTGGCGCCCTTACATATTCTGCAGATTACTGCAGAGTATGTAAGGGCACCAAGGGGTATGCGCTGCAGTGGTTTGGTCTAAACAGGGCTGCAAGAGGGAGCAGTCCTTCAGTGTTTAAAAACACTGCAGATTAAACTTTATTCTGCAGTGATTTTTAAACATAGAGGGACTGCTCCTTCTTCCAACCCTATTTTAGAAACATAACCACTGCAGATTTAGTCCGCAGGCAGAGCAGCAGAATTTATCAGTAGTTCCGCATTCCAAGAGCAAGGTGGAATTATCAAATTCTTCCAATTTCGCTGGCAGAATTAAACATTCTGCCCAGGCCTGCGTGTGACTTGCCAGCCAGTAACTTGTGGTAGGATCTACTACTCCTGATCCCACAATGCTCCTTTATGAGACAAAAGCATGGAGGCAGATTTTTGGAGCTTCAGGATGGAGACTCTGGAGCACTCGTAACCCACATTAAAGACATAGAGGTTATTCAGATTATGAGTCAACTGAACATGTCATTCCAAGAAGTAAGGCTTAACTTCTGGTTTAATTCGAATGCCCTGATTCGCAAAGACATTTCTGTGAGTGGGTGGGACTTAATCCTGAAATTCCATGGGGTAAGCCACACCCACTCATTGACGATGACTTTCATAATCAAGTCCTAACTTTCTAACCTCAAAACTGTTAAATATGCTTTATGTAACGACCTAGCACTCTGAAATAGCCAGTGAAGCACTGTATAAAACTCTGTGATAACTAAATAAATAAATAAATATGGAAGAGTGGTTGGCTAAGAAGTTTCTTTTGTATGGTTAATCTCAATAACAGCATTTTGCTCACAGTTCAAAAACAAAACGTGTACTAATGTTCCTTTAGTTTTACAGGTCGTTAGAGAAAAGTGTAACAATGCACTTGTTTTTAAAGGAGTGGAAATTGGTTTAACAGTTTTTCAAAATATCACAATACAACAATCCTAATACCTATGTAAATAAGTTGGGCCCAATTCACAAAAATCATTTTAAGTAAGCAAAGTAGTACGCTAGTAGGACTGCTTCACATACAACAAAATGAAATTCACAAACCTATGGCCAAAAAGATCCACTTCTGCCTCTATCTGTACAGAGATCTCTTGGCGGGAATCTCCACACATGTAGCGATAGGATTTATAAAATGAGTTAGAGGCAAGGGGGAGTGGTAGAAAATTGTGAATAATTACTATGACATGGGTGGGATTAAGGGATATTTAAGGAGGGGTTTAAGGAGGGAGGTGCTCACAAACAACAGATGCAGGCACTCCCACATAAGAATAAGACAATTGCGTTTCACAAACTACATTTCTAATCCTACAATAGCTCTAATAGTGATAAAACAGGCTCAAATATACTTCAACACAGCCTTGGAGTAAGTTAAGCACCACACATGGCCAACATAAAGACAAAATAAAACACTAACACCTCATAGGAAATAATGTTAAGAGAATTACATTATTCTACATTAAAAATATACATAATTTTTAATAAGAATTATAATTAATGTTAAATTGCATTTTTCTTCCTTTAATAATATACCTAATTTTAAAATAAATTACTTTTTTACTTTGGGGCCTGATTTAGAGTTTGGGGGTGACCTGAAATCCATAAGGGTGGCGGGGGCACCGTCATCGGAATCATGACAGCCTGCTTGACTATAAATAGGACAGGCAAACTGTCGGTTTGGCAGACAGGGTGAGTGTAACTAAAAATCAAGCCCTTAATTTAAAAAGTCTAAAATTTAGTTTTTTTATAAGTAAAAATATGCAGAACCACATTTTTTACATATGAAATAAAAATGTAAGTAAAGGTGGAGGATTTTAATTTTTAAAATATAATTCAAAAATAATATTTAAAAAAAAAAAATAATAATTTGCAAAAGTATTTAGGAGATAATGTTTTGTATCTTTTTCTTTAAATAGTCATAGATTAATATGTTTGCTTAAAATGATTTGCATTTGTATTTCACATAAAAATATTTTGTTTAATATATGAATAAACCTTAATAAATATGCCTATATTTTACAGAAAGGAGATTATCAGTCCTAGTGTCTGAGATCACCACAAAGAACTGAAAATTGTAAAAGGTAACTTTACACGCATAAATTCAGTTGTTACAGTCTCCACCCCCTCATTTAAGTGAGTGGAGACTCTTAAATCAACATTTAGATGTAAATCTCTTCTTGGAAATGGTAAATTAAACTGTCAAAAAAGTGGATATTTACACCTGGTGTGGGAGTAGATCTACACATACAAACCTACATTTGTGAATCAGGCCCCACGTTAGAAAAATCTGTAATAATCTCAGATCAATACTTTCACCCACAGTTGGATACTTTTGAATTTTAGTCAAAAAAGGTATCCTTCCATAACATTTCAAAAGTCTAAATGTAGAGCGTAATACATAATTCAGATTCTGCTTAATTTTGAGTAAAATCTCAGTACATTGCTAAAGTTTCTCCAGGTTTCAATTGATTGAAAACATTGTATTGCAAATAAAAGCAATTTTGAAACTTAGGGTTCGAATTACAAAAGTGCAATAACGTGGTGCATTTTTAAGTTACACCTCAACCTGCAATTCACAATAACAGGCAAGGCAATGAGCTATAACTTAAGAAGGAAAAGTATGTAGATGGTATTATCATGAACTGTTCAGTTTGTCATGTTGTTTCTCATGTTGCACGGGTTAAGGAGTTTCGTCCCCTTTAAAAATCCACGTTACTAAATAAGGAATATGTGACGTTACAACGCATTCCATTACAACGCGGTACGTTACATTGCAGTTATTACAACGCAAGTCGTTACAACGACTTGCGCTGGAGGGCGCTGGACTTAGGAATTGTATGATTTACTATTCCAACTCCAGTCTACGTACAGTAGGGAAGGTGTTGGAATAGTAAATCTTACTATTCCTTAGTCTAGAGCGCCATCCAGCGCAAGTCGTTGTAATGACTTGCGTTGTAATGACTGCGATGTAAAAGCATCGCGTTGTAACGACCGCGTTGTAAAGGTCGTTTCCCCTAAATAAGTCCAGCAGTACAGCAGCTACAAACCAGGAACTGACTTTATTTAAAGCGCTTTGTAGAAACGCATGCACTGCTTGTCTTCCTGTCATTCTGTGTACTTCCCAGTTCCTGGGAAACATTTAGAAAACATTTCTTCTTTTAGACATGTTAACCTTTTGGATTTTGTTCGAGCCCGCACTTTAAAACAACTTGATATTTCACTTGTTTGTTTAATTTGACAAAAGACTGGAAAATACAATAATTTAATCTCCACAAAAACTGCAGTCTCTAAAGCTTATTTTCCAATGAGATTTGGCAAGACAGACATCTTTGATTTGAAACTCTGCAGAACAAGACGTCTTACAGTTCCTTCAAGCTACGTTGTTTTCATGTTCAGAAAATAATTGCTCACAAGTCTCAAAAAGAAAAAAAGAGAATTTAAATGAAATCGTGTGAGAACATCTGGAAGGAAACGAGGACATTTCTTTTAAGAAAAGGTGAATTAATTAGCATGCATTAACAGTAATCTGTAATGCAAGTTATTGTAATGATTAGTTAACCAAGGTTCAAAGTAAAATTCTCAACAGAGGAAAATATGATTAAGTACTTGAGAATAGCAGCATTTGCAGTAGACTCCATATCTTTTCTGCAACGTTTAAAAGGTTAGTGTGATATTTCTTAATTAAATTATTCAGAGCCTGTCGTGTCTCCGTTAGGTATTCACAAAAAACGTGTATTATTCAAGGATAGTGGATGGAAAGTGGGTTAATTGGCACCAGGCATAACATACACCAGTTCTGCTAGTGACAATCATGAAATTTAAAAAGATAAAAAACAGGCAAACACTTTTCTTACCCCCAAAACATTTTTCCACATCACACCGTCACTGTGCCCACTGATACTCAGCGGTGGCCGCCATAAACAAAGGGTGGTGAGGTGGGTGAGGTCACGCGGGGCGCGTCCCACGGGGTTGGGGGGGGGTTTGAGAAATTCAATATTAAAAGAAACAAGAACTTACCTTTTGCCGCCGGCCGCCTCCAGCGTCGTGTCTCGTCGCGCCGCCTCTCCTCCTCCTGCCTTGTCTCAGCAGCCCCTGGGACAAACTCCCTGTCCAATCCTCACGCTGCAGAGCAGCACAGGGATTGGTCTGAGTAGGCAGGAAAGACGCCATGCTCAGACCAGGGAGTCTGTGGGGATTCTCCAGCTGGGCTGCTCAATGCCGCTGGGCTGGAGGAAACCTAAGTGCGCATGTGTGTTTTGATCGGCCTAAGACCGCCGGCCAAACACACATGAGCACTTAGGGAGTGTAGTGCACTAGCACTCCTCCTCCCCCCTCCCATGCCTCGGCCGGACTCTCCCAACAGCGCTGGCTAAGAGCCGGCAAATGTAAAATAAAAAGATGCAAGAACATCATTTTATCTTACATTTGCTGGCTCTGAGCCAGTCAGTGGAGCGACCTCCTTCGCAATTTAGGAGGAGCCGCTACTGCATATAAGCACTTAGGGAGTGTAGTGCACTAGCACTCCTCCTCCCCCTTCCATGCCTCGGCCCGCCCCTCCCAACAGCGCTGGCTAAGAGCCGGCAAATGTAAAATAAAAAGATGCAAGAACATCATTTTATCTTACATTTGCTGGCTCTGAGCCAGGCAGTGGGGTGATGCTCCTACGCCATTGCGGAGGAGCCACCACTGCTGATACTGTGAAAACTAGCATTGCAATTCCTTCAGAAGTGGTCACCTATGCGACTAACTTGGACTTTTAACTTACTACTAGCTATGGTGGCCAGATATGTTTGGCAAACTGATTGTGAGTTCCTTTAATTTAAGAGCCTGGGAGTGTGTCACAGCATCGAGACAACACCAGCTATCCCCTACCATCATGTCACCATATTTCCACCGAGCACATCTAAGGAATATTTATTATACGTTTGATGGTTTTCACCATTACAGACCACTCATAATGTTGTGCCGTATTTATACGTGAGAAAGCAGTTTCAATGACGTTTTGTTACGTATCTTACTCACGCATGTGAAGAATACCTGTATATTGGGTGTGTATTCTGCAGACTATTTCACATACTCTGGTGTAAGATAAGAATGCTTATGTTGTTGTGGACAATGTCATATATTTCTTATGTTGTAACATGCACATGCATGTTGCTTGTTAAATATCAAAATAATTGTAGTTAGTTTCTGTGAATGTACATGTGTGAAAAATATTGTATTGGGCCAGATGTTCAAGCATGGCTATTGTCCTATGCGTTGGTATATACGTATTCTTGGATTGGAGCTGGAAAGTTAGTGTGGCATGTCTACTGGATTTGTGTATTGGTCAAGATAGTGGCAATGGCTATTGTACAAGCCACATATGTGTGATATTGGTATTTTTATTACTTTGTAATTTTAATAATGAACTTTGTTGTGTTGTATGGATTTACGATGGCTTAACTTGCGCAAACATCCATAAAATACGCATTTTCCTAACATAATTATTTAGAGGTTTCAAACGATCGTATAACGCTTTGTGAATTGCAAAAAAATAAGAAAAGCAATACGCTGAGGGCTTTTTCAAACTTAGAGACTCTTGAGAAAGAAGGATTTCTCCTTCGTAAGTCAGCCTCTGAGTGCCCATAAGTCGTTTCAATCACTTTTTAAATAGTTTTAACACACAGTGGACAGAATGGAAGTCATACCAATTGCAGCCTAATTAGTTCTGTAGGATCTCAAACCCTTTGCTCTATTTTTTCAATCCCAGGTCATGACCTCTGCCCCGCATAGAGGAGGACCATCAGGGGCGGTGCGTCCATTGGGGCGCTGGGGCGTTGCCCCACTAATGCACATGGCCCCAAAGTGTCGCGGCGTATAATTAATAAAAAGCAGACGAGACGACTCAAGTAATACTCCTGTACGTCTGGCAGACATACAGGAGTATTACTTGAAGTCCGTGCCGGGCCGTCACTGACGATCACCGGGCGACGCCCGAGCAATCATCAGGACAAGGGGGTGGTGGTGACGTCGGGTCTAGCGCGCTTAGTGCGCATGTTCAGTTCTGGGCTGGTCATTTTTCTGACCAGCCCGAACATGCGCATTAGCATGCACATTAGAAGAGCGGGGGTTGCTTCATGGCGCAGCCCCGGTCTCCTAATGGGCGGGTGTGTACCCCTGCCCAAGCCAATCCTGGCGCTGCTGGAGCAGCGTCTGGATTGGCTTAGTCACAGCGAGGCACGGGATTTGGGAAGCGTTAACTGTAGTCGGACACTCGGACTGCGACACGACGACGAGACGACGACGACACACCTCGTGTTCTGGTGCGAGGGCCGAGGCTGCCTGCTACTACTGCTCGTCGTCGGTGGCTCCGGTAAAGAAGAGACTGGACGAGACTTCACGACGTAAAGTAAGTATTTAAAAAGTGAGCTGATGCCTGATGACCATAAATATACTATTTTCCTTTCACCCGCGCCACCAAGCTGATTGTTGTAAGTATAAATTACTTACAGCAATCAGCTTAGTGGCACGGGTGAAGGAATGCTCATGTTAACGTTGCTCGGCGCTCTCTAAAGTGCACAATCAAAGCGCCGGCCATTAATATACTCTTTTCCAGGAAAAGAGTATATTAATGGCCGGCGCTTTGATTGTGCACTTGAGAGCGCTAGCTACGTTATGCCAACAAGCTGATTTAAAAGAGTATATTAATGGCCGGCGCTTTGATTGTGCACTTTAGAGAGCGCCGAGCAACGTTAACATGAGCATTTTGTTAACGTTGCTCTCCAACTTGTTAATTAAAGGCCTAATGTACAGGTTAAAAAGGTAGGAGGAGAGGGAGGACCCTTGAGACACTCCACAGTTCACCTGCACTGCAAGTGGCGCTACAGAAGCCAAGATGTGCTGTTTGGGTGCAATTATCCAAAAAGGATTTGATTCATTCAAGTGCCAGACCTTGTAGGCCAGCGGCTTCCACACATTTGACCTGTAATTTATGGTTGATTGTGTCGCAAGCCATTGATAAGTCTAGCAGAACCAAAGCTGATGTTTGTCCTATGTCAACCAATGCAAGCCATCGAGTACAGCTGACATGACTGATTCAGTGCTGTGGGCTGGATAAAAGCCGGCCTGAAAGGGATCAAGAAAATTGGTCTCCTGACAATGGAGACTTAACTCCTGACCCACCTGGGCTTCCATAATTTGAGAGAAAAAAAAAAACTAGAAAAAGTGGGCAATAGTTTTTCCATATGCAGGGGGTCTTCACCTTGCATTCTTAGCAGCAAAATTACGATAGCGGCTTTAAAGGAGTTTGGTACAGTCCCTTGGGAAAGTAAATCTTTTAAGAGAGATAGTGAGGGACTTAGAATTTTAGAAAGAAAGGCATTAACAGTATGCGGGGGACAGGGGTCTAATGGGGAACCCGATTTCACCTTTGGGATCAGATCAGGAAGAGTAGATGTTCTTTGTTGATTTGTCAGTAATAATAACAACAACATATACTTATAAAGCTCAAGGTTCACCTGACGGGTATCTTGGCGCTGTCCTATACCGGTAAGGAAACCAAAATACAAAGGATCATCATGCTTCCGCAACAGCTTCCTAAATTTGTACTGGCCTTAAGAGAGAACGGGAAGCTTATTCCAGATATGGGCTGCCCTGACTTGAAAAGTCCTACCATCTGACCATCTGACCTTAGTTTCTTAAACGCTTTGATTGTGCACTTTAGAGAGCGCCGAGCAACGTTAACATGAGCATTTCCTTTCACCCGTGCCACCAAGCTGATTGCTGTAAGTAATTTAAAATGTACTATTACTTACAGCAATCAGCTTGGTGGCTACTGTGAAAGGAAATGGTCATGTTAACGTTGCTCTGCGCTCTCTAAAGTGCACAATCAAAGCGCCGACCATTAATATACTCTTTTCCTAATCTGGATTCAAAACTTTGCTTAAGGTCTTTCTAAAACAGTTTATGTTTTAGCAGGGGCAAAGTATAGCATTTGCCTTTCATGAAGAGTGTGTCCACGCAGGAAGTAATCAACTGGATCATATATTTTTGTTTCGCCACTTCCTGTGCTCCTGCATAAGAGTGCTACCATTACAGGAAATCATGTTACTGTGGACATCTTTGTGGCATGGCTTGGTGAGCCTGTTTGAATGGTGAGCTGATAGCAGTGCCCCATTGGCTTTTTCGCTGTCAACTTAGGGCTGCAGCTATGGGTGTCACGTTTGTGTCCTGGTCATGTACATGCATAGTGATGCTTGTGCTATGTATATTTTATATGTCAAATAAAAAACTTTATGATAGGCTCAACATCAGAAATCGGGTTCCTGGTGGACGGAGAGCATGGTCTATGCTCCAGCCTCTTTGCTTCTCGTGGGAAGGTCGAGGAATGAGCTACTGTCCATTGCCCATCTCAGATAAACATATAGTGGCTTAGCCACGCTAGATATCTAATCTCAAGTTGTCTTACTTCAGGCGTGAGTAGCTCATTCACTTCAGGGAGTTCAGTGATCCCATGTCAGTTATGTATGTCTCACCCAGACCAGAGATATCAAGCTCCCCATTGTCAGCTATGAGTTCATGCAGTCAAATTTTGTAGCTCTGTGTCCCTTTGTTTGTACTTTAGCTTTTCCCATTCGAAATTTAGGACTGTAACTACGAACCAGAATACAAAATAAGAACCAGGACTGGATATTCTCCTCAAACTGGATAATGGGCCGGTTATTGTCCTCTTATGTTAGTTCAGTCAATTTGTAACATTTATTGGGTTTAAAACGTTAAAAAAGTTAGTTGATGCACAGTGATTTCTCAATGCTCTTCAGTTCAAGGAAGGGGGGCGTTTCTATTGCAATCTCCGTTCTGTGCATGTAAAAGTAATCAGCCATATCTGTTGTAGTCATTTGTGCTGCTAATGAGTAAGCAATGACTTTTTCATTCCTGTTGTTGGTGACTTATTACGCTGCAGCAAGACTCTGGGTTCACTGCAGTTTTCCAGGAAAAGAGTATATTAATGGCCGGCGCTTTGATTGTGCACTTTAGAGAGCGCAGAGCAACGTTAACATGAGCATTTCCTTTTACCCGTGCCACCAAGCTGATTGCTGTAAGTAATAGTACATTTTAAATTACTTACAGCAATCAGCTTGGTGGCACGGGTGAAAGGAAATGCTCATGTTAACGTTGCTCGGCGCTCTCTAAAGTGCACAATCAAAGCGCCAGCCATTAATATACTCTTTTGTATATTAATGGCTGGCGCTTTGATTGTGCACTTTAGAGAGTGCAGAGCAACGTCAACATGAGCAATTCAATAACTCATTACATGCAACACAATAACAACGTTTTTGGAATGCTCTTCTGTTATAGCAGTGTACAACAAGCACGCACCCATGTCCAATGAATAATGTTTCACACAAAAAGAGCCGCTCCCAGTATGGTGACCTGAGTGCTACAGTGTTATTTTGTGAGTGCGGCTAATTAATTCAAGCCCTATCAAATGGGACCTACTAGCCCCATAGGAGGACCCCTTTGGTCAAGCGTGTTTGAGGGAAATCTCCTGCCTCTGCACCAACGTCTGCCTCACTGGAGGAGGTGAGGAACACGGACGTAGGTGCAGAGGCAGGAGATTTCCTCAAACACGCTGACCAAAGGGGTCCTCCTATGGGGCTAGTAGGTCCCATTTGATAGGAGCTTGAATTAATTAGCCGTACAACGGTGGAGTGTGATAGTGATCACCCCACTCAGTGGAACCCTGCCAACATAGCACGGTAAGGGTGGAGCACGATTGAGTAACATAGGCCATTATGAATGCCACGGACCCTTCTGGGCAAATAGGCAGAAACATGTAGACCACTTACATCACGGTGGGGGGACAATAGAATCCACAACACACCGATCATTCTTTTTATCCACCATACAGATGCAGTTACATTAAAAAAGTTTGACATCTGTAATGGCTTTTTAAACCTCACACTTTTTTTTTAAAGGGCCCCCACTTAGCTTTAGAAGTGCATCCCTGTCATCAGGTGTATGCCCGCCCTCTATCAAACCAAGTTTTTAGAGGGCGAGGACTGGCCAATGATGAAGCATGACACCAGGTGGTGTGTGAGACCAGTCTTTTACTTTTTGTGAGATGCCTGCACTCACAAAATAACACTGTAGCACTCAGGTCACCATACTGGGAGCAGCTCTTTTTGTATTAAACACTATCACTTCAAGCAGAGTCTGTTTCAGTGCCTTCAGCAATCAGTATGGCACAGAGGCAGCAGGCAGTAAGGATGTATTTTTAGCAGTCATGTGCGAAGGAGAGCTGTTGGAGATCTATTGCGATAATTCTCAAGATATATGTATTTATACTGAAATTTGATATAATTGCACCAAACCTTATACGTTGCACTTTGATTATTGACAGGTTTCTTTAATATTGGTAAGGCCAGCATCGGCATGAATACAGTAGAACAGCTACTTGCAAGGTCATTCTTTGGACGGACACGTGAAGAGAAACTACAGATAAAGCAGAGTCTGTTTCAGTGCCTTCAGCAATCAGTATGGCACACAGAGGCAGCAGGCAGTAAGGATGTATTTTTAGCAGTCATTTGCGAAGGAGAGCTGTTGGAGATCTATTGCGATAATTCACAAGATATATGTATTTATACTGAAATTTGATATAATTGCACCAAACCTTATACGTTGCACTTTGATTATTGACAGGTTTCTTTAATATTGGTAAGGCCAGCATCGGCATGAATACAGTAGAACAGCTACTTGCAAGGTCATTCTTTGGACGGACACATGAAGAGAAACTACAGATAAAGCAATTAGGACCTGATCGGCCTGACCTGAAACTACAACAAACTACCCAGGACAGAGGAAAGACTTACACACGTACATTCTCAAACACCTGGTACACAAAAGCTGATTGGCTTACAGGGTGTGTGTCAAAAATTCTCTGTTCTGCTTCCCCTGCATGCTGTTTGGTGGTGAATTGCCTTTGACAAAACAAGGAGTAATAGACTTGAAGCATTTGTCTGACAAAATCAAGAAGCATGCACACACAAGAAGCCATATGGAATGCCTGACGAGACTGGGAATGTTGGGAGACACACCGATTGAACACCACATAAACGATGCATACCGGAAAACAATACAGAAACACAATGAAGCAGTTGATAGGAATAGACACATACTAGCAAAAATAGTTGATTGTATTTGTTTCTGTGGTGCTTTTGAACTGGCATTGCGAGGCCATGATGAATCGGAAAGTTCCTCAAAACCTGGAATATTCAGAGGCCTTGTGGATTTAATAGCAAGCATAGACCATGACATGGAAGCACATTTAGCAAGTGCTACAGTCTTTAAGGGCACCTCTAAAACAATACAAAATGAACTCCTTGAGTGTATGCTAGAAATATTGAGAAGCCATATTGTGCAAGAGTTGCAAAACACAGACTTTGTGGCTATTCAGGCTGATGACACCACTGATGTGGCCACAAAAACACAGTCCATATTAGTCTTTCGGTACCTTGACAATGACAGTCAAGTTGTGGAGAGGTTCTATGGTTTCACACATTTAAGAGACTCTAGTGCAGAAACCATTACTTCAGCTATACTGCGTCAACTTAACCTCATTTTTCCAGAGCTACCTCAAAAAAAAAAACTTATTGCACAAAGCTATGATGGTGCATCCGTAATGAGTGGAAGTCTTGGTGGAGTACAGAAAAGAATTAGAGATGTGTACCCTAATGCTCATTATGTGCACTGTTACGCCCACCAACGTAATCTTATTATGCAACAGGCAGTATCAAGGATCTCAGAGACACAAATTTTCTTTCAGGATGTAGGAGGCATGGCAGCATTCTTCTCACGTTCCCCCAAAAGAACGGAAGCACTTCAGGAGATTGTGGACAAAAGGCTTCCAAGGGGATCGTCAACTCGTTGGAACTTTAACATACGAACAGTCAACCTAATATATAAACATAGGGAGGACCTTGAGAAATGTTTTGACGCCATTGAAGCCAATGAAGGCTTTGATTACAGAAGTCAGAATGAAGCCCGTGGCTTTGCTAGAACACTACAAGACAGAGAGTTTCAGTTCTTTCTGTTTTTATTTCATGACATAATGTTTTATGTCGAGATATTATACAACCAGTTGCAAACACGAGCCATAGATACTATCTCTGTGCAAAGAGATACCAGTATGTTTGTCACCAACATCAGCAAAGTGAGAGATGGGGTTGACAATTTAGACAGCAGACTGCCAGAGGGTTCTACTTTTTCAAACCGCAGGAAAAACATCAGCAGTCTGGTCCGAATTGCAAAGGAGATATGTGACATTGTAATTGTGCATGCAAAAGAACGTTTTTCTTTCACAAAACATTTGGTAAGTGCCGCATTATTGCAAAGTGAACAATTTGCAACATATGATCAATCCTTTCCTGAGCAAGCTCTGAATGAGGCTGTGGAAGCTTATCCTATGCTCAACAAAGAGGACCTGAAAACTGAGTTGACTGTACTGTACGGAATGAGTGCATACCGGAAGGCCAAAGGTGCCATTTCTTTGCTGGCTATAATTTATAAGCTTAATATGGAAAAGTCACTTACAGAGACAGTGGCTTTACTAAAAATTGTCATTACCACTCCTATGACAACAGCAGAGTCTGAACGATGTTTTTCCACCTTAAAGAGGATTAAGACATTCCTGAGGAACACCATGCTTGAGGAAAGACTGAATGCTTTAGCAATGCTCTCTATAGAGAGCGACCTAGTTAAAAGAATCCCAGACTTTAACGTTCAAGTTATTGAAAAGTTTGCTGCTCTTAAAGACAGACGTGCTGATTTTATCTACAAAAAGTGAACAATATATTGAATGCTGCTAGTTTGCGACCTGTTTAGTTGTTTGTTAAATAAAAAACATCTGTGAGGTACTCAGAAATGCATTGTATCTCGAAGTCTGTTATGAAGCTCTGTGGTTATACTGAATAAGCACCTACCTATGTTATATGACTTCTCTTTATTAATATAATAACTGCACTTTCACAATTGCTTTATTAACCTTCCTGCTTTCTCAAATTTGCTTGAAAATTCACCATTTGTCCACTCTTTTTTCAAAATTTTCTCGGGGGGAAAACCCCCCCGAACCCTCCTTTGGTTGTTCGGGCTCGCTCGCTAAGCTCGCTCGCTACGGAGCTCTATGAAATTCATTTTCCACCCCACCACTTACAAATGTCACCAGCTGCCACTGAGGACCATCTCTGTATTTAGAGATCCATGTCTGACAGGTGTGATCTCTGTGCTGTAAAGGAAGCCATCACCATGATTGCTGCATGGAATCCTGTCTTGCAAGAACAACACCGTTCTAAAAGGTCTAACTGTAGAATGCAGGAGTCTTTTTCTGCATCTGCGGAATTCCAGGCACACATCATGGGCACAAACATAAACGTCTTTCATCTCTCTTGTGAGGCCCAACAACAAGTGCTTGACCAGTGCCACCACCAGCAGCATGTGGTGAGAGAGTACCTACAAGGACATATGCCTTTGATATCATAGCACAGTGAGATAGGCAACAGAAGCCTTAGTTGCAAAGCAGAGGTAAATATTTGTTCACAAACATCCCGAGGAAAGGCCTCACTTGACTTTCTCACTTTATATTATCCCAGAACAAAGCATTAGTCTTATTCACCTTGATCAGGGTCTTTTGTCCAGAGTAGTTTTGCTTGCTGTAAGCTTAGGGGTTAGATCTGGCATCCCCGGTGTGGTTTATCCCCAACTTTTTGCCTTCAGATCTCCTGTTTTGATTACTTCATCTTTGCTGGCCTTAAGACTCTGTGCACTTTACTGCTAACCAGTGCTAAAGTGCTTGCGCTCTCTGCTTAAAACATGGTAACATTGGCTTATCCCTAATTGGCAAATTTAATTTCCTTAGACGTCCCTAGTAAAGTTGTATTACATGTACCCAGGGCATGTAAATTAAATGCCACTAGTGGGCATGCAGCACTGGTTATGCCACCTATTTAGTAGCACTTTAAACATGCCTCAGGCCTGCCATTGCAGAGTCTGTGTTTGCTGTTTAAACTGCCATTTCGACCTGGCAATAGACCTTTTACAAGGCGCAAACCTTCCTTTTTAATACATATAAATCACCCCTAGGATAGGCCCTGGACAGCCCAGAGAGCAGGGTGCAATGTATTTAAAAAGTGGGATACATACTTTTAAGCTGTACATGTCCTGGTAGTGAAAAACTCTTCAATTCGTTTTTTACTACTGCAAAGTCTATCTCTCCCAAAGGATAGCATTAGAGTTGCCTTATTAAATGTTATAGGTGTAATTTACAAATGGGAAGACATGACCAGTTCATGTTTGATGTCTCTGAAATCCTAATTTAAAATACTAACTTACAGTGAAGTCGGATTTTAAATTACAATTCTGAAAATGCCACTTTTAGAAAAGAGACTGGGTACTGGAGGTAGGAAAAGCCACGCCTGCTTCTATCAAAGGTGACACACAAAAAAACCGTGGTCCGGAGTGAGTCGGATTTAGCATTCCATCATTGATTATGTATGAAGTACTGTCTACCATGGACTAGAGCCATTCCATCAGACGAGCATGAAAAGTCATCCTTAGAGTATCATCATACAACGTCAAGCAGATATGAGTGGTCAACAGTTCTGAGTCCTGAGGAGGATCAATAAATAAGGTTATGGATTTGAAACGCATTGACAAGTGTGCAACCAACAAGCGCAAGAAATTGGCACTGATAAACAGGATGAAAGGGATTTAAAATGAAGTATTACAATACACATAGTTCTAAACAGCGCAGCATTGTTAGTTTGCTCCGCCCATTGAATAAGGAGTTTATAAATATTTGTACAGTGTGTAATGAGTAATATCTCCTTTTGGGCAATCAAATCCAGAACTGACACATTTGTTTTTTTGTAATGTAAATTGTTTTTTTATAATGTAAATTATGGTTTGAGTTCAATGTTTTGGCTGTACAGTGATGGTGGGTCGGTGTCATGTATTGTAAATTCAAGATATATTCATATTGTTCTTCTGTGTATGATAATTATTTCTAAAAAATAAAAAGTATTATAATCAATGAATGAAAAAATAAAGTGATCACTGTTATTAAGTATAGTGGTCATGAAGGAAACCAAGGGTGCGTAGAAGGCAAGTCAGAACTGGCATTTTTGTGGTGTTTTGAACTTTTAGAAAGTTGGCATTTTCCTGCCTTAGGCATCTGGTGCCTGCAGCCTGTCTCTGGGTCACATGACTCGGTGCAGGTGACAAGTGGGTTTTGTGTATTCCTCCTAGATAGTCACACACAATGGAAGCCTAGGTGTGACTGGATGGGCCATCACTGGCAGGATGAGAGGGAGGAGCTAGGTACAGCACCACTTACACTTGAATAGGTTGTGTCCTGCCTCCACACAAAGGGCGTCATACCCCCTGTAGTTAGTCTGGAGGCAGGGCCAGTAATGCAGGGTATCTGTGCACTTCAAAGGCATGCCTCTAGAAGCTTCTCCCCGCTCCAAAGGCACAACTGTGTATAAAGGTGTTTAGACAGAATATCAGAACCAGAAATTTCATGGGCCAAAATATTGTATCAAGAATATCAAGGACAAAAATATTGTGAAGGTAATTTTCTATAGGTAAGTAGAGATTTACTGTGTATATCTCCACATATATGTACCTTGAACATATATATATTCAAGGTACCTAGATGTGGAGTTAAGAATAGTAAATATATCCTTACCTATTTGCACTTACCTTCTCGATATTTTGGTTCTCGATATTTGAAAAGATTTTCTGTCCACACAATATTTTTGGTTCCTATAGTCTGTCAGTGATCCATGTACAAAAGTAGGACCTCAGGCAACACCACTTCAGTACAATTCTGACCTGTGGATATTCTGCCAAGAAGGACTGGTGTGCTGCTACATGGACTGCCACTTTGCTGGTCTGCTGCTCTAAAGGAACTACTGCCTTGTTGTGCTGACCTGCTTGGCTACTGCCCTCTTGCCTGGGGAAGAAGAACTGGACCTGCAACTTCATCTTGGACCTAGAACCCCAGAATGACTCAAAGTGCTAGCCTTCTGGCCTCCTGATTCGAGCCTCAAGGACAGAAAAGGCTCCCCATCCAGGTGTAGCAAGTTCCTGACCTCCAAGTGGTACCTATCAGTCCTGGAACCTTGGTGTGGCTCACAAGCTCTTGAAATCAAGCTTTTAGGCTCTTTGCGACTATGACTGCGAACGGGCCCGTTCACACTAGAACCATGCCACATGCAACAAAAATTAATCATGAGCAGCCACCAGCCCATTTCTTTGGACAGCAAGCATCAATCGCCTGCATAGGACCTCCACCACGAAGCTCCAGACTGCATGTCCACGACACCCAGACTGCTCTTCGCGCCATTCCGCCCACCGTCCACAACGCTCTACATACTCGCTGTAACCCTCTCCAACACAAACTGAACTCTTGGTACAAAACTTCAGAAGGTAAAACTTCAGCGTGACTAATCTGGGACTGTATCCGACCCATGCTCAATTGCTGTCAGCCTAAACTGTTGACTCTAACCTGGTCCAGCACTACCAGATAGCCGCAGTTGGCGCTTTCTGCTTTTAGGCGCTATTTTACAGTTTATTGTTTAAAAATTCATAATTCCTGTTCTACCGATTGGAGTTTTGTTGTTTTGGTCTTGTTTTATTTATTTCATTTTGCTCAATTTTCCTAATCTGGTATGGGATTATTTTTGTGCTGTGTTATCACTATTTTACTGTTTGAAAGGTTGCACAAATACTTTACACATTGTCGCTAAGTTAAGCCTGACTGCTCTGTGCCAAGCTACCTGGGGCTGAGCACAGCTTAATTTGAGGTGTGCTTGTGGCTTACCCTGGCCAGCATTGTGGTTGCTATTTGACCAGGGATCACACCACAGTCAACCAGTAACCAAGTTTCTAACACTAGGAGAGTGAGGCCTCCATCAGCCCTAACTCACCACATGTGTTTACATTGATGTCAAAGAGGACTGCTAACAAAGCACATTATTTTTCCATCAATCGGAGCTCTATGCAATTTTTGCATTTAGAGGAAGCTGAATGTGAAATGGCAGTCACCTGAAACCAGCTGTCATAAGGTTTTTGGACGTTACTTTGTTGCAAAACAGGATTAGGTACACTAATGGATAGCTGACAACTGTGATGATTTAGGCAAGAAAACACATAAAAATAATTGCATACGCTCCCTCTGGAACTCTCCACCTTACACGCACTTACCACTTGCTGCATGATAGACCACATGACTTCTCCAAGCTTTATTCACCTTATAACTCCATTGAAAGGACAGACTTATGGAGCAGCAAACATTTGTGTATTTCAAACGTATTATATTCCATGTTTATTTTGATAAATAACAATTAAAAAATGTTTGAAAAAAAGCAAATTGTACCTTAAAACCTATATATTTCCTTGGTGATACCCAATGACACTGTATCAGTTCTGGAACTTGCACGCTGTCCTTATTCATGAAGCAAGAAGATGAAGCCAGTTTTACCTAACGCAAGTGTCCCTGCTGGGCTGAACCTGACTACTAACTAGTTGGCTACTTTGACTGCTGCTTTGTCCTACTTGCTTGAAGTTAGAAACGTAATCGTCTGAAACACACTCTTCAGTGGTAGTGCTTCACTGGTTGACTTTAGGTATTTGGCACAGCACTATTTGATGGTATGGCACCCTCACACTTCACAGGAAATGCTCTAATTTTATATAGCTATATATATATATATATATATATATATATATATATATATATATATATATATATATATATATATATATATGTTGGAATTGTTGCTATTGAAAACTTTTTAAACATGAGATCTGTTAGTTACCTTGAACATTCAGAGATGTTGCTAGAGATGTTGAGATATTGTCTCAATCACAACATATTTCTGTTCAAGGGCGATGTCTTTCACCAAAAGCAGGGGACAGCAATGGGGACATCTTTTGCGCCCACTTTTGCTAATCTTGTGATGGCAGCATGGGAGACAGAAATCTTGAAATTGGCAACTAGTCGCAACATAAAAGTCTGGTATAGATTCATAGACGATCTCTTTGTGATATATGAGGGAAGTTGTACTGATTTTGACAATTTTATCCAAAGCCTAGACAACAACATTTTTAATCTCTCCTTCACATCAACTATCAGCAAATTGAATGTCATATTTTTGGATGTGGAAGTGTTCATTAACAATCATAAGTTATGTACCAAAATGTACAGGAAACCAACATCTTGCAACAGCATCTTGCACGCTAATAGTGGGCATCCTCAAAATTTAAAATGGAGCACACCCTATGGAGAAATGCTGAGGTCCAAAAGAAACTGCTCCGAAACCGCAGATCTTGAGAACCAACTGGATGAAATGAGTGGTTGTTTCCTGGATAGAGGATACCCTTTGAAAGTTATTGAAAGCGCGAGGAATAAAGTAAAAACTAAAATGAGAAAAGATCTCTTAATTGCACGTCAAGATGGTCCAGAACCAGACAAAAAGGATGACACTATAACCCGGCTGATTATAGATTTTAACAATCAAAACAAAGAAGTGAGAGAGATTATACAAAGGAACTGGAAAATACTATTGCTTGATGAGACTTTACAAACCTCTCTTTCGCAACGTCCGAGTATTACATACAGAAAGACAGCATCACTGGGCGACATCTTAACGCATAGCCATCTAATGATTAAACAATCCATAGCTCCAACTTGGCTCAACACTCCCGGTTTCTGGACATGCTCAAAATGTAAAGCATGTATTAATGGGAAGAATTGTAAAACATATGAACCTCAAAATGGCAAAACTGAGTACATCATGGATCACATGTGAGTCCAAATTCGTGGTCTACTTATTACAGTGCCCCTGTAAAAAATCATATGTTGGAAGCACGATCAATAAACTTAAACTAAGAATTTAACAACATCTGCGAGCCATAAAAAACAAAGATTTTACTTATCCAATGGCTAAGCATTTTCATGACTTCCATTCCAATGACAGCCGCCTGTTGACCTATTCCGGTATTAAAATGATCCAGCAATCGGAAGGTGGTGGAGACAGGATATTAAGTTTACGAAGAGCGGAATCACGGCATATCTTGGCGATAGGCACTGAGAATCCACAAGGCCACAACCTTGATGCAGAACTACATGTACATCTGTAGAAAATACACAATATTGGGTTGAGTTTTGCAATGAGATTGACATTATTAACAATTCTGGGGCTGTTATCTTTTTGAGTACATCTGTGTATTTACTTTTTGTAATTGATGCTTTTTTTAAACTACAAAAGAAATGCTTATTTGTGCAACAGGATAATCATGACTTACAAACATAAACTCATGTATAAGGTAGAGCGATTCATGCAACAAAATGGATAATCAGGTATACAATGTTTATCTCTGAAACTATGATTATGAGGGAGTTTTCTAATCATCATATGTGATGTTGGTTTTGGCTCTACTTTACGGTCACTCTCCTTATGGACTAATATTGTGGTCATGGTTCATAGTGGATATAGACTTTTCATAATTGTCATTAATGTTCTTTAATCATGTTTCCATCACTGGGAAAATTAGAACTAGACAACAATTTAATCAAAATGACAATCATGACAATGTACTACATTCCTCCCTACTGTTTTTAGAATTGGATAAGTGTTTTAGAGTATTTTATGAATTGTGGTTTTAGCAAAATATTTACAGTATGAATTTTTGCTATATTATGTATTTCATCTTTGAATCAATTATGGTTGCAACGTGTTGAACTGCACTAGTCACTTTACTTTGAAACGGTCGTGGATCCATAATGTTTACATGCATTAGCCACTTTAAAATAGCTCTTTTTGCACTTTAAACAATTCTTGAAACGGTCCTGGATCCATGATGTTTACATGCACTAGCCACTTTAAAATAGCTCTCTTTGCACTTTAGACAACTCTTGAGATTATTACATTTTTACTTGCATATTGATGTTTATACCAACTGATATTTTATTGAGTTTAATTTAGGAATTGCCATGACAGAATCTATCCTAAATGGGATATGCTGTACAAATCCATCCTTTGCATTAAACACATATGTATTGTTAGTTAGATTAACTTGTTTGCACTTTACACACGCATCTGCACTTTAGTTCCATTGAAGGGGTCATAATGTACTTTACAGAAATTGTGATAACAAAAGCATAAAAAGAAAAAAAAAGAAAAATTGTATTAATTTGCAATACATGTTACATAAGCAGTTAAGTTTAAGTGAAAATAACTTTCAATGTCATTATACCATGTATTAAGCAAATTTGCAAATGGTGATTGAAATCGCCATCACTTGTAATGGGGGATGCTCAGTTTAGCTGCTGAAGAGCAGTAAAAAGTGAAGAAGGATCTAGCGCTATGCACTTTTATAGACGCTCTAGACGGTGGTACTCTATGGTCCTGTAGAAGGCTGGTGAAGCCAAAACGCGTAGACCATCCGTTTTTTTACCTTAATTGTGCACTTGGTGAATGAATAAATAATTTTTGAAAACTGACCTCTGCTGTGGTGCCGTGGATTTTCACTGGGAGGACACAAGCGGATATTGATGTCGATATATATATATATATATATATATATATATTACTGGTAACTCCGTTGACACACTGGATATCTTCCTTCCAATAACGGAGCACGGACCACAGAATAATGCAGCAAGATGTTCTTTATTGCTCACCAACAACCTCTACAGCCATGACGCGTTTCAGCCCTGCCTCGGGCCTTGATCACATGACACGCTCTGTCAGGTAGGTAGCGTTTTTTTATACACTGTTTTTTTCTTTTTTTCTGTGCATTGCTTAAAGTGACAGGTGCATCAAGTAAAAATCATAGACATAGTCGGCAAGAAAACATACTAGTTTAAATACATAAATAATTGTCGTTTGCTAGAAACACACCAATAATGTTAAAAGGAAATATAATACTTCAATATTGGTAAAATACCTAATATATGCCTAAACATGTAGTGTGGTCGTTGGCAACATAGCATTACTCACAATTGCTTTATTAATTTAAAATATAACTGGATTCCCTCTCTTAAACTTAATAATAATAAAAATTATTGATAAAAGATTGAGGTAGGTAGTTGTAAAAACCATAATCTATAGAATCCCGGCATGAATGCCTCATTTCTATTACCTGTTAAACAATAATTTTTCTTAGGGATCTATCCCTTTCTTGTGGGTGGATTCAGTAGATATTATATAATGAGTCTACCGACTGCCTCCTAAACTTGATGCTAAAGTGCTAGTGCTGTTTCAACAATAAGAAGTGTTTAAAACCATGTGAATAAAATTACTAAAATTAGTGTTAAAAAACTACCTAACCCTATGTGTAAAATTCAAATTTAAAATATGTGATTAGCAGTGGCAGCATATAAAAATAAATGTATTAATATTAGCGTAGTATTTACAATTTTGAATGACACAGGCCTATAGGCATAATTTAAATTGTTAATTCAGTTTGATTGATATCTCATAACCTAAATTATTATAGACAGGTATGTAACTCTTCAGTGGCGTTAAGCCCCTCTGGGTTGTTTGGTATCGAGGTTAATAATATATTGGGCCTCAAGTAGTCTGAGCTGTTTTTCCCTGTCACCACCTCGTTTCATTGGTGGGACTGCATCTATTAGGAAGTATTTCAGACCACTGGGGTCAGCTCTGTGTACCTCACTAAAATGTCTTGCGACCGGATAATTATGGTCCTGATTTTTTATCGCTCTGATGTCCTGGAGCACCCTTTTGTGCCCTTGCAGTATTGTACTGCTGATGTATCTTAAACCGCAAGGGCACTCCAGCACATAGATCACATACTCAGTTTTGCAATTCAGAGATAACTTAATAGGGCATTCTAGGTCGCTGAAAGGGGTCGTGTAAGTGGTTGTGTTATTGCCAAACTGACACGCTTTGCACACTTTACATTTGTAAAACCCCTTTCTTTGAGATAACCAAGTTTTGGAACTGGGACCAGTAGGATCATTTTGTACCAGAATGTCTTTCATCGATTTGGCCCTACTGTATGTGATGGCCGGTTTCTTAGGGAGTAAATGGCCAATCATAGGGTCGCTTAAAATTAACGGCCAGTTTTTCATTATTAGCTTTCTCACCTGATTCTCCTGTTTGTTAAATTTAAAAATAAATCTGAAGGCCTCATCTTTCTCTTGTTTTTTGGAACCCTCTATTGATGTTGCTAGTTTTACTTGAGGTTTACATAGTAAACTTTCTCTGGTTCTGGACATACTCTTTTCTATTGCTTTATCAATGCAGGTGGTAGAATAGCCTCTTTCTTTGAATCTCATTCTGCTACTCTCTTGTGCTGTGATCAAATCACTGTCACAACTGCAGATGCGTCTTAACGTTGATAAAAGATTGAGGTAGGTAGTTGTAAAAACCATAATCTATAGAATCCCGGCATATATATGATCCATCAATTGCCACTCACTCTGTCGAACTCATTCATGGCGGGTGCCTCCAGTGTGCATGGGGCCTACACAAAACAATATATCACCAAAAGGGCCCTCCATCAGGAACTAAACTGGAGCACTCTTAGGGGTAAGAAAGATGCATTTATTCCGCTCAGCTTTTACAAAAATGCATCTGTTCCACTCAGCATGACGCGTTTCAGCGATTCCACCTTTTTCAAATGCTTTGAGTGAAAATCATGAACGTGCAGGTGATTATGTAGTCCACTTGGCTCCTCCTGCACTGTGGCCAACAAGAAAGGACTATAATCTCGCTGTAGTCCCTTCCGTTTGTAACACCGCCATCATTGTATGTTTTTCAATTCCATCTTAGTGATATTCATCTTAGTGATGGTATTTATTCAAGTAATTTTTGCCACATTGCCAAAGTACACTGCAAATATTGGAGCGGCTGTCGAAAGGTAGAACGTGCATTGTAGCCACTCTGATATTTACAGCGAACTATGGCACTGTTTGTGAATGTTGTTCTTGTTAAAGAGATGTTTCATTATACACATGCAATTCTTACCTTCAGGATGGCATTTTGTGAAAAACATTGTTATGATGTAACATTTGTTTCAACAACAGTGGACTAAAATGCAAAACGTGTACCTATGTATCTAGGTCTCTCACTGCAATATTGTTCCCCATATTATTTCAAGTTTGTGGAGATATCCAGCTTGTAGAATTACCTTCACCCTGTGTCTGATCAATACAGGACAATACAGAAGGTCTTCTTCTCTGCCTTCTCCTTGCTGTTGGGAATTATGCTTCTGAGATTTGTTCTTTAGATGCTCTAGAGCAAGGCCTTTTAAATGATGTAAAACCACCAAGAGCTGAAGGCACATACATTAAATGAATATAGTAATAAGGTATTAACTTGTTACCTCAGAAAACTATATGAATGAAAATAGGAGAATTTGAATGAAAAGTATATTTAGACATGTTATAGTGTTAGTCTAATGGGTCTTATAATAGGAGTTATTGGGGGGAGCATTAAAGTCTGAGAATAGAAAATTATTGAAATCCATATGGTTCTTTGTATCTGGGCCAGATTGAAGGAATGGGCTTGATCAATATTGCCCTTGGCCAGCCTCTGGGTCGATGTTTGACCTAGTGGAAAAAGATACCTCTAGACCCAAAAGAATTCCTAGGGCTTAGTAAAGGAGGATTTGCTGTCATGAAGCACTGGAAGTGGGGAGTCTGCACACAGCGCTTCTCGGCGGGGGCTCCAGCCTCTGCAAATGCCAGTGAACCACTCCACCCCCTCCTCATACTGCCCATTTCCTTTCCCCGCTAAGGTAGCCATGTGTGCACCAGAGGCACCGAAGGCGAGTTCTGGTGCATAAAGGGGCTGCGGGGCTGAGCACACCCTTCCACTAGCCAGGAAGGAGGCAGTGCACCAGCGGCAAAAAAAAAGGCTCTGGTGGTCCGAGATGGCTTCCCTGAACCTCAGCTTCTCCTGCAAGAAAAGCATCAACAGGAATGCGACGGTGGAGTGGAAGAACCTGATCACAGTGCGGGAGACTCACAAGGCCCATCACCATGGTGAGCCCTGTCACACCTGCAATCCTTTGGCGAGCACTATAAAGCGCATCACGGTACCCCACTGTGTGGGACACGCGACACCACACCCGGGCAAAGCCTGGGCCAAGGGCGGGACGTCCTACGCTCTTAAGCATCAGGAAGAGGCAGGGCAGGGCCACCCCCCTTGGTCCTTCGCCGATGTGCTTCCGCCTACCGGGGTAAGAACTTTAGACTTACTCTTCAATAATTCTGTTGGGTAGCCACCATTTACTTCCGTTCTTTGCACGTATATTGGCGCGTTGGTGTTCTCAAGTTCTAAGATTAGTGACTGGCAAATGTGTCGAGTCCTCAGCAGGCAGGCTGCAGGCCCCTTCATTTCACCTTTTTGTACTCGGAAGCACCTTCAGAGCCTAATTTGTCAATTCCTCCTCCTTTGTTTTCCAAATTCAAGTTACAAGGCAAAGTGTACTGGCAGAAGCGCTGTGATGGGGAAACTCAAAACAACAGATACTGTCCCAGGTAAGAGGGTTAAAAACTACAAGTCCACCTCGATGTTATCCCCTGATAGACACCAAGATACCACAACCCTCAAGGATCTAGATATATCAATTGAAGAGGCGGAAATTATTTTGGGAGGAGACAATGCTATTGGTCCGCACTCAAATAAAGCATCGTAAATATGTGCCCCAATATTTACTAAGAAACGGAAGTCCAAGTCTTTGCTGTCACATGTCCAGGCGAACACTGATACTACTTACAATACTCTGATTTCTGATGGCTCGATGGTTGACCCTAATGTTACCCCTCTTGACATTGTTATTGAAAATCATAAATCTGTGCCATTGCCCCCTCTGAAAACCGGTGTGAATGGATTTTCAATCCTTGCCTCTCCTCCATCAAGCTTGTGCTCTAAGTAGGGCTTTTTGAAGGATAGAGAGGCTACGGTCTCAGTTATCCAGCACACTGTGCTTCCCGAAGCGGCCACCACCATTATTAATACAAAGAATGTGTTGGACACCCCTAGCATAGTCCAGCTGGTGCAAAGTCTTCAGGCCGAGGTGCTTGATCTAAGATCAAAACTAGGTAAGCTATATGGAGAAATTGGGGAATTGAGATCTCTTGTAAAGCTGCCAGACCCTAGATCCTCCTTACAAGCACCTCATCCTACTTATGTGTCTTTAATAAACAAAAGAAATAGATTGAAAAATGAGAGGGTTACTCATCATGTTGATGCCCACCTCATCCCCCGTCCCGTCTCTGACCGATTTAACACTAGGCCAACGTACTTCATTCCCCCATGCAGCAAACTGCGACTGGCTTGTTCTCTGAATAAATCATGAGGTAGGTCGATTAAATATGCTTTCGCTCCAAAATATGGGTGTGGGGGGGATGCTTAAAGAGGGAAATACGGCTTCAGTAGAAAACATAGGCGCTATTCACATGGTTAAGGTCCCTCAACTGGCCCAGAGAATTCATGAAGATAAGGAGTCCCTGATAAATTAATGTATACACCATTATATAGAGAGAGACAGTTCGTGACTGTCACTCTATCATTCGTTCTGACATCTTGCATGCCAAACGTCTGCACGACCCCTCCTTTTTTCTAGAGACTTTTGACTATATCAGAATTAATTTGAAGTCAAAATTTCTAGTGGAGGGTTTGCTAAGCTTAGAGCTGTGTAGGGAACCCCCTCCCGGCAAACTGATTAGGTACAAACTTAATTCACCCTCTGCCTACAATGCACAAGTCCCTCAGAAAGAGGCGCCCGGTAACCAGATTGAAGCCTCTGGTACATCCATGATAGACTGAATGGGAAATTTGGACCCTCTAAGCATTACTTGGGGGAGGGGCTATTCACCCGATCTTGAGTCACCTCAGCCCAACAGTGATCCTGTGCACCTGACACAACTGACGACAACCAACTCATGAACTGCACTATTACGGATATTCTGTCATGGCATACTGCAGGCATGAAATCTAAGCTAGGTGATCTGGCCTGGGGGCGCGTTTATAGACCAGTTTGACATGTCTTTTCCAGGAAATCTGGATCCTTGACTCTGTCCATAGATCAGGTTACTTGTCTTACCAGATTCCGGCCTGTTTTGTGTTTTAATGGGCTATCCTTCTGGCGGCCGTCGTATCTGGGTAAAAGTGGCCCTTAACATTAAAATACACATACTTTCTATTGTCTCGCATGACATTTTAGGTATAACCATCACCAGGGAGGACTCTCATACTTATTATTTGTATAATGTCTATAACCGGGTGGCCAGAGTTGGGGAGGGGTGAGACACAGGTGAAGCAAGAGCTCATCTCGCACAGTGACCTGTATTGTACGCATGATTTTCTCATCATCGCTGGTGACTTTAACACCATATATGAGCCACTAGGCAACAACAGCATTTCCCCCATTGTTGCAGAAGATGAGGGATGAGGAATGGGGCATACCTATGCGCAATATCACCCCAGTGAACCGCTGGTCAGGTGCCGCCTACCAGCTTTTGTCTTTTACATTATCCTATGGCTTGAAGGCATGTAACGGCCGCACACTAGCCAATCCGGAAGCTGCCCATACTTTTAACCAACCCGGCTACACAAGTAGAATCGACTACTTTTTAAACACCCTCTTTCCTCTTTGGGGTAGTCTGGTCGATATGAAGGTACTCAAAAGTGTAGATAGAGACCACAATGCTCTTTTTTGTTCACTCAAAGGTTCATTTAACCATTTTGTTAACATCCCTGAATCACCTACTACCAATTTGCTTCCCTCGAATGATAGGTGTATGGTCAAGTGGGGCAACGTTGCTGTGAACCTGAACATCAGGGACAAAATGAACCAGGCTCTCATGGATTATACAAATGGGTTTGACAACCTCACTTTTACTCAGTCTGGGGATCAGGTTTGGAATTCTAGAAATATTTGGATAAACGGGAGCCTCTTCAAAAGAAGAGGGGAATGTTTTACTCGGCGTCATGAGCCCACTTGCGCACCTGTCAAACCTGGCCGCACTTGGATTAACAAAGACCATAGTCATAGGAAGAACAAGCTTCTTTTGAGTTTGAGAGTGGTGATATTAGCCTTATCAAACTTAGGAGCAAGGAGTACAAACTGGTTCAACTTAAAGCACACCAGGAATGGGATACGCAAGTTTGGGAAAATAGATATGAGGCAACCATCATAAAAAGTTAAGTTAAGGCCAAGTGTGTCTCAGCGGTTAGTTATGACAGTGATCTCTGGGGGTACTGGGATTTTGACCTGATACAGCAGGAAGAAAACAAATTCCTCAGGAGGGTCTTGGTTGTCCCACCAGGCACATCCACAATCACGGTACATGAGGTACATGGCATTTGTTACATCTCAGACCTGCTCAAACTCAGGCCTTTTTTAAGCAGAATTTTTATCTGGCTTAAGAGTGAGCCCATTCATAATAGTCTGTTTATTCAGGACTGTCTTCCTGTGGATAACCACAAGGTCATCCCATGGCTGGATTACATAAAGTCTGCATTTTTAGCCCTGGGTCGCCCCAGCCTATTACGCACCCAGAAGGGTTCACTAAAAATGACTACCAGTGGGTTAAACAAAACTTCTTAATGCGGCTATCAGCCAACCATAAGGATATTGAGTCTCGTAAACCATCAATGCGAGTTTACTACCTGACACAGACAATTAGCTGTCTAGAACCATTCCTAACCTGGGTGAATAACATTTACCATAAACATCTTTTATCAATATTCAGGATGAATGTGTTTTTTAATTGGTTAGTTTTCCCAAAGGATGGGTGGCTGGGGGCTGCTTAGGTCCCTGTGGGTGTGATGGTTCCTCAGGGCAGACACCGTTGCATGTCGTTATGTTTTGTAATTCTATGTCAGGACCGGAGGCTTCGGATTATGCTATCCTTTCTTTGTTTTATTCCGATAGCAGCCATTTTTAAAACTTGTAACCAAACCACATTTCCCAAACACCCTCAGGAAATTGGTTAATAAAAGAAACAAACAAGGGACAACATATCCCTGAGTCCAATGCACCAATATCAGCACTGTATCCACTGTATAGTCCCTCGTCGACCCCTCGCTCATCCTCTTTCTTTGCTGCTACGCAGCCGTGAGATAAGTGCCTTTTATTTTCCCAGCTATTTTAGTCACTTTAATGGTGTAAGGCTTTGTCGCAGTCGCGGGACCGCTTTTTCTGCCTTCCGCGACTGCAAAGCTATGTGCTTGTGATGTTGCGCTTGGTTTAAGGCGCGTTTATTGCGCGTTTATCTGGCAGTTTGCTCACGCATTCCTTTGAGCTTTGGCCGTGTAATCGTGCTTTGTGTGTGACGCGCGTGACGGGACTGCTCTTCGCGCCTGTGCGCTTGTGCTTTACCTTGTGTTTTCCGGTGTTCTGTTTACGCGCAGTAGGCTTCCTTATTCGGCTCGCGGGTCCGTTTGTGGGCCTACGCGGGACCGCACCTCGTTTTCCCTGCTGCGGAGCGCGGCCCCGACCTCCGGCCGCCAGGGGGCGCTGGCGCGCACGTCCAGCGCATCAGTGCCTCGTTGGCATCGGCGCGTGGAATCAGAAAGACCGTTAATTGCTTTCATTCCGCCCGCCGTTGCCTGGAGCTCCGCAACCCCCTGGAGAGTTACGCCCTCAACAGAGGGTCTGTAGAGCTTGTGAGCTCGTGCCCATTGATGCTCAGAGTGCGTTCTGAGTAGGTTTGTGTGTGCTTACATTTGATGCCCTGTGGGTGTAGTGAACAGTGTTTTGGGCTTGTGTTGGTTAGCAGGCTGAATTTGAGCCTGTCTATTCATTTCTGAGGCAGGGTGGTGTCCCAGAGGCTTTGACCTCGTTCTCTTCATTGATTGGGACTGTGCCTTAGCTGACTTGGCTGGTCCCCAGCGTATAATTAACAGTCCCTGAAGCTGTGGAGGTCGCCACTGGCTCTTAATTTTCCTTTCCCAGTGCGCAGAGTCTACGTGCTCTTCTTCTATGTCTGATCAGGCTGACATGCAGTGGGAGGAAGATCCCCTAGCCCAACTGCCGTGGGATGATGAGTTTTATGATGCTGTGGATGCGTCCATTTACAGGGCGGTTGAGGAAGTGATGGCTCCCATGGAGGAGCGTTTGGCTCAAAAAATCGCGCTAAGTGTGCCTCACCAGCTCCCAGTGTCCCTAAAGCTTCCCAAGCTGCGCAAGCGGGGGAACCGGCGCCGGCTAAGCGTCCCAGGATGGACGGCGTGGATCAAGGCGCTTTCAAGCACTTACGGGAGGCCTTTTTGGCTCAAAATCAGCCGCAGCCAGCTCCCTTAGACCCCTCCCCTTCCCCTACCCCTACTAACCCAGTCAGTCCGGCTCAGGAGTTTGGGGAGGACACTCAAGGAGATACCGATGACGAGCCCGGGCCATCTCGACCATGGCATCCGGCAGCTCCGTCAGGCTCCTCGGAGCCTCAAGGAACAAGTGGCGGTTCCGATATGCTGGATCCTGAATTGCTCATGCACCCTCGGTCCTCTGAGTGGACTCGTCAGTGAAGGTCGCTGGCTACGTGGCGAGTCGGATTCGCACCCCCATGGGCAAGGAAGCCCGTAGCCGTCTTCGCTCTGAGTGCCTGCGCCCCTCTCTTGACGGGAAGGTTGTGCAGACCCCAGAGTTGGACCCCAGAATGGCCACCTTCCTGGCAAAGTTCATCAAGGACCCCAAGAAGGGTATAGATCGTTCCTGGAGGGCATGCCAGGATAAACTTCTGGATGCCCTGGGTCCCCTCACCATGATCTTAAACATGGCGGAGGACGCCAAGAGTTCAGGGGCCCTTATTTCCCCAGACACACTGTCAAGCTGGGCACAACGTGCGGTGATCTAACGCCGGTAGGTGTCTCTACCGAGTCTCTGGTGCGAGTGGGCGGCCGTTTGGCCGGTTTTCTGAGTGTGTGGAGAACAATCACGTCAGATGCTTGGGTGTTGCAAACGGTCCAAGGTTTACAGATAGAATTTTGCGGCGACCCCAAGCAGGTGGTTCAGCCCAGGCCTATTCGTTTTTCTCACCAAGAAGGGGAGTTGATAGATGCAGAAGTGTCCGCGCTCTTAGAGAAAGGGGCTATATGTCGAGCCGTCTTGCATCCACAGGGTTTACTAAGCAACATGTTCTTAGTGAACAAGCCGGATGGGGGGCAGTGACCGGTCCTGAACCTCCGCGACTTCAACAAATGGCTCGTATACTGCCATTTCAAAATGGAGGGTATTCATCTCTTACGAGACATTCTGCGACCGGCAGATTGGATGGTCCGCTTGGATTTAAAAGATGCCTACTTGGCCATGCCTATTTTTCCGCCTCACAGGAGATTCCTGCAGTTTCTCTGGCACCGGCAAGTGTTTCAGTTCACCACATCCCCCCTTTCGGGCTATCCTCTGCCCCTTGGTGCTTCACAAAGGTACTCAAGCCCGTCGTGGAGTTCAAGTCAAAAAATAAAGTTTATTTAAACCATCTGTTTTTAAACCATAACGCATACATTATCATTATAAAAAGTCTACACATTACAAAGTCATTTTCTTAAGCAATAAAACCCATAATATCCTTAAAACTTAATACTTAATTCCTACCAATTTTAAAACCACTAATTTCATTTTAGATTGCAAGGCACCTCGCTTCTCTTAAGCCTCTATTGGACCAGGGAACCTATAGACACCCTGCATAAATTTCCCAATGGCTATCGCGATATCTAAATGTTCCATATCAGCGAGAAGCTCCCATGCTTGTGAACGCGCCCTAACATCATACTTTAAAAAGATCGGACGAAGTATTAATTTACGTAAATATAAAAATTTCCGGCAGTCCAATAAAATATGTAAAATATTACATTTCATCCCTATATTACACATACAATTGCCATCTTGTTGAATTAGGCCAGATTTTATTGCACTATTTATTACGGCCGGATTAATACCGATTCTAATCCTTAATACATCCATTCTTAACCAACGATTCGGTAATATGTCTAGGTAGGGATAGCTTATATCTTTCTCCCAGCTGTTACTCATAAATTTTACAGAGTCTTTCATACTCAAATACTCTCTGTCTACTGCTCGTGACAATTCTTTACCCTGCATTCTAAGTACACTCTTTGTTACGTTGATTTGCAATGTCTTCGGATCTATTTCCACGTTCAGGTGATCACAAATGGTCTGAAGTTTGCATCTTGTGGCTTTAGCCCACTTTCGCTCACTAGATTGGATCTCTTTCATGCACCACTGAGACACCTTTGTGACCTCCCCAAGACCCAAACGATTCCAAAATCTAAGTAAACTTAGTTGCACCTGAAAGTTCCACGCAGTCAGGCCAAGTTCCAGTCTAATTGCCTGGATCATTGCCGAGCTGGGGAGAGAGAGTAAAGATTTTAGGCATTTCCCTTCATCTTTATCCCAGGAACTTTTACCATCAATACATAAGATTTCTGAACCATATTGGAGTTGCGGAGGAATCATTGCTTTATAGGCCGTCAATAGAGGTTTATGGGACATATCACCATAACTGTGATTAAATCTTTTTCAGCCCACATACCGCTAAATGTGCTTTTACTTTCTGCGCCTCCAGGTGCATACCCCACTTCAAGGAGTTTGTAAACCATATCCCGAGATATTTATATTCATTTACGATGTCTAGTTTTGTTTGGCCCAGGTACCAATTAAACTTCAGATTTCTCTTCCCGAAACACAATATTTTTGTTTTGTCCATGTTTACTGTAAGTCGTTTTGCCATACAGTATTCACTGAATTTAATCAGCTTCCTTTGTAGACCCACCTCGGTTTGGTCCAATATGACTAAATCGTCCGCATACAGCAAACAGGACAAATGCCTTCCATATACCTTTGGGCTTGCGCCTCTGGCAGACCCCAAAATACGGGGCAAATCTGCTAGGAATATTGAAAAAAGAAGCGGAGCCAAGACACAGCCTTGCCTTAATCCATTATTTATCGCTATTGCAGGTGTTAGGCCACCAGAAGTATCTTTAATTATCTGCGCCCAATTTTGGCTATGCAACTCCTGAATTACCAACAAAAGATCTGCAGGGACCTCATAATTTCTCAAGGCCTCCCACAAACACTCCCTATCCACCAGATCAAAGGCTGCGCGAAAGTCCACGAAGCAGCAGCATAACTTGCCCTGCTGCTCCATGGACTTCCACGCCACAGCCCACAGAGCAAAGCAGTGATCGACGGTGGAGTGTCCTTCCTTAAAACCTCCCTGCTCAATTGGGACTATCGACCGCTGCTCCACCCACTCCTTTAGTCTACCAAGGATTATTCTTGAGAATACCTTTTCTCCAATGTCCAATAAGTTAATTAGTCTATAATTCCCTGGATCCTTCCTTTCGCCCTTTTTATGTAAGTGTCTGATTATGGCCCCTCTCCAAGACTTAGGGATACAACCTGTATCTAAGATGGCAACGAACATATGAGATAAAAAACCAGCCCACCAATCTATTTGAGTTTTAATTAGGATGGCGGGAAGATTGTCGGGGCCTGCTGCACGCGATAAATTCAACTTCTTGATTGTTTCTTTTACTTTCTCTACATTGAAAGCTGGCTTTAGCGCTTCTACACATGTTGTCCAACTTAGTTTTTCCTTACTTATTTCCGGGATCCTACTGGCTTTATATAAGTCACCTAAATAATTTACCCATGCCGCCTCTTCCACAACACAACTCATATTTTCCGAGGTCCTCCCTGCTGCATCCTGTATCAACCTCCAGAACCCTTTTATATTTTTGTTTTCTATTGTCTCAAGTAGGTTTGCCCAACATTTTTCTTTAAAAATCCCTTTTTGCTTCTTTACTAGTGATTTATATTCTTTCTTCAGCTTAAGCAGGATCTCTAAATTCCCATAATCGTAACATATCCTCGTCGTGGAGTTCCTGCGGGCGCGAGGTACGCGACTCATAGTTTATTTAGACGACATGCTGCTGTTGGCCCAGGATCCAAGTGTGCTTCAGGACCAATTACAGCAGGCCGTCAGTCTTTTGGAGACTTTGGGGTTTGTAATAAACACCAAAAAATCCCTGTTGGTTCCGGCGCGAAAAGTCACCTTCCTGGGTTTCGTGATCGACTCTACAGAGGCGACCCTCAGCCTTCCGTCGCGGAAGTTGGCCAAGATTCGTCACGAGCTACGTCGAACTTTGACCAAGAAAAGGCCCCTCTTCAACAGATTGCCTGCATAGTGGGGTTGTTGTCGGCCTCCATCCAGGCCATATTCCCCGGCCCGTTACATTATCGGGCCTTGCAGCTTCTCAAGGCAAAACATTTGCGGAAGGGGCTTCTGTATTCCCATCCAGTTTCCCTGTCAGAGGAGGCACAAGCAGAGATTCGTTGGTGGCTCTCTCACATGGAAGCCTGGAACGGGAGAGCGATTTTCGGCTCTGCCCCAGACCTGGTTATCGAGTCAGACGCCAGCAGGTCAGGTTGGGGCGCCAGGTGTGGAGAATTTTCCACAGGAGGGTCCTGTTCTCCACAGGAGCAGCTCCTGCATATCAACTGTCTGGAGCTCCTGGCGGGCTCTTTCGCCGTGCGGTGCTGGACAAAAGAGCGGGTTCAATCGTGTGTCCTCTTGAAAATGGACAATATTTCGGCGGTCAGGTATATCAACCACCTGGGAGGCACTCGCTCGAAGGTGCTGTCAGATCTCGCGACAAACTTTTGGCAGTTTTGCCTCGACCATCAAATTTCGGTGACTGCGGAGTATCTCCCCGGTCGGGAGAATCAGGTGGCAGATTGGAATTCGCGTCACTTCAGAGATTCCAGTCTGTGGAAGTTACATCCGGACGTTTTTTCTCTGGTGCAGGACCTTTGGGGTCCTTTTTAAGTGGATCTTTTCGCCTCCAGACTGGACCATCAGGTTCTTCGGTTTTTCAGCTGGAGGCCAGATCCGTTAGCAGTAGCCACGGATGCTTTCCTGCAAGATTGGACGCAGGAACAGGCCTATGCATTCCCGCCTTTCGCGATGATCACCCGGGTGTCAGCCCAAATCAGGCGGCAGCAAGCGAACGTGGTTCTCATCACTCCCATTTGGAGGTCACAAGTCTGGTTTCCAGTTCTTCTGGAACTTTCTTGGGATGTTCCAATCCGACTCCCCCACTTTCCAGAGCTGCTCCTGAATCCGGATCACCTCCCTCATCAGATGGTGCTCAACGGATCCCTGCGTCTCATGGCATGGAGGATTACAGGAGCAGATGGTCTATCCCTGGCCTTTCCGAATATGCTAAGGGCCTCTTGTCCAAGGCCTGGTCAGATAGTACCATCAAGAGATATCGATCGGCTTGGTGACGATGGTGTCGTTGGTGTGTGCGACGGGGTTGTGATCCTGTGGGCGCAGACATAGTCCACATTCTTAATTTCATGGCAAGTTTAGCCCAACAAGGTTTAGCCTATCGTTCAGTGAACACTTTTCGATCCGCCATTTCAGCGGGGCATGTCCCGATGCAAGGCATACAAGTGGGTGAACATCCTTTTGTTTGTCAACTGCTGAGGGGATGCCGTTTGTTACTTCCCCCTGAGCCTCGGTACTCGGAGCTGTGGGATGTTAATAGAGTACTCAATTTATTTATTTCCTGGCAATCTAATGAATATTTGTCGAGAAAGGAATTGTCAGCGAAAGTGGCAATGCTCTTTTGTCTTGTCTCCGGCAGGAGAGTTTCCAATGTACGGGACCTGGACATCACGGGCAGAGTTTTTTCCCCCTCGGGAGTGTCGTTTACCATCTGCCGTAGGACTAAAAGTCACACTCGCGTAGTAGAGTACCCAGCATTTCCAGATTTCCCCAAACTGTGTGTGGTTCGCTGCTTGAAGGCTTATGAGGAAATGTCTTTGGAGTTGAGACCTCCAGGGGAGAGACAGCTTTTGATTGCTCTACGGAAACCACACAAGGCAGTTTCATCCCCAACGATCGCACATTGGGTCATGCAGGAGGCAGGCATTAGCCTACGCAAGTTCGGTGCTCATTCCACACGGGGAGCGATGGCCTCAAAGGCATTCACGCTTGGGGCGAGATTGGAGGATATAATGAATGCAGCAGATTGGTCCTCGGATTCAACCTTTAAGAGGTTTTATTTTAAGCCTATAATTGATATGGCACATGTGGTGGTAAGTAAGCTTTAAACTAGCATAATCCGAAGCCTCCGGTCCTGACATAGAATGAAAATTTCCTAGCTATCGTAACGGAAAGTTTCAATTCTATTAAGGACTCGGAGGCGAGGATTATCCCACCCATGAATCTCTACAAGACGACCCGCCCGTTGGGAGTAAGTACATATCTTCTATGGTTATACTTATTGCTTGTAACTTGCATTGTTTGCATTTCTTTAGTTCCTGTTATAGCTCTATGCTACTTGGATCATCTTGTACAACATTCTCTAGTGTTCTTACGATAATGTAATGTTGGCTACATTTATTTGCAAAATAATTGCATCTATGGACTTTGTTGGGGTTTTTTCCTAGTCCTGATTTGTCTTTTGGTTCCAGGAGCGGATTCTGGGAAACAAGACGGCTAGACCAAGACGAAGGGCATGACTCGCGCAAAGAAAGAGGATGAGCGAGGGGTCGACGAGGGACTATACAGTGGATACAGTGCAGTGATTGGTGCATTGGACTCAGGGATATGTTGTCCCTTGTTTGTTTCTTTTATTAACCAATTTCCTGAGGGTGTTTGGGAAATGTGTTTTTTTTACAAGTTTTAAAAATGGCTGCTATCGTAATAAAGCAAAGAAAGGATAGCATAATCCTCGCCTCTGAATCCTTAATAGAATTGAAACTTTCCGTTACGATAGCTAGGAAATGTTTCATTACTATTCTCTCTCAAAGAAAAAGTAACTGACTCCGATATTGAAGGAGGCCAAGTTTACTCAAGTAAGGCCAGCCGTGCTTTGCCTCACCATGTTGGGGGACGTCCGTAAATGTATATGCATGGGTCACTTTTTAAGTTGTGTGGTAAAATTCGAGGTGCTTGGCCATTGCATATCTGTTTTTCTTGAAGAGTGTTTCTGTTTTTCTTAAGAGTGTTTCTGTTTTTACTGAAACCTCTTTACCCCGGATTAACTGGCACCTGTTGATAGTCGAATCCATCATTTACCCATTATGTATTGTAAAACGGTATTTGTTCATGGTCTGACTAGCTTTTTATTTATTTTGCATAACAGGTTAAGTTTTTATGCTTTTTATCTGTTTTGTTGTATTTTTATTATGTTTTATATATTTAACAGTTAACTATTTAACTGAATAAAGAAACTTATCTATCTATCTGTCTATAAAAGTTTGGAGGTTGGGGGCCCCTGGTGGGCACCGAGCACCAAAGATTTAAGCTGATTCCTTTATCCCAAAAATGGCACTCACATTTTTCTTGCCTTTATGACCACTCATTGGGGCAGGCATCTAATGCAGAGGTCCAGACAATCTTAGGGAGTCAACACCGATCCCCTCTACTTAACTGGTTCGGTGCCGAAGACCTAACGGTTACATCCTCAGCGATGGTGTGCCAAGGACGGAACTGTTTCATCCTCGGCACACCACTGCGAAATCCAGCAGAGGGATTTTATTTTTATTTTTTAGCCTCGGAGGTGGGAGAGAGTTTCCCCAGCTGCCTGAGGCATTTTTTATTCAGTGCAATGCCATGCACGCCGATGTCATTACACTGAAAGTGAAAGTGACATGAGCCGATCGGCTCATTTCACTTGTACTGACTACGTTCTTGAAGGGCTATCTCAGCCCCCGAGCATGTAGGCAGACGCGAGAGGTACCATTGGAAAGGGGAGAATCTCCCTAGTGGATCCATGCTTGGGGATCGCCGCACGAGGGCGATCCCCAAGCAGGGATTCACCACTAGACACCAGGGAGGGGGGAGTGGCCCCTTGGGTAAGGGTGTTTGCTCCCCCATAATAATTTTTGCAAATTCAGTCTTTCTGCCCCCCTGGGGGCAGATAGGGGCAACAGTCCCTGATCTGCTGATCTGCTCCCCCCCCCCATGAGAGCAGAAAGCACACTAGGCACCAGGGATTCTTTCTTTAGAAAACATAGGGTTGGGGGCTGCCCAAAATGAGCATGTCAATGCCCCACCCCAAACAAAAAAGAAACAGTCTTTCTGCCCACTGTGGGGGGCAGATGGGGGTTATTACCCCCGATCTGACACTGGGGGAGCAGAAAGCCCACTAGACACCAGGTTTTATTTTTAATTAAAGAGGGGTGGGACTGCCCATAATGGGCAGGACCATGCCCCCACCCCCAAAAAAATAGCAACAGTCTTTCTGCCCACCTGGGGGGCGGATGGGGCAATAGCCCCAATCTGCCCCTTGGGGGGGGAAGAAAGCCCACTAGGAACCAGGGATTTTTTTAAATGTACATTTAGGGGCAGAGGCTGCCCTGACTGGGCATTGTAGTGCCCCTATCCCACCAAGAGATAGGCACAGTGTTTCTGCCACCCCTGGGGGCAGATGAGGGCAATAGCTTCTGATCTGCACCCCTGAGAGTGCAGAAAGCCCACTAGGCACCAGGGACTTTTTTTGTTTGTATGTTAGGGGTGGGGGCTGCCCAGAATGGGCATGCTAATGTCCCCCAAAAAATAGCCATACTCTTCCTGCCCCCCTGGGGGGGCAGATGGGGGCAAAATCCTCAGATCTAACTATGCACCAGAGATATGTTTATGAGCATGTCAGGGAGCGGCCTCCTTAGGCAAGGGTCTCTCCCCCCTTTTTTTGTGCACACATTTTAGCCATTTCTGCCCCCCTTCGGGGCAAATCAGCAATATGTTTAGGCTCATCTGCCTCCAAGGGGTGCAGAAAACCACTAGACACTAGCTAAAGTTTCTGTGTGTGTGTGAACTGGAGTTTGGCTGACGGTCTGTGTGTACTGTCGCTTGGCTGGCAGTGTGCATGGATGGCGCTTGGCTGGCGGTGTGCGTGAATGTCGCTTGGCTGTCATGTAGTTCCTATAAAACTTATACAGGATCTGGCGTTCGGACAGCATACACTGTAGGATTGGTGTCAGACTGATTCTGAACACCCCAACTGGGTATGTTAGCCTTTTGTACCAGCTAGCTCACAGTGCCACTATAATCGCTTGCCTTTGTCGCAGCCTCTAAGGCTGGTACTGGCGTTACGACAATTATTCATTTTCCCTGAGCCAGTACTCTTTCTCTCACTACAGCAGTCTGTACTGCAGTCAGACTTTTTTCTGTGGATGCAAAACGCATCTCAGCATTTGTGTACAAATGTGATTTGTATGCTATTGGTACCGTTTCACCTTCATTATAAGTTAGGTATGTGTACCCTGATTGACCCGCAACTATACGGATCACCAGGTTGCGTACATTTACGCGTGTCTGTAAGTGCTTTGAAGCTATTATATCAGCTTGTAGGGAACGAAGAATATCTGTGTGTTCCTGTGTCCATTGTCTAACTGAGAAGTCAGGTTTTATCAAATCGTAGAAAGGTTTAACCCTTTCTGCGTAATCCAAAATGTATGTTCTGCCAAAGTTCAGAAATCCCAGGATTGATTGTAAGTTCTTTAATGATTTCGGAGGTTGAAGCAGCGCACATTTTTCTAAAAAGTTGGCTGCTAGGCTTTTCCCTTCACTTGAAAGCTCATATCCCAGAAAAAGGACATTGAGGTGGGCTATCTTTGATTTTTTTAAATTAAATTTGTAGCCCTCAGAGGCAAATCCCAATATTATGGTGTTTATTCTGTTCAAGTGTTCCTCCAGGTCATCATCCGTTAGATAAATATCATCCACGTAGGACAATGCCTCTTCATCCAGATTTTGAAGTATTTCAGTTACTCTGGCCGAAAATAACCCCGGGCTGTTCTTATACCCCTGGGGGAGTCTACAAAATTGCCGCTGGGAGCCTAACGCAGAAAATGCGGTTAAATACCTGCTTTCAGGCACTATATTTTGGCAAAAAAATCCATTTGAGATATCTAGTGTCGTTTTGTATTTCTTCCGCACAATGTTATTCATTAGTGCGGCACTGTGTGCATTTTGTACTGCAAATGTCTTTGTGCAAGTGTTTAAATGTCTGTAATCTAAAACTAGATGATATGAGTTGTCAGGTTTTATTACGGGAATCAGAGGATTATTCATTTGAGAGGTGCAAGTTTTAATCACCCCTTGGTATTCAAGTTGATCTAAGATCTCCATGACCTGTTTTTTAGCTTCTTGCTTTATTGGATACTGCCTCTGTGGAGTCGGAGTATTTTTTAAAGGAATTATGTGGTGGGTTGAATCCTCATCCCATCCAACATGGTTTTTATATAATGCCGGGGCTAGGGCTACTGCCCACTCCTGTGCATATGTGTATTTTAGATATTTGGGAACAGGGTCGGAAAAGGCTGGTAAAATTACTGTTTCTCCCCTAGGGCAGTCCATGACAAATGTTGGCGGCCAATCTGGTTCAGCTAAAAGAATATCATAACCAAACGTCAGGTTCTCCCAAAAGAGACCTCTAACTTTCCTGGGCCTGACCCCCTCCTTTTGGAGTGTTATTTCATATAATTTGTGTGGGACACTTACCCTAGTATCAGGTGTTTCAACCGTGATATAATCATTCAAGTCCGCAGTCACCAGAAATTCCATCAGGTTCTGGCGAGCTATTGTTACTTCTGCCGCACTGTCTAGCATCGTCAGAGCCCATTCCCCATTCAGTAGTTGAGTCCTCAGAATTTTGGGCATGTCTGATCTTTAGACCTGCAACCTTCTTCATTTTGAACTGCGGTTTTGGTTTGGCTTTATCTTCTTTTTTGGAATTATAGTATTGAGCGTGCTGCTTGTCTCTCGGTTTTGTACGCTTTTCTTGTCTGTCTGACCGTCCTTCCCTCTCGGAGTTTTTCGTTGAACCCTGAAAGGAACGAGAGGAACATGTATCAGTATCCTGATACCTGTCAGGTTTCCTAATATTGTCCCTATTCCGAAGGTTGTACCTCATTTCGGAGGGCTCCTGTGGAGGAGATCTACCTCTGGATTGAGATCTGTTTTCTTTATTTTTCTGGTTTTTGTTATTGTCCCACTACTTCTTAGAAGAAGCAGCTGTCTGTTTGAAAGTGCCCTTTTTGGGACTACCCATCAGTTGGGGTTTTAATGCCTTCCCGCCCAAACTGTCTCTGCCTAACTCTGCATAAGCAGTCTCTATTATTTTTGGTAATTCGTGTTCCTGTTGTAAGGGACTGAACTCCCTTAGGCGTTGGCGGATTGCCACTGATGCTGCCTCCCCTTTAATATTTGCTAATATTATAGCTGATACCTGGGCAAAATTACCTAGTAATTTCATCCCTAAGTTCAGAGCAGGCTCTGCTCCGTACTCATTTTGTATTTGTCTTAATACATCTGGTATTACTGCTAATGACGGGATACCATGTGTTCTGGTATATATGGCAGCGAAAACTGTTCCCCAAGAGGTACAATCCTCTATCTGTGGTGTTATCCCCATGGGCAAGCAGATTGTTAGCATTCTGTGTTTTTCATAAGGGCTGGTATTTGGGAATACTGCTTCTAGCTGTGTTATTTTCTGAGCTACCCAGAATGGCATTTGTTCACGTTTTGCGGGCATTTTACCCATTACTGCGTGTAAGGTTTTTGGTGTTATTTTAGTTGCCGTATTTTGAACTGTATTTGTGTTTGTTGAAGCCATAGCTGGCTGGACTGTAAGTGTCCTCATGACGAACTGTGTCATGTTTCTGTAAAGTTTTATCAATTCTTTGTGAAGTGTGAGTAAGTCTCCTCCTGGCATTGTTTCAATGTCAGGATGTGGTGTGTAGGCCACTAATACTGGCCATGTCGCTCCTTCTCTTCCGAGCGGACCAAGTCTTACTTTATTTCTTGTATAGGGGAGGGCGCCTTTAAACCAGTATAAATGTTCCTGGTAAGTTAGTGGAACTTCAATGTCCTCATAGGGACAATATTCGTCCGGTATTCCACTTTCTGTGTAGAAGTGAAATGTTTTTGTTCTTGCATTTGCAGCTGGGAATGTAACCCATGAATAGAATACTCTAACACACAAATAGAGAGGCACACGAATAGAGACACTTGAGCATAATAATTGGAAAAATCCATAAAGCAACGCAATCACGATGACAGAGACCAAGTATTTCTTTGCGTGGTCAGATTTCTTTTTACTTCTTCACTTGTTTTTATACATGTAGGTTACACAAAACAGCCAACAGCCAACGCGTTTCACCCATTCGGGCTTCTTCAGGGTGTAGTCCAATCCAGTGATGTATACACAAGACGCTAACCCAGGGTAAGGGTATAGATGCAATCAAAGTATCATCCAAATCTCAGGAAGCAAATGAAAAAGCAAGTCACAAGTATCTAATTATGGCTATAATCGGCCATAATCGTAGCGCATGAATGTCAACCCGTGATCTTCAGGAGCCATGTTCGGCAGTCCGTTATTGCTCAACGTGTCCACATACAAGTATTGCTTGCGTTGCTTTATGGATTTTTCCAATTATTATGCTCAAGTGTCTTTATTCGTGTGCCTCTCTATTTGTGTGTTAGAATGTTGTATTGAGGACCACTAACGGTGGCTGGTTCTGAGAGGTGGGCACTGTTTTGGAGACAAGAAATGACATAACAAATTTGTGGTATATTTAGTGAACACAGGTAGCAGTGCGGCAAGCTAGATACCCTGCCATCGTGTAGCATTTTGTCATGAATAGAATACCTCTGTTCTATATGATTCGTGTGCCTCAATCACAAAAGCTACTGGTCCACCCCTGGATGTTAGACCGTGTGCACCTAGTTTTATGGTAACGGCATTCCTAACATTTTCTGCAATGGGAATTGCATCTGCATCTTCTTTGTCTGCTGAGAGATGCAGTTCTTGCACAACTCTATCCACGTTTCCTGTTTCTTCAGTCATTGTTTTAGAGAAGAAGAGCTTTTCAAGGGAACTAAGATAAGGTGTTTTGCACAGTTGCGGAACAAAGTGTCCTTCAAGCTTGATTAACCAACAGCCAATAAATAGGATTTTTGCCTACTCAGCTGTGACGGAGTTTGTGCCCACCCACTCCAAACGTCTCTGGAGAATTGTGAGTAGGGGTCTTTGAGACTAGCACGACTGAACTACTCAGATTCTAATGTCAAATAAGTACCCAACCAACGTTGGCGGCGCCATGTCGTGTAGTTCCTATAAAACTTATACTGGATCTGCGCGTTCGGACAGCATACACTGTAGGATTGGTGTCAGACTGATTCTGAACACCCCCACTGGGTATGTTGGCCTTTTGTACCAGCTAACTCACAGTGCCACTATAATCTCCTCTTACCAAGGAGAGAATAGTTCTTGGCAACCATCGAACATGACAACCCTGATCCCTCAGGACCGTGGAAACAAGATACCACTTTTCGCCTAGTCACTGGTGCTTACTGAGTCTGTCTTAGAGAGATACACAGAATAAACAGGCTGGGCATTTTCAATAAGTATTTATTGAACAGTTGTTATTCTGATGTAAAATAGATGAGCTGCGACAACCGTTAGACAGTAGCAGATATATAGGATCAGAAGCACTATGAAAGTAAACGGATGGTAAAGCTCTACCATCTTGCAGTAATCATGAATACATACAAGTATGTAATAAAAGCATGATAATAAAAGGATGCGTACTCCTACTATGCCTCCCTAACTAGATGTACCTAAGTGTACCTAGCATGTGTGTAGGTGTTAAGCCAAGAATCCCTCTAGGATAAAGTCAACCCCATTACCTGAAGTGAGAGACTGTGGGACCCCGTCTTGGTCTCGGGTTGGACACCCCCCAAGGGATGTTAGACCACTGCGAGCTGGAGTGTCTGCATACAGGACCTCATCGTCTTGCGTCAGTGTGTGGGCCGGGAAGTCCTGGTCTCCTCTGTCTATCTTAGCAAGATGTGATGTATATATACCCATAGGTCTCCCCAGGGGTCCTACCTCGCTGTATTACTGTGTCGGCCTAAGGATGACGTCGGGCATGAACTTAATACATAGATATTATACAGGAGATGGTAGTCCTGCTGTGCTTCCAAGAATCCTCATGCATAATGTATGAGATTTCAAACTAGGGAAAAGCCCGCGTTCTGAACGCAGTGTCGTACCTAGGTAAAAGGTCAGTCCCTGTAAACCGTTATGAGTGTAATGTAGGGAAGAATATAGGTGAAGGGTTATGAAGTTACCTGGGCCTATATCAGGGTACCTATATGGAATATAACATGGCTGGTGGTGTGCATGGATGGGGCTTGGCTGGCGGTGTGCGTGGATGGCGCTTGGCTGGTGGTGTGCATGGATAGTGCTTGACTGGCGGTGTGCGAGGATGGTGCTTGGCTGGAAGTGTGCGTGGGTTGCGCTTGGCTGGCGGTGTGCGTGGATGTCGCTTGGCTGGTGGTGTGCATGGATGGTGCTTGGCTGGCGGTGTGCAAGGATGGGGCTTGGCTGGAAGTGTGCGTAGATTGCGCTTGGCTGGCTGTGTGTGCGTGGACTGTCACTCGGCTGCTGGTGTGGTGATAGTGTGCATGGATGGCTCCTGGCTGGCGGTGTGCATAGATGGTGCTTGGTTGGCAGTGTGGCTTGCGTGGATCTGCCAGTGTTTTATTACCCAGAATATTCTGCAAACCTCAAATGTAGCTAAAAAGTCACACTTTCCTCACATTTCATTGTGGTAAAGTTGGTGGATCACCGCGCTGGCACAAATTTTCCACCACCCAGGGTTTCCCTCTGTCTTCTGATAAAAATGATACCTTACATGTGTGGGTGCCCAAAGCAGAAAACCTAAAAATGTATAAAATAAAAAAATAATGGGGAACCAAAGTGGGTCCAAAAGGGCAGTTTTTAAAAATAAGTTTTTAGGCTGACTCTGCTTTGCGCACCCACATAAGTGGGAGACTAAGGGGAATGCTGGGTGGTGGGAAATTTGCTCCGGCGCAGTGATCCCACACCTTCCCACAGAGAAATGTGTGGAAAATTTGACTTTTTAGCTAAATTTGAGGTTTGCCAGGGATTCTTGGTAAGAAAACACTGGGGGATCCACGCAAGCCACACATCCCTGGACTCATCCAGGTGTATAGTTTTCAGAAATGTTTAGGATTGGTTAGTTTCCCTAGATGGCCGCCAAGCCTGGGACCAAAACGCAGGTGCCCACTATCTATCAGAAAACTACCTGTTTTTGCACGGGGGTCACCTGCGTTTTTTGGCCCGGGCTTGGGGGCCATCTAGGGAAACCTACCAAACCCATACATTTTTTAAAACTAGACATCAGGGAGAGTCGAAGTAGGTGTGGCTTACGTGGATCCCCCAATGTTTTTTTACCCAGAATTCCCTGAAAATCTCAAATGGAGGTAACAAAATCATGTTTTCCTCACATTTCTGAGTGGGAAAGTTGTGGGATCACTGAGCCCATACAAATTTCCTACCACCCAGCGTTTCCACAGCTCTCCCGATAAAAAATGGTTCCTCACTTGTGTGGGTGGCCAAGTGCCTGCTACAGAGAAGGGCCCACAACTTATTGTGGAGACATCAAAATTATCTAGCACAAAATGACCTGGTTTTGCAAGGGGGCACCTGGGTTTTTGGTCCCTGGCTCGGCAGCCATCTAGGGAAACTTACCAAACCCAGACATTTCTGAAAACTAGACATCCGGGGGAGTCCAAGGATGTGTAGCTTGCATGGGTCCCCCAATGTTTTCTTACCCAGAATCCCCTGCAAACCTCAAATTTAGCTAAAAAAAATCCCATTTCTGTGTGGTATCACCATGCCGGCACAAATTTCCTACCACCCTGCGTTCCCCTAGGTCTCCTAAGTAAAATGATACCTCAGTTGGGTGGGTGCGCCAAGGGCCTGTGACTGGGAAAGTCCAAAAACATAGAGATTGAGAGGATAGCACAGCGAGCTCTAAGCGCTGTATATTTTTTAATATACGTTTTTAAGCTGATTCTGCATTTGACACCGAAACAGGTGAAGTATAACTTTTATCGGGAGACCAATGGGAAATTTGTGTCGGATCAGTGATCCCACAACTTTACCACAAAGAAATGTGAGGAAAATGTAATTTTTTAGCAAAATTATAGATCTGCAGGGGATTCTGGGTAAGAAAACGTTGGGGGATCCACACAAGCCACACCTCCCTAGATTCCCCCACGTGTCTAGTTTTCAGAAATGTCTGAGTTTGGTAGGTTTTCCTAGATGGCTGCCAAGCCCGGGACCAAAAGCGCAAATTACTCCCTCGCAAAACCAAGTCTTTTTGTGATCAACAATTTTTAAGTCTCCACAGCACTTTTTGGTCCATTTCCTGTCACTGGCACTAGGTCTACCCACACAAGTATGGTACCATTTTTATTGGGCGTCTTGGCCGAATGCTAGGTGGAATTTTGTGGCTCCCTGCAGATTCCAGAACTTTCTATCATAGAAATGTGAGGAAAATGTGTTTTTTTTACAAAGTTTAAGGTTTGCAAGGGATTCTGGGTAACAGAAACTGGTGTCAGCCACACAAGTCACCCCATCCTCGGATCCCCTGGGTGTCTAGTTTTTAAAAATGTACAGTTTTGCTAGGTTTCCCCATGTGCCAGCTGAGCTAGGGTCCAAAATACACAGCTAGGCACCTTGCGAAAAAATGGTCAGTTTTCACTGGAAAAAATAATGTGTCCACATTGCGTTTTCGGCCATTTCATGTCGCAGGCGCTAGGCCGACCCACACAAGTCAGGTACCATTGTTATCAGAAGACTTGGGGTAATGCTGGGTGGGTGGAAGTTTGTGGCTTCCCGCAGATTCCAGAAGTTTCCATCCAGATATATGAAGAAATTTTGAGGTTTGCAAGTGATTCTAGGAAACAGAACCTGGTGAGAGCCACACAAGTCACCCCACCCTGGATTCCCCTGCGTGTGTAGTTTTAAAAAATGTACAGGTTTGCTTGGTTTCTCTCTGAGCCGGCTGAGCTACGGCTAAAAAGCCACAGCTAGGCACACTGCAAAAAAAGGGTCAGTTTTTATTGGGAGACTTAGGGGAACACAGAATAGTAGAACAAGTGTTATTCCAGTTGTCTTTCTATGCCTTTCTGCCTTCCAAATGGTAGACAGTGTGTTGAAAAGTAGACATTTTGAAAAATGCCCCCTAATTTACATGCTAGTATGGCTACCCACAAATTCAGAAATGTGCAAATAACCATTGCTTCTAAACTCTATATCTTGTTCCTATTTCAGAAATACATAAGTTTCCTTGAACCTATTTTTCACTCTTTGGGGCAGATTTACAAGAACTGGCGCATCTCTGCATAGTTGCAGAGATGCGCCAGTTCATTTGCGTGACGGAAAAATAGCCTTGCGCCACCATGGATGCACCGCATTTACAATGCGGCGCACCGTGGCGCAAGGACAGACAGATGCGTGACGCATCTTTTGTCGGAAAGGCAACGCATTGCTGGAGTCGTGTCGTAAGCACGACGCAACTCCAGCAATGGTCAGGAATGCCTATTCCAACCATGCTCCGTCACTCCTTTCGCCTGCTTCAAGCAGGCACAAGGTTTTGACGCAGTGGCGTCATAAAAGTCACTCAGTGAAATCTTGTAGATTTCACTGACTCACTTTTACGAGGCTTCCTTGCGACGGAACGCCCACCCTGCATACATTATACCTGACGCAGGTATAATGTAGCGCAGGGCTTTACAACATGACGCATCTCCCTAGATGCGTCACGTTGTAAATATGTCGCATCGTGGTGCATTGTTTACGACGCCGCTGCGTCACAGAAGTGATGCAACGGTAGCGTAAAGTTAGCGCAAGGGGCTTGTAAATCTGCCCCTTTATATTTTACCAAATTAATTGCTGTATATCCGGTACACAATGAAAATCCATTGCAAGGTGCAGCTCAGTTACTGGCTCTGGGTACCTCGGGTTCTTGGTGAGCCTACAAACCCGATATATCCCCGCAACCAGAAGGGCCCCGCGGACGTAATGGTATTTTGCTTTCAATAATCTAGCATAGTTAGAAGAAGTTACAGGTGAAAATTTAGGCACAAATGGGTTTTTTTCCAACTCAATTTCAATATTTCTTTATTTCAACTTTTACTTTCTACAGGAAAACTTTGAAGGATATACACAAATGGTTTCACACCCATTTCTACCACTAACTGGAAGAAGGTTTAAAGCACAAAAAATATGAAAAATAGTCTATGTCCCAGGAAAATGCCAAAATTTTGTAGAAAAGTTTGATTTTCTGAAAAACGTCTGCCTGTTCCTGAAAGCTGGGAAGATGGTGATTTTAGCACCACAAACCCTTCGTTGATATCATTTGCAGGGAAAAAACCAGATGCTGTCTTCTGTAGCACTTTTTTCCCATTTTCCCCCCCAAAAATAAATTTAGCTGTATTTTGCATCATTTCTCTGTCCCCTCCAGGGGAATCAACAAACCCTGGGTACCTTTGGAATACTCAGGATGTTGGAAGAAAAGGGCGCAAATTTGAATGGATACCTTATGTGGACAAAAAGGTATGGGGGCCTAAGCATGAACTACCCCAAATAGCCAAAAAAAGGTGTGGCATAGGGGGAAAAGGCCTGGCAGCGAAGGGGTTGAGAATGAGTGAGACTGTGTGCAATAAAAGCTATCGCGGCTGGAAAAGTCGCTGGGCTGATTGGCGTCCAGGGTGATATCTTTTTATCAGATAATGATGGCTGGGCTTTGTATCTTAATAAATTAACAAATTATATTCTGGAGGGGCAGGCATTCCCTGTAGTTAGAAGGAAGCAGACATTGTCCCCATTGATAAAAAGGGCTTGCGGGATTTACCCTTAAACTACAGACCAATAAGCCTTATCGATGTAGCCCAAAAGATTTTCTTTAGGCAGATGTTAAGGAAATTGGAATCCTGGATCGAGTACCATCAGGCCCTCTCATATCTGCAAGCGGGGTTTAGGAGAAGAATAAGCACAACTGATCAGGTCTTTAGGTTCTTGACCATTTACTGGAATAGAGTCGTCCTCCGAAAGGCCCACTTGTACTTAGTCTTCATGGACCTAAAGTCTGCTTTTGATTTAGAACCGGACGCAAGTTGTGGGAGGTTCTGTGGGACAACAGGATTATGCTCGACCTCTTGGACATCCTGGTTCATCTGCACCAGTACACATTTGCCCAAGTTCGATGGGGCTTGAGAGACAAGCTGACTAAATGGATATGCGCCACAAAGGTGTCCGCCAGGGCTGTGGCCTATTTTTTTGATATCTTAACAGTTTATGCTCTCTTATTTGGAGGATGGAGTGAGTGATGCCCCCATAGTGGCTGCCCGCAAGATTCCCCTTTTACTTTTTGCAGATGACACCTTATTGGTGTCGAAGATGTCTAGTGTGCTGCAACACCTGGTGGATAGGTTTGTGGCTTTTTGTGCTGACCAAGAGCTGGCAATCAACCATTCCAAAACAACGTTTATGACCATCAGCCCTCATAAATCATTCAGGGATACGATAAGGGCAAAACACTTGACAAGGTCACCAAGTTCGATTACTTGGGAATTAAACTAACTAGCTCCATGTCATGGTCGCACCAGGTTAAACATAGCAGCCTGAATCTAACCCAGCACTCTGCAGCTACTCTAAGCCCCTATGAGTCTTCTCGAGCCAGGCACATCTCCCCAATGTTAAAGGTATACAGGACAAATGCAGAGAGAGGCACACTGTATGGGGCAAAAATATGGGGCACCGCTATTTGACCCTGCACGGGGTAGCTGAGAACACCTTTTTGAGAGCCCTAGCCAGCCTCCCTAAAAATACCCTGCTAGTACCAGGATATGGGTATTAAAAGAATGACTCATAAGGCCCGGCTTAGACCGCTATTGTACTGGTGTAGGCTGAAATATACCCCGGCTCTAGAGGACTTTTATAAAGATCTGCAAGAAGTGGTGGTACTGGATAAATTTAGTAAGATCAAGTGGATAAGCTATGTCAAGGATTTCCTGTCTCAGTTCGGTCTGGGATGCTTTTTGGGAGCACATGTATGACAATGAAATGAGAAATGCGAACCAAGGGTCTTTAACCTAAAACTTTCTAGACTTCAAGTCTGATACTGAATTTGAACCGTTTCTAGATTATATCCATCCACCTGTAGCAGGGCAATTGTATCTTAAATTCCGATATGGCACGTTAACTCTCTTTTCTTTACGAGCCTAATCGAATCCTCAATCTGCTCCAAGTACCATGTGCCCGTCACGCCGGCAGGCAGAAGAATCTTTGGTTCATTTCATCTTCTTCTGCTCTGGCTATGTTCGGCCCAGAAAAGCCTGGATTATTCAGATTTGTAAACAGCTCGGTTGTAGACAGCTTCATGCAACCCTTAGGCTCTTTCGCTCAGAGCATTTGCAATCAGTCATTTGCGCAGCAGCTACATATCTACACTGGGGTTGCAGCATTAGAAGTAAAGTGCTGGGGTGAGCTGGGTGAGCACCGCTATTATCAGGTAATGCCTTGAGCATAGGTATACTCCCTGCAGTGTGTAGGATGTTTTTAAAATTCTTTTTTGACTATTTTAATATCAACTGTCATGGATTCCAATCTCTGCGATGCCACATTATCTGTACTGTATTCTCAAAGATCTTTAATACGTTTTTATTGCATTTTAAGCATATGCTTTTTTTTACAGCTATTAGCCTGTCCTGCACTAGCACAGTTTTTCCCATATATTACTAAACAGTCTCTAGCAAACGTAGGTACCCTTGCCACAACTGTAGAAAGACCTTTGACCCCTTTGTGAGCTGCTAAGGGTCTTGATTATGTGATAGTTTTTTATATTTATACTTTTTCTTGAATTGCTTTCATGTAGTATAATGCTTTGCTGAGTCTAAAGGTATTATCCCTTTGCAGGTTACAGCCATGGAATGTTCAACCTGATTTGCGATTTGCTGATTATTATGAGTGTAGGTACAGCTGTTTATCTTAAAGCATGGTGCATTTTATTATCACGAAGGCTGCTATGGATCTTCTTTCTCATGATTCTACAATGGATTTTAGATTTCTATATGAAATGCTTAGTTTTAAATGTTTTGGTATGTATGGTTGATCACCTATAAGGGCTCAGTTTAGATGTTTCATGTTTTTTATTATGTCTGTTTGTTCTTTTATGGTTGCAAAAACCGAATAAAGTATTGACTGACTGAATAAGTTTAGGTTTTAAGTGCAATTCTCGAATGACACAATGTAAATACATAGGTGGGAAGATAAAGGTGAACAAACGGCACAAGTGTCCAGTGTAGAAGTGGGTAGTGCTAATATGTGATAAACTAAAGTGAAAAAAACAATAGTGCAACATAGGCTGCCTAGACACATAACTATCACACACATTCTTTTGAGTAAGCAATCTAACAGAAGAGAAGAAGTCGTCATTTTGATCCTTAGGTCTATAATTGGATGGTTTCATCATCAGAACTGGAGAATTTGCATCATTCCCAAGCAATTATTGAAGAGGCAATCAACGACAGTCAAGAAGAACCTTGGTGTGCAGCAAACATCCAGCTGACCCAGTTGAATCTAGGGATGTTCCCCCAGACCATCTTAATGCTGGCTGCACCATGCCTTCTGAAATGCTCATTATATTGGTCCCATTGTCGACTTCATACAAGACATGCCACTCACCTGCACCTATAGCTAATACACCCCCATTCTCATTTAAGGTCCCAGTAGGAGGACTGTCAGGCTTCAATCCAATCTGTATACTCCCTTCTCTTTCTTCCTTTGAGGCAGGTACAGCATTTGACCCATGAAATAATGTCAAGTTTGACTGATGGAATATTGAAATGTCAGGAGTTTGAATTGCTGGGAATGGCTTGTTACAAAACAGATGTATGGAAAATAATATCCGTGAGCACACATATATTATTTTATATTTTAAATATGCCGAGGGCACCCAAAACAAATGCAAACTGAGGTGACTCTTGAGTATTTTTATCTTCTACAACCCCGCTTACCCAATTTCCAACCAAAGTTCTCCCAGGAATTTGGTTGAGCTCATCCTGGTTTATATGGTCCAGGATGAGACACAATGATGAAGCATGCAACTAATATAGTGGGTGTGAATCCTGAAGAAAAAGAAAAACATTTCTCATGGTTATCATTCCCCCTCTTTACAAATTGCTTGATTGGGTTATCGTTACCATACATGCTTATAATCCCTTGTGAAAAAACGTAAAAACGTAAAACTGAGCTGACTGAAATTCATTCAAAGAAAATCAGCTCTCAAGAAGCTCAGTGGATTGCATTTGCTGACAAAACTTCATGGCGCGATGACCCTAATGATGTATAGCACCTAGAAGAAGCAATACAAATATACATGCTTTCACAGCGTGCTATGGGCCCGATTCACCGAACTAACTTAAGACAAAATCCTAAACTTACTACCATTTTGGTATTCACAGAAGGCACTTACTCATTTTGGTATTCACAGAAGGCACTTACTTACTCATTTTGAGTAACTTACTAATTTTGAGTAACTTACTAATTTTGGTATTCACAGAAGGCACTTACTCATTGATGAGTAAGTGCCTTCTGTGAATACAAAATGAGTAACTTACTATTTTGAGTAACTTACTCATTTTGGTATTCACAGAAGGCACTTACTCATCAATGAGTAAGTGCCTTCTGTGAATACCAAATGAGTAAGTTACTCAAATGAGTAAGTTACTCAAAATGAGTAAGTAAGTGCCTTCTGTGAATACCAAAATGGTAGCAAGTTTAGGATTTTGTCTTAAGTTAGTTCCGTGAATCGGGCCCTATATTTTGCAGATGGAGAACCTATAATTAATCTGGGAGGCCTTGCTGGCCTTCACAGTAAAAGGAAACAGGTCTGCAATAAACAAGATGGCACAAAGCTTTATTTGCAATGTTTGCAGCCCTGCCAAGTACCACGCATCAGGTGGTAGACTAACGCATTTCAGTATGGTGGTCTGCATCACCTCTGTGAAATGCAAAGTCACGCATTATCGTGCCTCCTCAGCTATCAAAGCAGAAGCGCTGCTATGCAACATTACTGACTGAATTTAAGGTGGAGCAGCAGCAGGTGGTTACGGTGCGTGCTGCTCCTGGCAGGCTTGGGGGCTGGTTGAGCTGCTTGCAGCTCTAGCTGCTGCTACAATGTACAAATGCAGATAATAAATTAATTTCCGATTCACCCAACAGGACTGGTGGCCAACAAACCTTGGTAGCAATAAGCACAGAGAAAAGCTTCTGGAACTTTAGTAGGTCTGGGGGAGTAATGTAGTGGCCTAAAACTTCAAGGCAGGTCGAGACTACAACTCCCACAATGCACTGGACCATCAATATTTGGGCGATCCCTCTGAGGGCCCAATGGCCTGCGATTCTTTGGTTCCGGTGAGTGCTTTTACCTGCCGTTTGCAACTGACTAGTCCCACTACTCCAAGGGAGACTGAAGGATGCTTCTGCCAGGGAGTGCAGAGTTTTAGCCAAGGACGAGGGTTGTTCACTCTGTTGCCTCAGGGACACAGTATCCCTCTTTTGCTTTGGTACAGTGAGCAAAGTCCTGTTGTGGGTGACACAGGTTTTCTCTTGGGCCTTCCTTGAAGTAAGTTGTTCAAATCTGAGGTTCTGAAGTCAGGGGGGTACTTTAAACCCAGGATTAGATTTAGAGGAGTTAGGGGTGTGGGAGCTAGAAGCCAATCAGCAGCTAGTCCATGCAGCTAGTCTACCCCTGAGATGACCACATCTGGTGGTCTAGGTCATCTTTTCTACCCGTAACCCACTACTTCTGCCCTCCTAAAGATGGCAGAATTCATTTTAGGTGTACAGACCAGGCTGCCCACCCTAGAGGTGTACACCTCCTGCATAGCTAATTTCCCACCTTGCCGGGCGCAAGGATGCCTGGGGCAAGGGGAGGGTGGTGTCCTCCTCAGGGGGACAGCCCAGATCCATATCAACGGCAGTGCAGATTTTGAAGCTCACCGCTCTGATGTGTCACTTCACTAGCTGGCTGGAGAGGAGGGAGGCTTGACCTCCTTCCTGTGCAGTCTTTGTTCTTGACTCCTGGGAGTGATCACACTGACTGACAGGAGGTCAGAATCCTGTCTTGGTGGCAGCAGGCATGGAAAAACGCGATCTGGTCAGCCAGAGCACAGTGAAGCTTTGGGCAACCAGGTAGATACCCTCTAAGGTGCCACCTGGGTGCACGCCAGCCTTCCCTGGACACCAAATTCATGACAGGGGAGTGAAGACACAAAACTCGACATATTTAGGTGGTAGCATAATGAAGCCAGCAACCCAGGTCTGCCCGGGTGCAAGTCCCATGTTATCCTAAGGACCACCTATCACTTACATGTCTACACTCTTAATATACTGCACTCTGACTCCTGGGCACAGAAGGCCTTCTCTAGGTTGACTGACATATACTAAAAGTAGTGCACTGGTCAGTGCCACACATGGTGAGGGCACAGTCAAGTTAGAGCATTTGGCACTGCTCCTGCAGTCTGCAATGGCAGGCTTGCTGCTCAGTAGTTTGCTTGGGTCACCCAGGGTGGCACAAAACCATGCTGCAGCCCTGGTGACCCCTTCATCACCTATGCCATGTGTACCCCTGGTACCATATACTAGAGACTTATAAGGGGGTAAAGTCTCTGTCAATTGGGAGTGCCAATTCACACATAACAGTTTTAGGGAAAGATTACTGGCACTGGAGCTTAGTTAGCAGACTTCAGAGCACTGTCAGAGTTGAAAACTAGCACCTAGTAAACCAAATGGGGGCAAAATGTGGGGGGGAATCTGCAAAAGCCCTGTTTTCTTCCAGGGTAAGTCACAACACATCCTAAATTATCCCATGCTCACCCTCTAGTAGCTTGGCACAGAGCAGTCAGGCTTAACTTAAGAGGCAATGTGTAAAGTATTTCTGCAACACTTCAGACAGTGCTGCGGCAACAAATGATGGACGGAATGCTGAATGAATCAAACATTCACCCCCAGTCAAGCGATCTGGGTTAAATCCATCGTTTTCTTGCTCACTACACCACCCCAGTTTGGACTCAGCCATATGCAAATCAGTCTTGACCCTGCTCCTCATGGGAACAATCCACCCCGAACTGCAAGCCAGGTCCTCCCTGGATTGGAAACAAGCATCCTGGGACCAATTTCGGGGTAACACCCCTCATCAGCCAGGCTAGCTTGAATCCAGTGGCACAGCGAGCAAGGGACCAACATCTTGGCATACCCATCTCACTTAGGGTGAAAAGTACTGCAGCAGCAAATGATGGGCGGAATGATGAATGAATCAAACATTCACCCCAGCCAATAGATCTGGGTTAAATCCATCGTTCTTTTGCTCACTACACCACCCCCAGTTTGGACCCACCCATATGCAAATCAGTCTTGACCCTGCTCCTCATGGGAACAGTCCAGTCCGAACTGCGAAGCCGGGTCCTCCATGGACCAAAAACAAGCATCCTGGGATTGGAGTAACACCCCTCATCAGCCAGGTTATCTTGAATCCAGTGGCACAGCGAGCAAGGTACCCACGTCTGGGCATACCCATCCCACTATGGGCAAAAAGTGCTTCAGAAACACAGTGAAAACACAACAAAAAGACTCCACACCAGCTTAGGAAAATAGAGAAACATTTTATAAATAAAACAAGATAAACAAGATATCTGGTCGCGCTGGAACGGAGAAAAGTCAAAAGTTCAGGCCAACCGTGAGTGCGGGCCAAATACAGGAACCCACTTGTGTCTGCTGAACCAAAGTACCTTGATCCGGAATGCGTCATCGTCGATGAAGATGTGAGGTGCAGTCAAAGTGATGCGTCAGTGTCGAGCCACGCAGTGGAAGAGATGCGTCGAGTTTCTCCACGCAACTATGGCCAGTTCTGAGTGCGACATGCTGGTTCTGAATGTGATACGCTGCTGTTGCTCTCACAGTAGGCGAGGCAGCGATTCTGAAGGTGATGCGCTGGTCCCGAAGGCGATTCGCTGGGTCCGCTCCACGCAATGACGAGGATGCACTTGTTCCAACTTATGCGAAGGCAAAGATGCGCCGGTTCCGATGAGGATGCATGGGTTCTGGTTGAAGCCGAACTTTAGAACCACTTCCAAGGGCCCAGGACTGGGTTGGCATACAAAGTCCAGGTGCAGTACCAGGTTGAGTTGAAATCTTTGATCTCCCTGAGACTTAGAAAAGAAGGGAAGCCAGCAAGCTCTTGGAGTTAATCTGAGTTCAACTGATACAGGTGCAGTCCTTCTTACCCAGGCAGGAAAACAGCAGGCAGCAGGGCAACTCAGCAAGGCAAGAGTTCAGCAAGGCAGCAGTCCAGCGGAGTGGTAGTCTTTTCAGCAGCACACCAGTTCTTCTTGAAGGAGTCTTCACTGGTAAAGAAGTGTACTAAAGTCATTGTGTCAGGGGTTCAGTACTTATAACCAGTTGTACATTTGAATAGGTTGGAGACTTCAAAGCAAGTTTTGAAGTGCACAGAGGTCCTCCATTCTTGCCCTGGCTCCAGATTCACTACATGGGGGATATGTAGCCCTGTGTGTGTGGACAGGACACAGCCTATTCAGGTGTAAGTGTGAGGCTGTGCCCAGCTCCTCCCTCTCATCTCCCAGGAAGGTCCATCAAGACACACCTATGTTCCCTTTGTGTGTGGCCATATAGAAAGAATACACAAAGCCCAGCTGTCACCCAACCCAGACTGAACAGAGACAAGCAGCAGGCACCAAATGGCAACAGCAAGAAGTTTATCCTGCCACGTTGAAGTGGTAGTGTAAACTGCACATACAGGCTCTGCAATGGCAGGCCTGAGCCATGGTTAGAAGGCTACTAAAGAGGGTGGCACAATGTGTGCTGCAAACTCAGTAGTAGCATTTATTTTACAGGCCCTGGGCACATGTAGTGCACTTTTCTAGGGACTTATAAGTAAATTAAATATGCCTGTTTGGTTAGGAGCCAATGTTACCATGTTTAGGGACGAGAGCACAAGTACTTTAGCACAGAGTTCTGAAGCAAACAAAAACTAGGTCAAGAAATGGAGGGAGAAAGGCAAAAAGTTGGGGGAAGACCACCCTAAGGCTGTCTGTTCTAATATGTGTACCCCCAGCTGAAAGTCGGGAGAGATACCCAACCCCTTGGGGTTCTCTTCACCAAGGAGGAAGAATCTAGAGAGACCACCAGCACTGGAGTGGTCTGTCCCCTGGTGATGCTCCACTGTAAAGTCCTTTCCCTGTGGGGAGATCGGCCACCTCAACAGTTTGGAATTTTCACCCCTCATCTGCATGAGCCATCTTAGGGGCCTGTGGTCTGACTGAACCCAGAAGTGAGTTCCAAACAGGCATGGCCTCAACTTCTTCAGTGCCCAGACCACAGCAAAAGCTTCTCTTTCAATGGCACTCCACCTCTGTTTCTGTAGAAGTAACCTCCTACTAATGAAGGCTACCGGTTGGGGTATGCCCTCCTCATTCAGCTGTGCTAAGACTGCCCCTGTGTCATGCTCTGAAGCATCTGTTTGCACAATTAATTCCTTGGAGAAATCAGGAGCCCTGAGCACAGGTGTTGTGCACACGGCTTCCTTGACAGAATCAAAGGCTTTCTGACAAGCCTCTGTCCAGATCATCAATCTGGGCTGCTTCTTAGACGTCAGATCATTTCAGGGAGCAACAATGGTGCCATAGCCCTTAACAAATGTTCTGTGATAGCCTGTGAGGCCTAGGAAGGCTCTCGCTTCTGTTTGGGTTTTAGGTAGTTGCCATGACATGATGGTGAGGAATTTGGCAGCGCCCAGCCTGTCAATGAGCTCATCAACTCTGAGGTTGGGTTGTGCGTCAGTCCTGGTGATGGAATTGAGTCCTTGGTATTCCACGCAGAACTGGAGTACTGGTGTTGCACCTGGTAGGACAGTCTTTGGTACCAACACCAAGGGACTGGACCAGGAAGCATTGGAGGGCCCAATCACCCCTGAGGCTAGCATCTTGGAGACTTCCTCCTTGATGCTGGCTCTCATCCTGTATGATAACCTATAAATGTTGTTCTTTACAGGGGGACTGTCTCCCGTGCCAACATCATGGGCACACAGATATGTGAGTCCAGGGGTGAGTGAGAACAGAGAGCAAATTGTCCCAGAAGTTGGTAACAGTCAGCTTGTTGTCCTGGGTCAGTTTGATAGAGAGGTTGATACCATCCACTGACCCATTGTGTTCCTGTGCGAAGAGGAGGTCAGGGAGAGGTTCGCTCTCCTCTTCCACTCCCTCATCTGTCATGAGGAGCATGCTCATTTCGGACCTCTCAAAGTGAGGCTTGAGTCGGTTTACATGGAGCACCCCTAGGGGGATTATAGCGGTATAGAGGTCCACCAGGTAGGTGCCTCACCCTTCCACTCCTTGTTCTCGTATTGGCCAGTCCAGCGGTCCTGGACAGCCCTGGGCTCTCCTGGTTCCATGATCCATACTTTCTGGCCAGGCTGAAACTCCACCAGATTGGCATTCTGGACATGACTACTTGGCTGGCCTCTAGATTACTTTTTGCCTTTTTCCGGAAGCGGTGCACCTCGTTGTGGAGGGCCATCTGTAGCTGACACATTCTGAGAGGATTCACTAGGAGCTTGCTCCTATCCCTCCTTGACAAGGCTCGGAGGTACCCTAATAGGGTGTCCATTCGAGGAGTTCAAAGGGGCTGAACCCTACTCCTTTCTGTGGTGCCCCCTTGCAGGCAAAGAGAAGGCATGTCAAGAGGACATCTCACTTGCGCCTCACGGGCTTAGGCAGGCCCAAAATCATGCCTTTCAAAGTCTTGTTGAATCTCTCCACAAGACCATTGGTTTGGGAGTGATAGGGTGTGGTGAACTTGTAAGTTACACCACATTCATCCCATAAGGACTTCATGTACGCAGACATTAAGTTAGTGCCTCTGTCAGACACTACCTCCTTGCGGAACCCAACATGGGTAAGGATCCCCATCAGAGCTCTAGCAACCATAGATGCAGTCACTGACCTCAGAGGGATGACCTCTGGGTAGCAGGCTGTAAGTTCCACCAAGACCAGGACAAACCTGTTCCCTAGGGCTGTCTTGGGGTCGAAGGATCCAACGATGTCAATACCCACCCTTTCAAAGCGGGTGCCAATGACTGGTAATGGAATCAGGAGATCTTTGTGCTTTTTCCCTGATTTCCCACTGGTCTGGCAGGTGGGATAGGGCCTGCAGAATGCATCCAAGGCTGTTTTCATTCAAGGCCAATAGAAGTGGGAGACACACCTGGCAAAGGTATTATCTTGTCCCAAATTTCCTGCCTGGTGAATATCATGAGCATACCCAGTAGGAAGTTTGGGTAATACTGGGGGACCACCAGCACACAGGCTGTCCCACCACCAGGAAACTTAGGCTCGCTATAAAGGAGATTGTTCTCCCAGTAGATTAGGTGATCTCCAGTGACTTCACCTACTGCATGGTCTGAGTCCCGGTGCCTCAAGCCCTCAAGAGTGGGACACTCTTTCTGTGCTTGGCAAGATTCTTCCCTGGTGGGCCCACCCTCAACCTGCCAGCTGGCAAGCTCAGGTTGGTCATCTAGGGTAGCAATGTCTTTCTCGGTTGGCTCGAGGGCCTTCTCCTCAGGGACCCTGTCAACACCATGGGAATTTCAGGGTCCGGTGTCCTGCTTCCCTTGCCCCTCTCCTTGGCAGCTGTCATGGTCATTGTTCCAGGCTCCAAACATACTTGACTCCCTTTCTGGGCAGCCATGGCTCATGTGGTCATACAGACCTAAAAAGCACAAAAGACCCGATGTCCTTTGTGTGTTTTGTGATAATAATTGGGGAGGTTGTCCTCGCTGGTCGTTAAATCTCCTCTGGTCCCCTTTTCTGTGTGTATATGTCATACAGACCCACTCAGGTAATTGCATCATCTCCAAGAGAGACCAGGTAGCGTGTTCCAGGTCACTGCCTAGCAAACAACCAACAGGCATGGCAGGGCTCACAGTAACTTTCAGAGAACCTGAGACCCCCCCTCACTCAAAGGGAACCACGACTGTGTTTTGTAGGACCTGCTCTGCAGACACCAGCTGACACTTGACAGTTGTCATGCTGGCTCTAGTCTCTGGCAGATCCTCCACCCATTGCCCAATAATAGTGACACACTGCCTACACTTTGAAGTATCTGAAGGCATGTGGGCTTTTGGCACCATTTCTCCATCACCCAGGGAAACTAGAGTCACCTCTGTCTGTCCCCCAAAACTAACTGGGACTACCCCCTCCCGAGTGCTGCACTCGCAAACCATGGTGTCTGCCCACCGGTGGGAGGGTGTGCCCTCTTGTGGCATTTGGAGTCGCCCTTGTTGTGTCCATATTTGTATCACTCTGTTCACCTCAGTAAAAACCTCCCTGTCTTATGATTGAAGAACCCCTTCTTCTTAGGATCAGACAGGGACTGGTTAACACTACTACCTTGGGAATTATTGTGGGGGTCTTTTGAGAACTCCTTGCTTTTAAGTTTCTCTCCCCCTCTTTCTTCTGTTGGGAACCCTGACCACCTTTGTTGGTGTCCCCCCAGATACCTTTTTGGACACTCTGGTTTTAGCCCAGAGGTTCGTCTCCTCAGCAAGCTTTCTGTGGTAAGTCAGCTTACTGTCAACTAGGTGCTAGTGCATGTGCTCTCTTGTGATCAAAGGGTACAACCCACTACGTCTTAAAGGGTGAAGCGAGTGGTAGGTGAAAGGCAGTGCAGGTACATAGGTGTGTTCCCTGCCTAGGTATTGAAGAATACCCATGTGTGTTTTCACTACTTATGAGGTTTGCTCTTGCCATACATTAAAATGGGGAAAGGGTTGAAATTACTCCAGGCTGCAATAGGGGATTGCAGTGGAGCAGCCTCATAATGCTTCCTATCATTGGATTCACAGTGACAAACCCTTTCCAGTGATAAAGGTGGTTTTGTCATGACTAGCATAGAAATGCCACTTCTAGAAAGTGAGCCATTCTCTGCTCTAAAACTCTCTGCATGCCTTTGTGCTTAACTCCAGTCCACACTGGAGGTCGGAGAGCACACCTGGGCATTCTCCAGCTGCAGCTATAAAACACTAGGCATGCAACTGGAACGACAGACCCCTGCCATTTGCAGGCCTGGCTGGATAGATTGGAGGAAGAGGTTTTGACATTTGGCCTCTGGAGCCAGATCATGGCACCCCTATAGATAAAGATCTGCAATCCACGACGCCATGACAGACAGTACTGAAATTTAGGGAGACATCTGTGGTTCAAAGGAGAACCTTGAACCACCCCCAACTTCAGAGACACACTACAGTATAACTAATGGTGCCATGCATCAGCAAAGGGGAGAAATGCTTGTGGGGATGTGGGACCAGAGAATCTGGAACTGCGTGGTGCACACTGCCAGAGGAATCTGTTGTCCACAAGGAGGATTACTACCATTGAAAGGGACAGCGTGCCATTCCAGTATAGTGGCTGGCCTGGGCCGACTACCTGCTGCTGTGTGGCACCATGAAGTGTGCTCATGTAAATAAACACCACTTGGCAACCCGAATGAAAATAATATAGCTGATTTGAAAACAAACCTGAAGAACATGTAAAAAGTTGAATATATACTTTAATTAAGTAAATGCATACATATTGATTTGATGGGGTTTAAAAACCTCCTAACATGTACAAATAATCATGAATTCATACAATACAAACAAAGTGCTCAAAAATACAGCAAAGTACAAAGACAGTGAGGATAACAGAAACAGAACAGGAGAATGACAAGATAAATATACGATATATACAGCAAAAAATGTGCAAAAGTTATACACAGTCAAAAATTGTGAATCACAATATAATCAAATGATCATCTCTGTATTCACAATGCATAAAACGATATATAGTACAGATTCCAATGTGAACTGTAAACGTGGCAGCAAATAGGTCTTGTTTTATGTGGGTTTCGGTGAACTGGGACGCCTTCTACAGGAAAAAAGCCACATCATATACTTTGTACCTAAGAGAGAGTATAGATGTAAAACTCTTGAATATAAATAAAATCTCAATAAAGGGTTTTTAATGTGGACAGGATGTAGCCTTATGGCTAGAGCGGTCGACCTCGAAGCTGGGGAACCGGGTTCGAGTCTCAACACCGACGCTCAACATCCTTTGATTCTAGGCAAATCACTTAATCTCCCTGTGCCAAACAAAAATGAATGTGTCCATTTGTAACAAAACTGGTGCTCATGTAAAGCGCTCTATTAACTGATATCTTTGGGTCTAGTTCGTGCTATATAAAACTCTAAAATAAAACAAATGTCTGAAGTGTGCTCTCCAGGGACTTGTTGTCTTGCCCCCTGTTCTTTCGGAGGTCTCAGGGACATCAAGGATCTCCTGTGAGGGACCCACACTGTCTACTTGTGACAACTGGAGAGTGGTGCCCTCTCAAGTGCCCACATCGTCTGCTGGATCCCAACTGGTAGTGCAGCATTAGCATGGAACTAAGAATTGTGCCTGGAGACCGAATTGCCTTGTACAGAGCCCTGAAGTCTTGCTTGCATCTAAGGCGTGTAGCCCCCGCATCGTGGGGATATCACCACGCATAAGCATCTTGTTGGTGGCGAGCAGATTCACTGGTTGAGGGATCCAGCGTGGCCCACTTCGTCGATCGTGCTGCATCTCTCTCGTGCTACACGCCGACTGCATGCTCATTGCTCACGGAGGTGGGAGCGTAACCGTAATGGTGCCTCATTTTGCCTTGTGAGGCATTGCTGAACTGGCAACTGTGTGTGACTGAAATTGTCTGGTGTGACCCATATCAACGCGCACCAGACGCTGTGCTTCATTTTCAGGGAAGTCCAGAATTTGCAAGTCTTCGTCGTCGTGTGTAACTGGAATTGTCTGGTGCGACCCATATCAACATGCACCGGACGTTGCGCCTCATGTCCACAGAGGTCCGGAACTTGCAACTCTCCGTTGTCTGTGACGGGAAAGGTCTGGTGTGACCCATATCATTGCGCAACAGACGTTGTGCCCAGATTGCCTGGGTGTGACTCTGATCGGCATTTACCTGATGGGGTGCCTCCTTCTCCGGAGAGGCTCCCCTGCTCCATTCTCCATTCATTAATTGTTCCATTTTTGGCCCGCAGCATGGTGGACCAACTGCCCTCTCCTCATCCGGCCTCCCCGATGACCTCATGTGGCAGGTAGTATTGCCCAGCTCGGCCTGAGTGGTGAGAGTGATTGACTGGGCTAAAGGAACACTTCCGAGAATGGTCAAAAGCGGGTCAAGAGACTGCGTGACCCCCCTGTGCTTCGCAGAACTGGGCTGTTGCTGGAAGGCCCTTGTGGAACCCTTTTGTGCTCTCAGCCTGCTTCTGTTCCACATCCTGTGAGTGAACTTCTCGAGTGGCTGCCAAACCCCACCCCTAATTATGAAATCACAAAAATGGAAAGGAACGTCTTATAGTGATGTCCATATCAACAATTTAATATTGTATTTCTTCAGCAAACAGTCAGCAGGCCAAGTTCCAATAAAATATTCCAATTTTTATTCCAAAATTGTTGCAGATGAATCAATACGTCACATATTCATGAAGTCTTTTCAGCCTACACGTTTCGCCTTATACCGGACGTCATCAGGACTGAAAGAAAATATATATACACCAATCAATAAATTGAAAACAAATTTAACAAAAACATTCACCATGTAACCTGTACATGGCAATTCAAGGTATCTTTTGAACCTGCACTCACTCCAACCTTATAAAGCCTGCCTGTCTCCATTCTAATATTAACCACAACCCAGGATGAACAGCAAGATTTAATATTCTATACAATAATTGCTAATTATCTTAAAAAACATAGTTCATTATATAACTCTTAAACCCCACAAGACCCGTTGCAACAACTATAACCATTTGTTGACCCTGTATTACCCATCCTACAAACCATTTCACCCCCTAGTGATCAGCAATTTATAACATGACTTAATATCCAATTGAATTATCTGACACATACCTCTTTATTCAAATATTACAACCAGTATTGATAGATTTCATTCTTAATAATTATTCAGTTGGTTTCTTCTTGTACTCCATTCAATTAAGTCTAAATGATGAACAATTCTAAAAGAATATATTATACAAAAAAGAGTCACATTAATAACTCTACTTCCCATGTGTTACCCAATATCTCTAAGTTAAAAAAAAAAAAAAGGGGGGAAACATAGAACATACCTAATTATATATATTAGTCTTTATATTATTCGGTCACCTTCGTCTGCAGATGCCTTTCCTGAAAATGGCGGATTAAAGGGTCCATGGCAAGGATAAATAATAAAGGCAACAGAGGACAGCCCTGTCGTGTGCCACGGGATAAAAGGAAGGGTCGGGAGAGGGTGCCGTTCAGGCAAAGTCTCGCCGTGGGGTTGCGGTATAGGAGTGCAGTAGTGGCTATGAATCCCACTGGCATACCCATGCGGCGCATAACCGACACGAAAAAAGGCCACTCCAGGGAATCAAAGGCCTTCTCGGTGTCTAAGAGGATTGCGGCGGCAGGGACCTCGGGGTTAATTCTGTGGAGAACCGAGAAGAGCGTCCTGAGATTCAATGAGGTCGAACGGTGGGGCACAAAGCCGGATTGGGCTGGTGAAATAATAAACTCCATCAATTGGGACAAGCGCATAGCGATGATCTTAGCAAGAATTTTATAATCCAAATTGAGTAGGGACAAAGGTCTGTAGGATCCACATAATGACGGATCTTTGGCAGGTTTGGGGAGGAGTATAACGACCGCTTCGCAAAGTGTGGAGGGTAGAATTTGTGTCTCGAGGGCCTCGGCGTACACCTCGATTAGTTGCGGCGCCAGCAAGTCTTTGTATGCCTTGTAGAACTCCCCTGTGAAGCCATCCAGCCCGGGAACAGGTCTATACTTTGTTTGGTCCACAACCTCTAACATTAAAACTGTGTCCCTCCCAAGTGTTGGCATGTGTTTCCACAGATCCCCCCCCCCCCCCAGTGGTCCTCAGGAACCCTGTGATCTTTCAGGGCAACCCCATAAGCAGAAAACCACTAATCATTGTCATCTCCCACCACATTACAGGCCACAAAATCCTTGGGTATAGAAACCCTTTTGTCTCCATCAGGTACTGCATGTATGCAGTGGCGGCTCGCATAGGGGGTCCTGCGGGGAGGGGCAAGGTGGGGAGTTTAGTAAACTCGGACATACGACGGAACGGAGGAACGTAATAATTACTTTCCTCCGTTCCGTCGTATGTCCGACTTTACTATCCCCCCACGCTGCCCAGCCCTACCACCCCGCAGCACGCCCTATACGAGCCGCCACTGCATGTATGCTATCACCATCACCGCTGGAATCAGTCTGCCTGGCCTTGATGTCCAGCTCCTTATATCTCAGTTCATGATTGAACAACATTTTTCTCCGCCAAGGCCCTTTCAGCCTTCTTTTCCTCCGAGGCCCTCTCTGCCTGTTTGGCCTCCATTTCAGCCTTTTTCTCTTCAGCCTCCATTTTTAATTTGGCTATCTGCAGCTTGAATCATCTCTCCTCCCTCCTCTCTCTCAGCTCCTCCAGGGATAGGCCACGGGAAGAGACACTGCTGGTTTCACAGTGAGATCAAATTCATGGTTGTCACCCTCAGCCGCTGCAGGTGGTCCCTCAGAAGAGCTATTCTCATCCTCCCCAAATCCATCATTCTCGGTGGAGTGGGCTTTATCCCAGCCCTCAGCATCTTTTGAAATTTCGCCTTCGTGGCGGCACCCTGGTGCTGCACCCTCAGTAACCATGTCACATACGTCACACAAATGTGACGGCTTCAGCGCATGACTGAGAGGCAGACACTGACAAAGGGTGGAATACAAATAATGCGTAGCTCCTTCCTTTCACCAATAAACAGGGGTGAAGGAAATGACACAGGTGAATTAGAGAGCTGCTGCCTTTGAAACAGAAAATAAATGATCTAACCTAGCAAATAAGACTAATTTCTTTACTTCGGTGCAATCTTCACCTTTTGTAATGGGGGATATGACTTAGCCTTTACCGCCCCCAACTCTTACACAAATTGAGCTACTTTTCCAGCAATATTAACAGGATATGTATAATTATTTTTATCACTCTACACAGAGCAACTACAAGGAGGACTCGTCCTCATCCACTATGAGGCATTGACAAGTCTGTCCAGGGGTAAGTCATACTAAAGGAATTGGTGCCATCGCTCATTGTGTCTTTATAGGTTTGTCTTTTTTAGAATTGTTGACCTACGTGTATTGTGTGCCACAATTTCAAGACATCACTGTGTGAAGTTTGCTATTAAAACACAAAAGAGTGGCCAACTAATGTGTAATTCACATGCATGGTGTTTATTTAAATGTTTTGACATTTAAGTTAATAACTAATTGCCTTTTATCCTCGCTTTCAGACAATAACCTGGTTACCAGAGAGTGGAACGTATGTATGTATGCATGAATGTGTGCATGCTGATCCTTTATCACTATAAATCAGGAATTATGACTGAATTCATTTATATAAAAATGATAGGGATCGCTTGGTCCTCATGAAGGCTGAGTGACCCAGGCGGCTGTAACATGTAGACCCTGTGCGACTGGAGTACTAATCAGCTCGATGCATCCCTTTGGTACACTCCCTACTGCTCTTTTTAATCTTACCAGGGAAAGCCATGAATAAAAATATCATACAAGATTTGTTCTTAGCTAATTTTGACATATTTACATCTGTTTCCTCGCAATATCAAGAGCTCCCTCAGGAAGGTCGCACCCATCCAGATGCACTGTCTTTCTGGATAAGGGAATCAATGACGAAGCATTCCACAGACAACCTGTGAGTGAGAGCATCTTTATAAAACCCTTAGGGCTTAATTTATGGGGTTTTTGTCAGGGACTGTCTGGGACACAGTCAGGGACTTGGGCCAAGACTGGTGACTGGGTAGAAAATGAAGCAGAAAAAGGAGTACACCACTGTCCAGGATCACACAGGAAGTCAGAGGAAAAAAGGGATCCAAAGGGGAAGCCTGCTCGAAGGAACAAGATGGCTAAGACTCAGAAAGGACAGGCACTCGAGGTGTTCAGCATTCAGAATCACTACACCCAGGACGGATGCGCAATGCACTTATATATAAAACAACATTAACAATAAAGGGAATGTGGGGTAAAGCACTCAGGAGCTCCACATGGTAACACTGAAGCTCAGTGGGTTCCTCACCCACAATTGCTGTTACAGATACTGACTGCAAAGACCCTTGACCTTGCCAGGTAGGTCGCTCCCCCCGCCACACAGCTCCGCCTGTGTTGTCCGCCCGCTGCTGCTGGTAAGAACGCCCTTCCCTTTTTCCTTCTGTACCCCCGTTGCCCCATTTGTACTGTGCCCGCATTTGTCTGTTTTCTCGCCCCTTTTTTCCTTCTGTACCCCGTTGCCCCATTTGTACTGTGCCCGCATTTGTCTGCTTTCTCGCCTCTCTTTTTCCTTCTGTACCCCCGTTGCCCCTTTTGTACTGTGCCCGCATTTGTCTGTTTTCTCGCCCCTTTTTTCCTTCTGTACCCCGTTGCCCCATTTGTACTGTGCCCGCATTTGTCTGTTTTCTCGCCCCTTTTTTTCCTTCTGTACCCCGTTGCCCCATTTGTACTGTGCCCGCATTTGTCTGCTTTCTCGCCCTCTTTTTCCTTCTGTACCCCCGTTGCCCCTTTTGTACTGTGCCCGCATTTGTCTGTTTTCTCGCCCCTTTTTTTCCTTCTGTACCCCCGTTGCCCCATTTGTACTGTGCCCGCATTTGTCTGTTTTCTCGCCCTTTTTTTCCTTCTGTACCCCCGTTGCCCCATTTGTACTGTGCCCGCATTTGTCTGTTTTCTCGCCCCTTTTTTTCCTTCTGTACCCTCGTTGCCCCATTTGTACTGTGCCCGCATTTGTCTGTTTTCTCGCCCCTTTTTTCCTTCTGTACCCCCGTTGCCCCATTTGTACTGTGCCCGCATTTGTCTGTTTTCTCGCCCCTTTTTTCCTTCTGTACCCCCGTTGCCCCTTTTGTACTGTGCCCGCATTTGTCTGTTTTCTCGCCCTTTTTTTCCTTCTGTACCCTCGTTGCCCCTTTTGTACTGTGCCCGCATTTGTCTGTTTTCTCGCCCCTTTTTTTCCTTCTGTACCCCGTTGCCCCATTTGTACTGTGCCCGCATTTGTCTGTTTTCTCGCCCTTTTTTTTCCTTCTGTACCCCCGTTGCCCCTTTTGTACTGTGCCCGCATTTGTCTGTTTTCTCGCTCTCTTTTTTTCCTTCTGTACCCCCGTTGCCCCTTTTGTACTGTGCCCGCATTTGTCTGTTTTCTCGCCCTTTTTTTCCTTCTGTACCCCCGTTGCCTCTCGCCATTCCCGCCGCTGCGTCCCTGCGGCCCCGCCCCCTGACTGCCCATTCGCTGCCCCTGCCTCCCGCCTCCCAGCTGCTCCTCCCTCCCACCTCCCCATAAATGGCAGCCGCTGCGCGGTGAGGAGAGCGACCCTTGACCTTGCCAGGTAGGTCGCTCCCCCGCCACACAGCTCCGCCTGTGTTGTCCGCCCGCTGCTGCTGGTAAGAACGCCCTTCCCTTTTTCCTTCTGTACCCCCGTTGCCCCATTTGTACTGTGCCCGCATTTGTCTGTTTTCTCGCCTCTTTTTTTCCTTCTGTACCCCCGTTGCCCCATTTGTACTGTGCCCGCATTTGTCTGCTTTCTCGCCCCTCTTTTTCCTTCTGTACCCCCGTTGCCCCTTTAGTACTGTGCCCGCATTTGTCTGTTTTCTCGCCCCTTTTTTTCCTTCTGTACCCCGTTGCCCCATTTGTACTGTGCCCGCATTTGTCTGTTTTCTCGCCCTTTTTTCCTTCTGTACCCCCGTTGCCCCATTTGTACTGTGCCCGCATTTGTCTGCTTTCTCGCCTCTCTTTTTCCTTCTGTACCCCGTTGCCCCTTTTGTACTGTGCCCGCATTTGTCTGTTTTCTCGCCCTTTTTTTCCTTCTGTACCCCGTTGCCCCATTTGTACTGTGCCCGCATTTGTCTGTTTTCTCGCCCCTTTTTTTTCCTTCTGTACCCCGTTGCCCCATTTGTACTGTGCCCGCATTTGTCTGTTTTCTCGCCCTTTTTTTCCTTCTGTACCCCGTTGCCCCATTTGTACTGTGCCCGCATTTGTCTGTTTTCTCGCCCTTTTTTTCCTTCTGTACCCCCGTTGCCCCTTTTGTACTGTGCCCGCATTTGTCTGTTTTCTCGCCCCTTTTTTTCCTTCTGTACCCCCGTTGCCCCTTTTGTACTGTGCCCGCATTTGTCTGTTTTCTCGCCCTTTTTTTCCTTCTGTACCCTCGTTGCCCCATTTGTACTGTGCCCGCATTTGTCTGTTTTCTCGCCCTTTTTTTCCTTCTGTACCCCCGTTGCCCCTTTTGTACTGTGCCCGCATTTGTCTGTTTTCTCGCCCTTTTTTTCCTTCTGTACCCCCGTTGCCCCTTTTGTACTGTGCCCGCATTTGTCTGTTTTCTCGCCCTTTTTTTCCTTCTGTACCCTCGTTGCCCCATTTGTACTGTGCCCGCATTTGTCTGTTTTCTCGCCCCTTTTTTTCCTTCTGTACCCTCGTTGCCCCTTTTGTACTGTGCCCGCATTTGTCTGTTTTCTCGCCCTTTTTTTCCTTCTGTACCCCGTTGCCCCATTTGTACTGTGCCCGCATTTGTCTGCTTTCTCGCTCCTCTTTTTCCTTCTGTACCCCGTTGCTCCTTTTGTACTGTGCCCGCATTTGTCTGTTTTCTCGCCCCTTTTTTTCCTTCTGTACCCCCGTTGCCCCATTTGTACTGTGCCCGCATTTGTCTGTTTTCTCGCCCCTTTTTTTCCTTCTGTACCCCCGTTGCCCCATTTGTACTGTGCCCGCATTTGTCTGTTTTCTCGCCCCTTTTTTTCCTTCTGTACCCCGTTGCCCCATTTGTACTGTGCCCGCATTTGTCTGTTTTCTCGCCCTTTTTTTCCTTCTGTACCCCGTTGCCCCTTTTGTACTGTGCCCGCATTTGTTTGTTTTCTCGCCCTTTTTTTCCTTCTGTACCCCCGTTGCCCCTTTTGTACTGTGCCCGCATTTGTCTGTTTTCTCTCCCCTTTTTTTCCTTCTGTACCCCCGTTGCCCCTTTTGTACTGTGCCCGCATTTGTCTGTTTTCTCGCTCCTTTTTTTCCTTCTGTACCCCCGTTGCTCCTTTTGTACTGTGCCCGCATTTGTCTGTTTTCTCGCCCCTTTTTTTCCTTCTGTACCCCGTTGCCCCTTTTGTACTGTGCCCGCATTTGTCTGTTTTCTCGCCCTTTTTTTTCCTTCTGTACCCCGTTGCCTCTCGCCATTCCCGCCGCTGCGCTCCCTGCGGCCCCGCCCCTGACTGCCCATTCGCTGCCCCTGCCTCCCGCCTCCCAGCTGCTCCTCCCTCCCACCTCCTCATAAATGGCGGCCGCTGTGCGGCCGCGCGCTGGCGCGCGCCAAAGGCGCGCCTAAGGCAAGCCCGTCTGCGCCCGTCCGCGACTGGACCGCGCCCAGCGCCAGAACCCCTGGCCCCCGCAGCAGCCAACCCACCCACCGGACCTACGACACCGCCACCCTCAACGCACTCAACACCGGCCGAATCCCCGGCTGCCACCGTGCCACCCCAGGACGCACCCACGGACCCTTCGCCTGCCAATCTTGCAAGTTCTCCTGCCTCCGGACCTGCACCGCACCCGCCACGCCGAGCACCAGCAGCAACCACCTGAAGTGCATCCTGCTCTACACCCGCTCCGTCCACAGACACGCCGTGGAACTTTGGAACCTGCTCGACTCCACATCACCAGACGTCGCTTTCTCACGGAAACATGGATGAACGCCTCCTCAGCGCCCGACATCGCCATCGCCATCCCGGACGGATACAAGATCACCCGAAAGGACCGCGCCAACCAGACCGGGAGGAGGCATCGCCATCGTCCACAAGAACATCATCCGCATTACGACCAACTCCGACGACACCTTCACAGCCGGCGAACACCTGCACTTCCAGATACACACCGACCCCAAGACCACCCTCATCTACAGACCCCCAGGACCACGCACACAATTCAGCGAAGACATCGCCGACCTCATCAGCCCGCACGCCCTCCTCTCGGCCGACTACATCCTCCTTGGGGACCTCAACTTCCACCTAGAGAACAACAACGATCGCAACACCACCACCCTGCTGGACAACCTCGCCAACCTCGGACTCAAGCAACTGGTGACCACCCCCACACACCACGCCGGCCACACGCTTGACCCCGTCTTCTCCTCCAGCAAGGACATCTCCTTCAGCCACACCACCGGACTCCACTGGACAGACCACAGCTGCGTCCACTTCAGCTTCAGCAGGACCACCACGCACCACCACCCGCAACAGCTCCCGCGCAGAAGCTGGAACAAGATCACCACCGACCAACTCACCACATCCCTGAGCCAGAACCCTCCCGCCAGCTCAACGAACCCCAACCAAGCCGCCAGCAACCTCACAAGATGGATCACCAACTGCGCTGACATCCTCGCCCCATTGAAGACCCCCCAATCAGACCCGGCAACAAGAAAGCACCCTGGTTCACCGACGAACTCAAGAAATCCAAGAAGAACTGCCGGGCTCCTCGAGAAAGCATGGCGCAGAGACCCGACTGCAGACAACATGACCACCCTCAAACACGCCACCCGAAAACACCACCAGCTGATCCACACCACCAAGAAAACCGCATTCAAGGAACGACTGGACAACAACGCCCACAACAGCAAGGAACTCTTCATCATCGTCAAAGAGCTCTCGAACCCCAGCGCCGGAAACAACGACATCACCCTCGCAAGACCTCTGCAACTCGCTCGCCTCGTTCTTCCACAGCAAGATCGCAGACATACACAACAGTTTCAGCACACAGCTGACGTACCCTACAACCGTTCCAACGTCCCCCACCTCCACCCTCCGAGCCTGGACCCCGATCAACACCGAAGACACTATCCGCACGATGAACTCCATCCACTCCGGATCACCAACCGACCCCTGCCCTCACCACATCTTCAACAAGGCCGACGCCGTCATCGCACCCCACCTCCGGGACATCATCAACACCTCCTTCGACACCGCCACCTTCCCAGAGAGCTGGAAGCACGCCGAACTCTGCGCCCTACTGAAGAAACCGTCAGCGGACCCCACCGACCTCAAAACTACCGCCCCATCTCGCTCCTTCCTTTTCCTGCCAAAGTCATCGAGAAGACCGTCAACAGACAACTGGCCGCCTTCATCGAGACGAATGGATCCCTCGACCACTCACAGTCCGGCTTCCGGGCCAACCACAGCACCGAGACCGCCCTCATCGCAGCCACCGACGACATCCGAGCCCTGCTCGACAACGGGGAAACAGCGGCCCTCATCCTCCTGGACCTCTCCGCAGCGTTCGACACAGTCTGCCACCGCACCCTAGTGCAACGCCTGAACAACGTCGGAATCCAAGAGAAGGCACTGGAGTGGATCATCTCCTTCCTCGCCGGAAGAACCCAGAGAGTCCGCCTCCCCCGTTCAGTTCCGAGGCCACCGAAGTCATCTGCGGCGTACCACAAGGATCATCACTCAGCCCCACCCTCTTCAACGTCTACATGAGCCCCTCGCAGCCATCGCACGCCAACACAACCTCAACATCATCTCCTACGCCGACGACACCCAGCTGATCCTCTCCCTCACCAACGACCCCACAACCGCCAAAACCAACCTACATGAAGGGATGAAGGACGTAGCCGAGTGGATGAGGAACAGCCGCCTGAAACTGAACTCAGATAAGACGGAAGTCCTCATCCTAGGATCATCACCTCCGCCTGGGACGACTCCTGGTGGCCCCCTGCCCTGGGCAACGCACCCAAACCAACGGACCACGCACGCAACCTGGGCTTCATCCTGACTCCTCCTCTCAATGACCAGACAAGTCAACGCCGTCTCCTCGTCTTGCTTCAACATCCTACGCATGCTGCGGAAGATCTTCCGGTGGATCCCCACCGAAACCAGGAAGACGGTCACCCAGGCCCTCGTCACCAGCCGACTGGACTACGGCAACTCCTCTACGCCGGAACCACAGCCAAACTTCAGAAAAGACTCCAACGCATCCAGAACGCCTCAGCTCGACTCATCCTGGACATCCCCCGACACAGCCACATCGCCGGACACCTGAGAGACCTGCACTGGCTCCCCGTCAGCAAGAGAATCACGTTCCGACTCCTCACCCACGCACACAAAGCTCTCCACAACCAAGGCCCCAGATACCTCAACGACCGTCTGACCTTCTACACTCCCACCCGCCAGCTACGATCGACCAACCACGCCCGCCGCCGTCCCCCGCATCCGAAGAGCCACAACGGGAGGAAGATCCTTCTCCTACCTGGCTGCCAAGACGTGGAACTCCCTACCCATCCACCTCCGCCTGACCCAAGACCACCTCTCCTTCAGGAAGCAACTCAAGACCTGGCTGTTCGAACAGTAGCGGACCCCCCTCCCCCTAGCGCCTTGAGACCCTCCGGGTGAGTAGCGCGCTATACAAATGCTTGATTGATTGATTGACATATAGGATATGCATGAAAAGGCAGGGTCTGTGGAGCTGATACCAATGGTGATGTTTTAAATGTAACTCAAAGACAATACTCACAGTGAACAAGAAACACCACCTAGGTAGTCAGCTGTGCCCACAGATCCTGGCGATCAAACAGGAACACGCAAGGCAGTAACAGCAAGGGGGTAGAACTAAACACAAGCACAATAGACAAGGAGCTAGCAAGGAGGAGTGCTTAACAGGAAAGGAAGAAATCACAGGGCACACTTGGCAGAAAGCAAGTAACAAACATACAAGGTAATAGAAGCAAGACAGCAGAATAGAAAGACAGCACACTAGAAATGGAACCAAGGAAATGGGAAGAAAGGCAGGGACTGGAAAAGGATATACAGAAGGAAAGGCTACAAAGGTATACTAGAATAGTGCTGGATTAGGAGTCAAGAAAACAAAGTAGCACTGAAGGCTGTGCTGGAGCAAGAACAAGAATTTAGCAAAAGCTCGAAAGCCAAGGCAGCACTGCAGGCAGTGCTAGTTCAGGAACAAGGGAAACTGCTGCAGCTCAGGAACAAGGAATACTAAGGCTCAGGAGTCAAAGTAGCACTGCAGGCAGTGCTAATTCAGGAACAAGGAAAATAGCAGCAGCTCGGGAACAAGGAATAACTAAAGCTCAGGAAACACTGGAAACAAGGTTATCAAAAGCTCAGGAGACACTGGAAACAAGGATATCAAAAAGCACAGGAAACACAGGAAACAAGGATATCAAAATCTCAGGAAACACTGGAAACAGGGGTCAGTCTCACCAGTACACAGCTACAATGACCAACCTTGGACTGAAGGGAGCTAGGGCTTAAAAGAGCTCACAGTAATCACATGCATCAGGTGTGAGCAGGCTAGCAGCAGTCAGCCACAGGTGAGCTGAATTCCTCCTCCCATCCTCGGCCTGCAGGGGTGTAGATGAAGCAGTGAGCAGGGAATTCTAGGTAACAGAGTTTCAAACATGAGCAGGCTGGCTTCAAGCATGAGCAGACTGGCTTTCACAAAACACGGCATGGATTGGGAATGGATGGCAATTTGCAAGTAGAATCCAAATGACTGGAGCTCAGTATATGCATGAAGGGGAGGGTCTGGGAGATTATTAGAACACTGGAGAGCCCCACAATTCAGCTCCCTGATGGTGGGCACGAGAATGCAGGGAGCGAATCGTGACAGTTTTGGCATAGGGCAGCACAGCAAGTCACCTTGCTGTGCTGCCCTATGTAAAAGTGAAAGGGCAGAAATGCCCTGTATTTATCAAATACGGTGCATTCCTGTCCTTTCTCCTGCGTTGGTGCTGCTTCAGCAGCCTAGCACCAATGCAGGCACCCTTGCACCATGGTGCAAGGGTGCCTGTGTTGTCAACAGGCTTGTTTTTGTGCAGGAAGGGGCACCTTCCTGCACAAAAACATTCCTGGGAGGCTTTTTTCTATTTCTATGTGTGCTGTAGGTTGCAGCACACATGCAAAGAGGAAAAAACGAGGAGTAATAAAGTTATTTCTTCTCGTTGCACCTCCCCCGGGTATGCGTACAGTTTTGGTGCATCCCCAGGTTTACATGGTTTAGTAAATCTGGGGAAGCATCAAAATCCATGGGTGTGGCTTGGGAACATCCACCGCAACGCCCATAGAATGCCTAGTGCAGAGTAAGGCAATGCAGCCTTACTCCAAATCTATAAGGTCATTGACAGCAACGCAAAGTCGCTTTGCGTGACCTCATAAATACAATTTTGTAGTTTGCGCCACTGGAGCACTACAAAAACTGATGATCCAGCGGCGTAAGGCGCTCATAGATATTCCCCCTAGTGTTTTCTTTGTAGAGTAGTAATGACTATGTAGGGTTTCTCTTGTTACACTCATATCTGTGCAGACAGTGGGCCTTATTTGGTGTACTGTACATTTAAGATGATACGGTCACCTCAAACTCTTTCACCGCCGCTTCTTTTATGACATATATTTACAGACAGAAAAAGGGTTGTGAACCTGGCATAATGTAACTAAAATCACAGATGTGCACTTGCAGTTGTGTATACTGCATGAATCATGAGGTGGTCTCTTAAATAAAGTGCACTCCATGCTAATGTCTTAAGTAAACATCAATTTATTTTCATTGGTGAAATACGGATGACAACTCAGTCTAGGAGTTTTGAAACAGTCAACAATGTGTACATTGCTTGATTGTGGGTGGAGTGGAATTGAGGAGTCAGAAAGGCCCTGCATGCACTGAAGATCTGTAATTTGAAAAGCAATATATAGATTTTTATTACATTTATATTTTTAATAGATTATACCAAAGTAATAGACTCTGAAATTGAACTGAATAGGAGTTTGTATCATGCTGCTAAAAGCAAACACAACATTCTCGAACTGGCAATATTTCCACAGATTGGACCCATAATCAATATCTGGAAATGCAATGAACCTTGTAACCCCCAAAACAGCTCTGATGCATCGAGAAGCAGACAATTCCTAGGGGGAGTGCAATCACCTGATGCAATGAAGAAGAAATGACTGGACTACTTATTGCACTACAGAGCTGTCATAATTACGTCAACAGCATATACATATTTAAAAAATAAAGGGCCTGATCTACAATTTAGAGGATGCGGATGGGCAGCCTAGTGGCATTTGGAGTGGATTTTCTTCTCAAACTAGCCGTTAGACTTGGGTTTTTTGTGCGAGAAACCATTTTAAAAAACAATTCAAACCAGAGGAAGTGCCCCAGAGACTCTAATTTCCTGTTCCTGTCCAGCAGGCTCCTCCCAGTGCTTTGTTCCTCTCCTGGTCACTTTTCATTGGGATTTGGAGCTGGAAGGATCACTCTCCTTGTCTCCTGCATATATACCATTGGATTTAAGGACCTTGTTTTGTAGATATCACAAGTAAGTTGAAAAACTGGTGTATAAGGGTGTTGTTTGTTTGCCTGGGGGCATGCACCTAGATTTGTTTGTACTTTTATTTGATTTTTTAAATTTATTGTGGTGGGTGGCCTGCGGTCTTAGTAGGGGCCTAGTTATTTTTTGCATGAAAGTTATCTTCTTTTGTAATGGAAAAATGTTGCACAGTTCAGTACATTTTCTTCTCCATGCTTTTTAATTAGTTTGCAATATTGATTGATTTAATTCACCATGTTGCCTAGTCTGCCAATTGGCCTTCCAGCCAGTAGGCTCTGTACTATTCATGGGTGCATTAAACAATTGTTTCTATGGTGTCTGTAGAATTGAAACATCATTTAGGCCATGGATGGCATTGGATTAAAATACAAAATGTGTTTTTTGTGGTATTTCACTTTTTTTTTCTCCTGCAAACAGTGTTTAGGTGGGGTGTGTGTTTTTGTGAACATTTTTAGCCCTTTTAATTTTCATTTTTGGCATTGCTGAATTAATGCTGTGTTCTCTATGTTACCATGCCTCTTTTATCTGGCCAGCGTGTGTGTATGTATGTTTGGCATAGGCCACCATTTGCCTTTGTTGTTCATTATGCCATGTGGCCAGGGACAATTTTGTATAGTCAGTGTCCATCCTAGGCCTGCATTTGTTCTTTGTTTTCCAGGCCTCCTGCTTGTTGTTGTTCTGACCATGTGGCTGGCGCCCATTTTGTGTAGCCAGCCAGTGTGCTTTTGCCATAGGCCTGCAAGTCTTCTCTGTTTATGGCCATGCCTCCTTGCTGGTTGTTGTTGTTGTCTGACCGTGCGGCTGGCGGCCATTTTGTGTAGCCAGCCAGTGTGCTTCCCCAATAGGCCTGCATGTCTTCTTTGTTTGTGGCCATGCCTTCTTGCTGTTTGCTGTTGTTATCTGACCATGTGGCTGGTGGCCATTTTTTTGTAGCCAGCCAGTGTGCTTTACCCATAGGCCTGCTTGTCTTCTTTGTTTGTGGCCATGCCTTCTTGATGGTTGTTGTTGTGACCATGTGGCTGATGGCCGTTCTTTGTAACCAGCCAGTGTGCTTTCCCCATAGGCCTACTTGTCTTCTTTGTTTGTGGCCATGCCTTCTTGCTGGTTGTTGTTGTGGTGACCATGTGGCTGGCAGCCATTTTGTGTAGCCAGCCAGTGTGCTTTTCCCATAGGCCTGCATATCTTCTCTTTGTTCCCCATGCCTCCTTGCTTGCTGTTTGACCATGTGGCTGGTGGCCATTTTGCGTATGCATCCAGTGTGCTTTTTCCATAGGCTTGCATGTGTTGTTCTTCTATCATTAAGTTGCGGTCATGCCTCCTTGCTTGCTGGTTCACCATGTGGTCAGTTGGTTGCCATTTTGTGTAGATAGCCACTGTTCTTTTGCCATAGGCCTGCATGTGTTCACTTTGTTCCCAATGCCTTTTTGTCCGTGTTGTTGTTGTTGATAACCATGTGACAATGGCAGGCAGCCAGTTTCATGCAAAGCAGTCTTGTCCCCACCAGTGTGCCAGCAGATTCACCCACCACAGCAATTTCACAATGGCACAAGAAGACTCAGAGTGAGGTGATGGAGATACCGCAGCATACAGTGACTGCCCCACCACCACAATGCACATTGAGTCTTCCACTAGCATCTACTTCTCAAAAGACACCTGTGTCAGTGCCCCAAGAAAAGAAGAGAATCCAGTACTATTATTGGCATGTTTAGACAGGAGGGGCCCTACAAGCCAAACCACCCAACCACACGTTTGTACAATGGGAAGGTAGCAAAAATGTTAGTGCTGGACCTCCTCCCTTTTCTTTTTTAGAAGGAGTGGGATTCTTAGAATTTGTGACAGCCATCTGTCCAAAATGGAAGGTACCATGTAGGACCTATTTTGCCAGAGTGGCTGTTCCAGCGCTGCATCACGATGTGCTGCAGTTGGTTGGACAAGCTTTGCAGCAAAGTGTTGTTCACACCATCCACCTGATGACAGACATGTGGACCAGTTGTTAGGTCACTGTTTACATGCGCATCACTGCACACTGGATCTCTTTTGCAGGGGTAAAGCAAAAGATATCTTCAGGTCTTGGCCATGAAGAAAGCTTTAAGAGCATTCGGCGACATGCAACAGTGGCCATGTTCGCGATGAAGAAATCACACACAGCTGTAAACATCTTGGAGGAATTTAACAGCAAGGTGTATGAATGGTTGTGACCCAGAGGTCTTAGAATTGGATTTGTTACCATGGACAATGGCAGTAACAAATATCAAGTACCTTGTCAGATAGACTATTTCAGGGTTCTGTGTTTGGCTCATTGCTTCAACCTGGTGGTGCAAGACTTCCTCAAAAGGAAGACATAGTCAGCAACATACTGACCACCTGCAGAAGAATCTACACCAATTTCAGCCATTCTTTTAAAGCCTGGATGCAGCTGCGGATTATTCAGTGTAATAATAGAGCACCAGTCCCTGATACAGGAGGTGCCATCACGTTGGAACTCCACCTTTTACATGCTGCAACGTCTGTTTGAGCAGTACAAACAGATCAATGACTATGTCATTCAAAGAGGAGGGAATGCAGTTGGGAAAGCTATAACCACGGATGCGGACAAATGGGGCCTATTCCAATGCCTGACACAGATGCTACTCCCTTTTGAGGTTTTCACATGGGAAGTTAGCAAGGAGGACATTACAATGGGCCAAGCTATCTCATTGTTGCATCTCCTACAAGACCAGGTAAAGAAGGCGTCTGAAAGGTTCATCCCTGCATGTGTGAATGAAAACACAGAAGCACATGCCTTGGTTGAGACCTTAGTCCTGCGCTCGGCTTCTAATATAAGGCTGCAACATGACATCATTGAGTCCAAAGAGTACATATGTGCCACACTACTTGATCCATGGTACAAATAAATTCTGCCCACTTTCAACCCTTTTTCTGTAGTGGATGTTTTAAAATACAAGAGGTGGATTGTAGAGCAAGCCGGAGACTTGGAAGAAGAATGGCTGGAACTTCGAGTCTCACCTTGCAGTTCTCAGTGCCACCTTCAACTTCCAGAGAGGGCCATCGTGTCTCACAGCAGCCAACAACACCATCAACCAGAACACCGGCAACAACAGCAAAATAAGGACCGGACCCAACCTCTGCATTGTATTAGTTTCAATTGGCAAGGCTCAAATCCAGTGCAGAGGCGATGACAAAACAGGTTGAGCAAGTGGGAGCACCAATGACCATCCACAGGATGATCTAGGAGTATCTGGATGATCCAAAAGAGGTCTATGTGGATCAAAATCAATTAATGTATTGGTATGGGAAGATGCACCAATGGCCTAAGCTCAGCAGGCTGGCAATAAAGTATCTGGCTTGTCCTATCGCAAGTGTGTCTGCTGAATGTGTATTCAGTGCAGCTGGTGCAGTTGTCATAGTGAGAAGGACCAGTCTCTTGCCTCAAAATGTGGGGAGATTGACTATGATCAAAATGAACCAGCATTTTATACCACACAATTACACCGTTCCTGAAACAGCAGCACAGGAGGAAGAAGAAGGTGATTGGTCCGAAATTTAATCAAATGTGTTAGCTAACCAACTTCTGGATGAACCCCCTGAGTTTGAAGACAAACTCTACTTCCCAGACTAAGTATGCCAGTGCCCCCTTAGAACTTTTAAATTTTTCTCGTTGAACTTAGTTCTTTCTTTGCAAAAAAACAAAACAAAATTAGCAAAAGGAACATTATTATTTTTTTGTCAGATTTATGCTGCCCCACCTTTTTTATTAGTCACATATATATTGCCAGATTGCAGTTGGACCAGTGTGAATTGAAGAAGCCTCCACAATTCCTTCATGACATTGGGGACAGTGCCTGCCCCCTCGCATGACTATTGCCTAATGCCTATTCCTTTTTACATCACTTAGCACTAGAAGGGCTGCCCCATAAAATTATTTATTACCTACAAGACTGCCTGCCAAGACCAAATTCCAATGTGTTGCCGGCATCAAAGATGATTGAATAGCTATTTGAACTACCCGCGCTTGGATTGGATGAGGTAACCAACTATTGCAACGATGTGTGTTGAACTGTAATATGGGAAATTTCTTAAGATGATTATTGATTTGCATTGTTTGGGGCTTGAATGATGGGCGCTCATTTTTTTCCCTGTAGATGATGATCAGCCCTTTGACACTTAGCCAAATTAAATTAATTGCAGGGTGTTCTCCTTTTTTTCTGGTTCTACAGAGCCCAGAACAGTCACTTTAGTTAACAAACAAAAACCTATGCAAAATACAGCTATTCTGTTTCATTTTCTATTTGTACTTCATCAGCAGTGCACTATGTTGTGTTCTATTGCTTTTGTCATGTTCCTCGTGACAGCTGCATCCTAGCAACTGCATGCTTCCATGACTGGAATCCTGGTATGTTGGAGTCCAGGAGACGGAGGCGGAGGTTGCTCTGGATGGTCGGCTGTTGGGGGTTGTTACTCCTTATCTAATAAAGCACTCTAAAGAAGAAAGCGGTGTCCCTCCTTCACAAAAATGGCGACGAGGATGGGATGCACCCTGTGAAGGACACACGCTTTAGAAGAAAAGTGGACCATTTTTATTTTGTGCTGGAACAGCGTTGGATTTGCTGGGCACTACATATCTCGAGTACCGAAGTCCCCTAACAGCGTGCGTACGGCGCAGAGAGGATCGGAATCCTTAAAACGAGTACTACATCGTAAGTTTGGCAATAACTGTACTCACTGCCAACGGTTCTCTTCTGCCGCGGTGCGCACGAGCGTTGAAAGCGCCATTTGAATCATCGCAGTGTCACGTCACTCTCCTGGTGAGTCCTTTGTCCTGACATCTTGTCCAAGCGTTCCTTCTCCTGCAGCTGACGCGGTCAACGCTGCGTGACCTGATGCTGCGTGACGTACTCCTAAGGTCACGTTATGCGTGCCGCCATCTTGGTGCGATAATGCCAGATAACGCCGGAAATCAGCTTTCCACGTAAAGAAGAGAGCTTGACCCGCGCAGAACTACGGAAGACAGTGGTGAGCATACCTCCTGCACAACAAGGATAACTGTAAGCAAACAGTAGACATCCATACAGGTACATTCCTACCTTGAGAAAGTGATAGAGAGGGACCGGAGAAGGGCGAAGTAGAGGGCTCCTGAGAGAAGACCAGTGTGAGTGAGCAGTAGAGGGCTCCTGAGAGAAGACTGGTGAGAGTGGCAGGGAGAAGATCTGCACACTCACCGAGGCGCTGCCTTACCACACCTTTGTTGTTACTATTTTGTCATTTACACCTTAGTTAGTGGGAGTTTTAGTCTTGCTTTCCTTTACAACTGGAACTTATTCTAGACAACGATGACCAACCAAGTCATTGCCCCTCCCCCCACATTTTTACAAGATCCAGGTGCCACTTGCATGGACTGGGAGGATTGGAAGGAGTCCTTTTCTACATACCTGGAGGCTATTGGAGGGGAAGTTTATGTTGCCAATAGAAAATTGGCAATTTTGAAACATCATTTGGGCATAGAGGGTAGGAAAGTATTAAAAACCCTCCCTAAACCTCAAACGGCTGTGAGAAATGCTACTGATGACGCCGTTATTGATGAAGATGTATATGAGATAGCCATGGCTATGTTGGAGGAGAACTATGGAAAGAAATTAAGCATAGTTGTGGAGAGACACAAGTTCTTTTCTCGCAAACAGTTACAAGGAGAAAAGATTGAACAGTATGTTGCAGCGTTGAGAAGATTAGCGACTAGGTGCAGATTTAAAGAGCTTCGTGATGAGATTATTAGAGATAAATTGATAAATGCTACAAATAACAGGAAAGTTCAAGAAAAATTGTTAGATTTAATGGACCCCACCTTAGATACAGCTATCCAAATAGCCAAACGTATTGAGAACACTTCACAGTATGTTAAGGAGTTAACATGTATTGAATCCTCTGTTGAGTTGAATACTTCTAAAGTATGTGAAGTAAGTACAAATAATAAGAAGGGTGGTGGAACAGAAGAAATCAATAGTGAAAAAAAAACAGTTTACTAATGCTAGAAAGTTATGTTACAGGTGCGGAAGCAACAGACATTCTTCAGATGCTATTCATTGTCCTGCATCTAAAAGTAGGTGTTACAAATGCAAAAGAATTGGTCACTTTTCAAGGGTTTGCAAGGCATCTGACATGTCTCGTTCTAAACCAGTCGTAAATGCTATTAGAGAGGAGTTTACAGTCAATTCTAGTGAAAGTGACATTGAAGTATTAGTAATTAACGATTGTGACTCGTACAACCCTCCGAAGTGCAACATTTTTATAGATGATAAGATAGTACCAATGTGGGCGGATTCATGTTCCCCTTTTACCCTGATTGACAAGCAGAATTGGGTAAATTTGGGTTCTAAAAACCTACAAATTGCAGATGTGAATCCAGTTGGGTACTGCGGGCAAAAACTACCTGTTCTGGGTTATTTTACATCCAAAATCAAGTTTCAAGATAGGGAAACTATTGCCAAATTATATGTAGTAGAGAAGGGCAAGTCATTATTAGGATGGAGAGAACAAAGAGCTCTAAACATTATACTCAATCCTAACCATCCTGCTCAAGTACTTTTAACTGAATCACATGAAGGGAACGAATGGGTTTCCAAGTTTCCTAATCTCTTTAAAAAGGAATTAGGTTGTCTGAAAAAGTTCAGACATCGTATAATTCTTAAGGAAGGTACCATTCCAAAAGTACACAAAGTGCGGAATGTACCTTTAGCACTGAGGGGACCGCTCAAAGAAGAATTGAAAAGGTTATGCAAAGAAGGCATCATAGAACCAATTGAAGCATCAGAGTGGTTGAGTCCGATTGTTATCGCACGCAAACCCAATGGCAGTATCCGCATGTGTGTGGACTTAAGAGATTTGAACGAATGCATTTGGGTAGATCGTTATCCCTTGCCTCATATCAATGATATGCTGGCTGGAATTGACAACGGCAGGTTCTTTTCCACCCTAGATTTGTCAAGTGCGTATCATCAAATTTTATTACAACCTGAATCCAAACATTTGACATCCTTCATAACTCCGGAAGGTGCATTTCAGTTTGTTCGTATGCCCTTCGGTTTGGCTTCTGCCTCAGCAGTTTTCCAAAGGGTTATGCAAGGAGTCTTGAAGGACATCCCAAAAGTGTTGGTTTTCCAAGACGATATTTTGGTGTGGGGAAAGGATAAATTTGAGCACGACAAGTTGCTAAGAATTGTGCTTGACAAACTTGAACATGCTGGCCTAACTATTAGTTTACAGAAGTGTAAATTTTGTCAATCAGAAGTGGATTACCTTGGGCACACAGTATCTCAAGAAGGTATTAAACCCAAGCTCAAATTAGTGGAGGACTTAGAGAAAGCTCCTATACCACAAGATAAAGATCAATTAAGGTCATTTCTAGGACTCGCCGAGTATTACTCGAGGTTCATTCATAATTTTTTGCACTGTGTGTTCCCTCTGCATGAACTGATGAAGAAGAATGTGACCTTTATATGGTCTGATAATTGTCAACGTGCTTTCGATGAGGTGAAGGTAGCTGTTGCAAAAGCTACTGCTTTGAAGCCTTTTAATCCCAAGGATAAGTGCATCATCGTTACTGATGCCAGTGGGTACGGATTGGGAGCGGTATTAATGCAAATACATGATGGTAAAGAAAGAGTGGTAGCCTTCGCATCACGCACACTCAAGGGAGCTGAAAGCACGTACTCCACCATAGAAAAGGAAGCATTAGCGTGTTGGTGGGGTGTGCAACACTTCCGAAATTTTGTGTGGGGAATTAATTTTGAATTACACACAGACCACAAACCCCTAATAGACATTTTTTCCACAGCGGGTGCAGGCAGAGCCACTCCACGCATTGCTAAATGGATATACCGTTTACAAGAATTTAATTTCACTCTAAAGTATGTTCCTGGTGTGAGAAACATAAATGCCGATTGTTTGTCACGTCTTCCAGTAGTCAAATTGGACAGTGAGGATCATAATTCAGAGTTTGACGATTGGATAGTGGCAAATTTAGTGGATGTATGTCAGGCCATTGATGAATCTGATTGGAAGCAAGCCATTTTGGATGATGTTGTGATGAAGAAGGTCATGGAATGTTTACCTATGAATGAAGGATGGAAACTACATGACGACATGTTGCAATATAAGGAAGTGTGGAGCGAATTATCTGTAGTGAAGGGAATTTTGAGGAGAAATGACAAGCTAGTCGTTCCTGTAACCATGAGACCCAGATTAATAGAACTATTACACGAGGGCCATGGTGGTATGACCAGCATGAAGAGAAAAGCTAGAGATGATTTCTGGTGGCCGGGTATGGACAGGCAAATCGAGAGATTTGTAAGAGAATGTGTAGCATGTTCACGCAGTGACAAGGCTCATGTAGTACAGGAAACTCCCATTCATCATGTGAAATGGCCAGGGCATGCATGGGAAAGAGTGGCTATAGATATATGTGGTCCTTTCGAGATTTTAGGTGTTGGTTGCAAGTATGCAATCGTATTAATGAACTACTTCTCAAAATGGCCTGAGGTAACTTTTGTGCGTGAAGTAAAAACCAGCAGTGTAATTGATTTTTGTGAAGAAATTTTTCGTAGAGAAGGATGTCCCGCAGAAATTCTGTCTGATAATGGCCCCCAATTTGTATCTAATGAGTTTGGAGAATTTCTTAGAAAATGGGGCATCAAACAACTTAAGACTCATGTCTATCATCCAAGAGGAAATGGTTTGATTGAGCGCTTCAACCGTGTCCTAGGTGAGTGCATTCAGATGGCTGTACATAGCAATGTTTGTTGGAAGAGTCTTGTAAAAAAAATGCTGTGGAATTACAGAACTACTCCACATTCTGTAACGGGGGAAACACCATTTTGTTTACTGAAAGGTAGAGTTCCATGTTCCATAACAGTTCCTGCGTGGATGGGGAGAAGTGGAAAGAAATTAGTCAATGAAAGTGCCATAAGAACAAAAGTGGAAAATTACCAAAGTTCGTACAAGCGGAGACACAATGATAAGTTAATCAAAAAACCGAGGATGTTTGAGTTGGGTATGTATGTAAGAGTACAAATAGGAACCATTCATTGTAAAGGTAGTTCCAAACTGTCTGATCCTAAGAAGATTTTATTAATCAGGGGTGACCTTCTGAAACTTTCTGATGGGAAGTGGTGGAATGCCAATCGTGTTGCCAAATGTAGTGAAACTGAGGTTCGTGAGTGGTTGAAACCGTAACAGGTTAAGTCCAGATCTATTGATAGAGATGAGTTCAATGATATTCCAATCAGAGAATCCAATGTTCCTAACAGAGAGCCTAGTGCTCGTTCTAAAATACCGCCTAAGAAATTTAAAGATTACATTTGTAATTAGTTATAACATTCTCCTCAGCTTTATTTTGTTTTGTTAAAGGAAGAGGATATGTTGTGTTCTATTGCTTTTGTCATGTTCCTCGTGACAGCTGCATCCTAGCCACTGCATGCTTCCACGACTGGAATCCTGGTATGTTGGAGTCCAGGAGACGGAGGCGGAGGTTGCTCTGGATGGTCGGCTGTTGGGGGTTGTTACTCCTTATCTAATAAAGCACTCTAAAGAAGAAAGCGGTGTCCCTCCTTCACAAAACACTGCACTTCACGTCTATCTTGCTCGGGTCATCGTGATTCATGATGATGATAACTGGTCTGGGACGGCGTTACTCGGAGTCAGGACTGGAGGAGTATCATGGAAGAACTCAGGGCGGGAGCTGCAGGACAACCTCATTAATAGAAGCAAGAAGTTATCGAGTATACTATCGACTTCAGTTCAAAGGTAAACCATGAGTCTGAGGCCTAGTACTCAGCTGTGTGAATAGAGAGAGGTACGTTTGTGAAATGCTGCTCTCTGTGTGTGTGTTGGACTTGTGGCAAAAGTGATACTCTAAGTCCCCCTTTTGTTATTTTTGTGCTGCCTCTGAGTCTTCTTGATACACTCCTCATGAAACTTACCTTCCTTCTGTCCTTCTCCTTGACTCTAAAATATAGTTTCTCTTTTATAATCCACAGGCCTTCTTCTAGTCTCCTTCATCAACGAAAGGTGAAAGCTAGCTGAGCTCAACAACACTCCTGCTTACCTAACGGACCAGTGCAGACAGGCCCCAAAGAGTGGACATTCCTGAGGAGAATGCAGATGCACCCCCAATTTTGCAAAACAGAATCATTTTTCTTTTAACAATCATATTAACTAAGAGAAGTGGGTGGGTGGGTGGGTTCAGTCCCCAACCTAGAAGACAGAACATTTAGATATATGGTAAATTGGGTCTCGGGGGCAGAAGGACTGTTTTCAATGCATGTATCTGTACTCTGTCATACTCATTCCTTTGTTTCCTTCTAACAACAAATTGATGGTGAATGGTGTGCTGCTGCTTATTGCCCAGATGAATGTTGGCCTTGTGTTGTAGTGTATGTCTTTATCAACCCTTTCCCCAAATCCCATTACCCATCCGTTCATCAAACCCCTAACCCACTTCCCCCGAGCTCTGTGATTTATTGAGGTGTGGCTTAAATTACACCATCAATGGATCACACACTTGGTGGACCGGATGTGGTGAAAGCAACACCAACTTACTGTAGAATCTTCTAAGCAGTAGCCCACACCAGCCCATTACCAAGCCGTGCATTAAAAATTATCCATATTTTTTTAGATATAGAATGAAGAACATCAGTCGTCAGCATCATCATTCAGGCCTTGTGTTGCCTAACAGTAAATGCCTAACCTAAGCGTGTCAACTCCAGACTTTGAGTCCATTTTTTATAACTTAAGGATTTCACAAATAATACTGCTAGCTCCACATTAGCCAAATCCTACTAGTATTGCTATTTTTTCTATATGAGCACAATCAGGCATTCTCATTGTGTCATCATGTAGTACTCAGGTGGTGTCAATTATTTGTAAATCTTTGATAAATATAATCCACTTTCTGAGTCTTTCTACTTAGTTTCCTACGATGGATAATCAATCAATCAGATCAATCCTACAGTTGGAGCTCACCTGGGTAGAACTGGAAGTGGGACCTCACTTGTGAAGTTGTGATGCCTCCCCTCTTATTGCTGCATTTATATTCAGGTAAGACAACTCGTTGGGATATAATTTAACTTAGTAAGAAATAAATTAAGTGCTACTGTTTTTAATCTAGATAGTTCAGAACTTCAACACAATAGAGGTCATCATGGCAGCATTACCCATAATGGCCAAGATAGTTAGAGAAGTATAAGCCTAAACTCTATAACTAAGTGCTATGCTCTCTCTTAAGTTACAAGCACATACACAGGCTGCGTAAAACTACTTGAAGGCAGCAGTGCAAAGTAAAAGCATAAGAATCTACCTCAGGCACAACTTTACATTAGAAAAAATTGTTTCCCCCTTTATTTATTTACAAAGCAACCCACCCTCTCCACCCAAACAACATGCTCACTCCTCTCCCAAACAAAACTGACCCAAGCCCCAAAACTCAAAATGTCCAAGAAAGTCTCTCCAGTCCCAACTCCCATCTCACCCTCTCCATCCATCCCCAACAAACAACAAACCCATCAAACCAAAACAAAAAATTGAAACAAAAGCTATAAGAGGGCATTATGGATGTCGGTCCAGAGCTGGTCCAGGCTCTGCTCCATCAAGGTGAGCCGGCCCTCAATGGTGTCCAGCCGCTGCAGGATGTGGCACAGCAATGGTCTGTGGCCATTGTGGTGGGAGGTGGCAGCAGTTGGCTGGCGCCGGCGATGGGATGGCCGGGAGGCTGGAGGCTGAGGGGGACTGACTGCACTGGGGCCCAGCTGTTGTGCATTTATTTCCTCCTCCTCTTCTTCCAGGACCACCAGCCGCCAGTATTCCTGCTGGATACGCTCCAGCCTTTGCCGCAGCAAACGGGCCGCTATCTCCTGCCTAGTGGATGGTCTGGCTGAACCAGGAGGAACAGTTATATTGAGAAAAACAAAAAGACAAATTGTAAGTAATGCTCTGTGCAAACAATGTTTTAAATTCCTGGGTGGCACAGTAGCAGTACATTGCTGGTCCCCTAGGGCGTTTGGAATTTATTTGATGTTATTATGATTAGGCGAGTCACAAGGCCAATTTTATGTTTTACCCACACATGTTGCCAAACATAAAAAAGCACTGACTGTGTGGCAGAAAAGTATTAACAGGCAGAGAATAACATCACAGGACTAAAAATACTGTGATTTGATTATTTTTTTCTTCTAAAGGCTTTTCAAGTAACTATAAATATAGTCAGACAGTTTGAGTTAAAAAATAAATGACTTCCCATTGATGAGTACGGCATTATGCACAATATGGAGTACAAGTTGGGTGTGGTGCTAAAATAATAAAGCCATGCTCATTGCTATCCAGCGCCTCTGGTAGTTTGCTACTGCCTGCATCTGTAGTTGACAATGATCTATTTTTAATTCCAATGGCCCTGCTCTTGGTCAAATGCATTTCTTTTTCTACCCTCTCTCCAAAGAGGCAGATTAATAATAAATAGGATACTACGTCAGTCACACACCTCATGTATGAAATGCGGATATTAATATATTATCATGTCTGCCGTAAGTAGACTTTGAGGAAAATTAATCTAATGGGCTGCACTACAGGTAAAGGAACAGACTATATAGTTTTTTTGGGCACATTAGTCACTGTGTATCCCAAATGCCAAACTTGACATCAAATCATGCACAAATAAACTAACTCAAAAAGTCACAAAAACACGTAAAAATTTACACAAAAACATAAAATACACAAACACAAAGACACACACTATTATAGAAAATAAAAATTAGGGGTAGAAAAGTAATAAAGGAGGAGGATTACAAAGATGAAGTACAGATTAAAATTTAGGCCCAGCACCATAACAGAGAGCAGAAAAAAAATGGACGCGCCCATGTGGACTGCGTGGTGCTGTCTGTGCGCGATTTAGAACATGAGCACACTTCAGGACCGTGTAGTGCTGTTCATTCGCGATTTTGGAGCACGTGGATGCACTCCGCATTCCCAACGCGAACAGGCGCGCCGGCATACTCCACGTAGCACAGCGAAGTTTTTTTGCGACTCAAAGGACATCCGAGTAGTAGGACTCCGCGAACTCCACCCACCCCTACACAGAACCTACTCAATCAACAAGTTGGCACTTTCCTGCCTGAACCAAATGTTCCTTCTGCAGTGTCCAGGGTCACCTGACTGTTGATGGCTCTCCTGAGGTGTGATGTGTATTCTTCCCAGATAGTGGACAAAAGGGGTCATGGGTCTTGGGTGTGTGGAAGGGTCTTTCTCTCCTGAGCAGAATGGGTTGGGGGGTTGTACCCATCACCTTCCTGAGTTTTGAAGTGTAGCCTAAGGCTGTACCCACCGCATTTCTGACTTCAGGAGATAAATTCCCTGCAACTGGTGAATGCAGCTGACACCAGGGCCTCCTTGCCCTTTTTTTCACTAGATAGACTGGAGCCAAATCCAGGGGAAAGGGATGAACTGAACAGAACTAGTTTTAGGGTTAGACAAAGGGGTGTTCCCCACCCACAGACTGGCACTGGGTATAAAAGTGGCATCCCCAGAATCTGTCATCAGAACACTCCTGTGTGAGCTACAGCGCACTGCATTGCTCTGCGATAAAACCTTCAGTTAAGCAGGGAGAAGTACACTCTGACTCCAGTCAAGGGTCCAGGACCTTGAGGACAGCATTTGGGGGTCATGACTCACTCCCACAGAGGCGAGCAGAGGGAGATCAGGTCCAGTTGGGTCTGATCAGTTGAAAAGCAGGAAAGGCCTCAGGGCTAAATGTGCTGTCATTGTAGGACTCTTCCATCAAATTACTCTTAATTACGCAAGCAGGAGTAAATGCGGTATTATCAGGAATTCCACATCAAGGAGTAATTTGAAATTACCAAAATTACTCTCATTACTCCAGCCTAATTGAAATTCTGCCCAGGCCAACATTTAATGTGACTCCAGTGCTGGCATATATGTTGTTTGATAATTTGTGCTGTTTGTTCAACATGCAGCAAATTACAGGAACAGATAATACGATAAATCACATTTCTACTGTTACAATTCAAATGGGACCACTTTGTTGCATGCACTTCTAGTACCTTGGTGTTCAACATTGAACCTGCTTGCCTCGCATTTACATAATTTATAATGTACTATCACTGGAGATAACTCCCAACTTGTTGGTATGCTCTGGGATTTATGATGCTCCCGTCTGTGCAAATACTACATAGTCTCTCACACTTTATTGCGCTTAAAGGCAAAGGCTGGAAGAGCTTGTTTAAATCCTCAAGTAGTGCTCAATGTCTTTAGCTTATCTTCTTGGTAAAACTGCTCAGTGGTTAAATGTACTGAGCATTATTATGGGTTCATTTTGATTGTTTCTTTCTTTAGGACTCAATAAAGATTCTCTCGGGCAATATCATGCATGTTCCAGTGCCCTATTTACTATTCCCTTAGGATACCCCCTGTAGGGAATTGGGTTACTGGTTGAGGGGGGTTGAAACCCTAGTCAAGCAGCAACCACAATTTCTCTCAGTGTGAAGTCACAAGCAACATCAAATTAACCTGTGCTTAACCTTGAGGTAGCATGTGACAAACGCCGTCAACTTAACTTAGAGGCAATTTGTAATATATTTATGCAGCCCTTCAAAACAGTAATAAAGTGAAAATACAACTCAAGAAGAATCCCACACCATTTTAGACAAATAGAGTATAATATATTAAATTATTTGAGACCAAAACGAGAACAATCCAATCAGTAGAACCGAAGATATTATCGATTTCAAAGTTTTAGGTAAAAATAGTGCCTCGAAGCATAAGGCACCAACTCTGCTTATATCGTAGTGCCGGACTGGGACAGAGTCACAAGTACAGGCTGATCACGATGCAGTGCGGGCCAGATACAGGAACTGGGTTAGGCACACTGAACAAAAGACCTTAAATCCTGGTTGCAGAGCGTTGCGAGATCCTGTGTTGGGAATGCATTTCGAGGACCTGCAAGACTTCGATGTGAGGTCCTGCGTCATCATTGAGGATGCAGTTGACAACGGGCTTAAGCTGCAAAGTTTTGCGCAGAAGATGCGTCACGCTCCAGCTGTTCTGAGAAGGCTGCGGGGCTGCAATGCAGTTCAAGGTGGTTGAAGCCATTTCTGTCCCTTAGCCTCTAATCATGAGGCTAGCCTACTAGCCCTTGGAGTCACTCTGGTAGTGCTGGGTTCAAGATGCAGGTTCAATCCTTTGCTCAGGCAGCAGGGCAACAGGGTTACAGAGTAGTAGTCCTTCTTGCAGAGTGGCACAGCAGTCCTACTCTGTCCTCAACAGGTACAGAGGTGTTCTGAAGAGTTGGGTCTGAGGGCCCAATATTTATATCTGGGACTATATTATGGAATGTGCCCCGGGGGTGCAGCAGGCATATGTGCCCACTTTGTGCGCCCCTGGGCACTTTGGTATTACAGAAAGGGCAGCAGACACTTGTGCAGCCCTTTCTGTAATACAGATAGCGCTGGCGCTTCTCCAGAGGTTGTTCTCTTATTATCATGTGGGCATGGCCCCATGCAAATGAGGGAATCCTTTTGCCTTTGTGCCCGTGCCGTATTATAGATGCAGGCGAAGAGGCAAAGAAGCTCTTAGGAGGTGCACTGACAGCACTGTTAGTGCACCCTCTGATGGCAACCCTCTGGAGGGGGAAAGGGGGCCCTGTGAACCCCAGTCATCCCCTTGCAGGCGGGTGCAGTCACTCACTGCACCTGACTGCAAGGGGATCTCTCTCCCCTCTTAAAAGTGCAGGCGGGTTGGCACCTGCACAGTGAAACACGGAGTGGCTGCTTCAAAGCCGCTCCATTTTTCACTTGAATGGGCTGCCCCCAGGGCAGTACGACTTCGTGGCTGCCCTGAGTGTAGCGCATTCAATGTAATAGGGCGCACTTTCCCTGTTTGCACCCAGCGAACCTGTTTTAAGGTGCACCATGGCACAAACAGGGAAAGTGTGCCCTATGTGTAATAGGTCCTGTTAGACCTGGCATCCTTGGCGTGGGTCTCCCTTCCATTTTTTCGTAATGCCTCCACTGTTGCCGATATGTTTTTGCTGGACTAGATGCTCATGGGCACTTTGCCGCTGCTAATCAGCGCCAAAGTGCAAGTGCTCCCTATCGTTAATTGATATATGTATTAGTGACTCCATGATTGGATGATTGGTTTACTTGTCAGTCCCTAGTACAGTGCACTCAGCGTGCCCAGGGCTTGTAAATCCAATGCCGCTGGTGGGCTTGCAGCACTGGTTGTGCCACCCACAGAAGCGGCTTGTGAAATGTGTCTCAGGCCTGCCATCGCAGAGCCTGTGTGCAGCCTAGGGCTGCCATGTCGACTTGGTGAGTACACCCACTTACCAGTCCCTAAACCTTCCCTTTACTGCATGTTGGTCACCCCTAAAGTAGGCCCTAGGGCAGGGTGCATTGTAAGTATAAGGTAGGACATGCCCTGGTGTGTGTGGCATGTCCTAATAGTGAATTACAGCCATTTTCGTTTTTCACTATTGCAAGGCTACCTGCTCCCCATAGGCCAGAATGGGCAGACTGACTATTACACCTTATAGTCAGAACTGACCCCGGGAACATGGTAGAAAAACGAATTTAGTATGCCTGAACTCAGGATGATAAAATACATCTTTTAGTGAAGTTGGTTTTAACATTCTGTGTTTGAAAATACCACTTTTAGAAAGTGGGTATTTTCTTGCCTAACTATCCGAGCCTGCCTCTGCTAGGTTGTGTATTCCTTGTCTGGAGATTGAGTGACAGGGGCTGGGGGTGGCTACAGGAGACAGGGTGAGTCAGCACAGGGCTGAATAGAAAGATCTGCATCCAGAGTGGAGGGAGGAGTTGCACCTGGGTCTGAATAGGGCTGTGCCTGCCTTCCACAATGCTGGCTCCACCTCCTGCTGGTCGGCTGAGCACTCTGCCCCACATTCTGAAAGGAAAGAAGGAGTCAGAAAAACAAAGTGCTCCAGGACTGACCAGAACTGGTTTTGGACTAGGCAGAGGCCTCTCTGCCTCCAGAGAACAAAGAGAATCAGGGTATAAGAGGGGCACCCAGACCCCAGGAAGATCAGATCACTTTTGGGAACAAGAAGAAACCTTTGCTGAGGAGCGGAACCAAGAAGAAACTGAGGAGAGACTATCCCTAAGCCTGAAGTGCTGCTTGGGGGATTGGCCTGCAGTGGTTTGCCTGACTGCCAAAGAAAGGAGAAAGGAACTTTTGCTTTGCTGTAACTTTCCTCAACTTGTGAAGGATCTCCAAGGGCTTGGAAGAGAGCTTGCCCCCTGACCAAAGTCCCAGGATCATTGGACTTCACCCCCTTTGTGAATTGCTGCTGGAAACTCTGTTTCAGTGGCTACAGAGGTAGGGAGCTGTGACCGACTCTCACGACCGACTCGGTGTCCTGTAAGCACTGCATCGAAGCACCGTCTCGCCCTGCAACGCACGGCCCTGGTCTCACCGACTCCGTCAACGAGCCGCTGCCTGCACCGCATCGAGGGACAACGCGTCCTGCAACGCTTCGCTACGCCGAATCGAACTGGTCCGACCGACACGGTCACTGCTGCTGAGTTCGAGTCCTGTGACCGCACCGGAGTTGGGCACCGCTCGCACGCTTTGCGACGCACCGCCCGACTCGCACCGCTGTCCGGACTGATCGACGCCAGCTCCTGAATCCGGCTCCGTCGCCGCACCGCAACCTGCCAGCACCGCATCGAAGCACCGCCTCGCCCTGCAACGCACGGCCGTGGTCTCACCGACTCCGTCTCGACGACGTCAACGAGCCGCTGCCTGCACCGCATCGAGGGACAACGCGTCCTGCAACGCTTCCATTTTTGCATCGCGACCGCGACGAACAGCCATCCGGCTCGCACGCCCGTGCCTGCCGCTTCAAGTAAAAGGTACTGTGACCGAGTCTGTTTACGCTGTGTTGGCCCGTCTCGACGCGGTCAGCTGGATTTGTTAGACTCTGTTTGTTCTCAACATCGCCGTAGCCGGAGGAGGCTACCGACTCGCACAGAACCTTGAATTAAGCCTTTTTGATCAGAACTAAGTATTCTTAACAGTATTGTGGATTATTTTTGTCGTTTATGGTCTTGTGATAAATCTATATAAAGTATACCTATTTTTATAAATATATAACCTGTGTGGTGTCCATTTGTAGTGTTGTCACTTGATTACTGTATGTGTTCACAAATGCTTTACACACTGCCTCTGAACTAAGCCTGTCTGCTCGTGCCAAGCTACCAAGAGGGTGAGCAGGGGTTATTTCAGGAGTGTACCTACTTTCCCTGACTAGACTCAAGGGTCCCTATTTGGACAAAGGTACCTACCTCTGCCAACTAGAGACCCCCAAATCTAACATTGGTGGTCAGCGGTGAGGATTCTGGACTTGCATTTGTGACTCATGTACAGGGATTGGTGAACACTACTTAGTGAGTGCAGACCAAAATGCAACCACATACTTTTATAGCATTTTTTCTGGGATTTCCTATTTTTGCAAATGCCAAGTTCAGTCACTATGGAGAAACCAGCATCAGTAGCCTCTGTTGAGTGTGATTGGGAAGAAGAGAGGCTAGAATGCTACACCCTCAAGCAGCTCAGGCAATTCTGCAAAAAGTTTAAAGTGTCCATGACCGGGCTCTCCAGGAAGGAGGACCTCCAAAAGGCGCTGAGGGCCTGGGTCGAATCAAGGAGTGCCCCTGTGGAGGGGGCTGAGAATGCAGAAGGGCAGCTGGAGGGGCTATTGGGTCTAGGGGCTAGAAGACCACCTTCCCCAGTAGGTAGCAGTGTTTCTGCCAGAGGACTGTCTCCAGAGGAGTTGGAGGACAGGAAAGAGAGTAGGATGCACGAAATGCAGCTGACCAAGCTCAAGCTGAATGGGCAGTTAGAATTCGAAATGCAAACTAGGAAATTAGCCCTAGAGGAAAAGAAAATGCAGTTTGAACATGAGAAAGTTTTGAGGGAGTTGGAATTGAAGGCCAAGAGCTTAGAGATTACTCCCTCTGGTGGCAGTGTACCGCCTGTGCCTGTGGAAGCTAGGGTGTATATTCCCAAAGATGTGGTGAAGGAGTTTTTTTAAAAATGATGACATTGGGCAGTGGTTCAAAGCCTATGAGGTAGCCATGTCTTCCCACCGGGTCCCTGAGAAGGATTGGGGAGCGGGGTTGTGGGGACGGTTCCTCAGTGAAGGGCGGGATACCTTGTTGGATTTGCCCTCTGAAGTCTATAATTCGTACAGCCACATGAAGGATGCCTTAATGACTAGGTATGGTTTGACCCCTGAGCTTTATAGGCAAAGGTTCAGGAACTGTAGTAAGATTGAAAGCAGTACCTGGGTTGAATATGTGACCTTCTTTTGCAGAGCCTTGGATGGTTGGGTAAAGGGTAGCAAAGCAACTGATTTTCAGGCGCTCTTTGATTTGATTGCCTGGGAGCACTTGTCCGGTAATTGTTTTCCTGAGCTACGCCAGCACCTGATTGATAGTAAGCTGACTAACCCTAGGCAGCTTGCTGAGGAGGCGGACCGCTGGGTGAGTACCCGGGTCCACAAGGGTCACGTGGGAGACTCCGCCAAGGGTGGGCAGGGTCCCCAGCAGAAGAGTGGGGGGACAAGGGTAAACAGAAGGAGTTCCATAAAGGGCCCCAAAGTAGACCCCAAGGGAACCAAGGGAAAGGTTCCCAGCCTCCCCCTGAGAAGAAGCCAGTGGCCCTGACAGGCCCCCTGTTCACCAAGGACCACTGGTATGTTACAAGTGTGGCGCCCCTGGCCACAAGGCAAACGATCCTCGTTGCCCTGTGCATGGAAAACCAGCACCCACCAGTGCAGTCCCCCGGCAGTTGGCTAGTGTAGCCCTGGGGAGGAGTTGGGTGCCCAAGGTGGGGGATCCCACAGTGTTTTCCCTTGTCTCATTAGGAGACTCTGAGATGGTCCCTAGGACCCCGCTGCCTGAGAACACTAAGAAATACAGGCAGTGGGTGACCATCAATGGCCATAGGGTGGAGGCTCTGAGAGACACAGGAGCCAGTGTGACAGCTGTCAAGTGTCACCTGGTGTCTAAGGAGCAGGTTATCCCTGATGCATTCTATCCGGTTGTTGCCGCTGACAACACAGAGAGTCACTGCAAGGTGGCTCAGGTTCCCTTTGAGTGGGGGGTCTCGGGTACTCTTCAAGTAGCTGTGAGGCCAGCCATGCCTGTTGACTGTTTGTTAGGGAACGATTTGGAGAGCTCACCTTGGGCTAAGGTGGAGCGGAGTGCGCATTTAGAAATGTTGGGCTTGCCTGATTGGGCATGTGTGACCACCCGGTCAATGGCAGCTAAAGGTGTTCAAGAGGACCTGGAGCCTGAGAGGGAGGCCCAGGTGCCTGCCAGAGAGAGAGGAGGCAGGGGGCGCGGGAAACCGGCCCCCGAAGTTCCCACGGTCCAGGAGGAGGCAGACCCTGAGGGGGATGCCCTGGAGCCTACAGGGGAACAGGTAGCTGAACTGGGGGACCTACCTGAGCTGACCCATTGGCAGCAAGAAGGAGGACCCTCCAGGGAAGAGTTCTGCGAGGAGCAGAACACATGCCCTTCTCTCGTGGGTCTGAGGCAACAGGCCACAGACCAGGCAGCAGGTGATCAGTCTGGATCACATTGGATTTACTGGGAGAATGGTCTCCTTTATTCAGAGCCTAAGGTTGCTGAGCCTGGGTCAGCCCGTGTGCTGGTGGTACCCCAGCGCTTCAGAGCCTTCCTACTGGGGTTGGCTCATGATGTACCGTTAGCAGGACATCTGGGGCAGGACAAGACCTTTGACAGGCTTGTTACCCATTTCTATTGGCCCCAGATGCGCAGGAGTGCCGCCACTCACTGCAGGACATGCCAGACTTGCCAGGCAAGTGGAAAGAGTGGGAGGAAGCACAAGGCTCCTCTCCAGCCATTCCCTGTGGTCAGCACCCCTTTGAACGGGTGGGTACTGACATTGTGGGGCCACTGGACCCCAAGACAGCCATGGGCAACAGGTTTATCCTGGTCTTGGTGGACCATGCCACCCGGTACCCTGAAGCCATCCCTCTGAGGACAGTGATGGCCCCCGTGGTGGGACGGGCACTGATGGGAATTTTCTCACGTGTGGGATTCCCTCAAGAGGTGGTGTCTGACAGAGGTACCAACTTCGTGTCCAAGTACATGAAGTCCCTGTGGCAGGAGTGCGGTGTAACTTACAAGTTCACCACTCCTTACCACCCTCAAGGAAATGGGCTGGTTGAGAGATTCAACCGGACCCTCAAGGGCATGATTATGGGTCTGGAAGAACCCATGAGGCGTAAATGGGACGTCCTCTTACCATGCCTGTTGTTTGCATACCGGGAGGTGCCACAGAAGTCTCTAGGGTTCAGTCCCTTTGAGCTCCTCTATGGACACCCGGTTCGAGGACCTCTGAGTTTGGTCAAGGAAGGCTGGGAGCAATCTCCCAGGAAACCTCCCCAGGATGTATATAGTTACATGCTGGCCTTCAGGAACCAGACTAGGCGTTTCAGAGAGCTTGCTGAGGCAAATCTGGAAGCCAGCCAGGAGGAGATGATGCGGTGGTACGACCAGAATGCCACTCTGGTAGAGCTTCAGCCTGGTCAGAAAGTGTGGGTCATGGCCCCTGTGGAGCCCTGTGCGCTCCAGGACAGGTGGACCGGCCCTTTTACGGTGGTGGAGCGCAAGAGTCCAGTTACCTATTTGGTGGACTTGCAGTCTCCCAGGAACCCCTTGCGGGTCCTGCATGTGAACCGCCTGAAGCCCCACTTGGAGAGGTCCCAAGTGGGCATGCTCTTAGCTACAGATGATGGAATGGAGGAGGAGACCGAGCCTCTTCCTGACCTCCTGTCAGCCCGAGAGCAAGATGGATCAGTGGAGGGAGCAAACCTCTCTACCTCCCTGACACCTGAGCAGCAGGGTGACTGTCGCCAACTGTTGGGACAGTTCCCTGACCTGTTCTCCCTGGTTCCCAGTGTCACTCATTGGTGCGTCCATGATGTGGACACTGGGGACAGTCTTCCTGTGAAGCACAAGGCTTACAGGGTGACTGACAGGGTCAGAGCCTGCATCAAGGAGGAGGTCTCCAAGATGTTTGCGCTAGGGGTGATTGAGTCCTCTAACAGCCCTTGGGCCAGCCCAGTGGTCTTGGTTCCAAAGGCTGCCGCGCCATGGTGCCACACCAGAACTCCGGTTCTGTGTGGACTACAGGGGACTCAATTCCGTCACCAGGACTGACGCCCACCCCATCCCCAGAGCTGATGAGCTCATAGATCGGTTAGGGGCTGCGCGGTACCTCAGCACGTTTGACTTAACGTCTGGGTACTGGCAGATCGCCTTGACTGATGGGGCAAAGAGAGGTCAGCATTCTCCACACCAGATGGGCACTACCAGTTCCGGGTGATGCCCTTTGGGATGAAGAATGCCCCTGCCACCTTTCAGAGGTTGGTCAACCAGGTGTTGGTTGGACTGGAGGATTTCAGTGCCGCCTACCTGGATGACATCGCAGTGTTCAGTTCCAGTTGGGAAGAACATCTGCGTCACCTCTGGGAAGTGTTGATGGCGCTGCGGAGGGCAGGCCTCACAATCAAGGCGAGTAAGTGCCAGATTGGGCAGGGTTCTGTGGTGTACTTGGGACACCAGGTTGGGAGCGGCCAGGTGGCGCCCCTCCAACCGAAAATTGATACCATTCTGGCTTGGGAGCCCCCCAAGACCCAGACAGAGGTGAGAGCCTTCCTAGGACTCACCGGGTATTACCAGAGATTCGTCAAGGGGTATGGCAGCATTGTTGCCCCCTTGACAGAGCTGACTTCCAAGAAGCAGCCCAGGAAGGTGATTTGGACTGACGCCTGTCAAAAAGCTTTTGACACCTTGGAAGACTGCCATGTGCACGGCGCCTGTGCTCCAGGCACCCAACTTCTCCAATGAGTTCATTGTTCAAACCGACGCTTCAGAGCATGGTGTAGGGGTTGTTCTATCACAGATCAATGAGGAGGGCCTAGACCAACCTGTAGCCTTCATCAGTAGGAGGTTACTTCCCGGGAACAGAGATGGAGTGCTATTGAGCGTGAGGCATTTGCTGTGGTCTGGGCACTGAAGAAGCTGAGACCATACCTGTTTGGGACTCACTTCCGGGTTCAGACAGACCACAGGCCCCTCAGATGGTTGATGCAGATGAGGGGTGAGAATCCAAAGCTGTTGAGGTGGTCCATTTCCCTACAGGGGATGGACTTTACGGTGGAACACCGCCCTGGTACAGAACACGCCAATGCTGATGGACTGTCCAGATTTTTCCGCCTTAGCGATGAGAACTCCCTAGGGGTAGGATAGTTCTCCCCACATTTCAGCTGGAGGGGACACGTGTTAGACCTGGCATCCTTGGCGTGGGTCTCCCTTCCATTTTTTCGTAATGCCTCCACTGTTGCCGATATGTTTTTGCTGGACTAGATGCTCATGGGCACTTTGCCGCTGCTAATCAGCACCAAAGTTCAAGTGCTCCCTATCGTTAATTGATATATGTATTAGTGACTCCATGATTAGATGATTGGTTTACTTGTCAGTCCCTAGTACAGTGCACTCAGTGTGCCCAGGGCTTGTAAATCCAATGCCGCTGGTGGGCTTGCAGCACTGGTTGTGCCACCCACAGAAGCGGCTTGTGAAATGTGTCTCAGGCCTGCCATCGCAGAGCCTGTGTGCAGCCTAGGGCTGCCATGTCGACTTGGTGAGTACACCCACTTACCAGTCCCTAAACCTTCCCTTTACTGCATGTTGGTCACCCCTAAAGTAGGCCCTAGGGCAGGGTGCATTGTAAGTATAAGGTAGGACATGCCCTGGTGTGTGTGGCATGTCCTAATAGTGAATTACAGCCATTTTCGTTTTTCACTATTGCAAGGCTACCTGCTCCCCATAGGCCAGAATAGGCAGACTGACTATTACACCTTATAATCAGAACTGACCCCGGGAACATGGTAGAAAAACGAATTTAGTATGCCTGAACTCAGGATGATAAAATACATCTTTTAGTGAAGTTGGTTTTAACATTCTGTGTTTGAAAATACCACTTTTAGAAAGTGGGTATTTTCTTGCCTAACTATCCAAGCCTGCCTCTGCTAGGTTGTGTATTCCTTGTCTGGAGATTGAGTGACAGGGGCTGGGGGTGGCTACAGGAGACAGGGTGAGTCAGCACAGGGCTGAATAGAAAGATCTGCATCCAGAGTGGAGGGAGGAGTTGCACCTGGGTCTGAATAGGGCTGTGCCTGCCTTCCACAATGCTGGCTCCACCTCCTGCTGGGCGGCTGAGCACTCTGCCCCACATTCTGAAAGGAAAGAAGGAGTCAGAAAAACAAAGTGCTCCAGGACTGACCAGAACTGGTTTTGGACGAGAACAAAGAGAATCAGGGTATAAGAGGGGCACCCAGACCCCAGGAAGATCAGATCACTTTTGGGAACAAGAAGAAACCTTTGCTGAGGAGCGGAACCAAGAAGAAACTGAGGAGAGACTATCCCTAAGCCTGAAGTGCTGCTTGGGGGATTGGCCTGCAGTGGTTTGCCTGACTGCCAAAGAAAGGAGAAAGGAACTTTTGCTTTGCTGTAACTTTCCTCAACTTGTGAAGGATCTCCAAGGGCTTGGAAGAGAGCTTGCCCCCTGACCGAAGTCCCAGGACCATTGGACTTTTGTGAATTGCTGCTGGAAACTCTGTTTCAGTGGCTACAGAGGTAGGGAGCTGTGACCGACTCTTACGACCGACTCGGTGTCCTGTAAGCACCGCATCGAAGCACCGTCTCGCCCTGCAACGCACGGCCCTGGTCTCACCGACTCCGTCAACGAGCCGCTGCCTGCACCGCATCGAGGGACAACGCGTCCTGCAACGCTCGCTACGCCGAATCGAACTGGTCCGACCGACACGGTCACTGCTGCTGAGTTCGAGTCCTGTGACCGCACCGGAGTTGGGCACCGCTCGCACGCTTTGCGACGCACCGCCCGACTCGCACCGCTGTCCGGACTGATCGACGCCAGCTCCTGAATCCGGCTCCGTCGCCGCACCGCAACCTGCCAGCACCGCATCGAAGCACCGTCTCGCCCTGCAACGCACGGCCCTGGTCTCACCGACTCCGTCTCGACGACGTCAACGAGCCGCTGCCTGCACCGCATCGAGGGACAACGCGTCCTGCAACGCTTCCATTTTTGCATCGCGACCGCGACGAACAGCCATCCGGCTCGCACGCCCGTGCCTGCCGCTTCAAGTAAAGGTACTGTGACCGAGTCTGTCTACGCTGTGTTGGCCCGTCTCGACGCGGTCAGCTGGATTTGTTAGACTCTGTTTGTTCTCAACATCGCCGTAGCCGGAGGAGGCTACCGACTCGCACAGAACCTTGAATTAAGCCTTTTTGATCAGAACTAAGTATTCTTAACAGTATTGTGGATTATTTTTGTCGTTTATGGTCTTGTGATAAATCTATATAAAGTATACCTATTTTTATAAATATATAACCTGTGTGGTGTCCATTTGTAGTGTTGTCACTTGATTACTGTATGTGTTCACAAATGCTTTACACACTGCCTCTGAACTAAGCCTGTCTGCTCGTGCCAAGCTACCAAGAGGGTGAGCAGGGGTTATTTCAGGAGTGTACCTACTTTCCCTGACTAGACTCAAGGGTCCCTATTTGGACAAAGGTACCTACCTCTGCCAACTAGAGACCCCCAAATCTAACAGGTCCCCTGGTGCCCACTTTGAAATAGGAGAAGGTTCTGAAGGTTTCCACCTCAAGAGGTGTTTGGAATTTCCTGCCTCCCTATCCTGGCCCCCTATTGTCTGGGGTCACAATAGACTAGTGTCAAATGCTTTGTGAGTGTCCGTCAGGCAGAGCCTGTATGATGTGCAAGTGTGGTAGGTGACAGCCCCTCTACCTCATTAAGTCAGAGATGGCTCATCCTGCCAACATCTATGCTTCTTTGTCTAGCTGTCTGGAAGCAATATACAAAGATCCACTGCCAGCTACACCTTGTCATGTGACCTAGGAAACAGGCTGCAAACATCAAATGGTTAGGACAAAACAATGGCAACCAACTTTATGATTAAAGAGGGTTTTAAATTACAATTCTTTAGACAACAAACTTGACATTCCTACCTTCTCCCAATTGAAATGTATTACTTATTAAATGTAATAAGTTAACCCAATGTTATCCTGTGAGAAAGGCAGGCGTTGCGAGGTCCTGTTGTGTCATCATTGAAGATCCCGTCTGCAGTGCTTGCGAGCAAAATCTGGTGTCGGGGATGAGGTGCTCAGCTGACAATGTGTAGGTTCCAAGGAGCCATGAGGCTGCGATGTGGAGTCTGGCATTGTCGCCGAGGCTGCAGTCAAAAAGAGATGCGAGAACATGGGCAGTGGATGCGCTATACCACCAGTGCGATATGTTGGTTCTTAGAAGCTGCAGTGAGTGAAGTGGGTGTTTGCAATCGGCCCAATCCATGCAACAGCGGTGATGCATCTGTTCTTCTCAGGGATGCGCCGCTCAGCTGAGGAAATGCATCATATCTCCTCAGGGATGCTCCTCGCAGCAGAGAAGATGCATGGGTTCCGCTGGCAAGCGCCTTAGGTCCACTTCCAAGGGCCCAAGACTGGGGTGGCACCACTTGGCAGGGCAGATTCACAGATGGCAGAGTCCAGGTGCAGGATGGTTGGAAGCCCGTTATGTCCCTGAGGGTTCAGAACAGGAGACCAACCAATTTGCCCCTGGAGTCACTCTGGGTTCAAGTGAGGCTGGCCCAGTTTTCTCACCCAGGCAAGAGGGGAGCAGGCAGCAGATCATCACAGCAAAGCAGGAGTCCAGCAGAATAGCAGTCCTTTCAGCAGCACAGCCATCCTTTTTCCTGGCAGAGTGTCCACAGGTCCAGAAGTGCATTGAAGTGGTGGTGTGTGAGTTCTTCTTTTAAACACAGGTGTGCCTTTGAAGTGGGGAGAAGCTTTTAGAGGCATGTCTTTGAAGTGAACAGATGCCCTGCCTTCCCTCCCTGGCTCCAGACTAACTAGAGAGAATATGCAGCCCTTTGTGTGGGGACCGGACCCAGCCTTTTCAGAATTAAGTGAGTCTGGGCCCAACTCCTCCCTCCCATCCTGCCGGTGATGGCCCACTCAGTCACATCTAAGCTCCCATTATGTGTGGCTGGTTAGGAGAAACACACAAAACCCAACTGCCAACTACACCCAGTCATGTGACCAGTGACAGGCTGCTGGCACCAAATGGCTAAGGCAAGAAAATCCCAACTTTATAAAAGTGGCATTTTCAGAATAGTAATTTAAAATCCGACTCCACCATAAATTTGGGTTTTAAATTAGGATTCCAGAGACACCAAACTTGAACCAGTTATACCTTCCCATTTAAATGTTACCCACTGGGAGATATAGGCCTTGCAGAAGTGAAAAACGAATTTAAAAGTTTTCACTACCAGGACATGTAGAACTTAAAGGTACATGTCCTGCTTTTTCAATATATTGCAACCTGGCCTCTGGGCTGTCCAGGGCCCACCCTAAGTGTGATTTATGTGTATTAAAAAGGAAGGTTTGGGCCTGGCAAAAGGTTTATTTTAGAAAAATGTGATACAGTGCACTCAAGATTCGCCACTTGGCATGTGCAACAATGAGTAAACTGAGAATGTGTACTGCTCTGGAACAAAGTATCAGTTTGAACAACGGCGGACCACAGGTACCGCACCTCGTGCCAGTTCCAAAAATAAAGTTTTGATGCGCAAATCTGCCCCTACGCCAACCGTTGCGTGGCGTCACTGTGCTCCAGATCAGAAAATTAATCACTTTCAAAGGGCGTGCGCATCACACAAAGTCCAATAGTCAATTGTATTTGCAAAAATTATGATTTCTTTATTTTCATCAATATAAAAAAGCATTGAACATTAATACTCCAGCCAACGCGTTTCATTCCCACATTGGGAACTTCATCAGGGCGAATTAAAAAAATAAGAAGAAAAAAATCGTTTTAAGTCCGTAGTTTTTATATTCCTTGTGTAACTGATCACAGTTGAGGTGCAATCACCTCTGACGTGTATAAGTGTGTATTCCACTAGGACACGAGAACAAGGAGGAAGACACGTACGATTGCGAGGAGTTATCATACTCAAGACTATATTGTTGGGTCCTAGTGGAATACACAGGACCGTGCCTCAAACAACCGCAAGCTCAGTGATTGAGAATATCAAGATAAAAGGCACATTGAAACACGTATACTTATACACGTCAGAGGTGATTGCACCTCAACTGTGATCAGTTACACGAGGAATATAAAAACTACGGACTTAAAACGATTTTTTCTTCTTCTTTTTAATTCGCCCTGATGAAGTTCCCAGTGTGGGAATGAAACGCGTTGGCTGGAGTATTAATGTTCAATGCTTTTTTATATTGATGAAAATAAAGAAATCATAATTTTTGCAAATACAATTGACTATTGGACTTTGTGTGATGCGCACGCCCTTTGAAAGTGATTAATGCTCTGGAACAAAGCTTGCCTGTGTCTGTGAACAATTGAGCAAAACTTGAAAACCAAAGGTTAACTAGAACCAGAGCACACAACTACAAGCCCATGGGCTAGAATTTAAATCACGATATTCAAAATATTCAAATTATACAAAAATTGTGTCACAAAATATGCAACAATGGTTAACCAGGTTTGAATGAGTGCTAACATGCACGGTTTATTAATAACCTAATGACACAATACTGAACTATATTGCTGTAGTTGGGTGACATGCAAATGTTGCTCCACATTCGAAGCACAATCAATATGCAACAATATGTAGATGAGTGTTGCTAACACAATCTTGTCAGTAGAACACAATGTTTTTCAGAAATGAACACACCCTTCATCAGGACTAGCTGCAAATGAGCAAAACAACATAATATAATTCCCTGAATATATTTTTCAAATAGTACACATTATCATATATGCAAAAGAAGAGAACATGGTGTTTGACAAAAAAGAAAGGCCCACTTTTTAGATGTCAAAGCAATTACTAAGTTGAAAAAGATAGAAGCGTCATGCCATTGATATGGACTTAATATTAAAAACACCTCAAATATAGTTGGATGGAGGTGATGAAAATTTCTATAAATGAAAACCACAGTGCCTAAGTTGTCCAATTAACAATGACAAAAATGCCATATATTGTTAGTGTCACCACTCGTATATGTTCATACCAGATGCAGTTAGTGCATTAATAAAGTTAATAAAAGAAACATGATGCAAAGTGACCCGTAACACAAAACGCTCCGTGGCCCAAGAGTGCAGCTATCCTGCCACCCCCCCCCCCCCAGGGGGTTGCAGACTGCCGGAGTCTGGGCACTGGAGTGTGAGGTCCCGCCCATTGACTGGGGATGCCGGACAGATCGGGAGGGAGACAGCAGAGCAAAGGGTAGCAGATCTTGGCTGGGTACCGGCCGCCATCTTTATCAGCCATACACAGCCATACAGGCCCTATTTTGCTACCATCGCGAGGGGGAGTAGAGGCTGTTGAGGCGACTGGACAGTGGCGGCTCCCCCGCTAAGGCAGGGCAGGGGAGGAGTGGTGGGCACACTGAAGTGTGCATGATGCTATGGCCGGCCATCTCGGGCTGGCCAAACAGTCATGCTTACTTAGCATGTTCTCCACCCAGGGTGCATTACATCCTGGGTGGAGAACATGCCCAGGCCCCCAGTCCCCGTCTGAGCACCGAACTACTGCACTCAGACCAATCAAAACACTGCATTGCAGCGTGAAGATTGGCTCAGGGGAGCCTGGTTGCTTCCTCCTCGCCGGACGCTGGGGAGAGACGACTTGGGTCAGAGCGGCGAGGAGGTAGGTGTTTTTTGTTTTTTTTTACACCCCTTTACCCCCTTGCCCCCTGAAACGCCACCCCAGATCTGTGCCAGCCACCACTGCAACTGGAGTGAGGGGATTGGTCTCCCATCACCTCTTGTACACTCGGGAGGACAGCTGGGAGCAGGCCCGCACCCTTGGTGCGCACTACATTGAGGCCACGGTTCGTAATACGGAGTACGGGCGGGAGGCACAGAGACGTAGCCGTTCTGGCGGATAAACTGTAGGAGGCCAAGGGCCACTCCCGCCGCAATATTATATGATTGGTAGGGATCCCAGGAAGTATCTTAAATAATTAAATAAAGCTGCCCTCCCCATAAGTGATAGTGGCAGGACCCTCCAGTATTTTATGTCAGTCTCCAATTACCACAGCTGGGGGCCTATATTAAACGTGTAATGCGTGCAGCCCTCTTTTGAGACCCATGTAGCTAGATATTTTAAGTGCTGAGTTTCAACTTGCAGCAGGAGGGGTAATGTAGTCCCCGCCGACCACCCACCTTTTGAGAATATCAGGGACCACATAGACGTTCACCCTGATCCACACAGCGAATGCCTCTATGGCTATGGCAATCAACTTCGGTCATAGATGACTGCATACCCTTCCAGATGGGGAATTCCATTCACCTTAATTCTGGCCCTGGGCTGATTATACAGGAGGCAAATCCATTTCAGATATCAGGGCCAGAAACCCATAATGGCAAATAAGAAGGGCCATTGTCTGGAATAAAAACTGGTATGGTGCTGGGAGACGTTTGGAGGTCACTCATGGGAGAGTATAGAGGATGTTCTCACTACTCCGGGTCACATAATACCCATTGACGCCTAGATTACTCTCTGACATCAACATGGGAGAGTATAGAGGATGTTCTCACTACTCCGGGTCACATAATACCCATTGACGCCTAGATTACTCTCTGACATCAATGCTGACCCTTCACAGACGACAATATTGAGAGGCAGGACAAAATGGAGAATGGCGTCATGGCACCTGTTAAATAAGAAGGTAGTGGAACGCCTGGCAAAACAGTGGAGCACTACTTTAAAGAAAATCCTGGGACTGAGATCGATGCACTGATCTAATGGGAGGCCTACAAAGCCACTCTCCGGGGAATCATCATTGCAGATGAGGTAGGGGGAAAAAGGGGCAGTCCCAACACCATCTAGAACTTGAACAGGAACTTATGGACTTGGAGGCAGAATACCATTTAAAGCCATCAGCTCTATAAGGCTGAGCATTCTGCCTAAAATGGAAGAATCCACTCCTTAGTCACAGAAAAGGTCAAGTGGGTGCATATTGCCAGGCAGAAACGTATTATTGAACTAGGGGATTAGGCAGGGAAATGTCTGGCATGACTGAGTGCGGGAGACCGTGAAAGGAGTCACATTGGGTGCATTATTACCCGAATGGCTCGACAGTCATGGGCAGTGAGGACATAGTAGACACGATTACAGACTACATGTAGAATTTCTATGATAGTTGAAAGTTACGGAGTTGGAACTGGAGAAATTTGCAATAGAGTGTCCCTCATCAGTTAGAGAGCACAGCAGCTCTAGAATTAGAAGCCGAACTCACATGAGAGGAAATACTCCCGGCAATAATGCAGCTCCTCACTGGGAGGACCACAGGTCTGAATGGACTTCCGGCGGAAATGTTTTAAAAAGATGGTTGGTAGAATAGTTCGACCCTTACACAAGATGTACACCACGGCATATAGGAGGGGTGTAGCCGAGAGATCTCTGCACTATTATTCTAATCCCCAAGGCAGGCAAACCCAAAGATTGCTGGGACTCGTATAGGCCGACCTGGGAGGACCCTGGTTCCGAATGGACTTCCGGCAGAAATTTTTGAAAAAGATGGTGGGTAGAATAGCTCAACCCTTACACAAGATGTAGACCAAGGCATATAGGATGGGTGCAGCCGAGAGATCTCTGCACTAATGTTCTGATCCCCAAGGCAGGTAAGCCCCGAGATCACTGGGACTCGTATAGGTCGGTTTCTCTCCTTAACGCTGATACAAAAGTTCTGGCCGAGGCCTTGGCAAAAAGAATGCAGTGTGTTATATCGGACCATAATGGGTTTATACCCCATAGGTCAACCAAATTGAATCTCTGATGCTTATACATGGATAAGCGGGGTGGATGGGTTGGGGATCCCCTGGTAATTGCATTCCCAGATGCATGTAAGGCTTTTTATTCCAGACAATGGCCCTTCTAGTTTGCCAATATGGGTTTTGACCCCAATATCTGAAATGGATCCTCCTTCTATATAATCAGCCCAGGGCCAGAATGAATGTGAATGGAACTCTTTCCCGGAAATTCCCCATCCGGAAGGGTATGCAACAAGGCTGTCCCCTATCACCGATGCTGATTGCCATAGCCATAGGTTCACTCGCCGAGTGGATAAGGGTGGATGCCCATGTGTGGCACGGGCGCTTGAGCAAATTGTGGGAGGGTCGGATCTCGTTGTACATAGATGACATCCTATATATTTATATAGCAAACCAGGATGCCTCTTTAAAGCGCCTGGGGTAAATGTTCACTATTTACGGCACTTACTCGAGGATTAAATGGCAGTATTCCCAGATATTCCCAATAGGTGGGTAGTCGCCCGGGACTACACTACCCCTTCTGGTAAAAGTGGAAACTCAGCACTTCAAATATCTGGCTACATAGGTTTCCAGAGAGGGCTGTACATATTACAGAGATAATAAAGGCCCCCTGCTGCGGCATTTGGAGAATGACATAAAACACTGGAGGGTCCTGCCACTATCTCTTATGGGTAGGTCAGCTTTATTTAAGATGATATTGTTACCCAGATGTACCTACGTGTTGCAAAGCAGTCCCTCTGCAATCCCTGACACCTTATTCCAAGCCACAAATACACTGCTGCGGCCGCTCCTCTAGTCGGATGACCCGGCACGAATTGCGCTTTCCACACTGATGAGATAAGTTTACGAGGGGGGCATAGCTCTCCTGAACATTCAGAAATACTATGAGGCAGCGCAGGTACAAATCGTCAATAAGTGGGCATATGCACCGCTGACAGACCTCTGTTTCAGATAGACCGGGAGGTACTGGGACAGGGAGGTTACCTCCATGTGCTGTATGGGGAGGACATGCCACCAAATGCACCCTCAGGTACTACAATGGTCATATCCATATGGCGCAAACTGACTAAAGAAGTGGGGTGGGAAAAACATTTGACACCAAGAATACCCTTTGTGGGTGGGCACAAGGCTGTGCCCCGTACCAGACGTATTAGGGTTTAAAAAATGAAACTTGATTGGACTCTCATTCCTGGAGGATGTGTGGGATGCCAATGGAATGGTTCAGGTTACACACTTACAGGTTGAATAGGTTATGGCCACCATCCAGATATTTAAATGTCTGCAATTAAGATACGGCCTGCAGGCCAGGATCCCTAGGATTAAGGAAACAAAGGAAGACTCCCCATTAGAATAACGATTGTTAAAGGGCTGCTTTGCTGTTAAAGGCATATTCTTTACATTTGCTACACTGATGAGAAACACAGAGGAGGAACTAACATGACTGAGGGCACAATGGCAGGACGACATAGGGGAGCAGGAGGATGAGGACTGGGAGGACACCCTACAATCCCCAATGAAGGTGGCCATCGGGGCCAACTTTCATTTCATTCAGGTAAAAATCCTGCACAGACCATACTACACCCGGGGACTGCTATTCAAGATAGTTAGGGCATGGTAGAAGCTAAGGGGGTACCTTTGCCATTATCTGCATCAAGGTTGTTACTAAGGGGCTGGACAGACTCCAAGGCTACATCTTATAATAAGCTGCTGATCAACTTGGGCTATATAGTAGCGAGGAGGGATATTGCGAGACAGGGGCAGCCCTCAGTACCCAGGGCTCCTGGAGTGAAAGGACGGAACAGAACTGTGCAGAATAAGGGGGAAAATGGTCTATGAGAGTAGGGGATGCCTTCATAAATATGAGAAGATATCGTGGACTTGGGAGGAGGTGTTCTAGGCACCTGCCATGGGGAGGACAGATTGTGGTGAATGACGTTTGAACGAAGAATGGTGGGGACCACTGTTCCCAATAAGCTGCGCGCATGCGCGCCCGCGCACCTCTGTTGCCATGAGCGCGCAGTGCCGTGTGTGGAGCGCGCACACACAGCACATGATCCCGCAAGAGATTCGCGCCGCTGCTTTTAATAAAGCGAGCGGCGCGAAAACGGGTATTTCCTGGGCGGAATAGACTAATTTGAAAAGACGACGAGGGAGTGGCAGGTAAGTCTTGCGGCAGCCTGGGGGATTATGGAGGGCACTTGCTTTATTCTTTTGTACCTAGAGCGCTGCTGCGGGGGCATATTGTGTGCTTTTGTTTAAGTATTCATGTTAATTGCAGTGCCCGTCACAAGCTGCCATTAACATGAATACGTTAAACAAAAGCTCACAATCTGCCCACAGCAGCGCTTTGTAACAAAGAAATTCTCAAGTCTACAAACACAGCTTGTAAAGCTCACGCAGTGTTTGTAGACTTGCTGAATTTCTCCTCTTAACAGAGCTGGACTGCGGGGTGATAGTGTGACTTTGTTAAAAAGTGTTCTTCTTAATTGCAGCTCCTGACGGGCGCTGCGATTAACCTGAAAACTTTAGCTAAGTCACACAATCACCCCGCTGCCCAGAGGTTATCAGTTTCATGCGTAGAGCGAATATATGCACTTGGTTCCTCTGGGCAATGAGGCATCTCCCAAGGGAATCCTTCTTTGACCCAGATACAGATATGATCCATAGCTACTGTTTGAAAAAGCGCTTTCTTTTTCTTGCTGGGTAATGATTAATGAGCCGATCCTTCGCTATCCATCTGGTATTGAGCAGACTTAACGGGAACCAACTTTAATGCTTAACATTAACGTGTTGTTATAATAATTTTATCTTGTTTACTTTCTCTTTTGAATTAATATTTTACTTATTTTGTATGGCGTCGGGTGTCGCTTTTTGGCTTTTCAGAACATGTTACGGACGACGACTGGCGCAGTAAATGTGGATAATTTGCTTCCTGTAACATTTGGGGGCGGTAAAGTAGCTGTGAGGTACATAATTTCGGACAAGACAATGTAGAAGGTTCTAGCTAGAATGCCCTGTAGCAAAGCAGAGAGTGAGGACCATCTGCCCTCCCTCCAGAAAGTGGTAGTTAGTCAAACCTCTCTAGGGGATGGGACCACTTGCTGCTGTTACACATTCTGTTCTTACTGTAGTTACTGTTTATAGTCCAGTTATCGAAGCAGATGGTTTTTAAAGAGTTTGAGAGATTGGATTTTTTGGGCTGTCAAGACTTAAGAGGTGGGATTGACTTAGGCTACCTATTCTGCTTTTCGTTGGGCCCTTCCTACTTCCCAGCGTGTTGTAAATGGCTGCATTGCTGGTGTGATCCAACGAATACTCAACTAAAGACCCATTCACTTACAAGTATTGTAGGTGCGGCTAGACAGCACAGCTTTCTACATACCTATTGTAACCAGTTCTGTAAAATATTCATAGGGTCCTTTGGCTCCGCTCAGAAGAGTATTTCTCTCAGCTCATGCCATTTGACTGTTTGGTGCGCTGCTCCGCCTCCTGAGGATTGCTTGTATATCTTGCTTCCTTAGATCATGCTATGTAATGCAACCTTTATCACTCACTGTTGTGCCTAATTATTATGCTTTTGCTTATATCTTTTTTGCTTCCTTAGATCATGCTATGTAATGCAACCTTTATCTCCTGTGTATATGTAAAGCGCTCTGATACCCACGGGTCAAGCTAGCGCTATATAAAACGTTTAAAATAAATAAATAAATATTAAGAAAAGATATGCAGCAACTCTACAAACATAGCGTGTGAAGCACACCCCTGTTTGTAGACTTGCTGAATTTCTCCTCTTAACAGAGTTGGGCTGCGGGGTGATAGTGTGACTTTGTTAAAGTTTTCTTGTTAATTGCAGCTCCTGACGGGCGCTGCGATTAACAAGAAAACTTTAGCTAAGTCACACAATCACCTCAGCAGCCCAGCTCTATTAAGAAAGATATGTAGCAACTCTACAAACATGGCGTGTAAAGCACACCCCTGTTTGTAGACTTGCTGAATTTCTCTTCTTAATAGAGAGCAGCTTGGGGGTGATTGTGTGACTTATTAAACTTGTCTGTGCTGGGCATAGTATGCCACTTGACTTGTATTTTGCTGTTTCTGTCATTGCATCCAGATTTATGATACAACAAGTAACATCATACCTACAACAAGTTGGACTATTGGCTTTGTCAGTGGTTGTTAGTTGCATAGGATAAATAAGCAGCAACTATGGCTTGTATATATTATTGAAAAGCTTCCACTTAAATCCCTGGTGACACCACGACATTGTTGCTGCCCCTGAGTTTCAAAAAGAGAAGGGAAATCCAGAGAAAAAAAGACTCGCTTTGAAGGATTTCCCTTCCCCTACAACGCTCACCTGGCATGACGTCATGACGTAACTTCTCCACTAGTGAGAAGTGAGCAGTGTGAGCACGCGCACTGCTGTCACTGCAGTCCGTAAAAAAACGGACCGTCTGTGCCAGGGCACAAAACAGAGCCCGATAGAGACCCATTTAAAAAACTGCAGGTGCTCAGCACCGGTGAGACCTGGCCCACTTAGAGCCCTGAACCTAGTGTCCATCATAAGTCACCCACTGTCAGCTAGGAACATCACACAATCAGAATGTGAGGAAGGGCACTTTAGGTGCTGATTAACAAAGAGTCTAAATCTGCCAGTTAGCACATGAGACCTGGCACTACATGTGAGATTTGGAGACTACCAGGAGGAAATGTCACGAATAAGGGAGCTTTCTCGGTGGCCTTGGGTCTTCCATGCAGTGGGGTCACTCTGGATAGACTCCGTGCCAGTGCAAGACTAGTCCATTCATAGCACCCGCAGCCCGAGATCGTGCCTGCAGGAAGTGGTTGGAGAGTGTTGTAGGAAATGAGCAAGTGTTAGTGAAGAGAATACTCCCGAAAGATGGATTAGTCATTTACACACTTGCAGCTGCCACCTGCTCAGACCTGCATCTTGGCAAGATTCAAAATCTTGGCAAGGCCTAACCAGCCTTCCACCCTTCTTAGTTCGTTCAAGTGAGCACGGTTACATAGAGCGAGCGTTTAGAAATGACAAGATGGCGAAAAAGTCTCCTTTAGAACCCCAACGTCGAAATGCAGAGATGCTACTTCTGAAGCCTTGCCATATCACACTCGCTGTCTTCTCTGACACATCTTTTGTCCTTTTTTCCTCCACTCCTCAGCTGCTCTCGCCGTTTCCTTCTCTTCTTTTTCCTCTTCCTCATATCTGTCCCACTCCACATTTACCCACTTTCCCCTTCTCCCCACATCCCATTCTTGTCTACATTTCCCTCTCGCTGCCTGTTCTTTGCTTTCTCTCTTACCGGTTTTCCATTCTCCGTTCTCCCTCCCAGTTCTCCAGACCCTCTGGCTGCCTTTCTTGTTCCGTCCCTCTCTTACCAATTTCTCCATTACCCCCTTCTCCATTTCTCATCTTTGCGCCATTACTGTTTTTCTCCTTTGTTGCTCTCTCCCCTTTCTCTGCCACTAAATCCTATTTCTCACTAGTATCCTCTCATTTTCCTTCTGGCTGCTATGTTACAATTTTGAAAACACATATTACTATCCCTGAATATTAGATGGAAGCACATTTAGAATTTGGACCAGCGTGCCTCTGCAGTGTCGTTGACCTGGTCAAAAAGGACATGAAAAAGCTGAAATTGGATCATAAATCAAAAGCTGTTCTGATCAGGGGCCCCAGAAATAAGTTTGGCCCAGGCCCTCAAAATCCTTAAGATATCCCTGTGCCTTTGTTAAAGTTTTCTTGTTAATCGCAGCACCCATCATGAGCTGTAATTAACACAAAACCTTAACAAATGCACACAATCACCCCGCAGCCCAGCCCTATTAAGAAAAGAAATGCAGCAACATAGCTGCCAAGGTTTCAAATTGCAATGTGGGACGTTTTCATAATTTCACTGTAATTATTAGTGCCAATTGAACAGGGCAGGCTTTAGTGCTGGTGGCGCCTGGTGTGACAATGTTTGTTGGCGCCCAATGACCACCTCCGCCATGGATACTCTCATTACCAACCTTGAACAGTGCCCCTCAAGTCTCCATAACCCCTCTCTCTTTCATATTTATTTTGTTATTAGCGCCACTCATACCAGTGAAAGGTGTTAAGCACTTTACATTGAATACACATTACACAGAGACACTGAATCATAGTGTGTAAATCAATGTATAGGAAATGTTACATCAGACAGAGGAATACAATTTCTCTTCTTAACAGAGCTGGGCTGCGGGGTGATTTGTTTTTCAAGCAAAAGTTTGGAGTGATATTTGGCGCTGCACACATGCGCGGTCTGGTTCCTGGCGCACATAGCCATGGCTGCAGCGCACAGAGACCCTACACTGCCGCACACAGAGGAAAAAAATTAGAGGGAACATTGGTGGGGACACACCCTGCATTAATGTAAGACTGTGGGTTGTATCATTGTGACTCTGGGGGGGAAAGGTCATATTTATATGCCAATAATCCATGTATTCGAGGGGGAGAGGGAGGAGGCAGGTCAAGGTTGCTCCACAATGCCTGCTGTATTTGCTTTGATTTTGATATTGTTGATAAATTTAATGCCTTTGACCGTTAAAATCAATAAAATATATATATTTTTTAAAACAAGATAACTAAGATGTGTTGCTCCCAGTCAAAGAGGCTGCCCTGAACACAACTAACATATTTACTTACCATTGGGACAAAAAGTTTACTATGAAAGTCAACCAATTTACATAGCGACTCTAAAGTTAAGCCACATCTTGAAATGATGGGCATGCCTGATGGATCTTGGATATTGTTATGTATCTTAGGAAGGGAATAAATGAGTGGTGTCTGTTCAAGAACTCATTTACCTTCTCTGTCTCCTATATCACGATTGCCTCACTCTTGTTTGCCTGTTTAATTGTAATCATGGTATTGTGAATTAATGAAAGTTGGGCAGTTTTTTCCAATCTGGGAATGTTGCACACAAAATAGTTATACAGTTGCTCTAGCTCATTCACCTAATTCAAAAGTCTAATCATTATTTCAAGTGTTAAAATCTCAACTGGCATCAGATTAGTTGGTGGGGTAAAAAAGTAGAGGGCTGATTGGGAGTGTCTGTGTGTATTATATGATATGGTTAGGTAGCCTTATCGTGGAATACACTTGCAAAACCCTTGATTGGCTCCAGTCACGCTCCTTTCAAAACCTTAAGATCAACCCTGGGTAGACGTGGCTTCAAGCAGCAAGACTTAGACAAAGGAACCTAATGTAAAGAAGTACCAAACAACAAAATAAGAAAGCCACACAATACGGAAGAAATGCAACACCAATTTATAAAAATAGAGTGTATTTTTATGACTTTTTGAGTTCTTGATGAGCCAAATCCAAAAGAAAGGTTCTGAAGATACAGATTTTTAAAGATTTTTATCACTTTTAATTCCAACCGCAAACAAGCATTGGTCAACACAAACTTTCAACCTTTTCAATAGTTTGAAACAGTTAGTTTGGCTGCTCTGGCCTAGCTTAGGTGACCAAATCTGATAGGAGGATGCTCTAGGGGGCCAGTAAGGATACTTTGGGCAGTTACCTGGCCACTAGAGGATTTTCCAGTCCAGTTCCCGCCTTTAGAGCACAACCGCCATAGACGATAATGGAGTGGCCCTGATGCTGGGAATGCAGGATGAAAAGCTGCTCAAAGATGCTCTGGTTACTGTGTGGTCAATGGGGTGCCGTTGTAGTGATTCCTCAATCCACGGGTGATGTGGAGAGACTTTGGCCATGGAGGTCGGAGTCCCCAAAGTCCTCTTCGAGATAGTAGAAGGCCAGCCGCTGCTCAGCTGCTGGTCTCCAAGCACTGGGGTTGGAGTGAAATCCTTTTAGTGGGGGTTCGGCTGACTAGGGTGCAACTTTTGTTCGACCAGGATCGGTCTCTTGGGGCGCTCAGTGGCAGCTAGCAGCGAATCTTCTCCGGTGGCTAGTAAATTTCCGGTTCGGGCTTCTTCTGCTCTTTTGTCCCTGGAGATGGTTCCAGGGGATCAGCAGACTGATCCTTTAAGTTACTTCTTTGGTCTGAGGATCAACTTTTCCCATCAATACCCGACTCGCAGACCACCTAGAACTCCATCAACTCAATCAGGCTTTTGCACCAACCACAGCACAGAGACAGCCCTCATTGCAGCCACCATAGACATCAGAAGCATCCTCAACCACGGACAAAGGCAGCACACATCCTCCTCGACCTCTCTGCAGGTTTTGATACTGACTCCCACAAGTCACTCATCAGAAAGCTTCAGCACTTGGGTATCGGCGGATCAGCCCTCAGATGGATATCCTCTTTCCTAACGGACAGACCTAAATGAGTTAGACTTCCCCCTACACCTCAAAACCCAAGAAACTCATCTGCAGAGTCCCTCAAGAATTATCACTCAGCCCAGCACTCTTCAACATCTACATGATGCCCGCAGACATTGTCAGAGCACATGGCATTAACATAGTATCCTATGCAAATGACACATAGTTCATCCTCTCCCTTACCATCTCAACCCGCACCACCAAAGCAAACTTTGCCAACTGCATGAGCAACATCGCTGCTTGGATGAAAAACAACTGCCTCCAGCTCAACATAGACAAAACCAAAGTCCTATTCTTTGACAACAACCACTCCCCCTGGGACACATCTTAGTGGCCCTCCAAACTTAGCCCCGAACTCCACACCTTAACAATCTCCACTGGCTCCCAGTCCAGGAAAGAGGTAAGGGCAAGCTACTTCCCCAAACCTACAAATCTCTTCACAACACCGGTCCAGCTTACCTCAACCACCGCCTCAACTTCTACCAGCCTGCAAGATACCTTTGATTTGCGTCCCAGGCAAGAGCACACCTCCCTCGCATCAAGAATACCAGAAGCGGACCTGGAATGACCTTCCGAAACACCTCAGAACCTCCCCCTACCTCATGGACTTCCGAAGGAACCTCAACACATAGCTCTGTCAGATGAAACAGGCATGATCTCATCCTCCCACCTGAGGCCTGCCCTACTCAGCGCCTGTAAACCCTTACAGGTGGCTAGCCGTGCTCTACAAATTCACATAACATAACACACTGCCACATGCTGTGATCAGTGGAAGTAAAAAGTTAATGACAGATAAACAAAATAATTGATGAAGAGGGCTCACACAATGTCCTTCTACCCGTGTAGATATGCATTTTTTGCTAATTATTATTTTATTAATAACAGGCTTGTGAGATGACTAAAGCTGCCTATAGGCCAGATCTAAAATATAAAATGTTACATATATTATACAAAATCATAAGAAATGACAAAAAATTTATTCTGAAAAGATTTTCATAACCTGATAATAAAACATTCAATATTAAAGTGCACGTGAAAGGAAGGCTTGATTTTCTTATGTGCACAAATTTTGAGTACTCATGGACCAAACATTATTTTCCTAATTTTACCAGTTTACTAGTTTCTTTAATATCTTTTCTTTTAACTGCTAGGTACAATACATTTTGCAACAGCAAATATTTTGGTGTCTTTATCCATAATCATGAACAAAGTTAAGGAAGCAGATATGTCCTGCATTGTTGTTCCGAATCTATCACATCAGGCTTCCCAATTTATCGTATATTCCTTCCAGGGGGGCCATACAGCCTACATCAAACATGCAATGCCCTCATTAATGGGGGATGTTTTCTATCCAGGTATAATGTGCATCATGGATCGGTAGGGATTGCCAGTCTTCTGAACCTTCTTTGTCCACACAGAATTTGCAAAATAATTTTTTTCCTTTAAAACCCAAAACTTCTTCTGCAGTACCCCCTAGCATCAACATGTGTTAAAACATCCAGGGAATGTCAAACTGTGGCATCCTGGGAGTTAGACATAACTCCTCCACAAGCTTGAACCAGGGTAAATTGACTGCACCATTCCTGAGCATTATATATGAGGCAGTCACACTATATAACATGCCATCTGAGTTGGTCTAGAGTCTAAACCAAGAGTGAAGAAGTTGCAGTTTGGCCTGGAACTCTGTTCAGTACAAACCATTCACATTGTACAAGGTGAGATTTGATGTCAATAACAGTAATGACGTGTAGGGCTTCAAGAACCTATTTTCTAGCGATTGCAAAACCTTCTTATAGCCCCATTTCTTGCCCCCTTAAATAGAACTAGATGGACTTTGTGGTTAAACACATTTATGGCGACTGTAAAATCACTTTCTGAAACTGATTCAGCCAGAGCATTCTGGGACTTGAAGATCACCAGACTAGTTTCCATTGGCAGAAAGTCATATGTCCAGATAGTAGAAGGCCCTAACTTTGTACAACCTTTCACCTACTAAAGGCATCTCCTCAAAATGTGCTGTTTTCCCACTACTAATACTGATGTAAGGCCAGTGTGTTGGACTCTGTGCACTTAACCACTGTCAGCCAGTGCTAAAGTGCTTTGCTCTCTCCTTTAAATATGGTAAAATTGGGTACACCTAATTGGTACATTTAATTTACTTATAAGTCACTAGCAAAGTGGTACTTCATTTACTGAGGGCCTGTGAATTAAATGCTACTAGTGGGCCTGCATCACTTATTGTGCCACCCATTTAAGTAGCCCTTTAATACAGGTTTCAGGCCTGCCATTGCAGCCTGTGTGCAATATTAAAACTGCCACTTATAGCTGGCAAAAAAAGCCTTTTGCCAGGCCTAAATTACTCTTTTTACTACATATAAGTTACCCCTATGGTAGGCCCTAAAAAGCCCATAGGCCAGGGTGCATTGTATTTAAATAGTTGGAAAAGTACTTTTAAATTTTATATGTGCTGGTAGTGAAAAACTCTTAAATTCCTTTTTCTTTACTGTAAAGCTCACATCTTCCATAGGATATAGGATAACAGTGCTAACATTTGATTGGGAAAAGTAGAAATGTCATGTTTTGTCTCAAAAGAATTATAATTTAAACCTCTATTTAATATCAAAGTTGGATTTTAAGTCTCAATTCTGAAAATGCCACTTTTACAACATCTGCATTTTCTTGTCCTAACCATCTGGTGCCTGCAGCCTTTGTCCTGAGTCACATGACTGTAATTAGCATGGCAGTTGGCCTTTGTGTATTCCTCCCAGATAGTGAGACAAAGGGGAACTATGTGTGGGAAGGATAGGCCATCCTGCCAGGATATGTGGGGCAGAGCTGTTCCCTCCCCCAATTACATTTCAAAGGAGCTGCCTCCAGCACACTCACAAAGAACTTGACACCAGTCGTTTTTCATGCTAGACCTCTTGAAGATTGGGCAGGGGAGTGGGGGGTCCAGAAACCAGATGTGGAGGGTCTAGACGTTTCTCCCACTTCAAAGGCTGCCACCAGGTATAAATATTGGACACTCAGACCAACTCTTCAGTTCACTCCTGGGCCAGCGAAGGATCCTCAGAAGGACTGCCTTGTACTTCAGAGGACTGCCCTGCTGCTTGAGGCCTGCTTTGTACTTCACAGGACTGCCCTGCTGCTTGAGGTCTGCCTTGCTGCGTGATCCCAGGACTACCAGAGTGACTCCAAGGGCTAGTTGACTGGCCTCTTGTTCTGAGCTACAGGGACATAAAAAGCTCCAACAACCTTGAACCTGCTGTTAAGAAAGACTGGGTAGTACTGGCATAGGTATCGTACCTCCTGTTGATAAATGCAGTTGTGGGTAAATTTGATGGGCAAAAAAACACAACTTTGGTAAGATGCTTATACGGTATCATGTACTTCACTACCAATGGTACAAACAACAGTAGGCTGAAGGGGTCCACTGTACATAGAAATCAAGAATGGAGACACCCAGGCCGAAACTTCCTTTGATACCCTGTGTAAGCTCCTTTCTCTTATTATACTTTCCAGCATCACAGTTGTACCTTTGGTTATTAGTTTTGTTTCCTTAAACAATTTTTTTACTTTTCCATTTTGTCCAATTGAATATAATTCCAATACTTCCCCTAAAGTCCAGGATGCCAACAGCCACAAGTACCTTACTTACCTACTTGGGCTTCCCATGACCTCTTTGAGATTGGTCTCTTACGGAGTACTTTTTTGCTATATTTACATCTTATGTTACCCATTACTTTTTACTAATATTTGTTGACTTTCTTCCACCCAGCTAAGCACTATGATTTGAGGACCTTACTAATTCTTGATTCTCAACATACTTCAATTTGGTTAGTTTTTACTCTTTACTCAATTTCCTCATTTTTTCCAGCTTTGACTCTTTGTCCTTCAAGATGATTATCACACTTGTTTTACTCTGCAGTGTAACGACTTTTGTGTATTTTGCGCTCTATGTTTACACAGGGTTTTCTAAGTACCTACGTTTTGGAACAGTTTCTTCACTTAGGGCACCGTACTTTCTTCTCTGCCACTATTTGGGTGTGGCATGGCACGTAACTCATCTCTCTACTCCAAATCACGTTTCACTGATGGATACTTGGTCTTCTCACCATATCTTTGCATTTTACTTTAGAAAAATAAGCTTTTGTTATCCCTGTTCTTATTGTAATTTCATGTTACAGCCTGGAAAGAGCCACATATCGTGACAAAATATGTTTCGGCTGTTGCTTTGATGACCCATGTACCGGGGATTACAGAATTTTCAGCGACTCAATAAAATCACATTATTGGACATACTGCCTATGAACCTTATGTGATGAACTTTTACTTATTGGACTTCTATTCTGAGTGCTACGGTGTCTCCATCCTCAACCTTGAATCTGCACCTGGATCCTGCACAAAGTGAACCCTGCCCTCCATGAGTTTCCCCACCAGTCCTGGACCCTTGAAAGTAATACTAAAGGTGCGCAAATGGCCAAAAGCTGAAACTTGGAGCCTAGAAAATTTACATCGGAAGTGCTCTGAGAGCCGACAGGGTACTGGGACCTACCGGCGTGCCGATCCACCCAAGGTTCATTGCCGTTCAGCCGGACTTCCCGGTAGGTACCACTCCGGTCTTCTCCACAGCAGCAAATCCTGTTCAGCGGCTCCTCTTTGGAAGGGTATGCGGTCTCGCAGAGCTTTTGTCGACTATACCCTGCAACTTCATCCCACTGGAGATATTCAACTTTAAAAAAAAGAGAGACTAAGTCCGAACGTAGAAATCTTCACTATGACTTTGTCCAGTGGTTCCCTGATAACACCTCTGCCTCGAACACCACCGGCTGCTTTGCCCCGCTGATCTTTACCATTTCAGATATTTTTCTTCAAACATTCTTCTAAGTCCAAAGGTAAGCCAAGACAGGACACAATCTACCTCATTTATCTGAACCGCACTTCATCGTGGCCGGCCATAACTTTTGACTTTGTCCCGGTCTCACACGACTAGATGCCCTCGGTTCAACTTTTATCTTTTAGCCACTATTTTTTACTAAAATTTTAAAATACATAACTCCAGTTATACTGATTTGATTTCATTTGTTTTGGTGTCAAATTATTTATTAAATTTTACTCTATTTTTCTAAATTGGTGTGGTATTTTTTCTTGTGTTGTGTTTTCACTTTATTTCTGTTTGTGTGCTCCATAAATACTTAATACATTGCCTCTAAGTCAGGCTTCTCCATCCAGTAGCTCGTGAGCTACTGGTAGCTCTCCAACTACTTGTAGGTAGCTCTCCTGTGTGCAGCCCAGCCTACTACATTATAAGCTTTTGCTTAGTTGAAGAATCATATCCATATCAAAATTGAAAAGTGTGTAATTGAGATGAAAATGTGTCTATTTTCAGACCTTATAAACTGTTTTTGGAGAAAAGTTGTTGCATTTCAAAAATACATGTACAACTGATATGTCACTGATAAATCATGAGTGTTTTGGGGAGACTTATTACTAATATTTCCTTGGTGCCAGGTGTATTGCAGCTATTGCTGTTATGTATTACACATGTAGAGGCATTCCATATTTATAAACCCTTTTTATTTTACATTACTGCTTTGCAACCATGAGGAACTGAGGTGATCACCACTGGCAATCTTGCATTTGGTGGCCACCAAAGTAATCTTTTCTAATGTGGTCACAAATACAGTTCTAACAATATTATTAGCTCTGAATGATTTTCCATGAACATAAGTAGCTTTCATTAGAGAAAAGCTTGGACACCTCTGCTCTAAGTTAACCCTGACTGTTTTTGTGCCAAGCTACCAGAGGGTTAAGCACTGGATAGTTATGTGACTTTGTGGTGCACCTTAATAGAAACTGTGGTTTCTGTTTGAGAAGGGATCTCACCCCCCAATCAAAAACCCTATTACCTACAGCTAGACTCCATTTCATGTAGGCTGAGACATCATTTTCTGACTGATCATCGGAAAGTCTACCTTTGATGTAAGCGCCACCTGTCCATATCTTTCTAAGAACCTGTGAGTGTCACGTCATCCAGACAATGACATTGAAAAGAACACCTGATACTACATTGGTCTGAGACAAGCGTCTTATTATTTGAATCTCAAGGTCAACTGACGATAATAACTGATGATAATAACATAAACAATGTAGTTTAAATTGATGTGTGTTTACATATTCATTTATACTAATCCGTCTAAGACTAGCGTATTGTTTCAGATTATTTCAGAAATTAATTAGAAATTTCCCATATCACATAAGATCAGTGGGTAACAGTATAAAAGAATCATCAGGTAGCCATTAGAGGAGAGAGGATCCTCGCCCCAGATTATCGCACAGGATGCTGCTAGAAGATCCTGACAGAGACTGCCATACTGCTGCAGTCTCCCATCTTATGCAAAGAACTGATACTCAGCCAAGTCCAAGAGGAGAGGAGCTGAGCCCAGCTGATGACTGTTTTCCCTTGGAGGGAACACTCGCTCCCAGCTACTGTTAGCTTCTTGTTGTACACAGGTATGCAGGGTACTGATTCCTCCTAAAAATCTCTAGATGCAAGTTCAGATATCCAGGTTCTCATAGTATAACGCATAGAAGTAGGATTTTGGGTGATAGGTTTTCAGATGATATTTTCACTATGGTAGAAATGTTCATATTATTTTAGTTGTTAGCTACATGCTATAGTGCTGTTTTAGTAACATTCTGTGTGGGTATTGTACATGTGCTAAGCAACAAGTTGAGAATGTTGAAATGTAGCACTTTTAACTGTAAAGTGTATTTTCTCTTAGTGCATAGCTTGTCTGTGATATTATAAATATTGAAATTGGGTTTGAATTATCACTGCATCCCTGAATCCTTTTTTAGGGACTGTTAGTAACTCAGAAACCACAAACAATACCAACTACATATTGGGTGGGGTTGGGTGCGACTACAATAACCTATTCTCTCACATTCAAGCGTTTGTGCACTTAACTAAGTTCAGGCATCTGTGGTTGTGAAAGCAAACCTTGTAGAAGCTAAGCCAGAGTCTTAGCTTACACAACAATCCCTTTGGTGCTTGCGTCGGCCAATGACCGACGCAAGCACTACCTCCCTGGTGCGGCGCACGTCCATTGGCCGTCACCAGGGAGGGCCCCCTTTAAACCTCCGGTGCATCGCACCGGAGATTGTTTTTTTTATTCCCCCTGGGGAGACGTGGAAGGCTTTCCGCGTCTCCCCCGCCCCCCTCCCGCCCATCTGTGACGTCAGCGCGCCGCGAGCGCTCTGAGCGTCACTGATTCCCACCGGAGCCGAGGACAGCAGCAGGTAAGGCCGCGCTCGACTCCGATGGGAAATCCGGCCGAACGGCCTCCCCAGCTTTCAGGGAGGCCTCGTTTGAAGAGGAGAGTCTCCCCTTTCAAACGAGGCCTTCCTGAAAGGGTTTCCTGGCCGTGGATCGCGGCAGCGCTGCGATCCACGGCCAGGAAACCCCACTAGACACCAGGGATGTCTTTGGGGGGTTGGCCCTCGTGGTAATGGGTCGGCCCCCCGGGGGCATATTTATTTTATTTTTTAAAGTTGGCTTTGTTTGGGGTGCGCGATCGCACCCCAAAAATGAAAAAAAAAACGAATAAAAAAAATAAAAAAATGGTGGCGATATTGGCAGGGGGTCGGTCCTCCTGCTCAGTGGCCGACCCCCTGTGGGGGCATATTTTCTATTTACACATGTTGGCTTTCCTTGGGGGCATGATCGCCCCCAAAAATGCTAAAAATAATTTAAAAAAAGTACAATGGTGGCAATATTGGCAGGGGGTCGGTCCTCCTGCTCAGTGGCCGACCCCTGTGGGGCAATTTTTTTTATACCTATGTGCTTTCCGTGGGGGCCACAATCGGCCTCCAGGGAAGCCATAGCTATAAAAAAAATTAGAGAAAGAGAGAGATCTTTATATATATATATATATATATATATATATATATATATATATATAGAGAGAGAGAGAGAGAGAGAGAGAGTCTCTTTCTCTCTGTAGATGATATATGTATATATATGTATCTATATACATATGTATGTGTATATAGATACATATATATACATAAGTCTAAAGAGTGAATGATATATATATGTATCTATATACATATACATATATATGTATAGATATATGTATATAGATGTATATAAATATATGTAGAGATAAAATCTATGTATATATATATATATATATATGTGTCCGTGTGTGTGTGTATATATATATATATTATAGCAAAGGTATCGAATAAACGTCAAGCCTGAATGGCAATGCTACCCTTGTGTCGGTGACCGATTCTTATGAAGATTTCGGAAATGGTTTATATATATATGTGATCAAGGACACAGTCGGTGTCCGAAACGCGTCTGAGGCTGCACCTTTCTTTTGTAATAAAGCACGCATTTTGGCTACAGCTTAATCTTGAGTCCGTGGTCCCATGTGTGCGCGCTCGCACGGGATACTGTCAGTTGCTATATATATATATATATATATATATATGCTCCTTGATGCACAGTGAACGGCGCACTTGCGGACGGGTGCTTCACAAACGCGGGGTGCGCCCGCGATATTTATCCAGGCTCTGTTTCCTTGTTTCCCAAAAAGAAAAACAGCACTTGCGGGGGCAGTTGCTAGAGTTTATTGGCCCACGCGAGTGCTGTTTTTCGTTTTGGGAAACAAGGAAACGGAGCTTGGATATATATATATATCTATATCCCATCACTGTATGGGTTCCACATTGGACTACATGACCCAGCATGCAGGCTGCCGGGAGGAGTTGCACGAGGAGGTATACACCTCTAATTAGGAGGAGGGGCCGAGAGACTACTTAATTGGAAGTGGTCACATGGATGTTTTCTAACCCCAGCTGAAATAACCAACCTGTGAGACCGGCACTGATGAAAGCCGTTCCGGCTAGAAACGCGTCTGCCAAAGCGTTTCACAGACTTTTGGGATCAACCGTGCTTGTATTGCTCCAATAAATCCTTTTGCAAACCCGGAGCATGTGTCTCGCTCTCTTTTATTCCAGAAGAGAGCATTTGGTGGAGATATGTAGCCGGTATTGCTGACACCGGCATGAGACACGCCCTCTCGGTCAGGAGCTCTGTGATGGTCAGTAAAACTTGGTTTGTGTATTCGAAATGCAAACACGGAGCCCCCCAAGCGGAGTTATTGCCACGGAGCATTACTTTCTGCATGGGAGAGAGGAGGCAGAAATGTTCTGCCTGATAAGGGTATTGCTAAAGGTGTGAGCCGGACTATTGGGCCTTCGGTGAACTGCAGCGGAGTGTGGTCCATTGCCAAGATTTGGGACGCCACTGTGTGTTTTGGACTCAGCCCATCACTGTATGGGTTCCACATTGGACTACATGACCCAGCATGCAGGCTGCCGGGAGGAGTTGCACGAGGAGGTATACACCTCTAATTAGGAGGAGGGGCCGAGAGACTACTTAATTGGAAGTGGTCACATGGATGTTTTCTAACCCCAGCTGAAATAACCAACCTGTGAGACCGGCACTGATGAAAGCCGTTCCGGCTAGAAACGCGTCTGCCAAAGCGTTTCACGGACTTTTGGGATCAACCGTGCTTGTATTGCTCCAATAAATCCTTTTGCAAACCCGGAGCATGTGTCTCGCTCTCTTTATTCCAGAAGAGAGCATTTGGTGGAGATATGTAGCCGGTATTGCTGACACCGGCATGAGACACGCCCTCTCGGTCAGGAGCTCTGTGATGGTCAGTAAAACTTGGTTTGTGTATTCGAAATGCAAACACGGAGCCCCCCAAGCGGAGTTATTGCCACGGAGCATTACTTTCTGCATGGGGAGAGAGGAGGCAGAAATGTTCTGCCTGATAAGGGTATTGCTAAAGGTGTGAGCCGGACTATTGGGCCTTCGGTGAACTGCAGCGGAGTGTGGTCCATTGCCAAGATTTGGGACGCCACTGTGTGTTTTGGACTCAGCCCATCACTGTATGGGTTCCACATTGGACTACATGACCCAGCATGCAGGCTGCCGGGAGGAGTTGCACGAGGAGGTATACACCTCTAATTAGGAGGAGGGGCCGAGAGACTACTTAATTGGAAGTGGTCACATGGATGTTTTCTAACCCCAGCTGAAATAACCAACCTGTGAGACCGGCACTGATGAAAGCCGTTCCGGCTAGAAACGCGTCTGCCAAAGCGTTTCACGGACTTTTTGGGATCAACCGTGCTTGTATTGCTCCAATAAATCCTTTTGCAAACCCGGAGCATGTGTCTCGCTCTCTTTTATTCCAGAAGAGAGCATTTGGTGGAGATATGTAGCCGGTATTGCTGACACCGGCATGAGACACGCCCTCTCGGTCAGGAGCTCTGTGATGGTCAGTAAAACTTGGTTTGTGTATTCGAAATGCAAACACGGAGCCCCCCAAGCGGAGTTATTGCCACGGAGCATTACTTTCTGCATGGGAGAGAGGAGGCAGAAATGTTCTGCCTGATAAGGGTATTGCTAAAGGTGTGAGCCGGACTATTGGGCCTTCGGTGAACTGCAGCGGAGTGTGGTCCATTGCCAAGATTTGGGACGCCACTGTGTGTTTTGGACTCAGCCCATCACTGTATGGGTTCCACATTGGACTACATGACCCAGCATGCAGGCTGCCGGGAGGAGTTGCACGAGGAGGTATACACCTCTAATTAGGAGGAGGGGCCGAGAGACTACTTAATTGGAAGTGGTCACATGGATGTTTTCTAACCCCAGCTGAAATAACCAACCTGTGAGACCGGCACTGATGAAAGCCGTTCCGGCTAGAAACGCGTCTGCCAAAGCGTTTCACGGACTTTTGGGATCAACCGTGCTTGTATTGCTCCAATAAATCCTTTTGCAAACCCGGAGCATGTGTCTCGCTCTCTTTTATTCCAGAAGAGAGCATTTGGTGGAGATATATATATATATATATATATTCAGAAACACAAAGGATGCCGCACTCCAGAGATTGGTTTCAGAGTTGCTTTATTTTCACCACGACTGGTGGTAGTGGTGGTGAAAATAAAGCAACTCTGAAACCGGTCTTGGAGTGCGGCATCCTTTGTGTTTCTGAATTTAAATATCGGGTAAGGATTCTACCCGTTGCTGCCTGCACCAGGTATTGAGCGCTCTGACATTGGGAATTAATTGTTATATATATATATATATATATATATATATATTTATTTACAGAGATATTTCTCAGTGCTGAAATTATGAGACTGTGAAAGAACTATAATGAGTCTCTTTGAAGTTACCTGAAAGGCAGTAAAGTGTGGTACTGCTGCAGAGTACAAAAAAAAAATTCTGCTAGATAGAGATATCTGACTTTTGTGTAGTGGCAGTTTTGACGCCATAAAGGGTATGCTGAAACGAACAGATCGGTATTATGTAGACAGCTAAGTGGATTAGTAAAGCCACAAAGTAGAAACACTTTGTAACAGACTAAATGTATGTGAGAGAGGGTCTATGGAGAGATGAGGGGCACGTTTGCAAGGATGGTAGTGGGCGCATCAAAGGAGGTCATAGTGTGCAATTGTAAAGCACACGTTCACCCGTAGGCATCTTGGCGCCAAAATGATGGTTGCAATGGCTCCCACCAGCGCTAAAAGGCTGCGATGATGGGTATGTGGCAAGGTAAAGTAATACTGTGTCTTTTTTCTCTCTTTCTTAGTCTTTTTGGAGAGCGTACAGAGTTCGCAAAGGTAAGGTGACTTCGTCATTATTGACTTAAACACTTCACTCACGCGCACACACCCACCTACACTTTAAAACCAACAACCTATCTGCCTTCTACGTAGGATTGTGTTTTAAAAGGATAGTTTAGGCACTAGCAGAGATGGCATATCGTTGGATGGATGCTGCCCAGGCCCTAAATCTGGTTCTGGAGTCCAGCTCTGAGGCAGGATCAGAGACTGAGACAGCAGATACTGAGACAGCATCTGAGGGAGAGGACAATGGAGCCGAATCTGGGAGTGACTTTTCAGTCGGCGCAGTTCCATCCGATGACTCATCGTCCAGCGATTCTGAAGGAGACGATGTCAGTCGTGCTGTCCCTTTGCCAGCACAGTCTGTGCAGCAGGACACCCGTAACAGGTTAGAGCAACCCAGAGTGCAGGCACGTGCGGCCGCAAGCACAGACGGAGTGCTGTCTTGGCAGCCTCCCAATTTAGTTCAGCCCCAAATTCCGCCTTTCACTGGTGACGCTGGATGTAAAGTAGATACGGCAAATTTTTTGCCAATTGACTACTTCCATCTCTTTTTTGGTGTTGACTTCCTAGACGAAATTGTGCAGCAAACAAATTTGCGTGCCGAACAATTTCTGAGGGAGCAAGGAGGCACTCTTGGGCCTCATTCTAGGGCACGCAAGTGGACTCCCACTTCACTAGGGGAGTTGAAGATATTTTTGGGCCTCACACTTAAAATGGGGGTAGTGCATAAACCAACCTTGCTATCCTACTGGTCTACTCGCACGGTTTGGTTAACCCCCATCTTTGCACCATACATGAGCAGAGATCGTTTTTGCTATTGCAGCGCATGCTGCATTTCAATGACAATTCTGCTGCATTGCCCCGGGACCATCCAGACTATGACAGGTTGTTCAAAATTCGGCCTGTCGTGGAACATTTGTCTGCCAGGTTTCCAGAGGTTTATACTCCTGGAAAGAATATAGCCATTGATGAGTCCTTGATCTTGTATAAAGGGCGGCTGCTGTTTAGGCAGTACATTCCGAGCAAACGCGCTCGCTATGGCATCAAGCTGTACATGCTGTGTGAGAGCTCGACTGGCTATGTGTACAGCTTGAGAGTGTATACAGGGAAGGACACAACTCTTAACCCTGTAGGTTGCCCTCCCATGCTAGGGGTCACAGGAAAGATTGTATGGGAGCTTGTCCAGCCACTTCTTCACAAAGGTTATAACCTTTATGTGGACAATTTCTATACAGGAGTAGAGCTATTCAGTGAGCTCTACAAAGCTGGCACCGTGGCTTGTGGTACAATTCGTTGTCGCCGCAAAGGATTCCCGCAGGAGCTTGTTTGCAAGAAGCTCCAGAAATCCCAGAGCACTGCGTTGCGTTCCAACGAACTGCTCGCAGTTAAGTTCTCAGATAGGCGTGATGTGTACATGCTCACTACAATTCATGCTGAGAGCACTTCCCCTGTCACGGTTTGGGGTCAGATGGCCGAAGTCCACAAGCCCACCTGTATACTTGATTACAACAAGTACATGGGCGGAGTGGACAAGAACGACCAGGTTCTTCAGCCATACAATGCGAGTCGTAAAACTCGCACTTGGTATAAGAAACTGTTTACGCACCTGATCCAGATGGCAACATACAATGCGTATGTTGTTTATCGTGAGACCACCACAGGAAGACTCATGTCTTTCCTTGACTTTCAGTTGTCTGTAATTGAAAGTCTTACTGCTACAGAAGCAGAAGCCTCCACTTCATGTGTTCTGGAGGACGTGGCAAGGCTGCAGGAGCGACACTTTGCAGATAAAATTCCTGCAACACCCAAAAGGAGCGACCATGTCGTCGTTGTAAAGTGTGCTCGATGCAGGGAAAGAGGCAGGAGACTCGTGTTTACTGTCCCCAGTGCCCAAGTAAGCCTGCCTTCTGTTTTCCTACTTGCTTTATGTTGTATCACACTAAAGCAAAATACTGGGAAATTGACTGAGGTGGAGCTGCCAATAGGATAACCTTTCAATTGGTGTGAATGGATACCTACTGTCTGTGGGCCACTCCTTCACTACGCAAGCAGCTGCAGGATATTTCTTCCTCTACTTCATGAAATCATGGACTTCTCAACACCTTTATCTGCTTTCAGAACGTGGTAGTTGTTCTGTTCGCCAATTGACAAGTGCATTATAGTCCCCACGCTGCACATACTGGTGGGCAGAACATATGCCACGTTGTCATGGAGTACCCGTGTTTCACATTCAACCGTTCTTCGTAGTTTATGATGTTCTCTTTAGGAAGTTTTTGAAAATTTCCAGCATGTTTGCCTTAGTTTCAAAGGTAGATATGCTTGCTCAGCTCGAGAAATGTTTAAGCGGCATACTCGGGCACCCCCAACTTGCATCCACAAACTGGAAGGAGTTGGATAGAGCATTGTGAGAGCATTGATAGCTCGTGACAGAAATGTTCACTCAAGCTTCAAGTAGCTAGAGATGAAAGGCATTAGTATAGGGTCTCTTAACAATTGGACAGGGTTAGTCAGGACTCTGAGGACAGACACACGAACGGGTTAGAACAGCTTACGGTAGGTACGCTTTCCGAGGAATATTGCAAAGGTAGAAGGCAGATAGTAAAGGTAGTATAGATACACGTCCTGACTTCTTCTTCACCCATGGATTCAAATCCATTGCTGCCACACTCACACTGAATTTACTGTGGTACTTATGGGTCAATGCTGCTTGCCATGTTCATCCTCCGTTAGAACTTAGTAGATGGTCAGTTTGCTGTATGATAAGTGCATTACAGTCACTGCACATAACGGTGGATTGGACATATGCTACGTTGTCACGGACTACCCTTGTTTCACATTCATCCGTTCATAGTTTATGATGTTACCTTTTGAAAATTTCCAGCATTTTGCCTTAGTTTCAAAGGTAGATATGCTTGCTCAGCTCGAGGAATGGGCTTCACGGCATACTCGAGCACCCCCCAACTTGCATCCACAAACTGGAAGGAGTTGGATTTAGCATAGTGAGTGCACTAAAGGTGCATGAAAGACATGTCTTCCTGAGCCTCATGTGGCTGTCATGGAAGTCATTAGTATAGGTTCACTGGGCATGAGTTCGGTAACGTTCTGGAAGAAGGAGGTGGAGACTTGACAGGTGGTAGAATATAGTCAAAGTCATTATGTCTTGTGGCATATGAATGTGATGGGCCCTTGCATGGCGGCAGTATGTTTGTGTGAGTGCAAGTGATATGGTTGTTTGGGCCCGTGGCTGGCGGTACGGAAGTCTTGTGTGTGGTGTGTGAATGGCGTGTGAATGGACCATAAAGTGGTTGGTGCCGTGATGTGGCTTTATGGCTCCCCTTCAGAAGGCTTGGCTTCAATATTTATATACTTTGATAAGTATTTGTGCTTTGAAGCCAGCGTTTCTGGAGGTGCTAAAACCAACCTGTGTAAGTGGTGGATTAGCTTTATCAAATGAGTGTTAGATTTATATTTGTGTCTGTTTAATGGCCTTTTGTAAGATATTTTTTTTTCCACAATGGGTAGCAGGGGACTTTTTGCCCTAGCTCAGTCGTCACCTAGGCAAACCATTACATTTTTGAGTAGTAGACAAAGGGGGAAGTACAAGGGTGAATGACTTGCGTGGTTCTCACTGTTTTTTACCCAACATGCCCTGCTAGCCTCATATTTTGTTGAAAAAAATCACTATTTCCACACATTTTTGTGTGGGAAAGTTGTGGCATCGCCGGGCAGACATGCATTTCCTACCACCCAGTGTTCCCCAAGGTCTCCCGATAAAAATGGTACCTCACTCGTGTGGGAGGCCCAAGTACCCACGACAGGCTAGGGCCCAAAAGGTATTGAGGCGACATTAAAATTGCCTATCACAAAACAACCTGGTTTTGCAAGGGGGGTCACCTCGGTTCTTGGCCCCGTGCTCGGTGGCCAGCTAGGGAAACCTATCAAACCCACACATTTCTGAAAACTAGACACCCGGGGGTTCCAGGGAGGTATGGCTTGCGTGGATCCCCCAACGTTTTCTTACCCAGAATCCCCTGCAAACCTCGAATTTAGGTGGAAAAATCACTTTTTCCACACATTTTTGTGTGGGAAAGTTGTGGCATCGCCGGGCAGACATGCATTTCCTACCACCCAGTGTTCCCCAAGGTCTCCCGATAAAAATGGTACCTCACTCGTGTGGGAGGCCCAAGTACCCACGACAGGCTAGGGCCCAAAAGGTATTGAGGCGACATTAAAATTGCCTATCACAAAACAACCTGGTTTTGCAAGGGGGTCACCTCGGTTTTGGCCCCGTGCTCGGTGGCCAGCTAGGGAAACCTATCAAACCCACACATTTCTGAAAACTAGACACCCGGGGGTTCCAGGGAGGTATGGCTTGCGTGGATCCCCCAACGTTTTCTTACCCAGAATCCCCTGCAAACCTCGAATTTAGGTGGAAAAATCACTTTTTCCACACATTTTTGTGTGGGAAAGTTGTGGCATCGCCGGGCAGACATGCATTTCCTACCACCCAGTGTTCCCCAAGGTCTCCCGATAAAAATGGTACCTCACTCGTGTGGGAGGCCCAAGTACCCACGACAGGCTAGGGCCCAAAAGGTATTGAGGCGACATTAAAATTGCCTATCACAAAACAACCTGGTTTTGCAAGGGGGTCACCTCGGTTTTTGGCCCCGTGCTCGGTGGCCAGCTAGGGAAACCTATCAAACCCACACATTTCTGAAAACTAGACACCCGGGGGTTCCAGGGAGGTATGGCTTGCGTGGATCCCCCAACGTTTTCTTACCCAGAATCCCCTGCAAACCTCGAATTTAGGTGGAAAAATCACTTTTTCCACACATTTTTGTGTGGGAAAGTTGTGGCATCGCCGGGCAGACATGCATTTCCTACCACCCAGTGTTCCCCAAGGTCTCCCGATAAAAATGGTACCTCACTCGTGTGGGAGGCCCAAGTACCCACGACAGGCTAGGGCCCAAAAGGTATTGAGGCGACATTAAAATTGCCTATCACAAAACAACCTGGTTTTGCAAGGGGGTCACCTCGGTTTTTGGCCCCGTGCTCGGTGGCCAGCTAGGGAAACCTATCAAACCCACACATTTCTGAAAACTAGACACCCGGGGGGTTCCAGGGAGGTATGGCTTGCGTGGATCCCCCAACATTTTCTTACCCAGAATCCCCTGCAAACCTCGAATTTAGGTGGAAAAATCACTTTTTCCACACATTTTTGTGTGGGAAAGTTGTGGCATCGCCGGGCAGACATGCATTTCCTACCACCCAGTGTTCCCCAAGGTCTCCCGATAAAAATGGTACCTCACTCATGTGGGAGGCCCAAGTACCCACGACAGGCTAGGGCCCAAAAGGTATTGAGGCGACATTAAAATTGCCTATCACAAAACAACCTGGTTTTGCAAGGGGGTCACCTCGGTTTTTGGCCCCGTGCTCGGTGGCCAGCTAGGGAAACCTATCAAACCCACACATTTCTGAAAACTAGACACCCGGGGGTTCCAGGGAGGTATGGCTTGCGTGGATCCCCCAACGTTTTCTTACCCAGAATCCCCTGCAAACCTCGAATTTAGGTGGAAAAATCACTTTTTCCACACATTTTTGTGTGGGAAAGTTGTGGCATCGCCGGGCAGACATGCATTTCCTACCACCCAGTGTTCCCCAAGGTCTCCCGATAAAAATGGTACCTCACTCGTGTGGGAGGCCCAAGTACCCACGACAGGCTAGGGCCCAAAAGGTATTGAGGCGACATTAAAATTGCCTATCACAAAACAACCTGGTTTTGCAAGGGGGTCACCTCGGTTTTTGGCCCCGTGCTCGGTGGGCAGCTAGGGAAACCTATCAAACCCACACATTTCTGAAAACTAGACACCCGGGGGTTCCAGGGAGGTATGGCTTGCGTGGATCCCCCAACCTTTTCTTACCCAGAATCCCCTGCAAACCTCGAATTTAGGTGGAAAAATCACTTTTTCCACACATTTTTGTGTGGGAAAGTTGTGGCATCGCCGGGCAGACATGCATTTCCTACCACCCAGTGTTCCCCAAGGTCTCCCGATAAAAATGGTACCTCACTCGTGTGGGAGGCCCAAGTACCCACGACAGGCTAGGGCCCAAAAGGTATTGAGGCGACATTAAAATTGCCTATCACAAAACAACCTGGTTTTGCAAGGGGGTCACCTCGGTTTTGGCCCCGTGCTCGGCGGCCAGCTAGGGAAACCTATCAAACCCACACATTTCTGAAAACTAGACACCCGGGGGTTCCAGGGAGGTATGGCTTGCGTGGATCCCCCAACGTTTTCTTACCCAGAATCCCTGCAAACCTCGAATTTAGGTGGAAAAATCACTTTTTCCACACATTTTTGCGTGGGAAAGTTGTGGCATCGCCGGGCAGACATGCATTTCCTACCACCCAGTGTTCCCCAAGGTCTCCCGATAAAAATGGTACCTCACTCGTGTGGGAGGCCCAAGTACCCACGACAGGCTAGGGCCCAAAAGGTATTGAGGCGACATTAAAATTGCCTATCACAAAACAACCTGGTTTTGCAAGGGGGTCATCTCGGTTTTTGGCCCCGTTCTCGGTGGCCAGCTAGGGAAACCTATCAAACCCACACATTTCTGAAAACTAGACACCCGGGGGGTTCCAGGGAGGTATGGCTTGCGTGGATCCCCCAACGTTTTCTTACCCAGAATCCCCTGCAAACCTCGAATTTAGGTGGAAAAATCACTTTTTCCTCACATTTTTGTGTGGGAAAGTTGTGGCATCGCCGGGCAGACATGCATTTCCTACCACCCAGTGTTCCCCAAGGTCTCCCGATAAAAATGGTACCTCACTCGTGTGGGAGGCCCAAGTACCCACGACAGGCTAGGGCCCAAAAGGTATTGAGGCGACATTAAAATTGCCTATCACAAAACAACCTGGTTTTGCAAGGGGGTCACCTCGGTTTTGGCCCCGTGCTCGGTGGCCAGCTAGGGAAACCTATCAAACCCACACATTTCTGAAAACTAGACACCCGGGGGTTCCAGGGAGGTATGGCTTGCGTGGATCCCCCAACGTTTTCTTACCCAGAATCCCCTGCAAACCTCGAATTTAGGTGGAAAAATCTCTTTTTCCACACATTTTTGTGTGGGAAAGTTGTGGCATCGCCGGGCAGACATGCATTTCCTACCACCCAGTGTTCCCCAAGGTCTCCCGATAAAAATGGTACCTCACTCGTGTGGGAGGCCCAAGTACCCACGACAGGCTAGGGTCCAAAAGGTATTGAGGCGACATTAAAATTGCCTATCACAAAACAACCTGGTTTTGCAAGGGGGGTCACCTCGATTTTTGGCCCCGTGCTCGGTGGGCAGCTAGGAAACCTATCAAACCCACACATTTCTGAAAACTAGACACCCGGGGGTTCCAGGGAGGTATGGCTTGCGTGGATCCCCCAACGTTTTCTTACCCAGAATCCCCTGCAAACCTCGAATTTAGGTGGAAAAATCACTTTTTCCACACATTTTTGTGTGGGAAAGTTGTGGCATCGCCGGGCAGACATGCATTTCCTACCACCCAGTGTTCCCCAAGGTCTCCCGATAAAAATGGTACCTCACTCGTGTGGGAGGCCCAAGTACCCACGACAGGCTAGGGCCCAAAAGGTATTGAGGCGACATTAAAATTGCCTATCACAAAACAACCTGGTTTTGCAAGGGGGTCACCTCGGTTTTGGCCCCGTGCTCGGCGGCCAGCTAGGGAAACCTATCAAACCCACACATTTCTGAAAACTAGACACCCGGGGGTTCCAGGGAGGTATGGCTTGCGTGGATCCCCCAACATTTTCTTACCCAGAATCCCCTGCAAACCTCGAATTTAGGTGGAAAAATCACTTTTTCCACACATTTTTGTGTGGGAAAGTTGTGGCATCGCCGGGCAGACATGCATTTCCTACCACCCAGTGTTCCCCAAGGTCTCCCGATAAAAATGGTACCTCACTCGTGTGGGAGGCCCAAGTACCCACGACAGGCTAGGGCCGAAAAGGTATTGAGGCGACATTAAAATTGCCTATCACAAAACAACCTGGTTTTGCAAGGGGAGTCACCTCGGTTTTTGGCCCCGTGCTCGGTGGCCAGCTAGGGAAACCTATCAAACCCACACATTTCTGAAAACTAGACACCCGGGGGTTCCAGGGAGGTATGGCTTGCGTGGATCCCCCAACGTTTTCTTACCCAGAATCCCCTGCAAACCTCGAATTTAGGTGGAAAAATCACTTTTTCCACACATTTTTGTGTGGGAAAGTTGTGGCATCGCCGGGCAGACATGCATTTCCTACCACCCAGTGTTCCCCAAGGTCTCCCGATAAAAATGGTACCTCACTCGTGTGGGAGGCCCAAGTACCCGCGACAGGCAAGGGCCAAAACGTATTGAGGCAACATCAAAATTGCCTATCACAAAATGTTTTGGGCCCTAGCCTGTCGCGGGTACTTGGGCCTCCCACACGAGTGAGGCACCATTTTTATCGGGAGACCTTGGGAACACTGGGTGGTAGGAAATGCGTGTCTGCCCGGCGATGCTACAACTTTCCCACACAAAAATGTGTGGAAAAAGTGATTTGTTCAGCTAAATTTGAGGTTTGCAGGGGATTCTGGGTAAGAAAACGTTGGGGGATCCACGCAAGCCATACCTCCCTGGAACCACCCAGGTGTCTAGTTTTCATAAATGTGTGGGTTTGCTAGGTTTCCTAGCTGGCCGCCGAGCACGGGGCCAAAAGCCGAGGTGACCCCTTGCAAAACCAGGTTGTTTTGTGATAGGCAATCTTAATGTCACCTCAATACGTTTTGGGCCCTAGCCTGTCGCGGTGCTTGGGCCTCCCACACGAGTGAGGCACCATTTTATCGGGAGACCTTGAGGAACACTGGGTGGTAGGAAATGCGTGTCTGCCCGGCGATGCCACAACTTTCCCACACAAAAATGTGGAAAAAGTGATTTTTTCAGCTAAATTTGAGGTTTGCAGGGATTCTGGGTAAGAAAACGTTGGGGGATCCACGCAAGCCATACCTCCCTGGAACCACCCGGGTGTCTAGTTTTCAGAAATGTGTGGGTTTGCTAGGTTTCCTTAGCTGGCCGCCGAGCACGGGGCCAAAAACCGAGGTGACACCCCTTGCAAAACCAGGTTGTTTTGTGATAGGCAATTTTAATGTCACCTCAATACGTTTTGGGCCCTAGCCTGTCGCGGGTACTTGGGCCTCCCACACGAGTGAGGCACCATTTTTATCGGGAGACCTTGGGGAACACTGGGTGGTAGGAAATGCGTGTCTGCCCGGGCGATGCCACAACTTTCCCACACAAAAATGTGTGGAAAAAGTGATTTTTTCAGCTACATTTGAGGTTTGCAGGGGATTCTGGGTAAGAAAACGTTGGGGGATCCACGCAAGCCATACCTCCCTGGAACCACCCGGGTGTCTAGTTTTCAGAAATGTGTGGGTTTGCTAGGTTTCCCTAGCTGGCCGCCGAGCACGGGGCCAAAAGCCGAGGTGACCCCTTGCAAAACCAGGTTGTTTTGTGATAGGCAATTTTAATGTCACCTCAATACGTTTTGGGCCCTAGCCTGTCGCGGGTACTTGGGCCTCCCACACGAGTGAGGCACCATTTTTATCGGGAGACCTTGGGGAACACTGGGTGGTAGGAAATGCGTGTCTGCCCGGCGATGCCACAACTTTCCCACACAAAATGTGTGGAAAAAGTGATTTTTTCAGCTAAATTTGAGGTTTGCAGGGGATTCTGGGTAAGAAAACGTTGGGGGATCCACGCAAGCCATACCTCCCTGGAACCACCCAGGTGTCTAGTTTTCAGAAATGTGTGGGTTTGCTAGGTTTCCTAGCTGGCCGCCGAGCACGGGGCCAAAACCGAGGTGACCTCCTTGCAAAACCAGGTTGTTTTGTGATAGGCAATTTTAATGTCACCTCAATACGTTTTGGGCCCTAGCCTGTCGCGGGTACTTGGGCCTCCCACACGAGTGAGGCACCATTTTTATCGGGAGACCTTGGGGAACACTGGGTGGTAGGAAATGCGTGTCTGCCCGGCGATGCCACAACTTTCCCACACAAAAATGTGTGGAAAAAGTGATTTTTTCAGCTAAATGTGAGGTTTGCAGGGGATTCTGGGTAAGAAAACGTTGGGGATCCACGCAAGCCATACCTCCCTGGAACCACCCGGGTGTCTAGTTTTCAGAAATGTGTGGGTTTGCTAGGTTTCCTAGCTGGCCGCCGAGCACGGGGCCAAAAACCGAGGTGACTCCTTGCAAAACCAGGTTGTTTTGTGATAGGCAATTTTAATGTCACCTCAATACGTTTTGGGCCCTAGCCTGTCGCGGATACTTGGGCCTCCCACACGAGTGAGGCACCATTTGTATCGGGAGACCTTGGGGAACACTGGGTGGTAGGAAATGCGTGTCTGCCCGGCGATGCCACAACTTTCCCACACAAAAATGTGTGGAAAAAGTGATTTTTTCAGCTAAATTTGAGGTTTGCAGGGGATTCTGGGTAAGAAAACGTTGGGGGATCAGCGCAAGCCATACCTCCCTGGAACCACCCGGGTGTCTAGTTTTCAGAAATGTGTGGGTTTGCTAGGTTTCCTAGCTGGCCGCCAAGCATGGGGCCAAAAACGCAGGTGACTCCCTTGCAAAACCAGGTTGTTTTGTGATAGGCAATTTTAATGTCACCTCAATACGTTTGGGCCCTAGCCTGTCGCGGGTACTTGGGCCTCCCACACGAGTGAGGCACCATTTTTATCGGGAGACCTTGGGGAACACTGGGTGGTAGGAAATGCGTGTCTGCCCGGCGATGCCACAACTTTCCCACACAAAAATGTGTGGAAAAAGTGATTTTTTCAGCTAAATTTGAGGTTTGCAGGGGATTCTGGGTAAGAAAACGTTGGGGGATCCACGCAAGCCATACCTCCCTGGAACCACCCGGGTGTCTAGTTTTCAGAAATGTGTGGGTTTGCTAGGTTTCCTAGCTGGCCGCCGAGCACGGGCCAAAACCGAGGTGACCTCTTGCAAAACCAGGTTGTTTTGTGATAGGCAACTTAATGTCACCTCAATATGTTTTGGGCCCTAGCCTGTCGCGGGTACTTAGGCCTCCCACACCAGTGAGGTACCATTTTTATCGGAAGACTTTGGGGAACGCGGGTGGGTGGAATTTTGTGGATCCACGCAGATTCCAGAACTTTCCACCACAGAAATGTGAGGAAAATGTGTTTTTTTTACAATATTTTAGGTTTGCAAGGGATTCTGGGTAGCATAACCTGGTGAGAGCAAGCCAAGTCACCCCATCCTGGAGTCCCCGGGGTGTCTAGTTTTAAAAAATGTATAGGTTTGAAAGGTTTCGATAGGTGCCGGCAGAGCTAGGGTTCAAAAACTACAGCTAGGCACTTTGTTGAAAAAGGGTCCGTTTTCACTGCGAAAATGTGGTGTGTCCACGTTGCGTTTTGGGCTGTTTCCTGTCGCGGGTACATGGGCCTCCCACACAAGTGAGGTACCATTTTTATCGGAAGACTTTGGGGAACGCGGGGTGGGTAGAAATTTGTGGATCCACGCAGATTACAGGACTTTCCACCACAGAAATGTGAGGAAAATGTGTTTTTTTGACAATTTGTTAGGTTTGCAAGGGATTCTGGGTAACAGAACCTGGTGAGAGGCAGTAGAGTCACCCCATCCTGGATTCCCCTGGGTGTCTAGTTTTCAAAAATATATAGGTTTGCTAGGTTTCCCTAGATGCAGGCAGAGCTAGGATTCAAAAACTACAGCTAGGCACTTTGCCAAAAAAGGGTCATTTTTCACTGTGAAATTGGGATGTGTCCACATTGCGTTTTGCGCGATTTCCTGTCGCGGGCTCTAGGCCTACCCACACAAGTGAGGTACCATTTTTCTCAGAAGACTTTGGGGAACGCGGGGTGGGTAGAAATTTGTGGATCCACGCAGATTCCAGGACTTTCCACCACAGAAATGTGAGGAAAATGTGTTTTTTTTGACAATTCTTTAGGTTTGCAAGGGATTCTGGGTAACAGAACCTGGTGAGAGGCAGTAGAGTCACCCCATCCTGGATTCCCCTGGGTGTCTAGTTTTCAAAAATATATAGGTTTGCTAGGTTTCCCTAGATGCAGGCAGAGCTAGGATTCAAAAACTACAGCTAGGCACTTTGCCAAAAAAGGGTCATTTTTCACTGTGAAATTGGGGTGTGTCCACGTTGCGTTTTGCGTGATTTCCTGTCGCGGGCTCTAGGCCTACCCACACAAGTGAGGTACCATTTTTCTCGGAAGACTTTGGGGAACGCGGGGTTGGTAGAAATTTGTGGATCCACGCAGATTCCAGGACTTTCCACCACAGAAATGTGAGGAAAATGTGTTTCTTTTGATAATTTTTTAGGTTTGCAAGGGATTCTGGGTAACAGAACCTGGTGAGAGGCAGTAGAGTCACCCCATCCTGGATTCCCGTGGGTGTCTAGTTTTCAAAAATATATAGGTTCGCTAGGTTTCCCTAGATGCAGGCAGAGCTAGGATTCAAAAACTACAGCTAGGCACTTTGCCAAAAAAAGTGTCATTTTTCACTGTGAAATTGGGGTGTGTCCACGTTGCGTTTTGCGTGATTTCCTGTCGCGGGCTCTAGGCCTACCCACACAAGTGAGGTACCATTTTTCTCGGAAGACTTTGGGGAACGCGGGGTGGGTAGAAATTTGTGGATCCATGCAGATTTCAGGACTTTCCACCACAGAAATGTGAGGAAAATGTGTTTTTTTGGACAATTGTTTAGGTTTGCAAGGGATTCTGGGTAACAGAACCTGGTGAGAGGCAGTAAAGTCACCCCATCCTAGATTCCCCTGGGTGTCTAGTTTTCAAAAATGTATAGGTTTGCTAGGTTTCCCTAGATGCAGGCAGAGCTAGGATTCAAAAACTACAGCTAGGCACTTTGCCAAAAAAGGGTCATTTTTCACTGTGAAATTGGGGTGTGTCCACGTTGCGTTTTGCGTGATTTCCTGTCGCGGGCTCTAGGCCTACCCACACAAGTGAGGTACCATTTTTCTCGGAAGACTTTGGGGAACGCGGGGTGGGTAGAAATTTGTGGATCCACGCAGATTCCAGGACTTTCCACCACAGAAATGTGAGGAAAATGTGTTTTTTTTGACAATTTTTTAGGTTTGCAAGGGATTCTGGGTAACAGAACCTGGTGAGAGGCAGTAGAGTCACCCCATCCTCGATTCCCCTGGGTGTCTAGTTTTCAAAAATGTATAGGTTTGCTAGGTTTCCCTAGATGCAGGCAGAGCTAGGATTCAAAAACTACAGCTAGGCACTTTGCCAAAAAAGGGTCATTTTTCACTGTGAAATTGGGGTGTGTCCACGTTGCGTTTTGCGTGATTTCCTGTTGCGGGCTCTAGGCCTACCCACACAAGTGAGGTACCATTTTTCTTGGAAGACTTTGGGGAACGCGGGGTGGGTAGAAATTTGTGGATCCACGCAGATTCCAGGACTTTCCACCACAGAAATGTGAGGAAAATTTGTTTTTTTTGACAATTGTTTAGGTTTGCAAGGGATTCTGGGTAACAGAACCTGGTGAGAGGCAGTAAAGTCACCCCATCCTAGATTCCCCTGGGTGTCTAGTTTTCAAAAATGTATAGGTTTGCTAGGTTTCCCTAGATGCAGGCAGAGCTAGGATTCAAAAACTACAGCTAGGCACTTTGCCAAAAAAGGGTCATTTTTCACTGTGAAATTGGGGTGTGTCCACGTTGCGTTTTGCGTGATTTCCTGTCGCGGGCTCTAGGCCTACCCACACAAGTGAGGTACCATTTTTCTCGGAAGACTTTGGGGAACGCGGGGTGGGTAGAAATTTGTGGATCCACGCAGATTCCAGGACTTTCCACCACAGAAATGTGAGGAAAATGTGTTTTTTTGACAATTTTTTAGGTTTGCAAGGGATTCTGGGTAACAGAACCTGGTGAGAGGCAGTAGAGTCACCCCATTCTGGATTCCCCTGGGTGTCTAGTTTTCAAAAATATATAGGTTTGCTAGGTTTCCCTAGATGCAGGCAGAGCTAGGATTCAAAAACTACAGCTAGGCACTTTGCCAAAAAAGGGTCATTTTTCACTGTGAAATTGGGGTGTGTCCACGTTGCGTTTTGCGCGATTTCCTGTCGCGGGCTCTAGGCCTACCCACACAAGTGAGGTACCATTTTTCTCGGAAGACTTTGGGGAACGCGGGGTGGGTAGAAATTTGGGGATCCACGCAGATTTCAGGACTTTCCACCACAGAAATGTGAGGAAAATGTGTTTTTTTTGACAATTTTTTAGGTTTGCAAGGGATTCTGGTTAACAGAACCTGGTGAGAGGCAGTAAAGTCACCCCATCCTAGATTCCCCTGGGTGTCTAGTTTTCAAAAATGTATAGGTTTGCTAGGTTTCCCTAGATGCAGGCAGAGCTAGGATTCAAAAACTACAGCTAGGCACTTTGCCAAAAAAGGGTCATTTTTCACTGTGAAATTGGGGTGTGTCCACGTTGAGTTTTGCGTGATTTCCTGTCGCGGGCTCTAGGCCTACCCACACAAGTGAGGTACCATTTTTCTCGGAAGACTTTGGGGAACGCGGGGTTGGTAGAAATTTGTGGATCCACGCAGATTCCAGGACTTTCCACCACAGAAATGTGAGGAAAATGTGTTTCTTTTGATAATTTTTAGGTTTGCAAGGGATTCTGGGTAACAGAACCTGGTGAGAGGCAGTAGAGTCACCCCATCCTGGATTCCCGTGGGTGTCTAGTTTTCAAAAATATATAGGTTTGCTAGGTTTCCCTAGATGCAGGCAGAGCTAGGATTCAAAAACTACAGCTAGGCACTTTGCCAAAAAAGTGTCATTTTTCACTGTGAAATTGGGGTGTGTCCACGTTGCGTTTTGCGTGATTTCCTGTCGCGGGCTCTAGGCCTACCCACACAAGTGAGGTACCATTTTTCTCGGAAGACTTTGGGGAACGCGGGGTGGGTAGAAATTTGTGGATCCACGCAGATTTCAGGACTTTCCACCACAGAAATGTGAGGAAAATGTGTTTTTTTTTACAATTGTTTAGGTTTGCAAGGGATTCTGGGTAACAGAACCTGGTGAGAGGCAGTAAAGTCACCCCATCCTAGATTCCCCTGGGTGTCTAGTTTTCAAAAATGTATAGGTTTGCTAGGTTTCCCTAGATGCAGGCAGAGCTAGGATTCAAAAACTACAGCTAGGCACTTTGCCAAAAAGGGTCATTTTTCACTGTGAAATTGGGGTGTGTCCACGTTGCGTTTTGCGTGATTTCCTGTCGCGGGCTCTAGGCCTACCCACACAAGTGAGGTACCATTTTTCTCGGAAGACTTTGGGGAACGCGGGGTGGGTAGAAATTTGTGGATCCACGCAGATTCCAGGACTTTCCACCACAGAAATGTGAGGAAAATGTGTTTTTTTTGACAATTTTTTAGGTTTGCAAGGGATTCTGGGTAACAGAACCTGGTGAGAGGCAGTAGAGTCACCCCATCCTGGATTCCCCTGGGTGTCTAGTTTTCAAAAATGTATAGGTTTGCTAGGTTTCCCTAGATGCAGGCAGAGCTAGGATTCAAAAACTACAGCTAGGCACTTTGCCAAAAAAGGGTCATTTTTCACTGTGAAATTGGGGTGTGTCCACGTTGCGTTTTGCGTGATTTCCTGTTGCGGGCTCTAGGCCTACCCACACAAGTGAGGTACCATTTTTCTCGGAAGACTTTGGGGAACGCGGGGTTGGTAGAAATTTGTGGATCCACGCAGATTCCAGGACTTTCCACCACAGAAATGTGAGGAAAATGTGTTTCTTTTGATAATTTTTTAGGTTTGCAAGGGATTCTGGGTAACAGAACCTGGTGAGAGGCAGTAAGTCACCCCATCCTGGATTCCCGTGGGTGTCTAGTTTTCAAAAATATATAGGTTTGCTAGGTTTCCCTAGATGCAGGCAGAGCTAGGATTCAAAAACTACAGCTAGGCACTTTGCCAAAAAAAGTGTCATTTTTCACTGTGAAATTGGGGTGTGTCCACGTTGCGTTTTGCGTGATTTCCTGTCGCGGGCTCTAGGCCTACCCACACAAGTGAGGTACCATTTTTCTCGGAAGACTTTGGGGAACGCGGGGTGGGTAGAAATTTGTGGATCCATGCAGATTTCAGGACTTTCCACCACAGAAATGTGAGGAAAATGTGTTTTTTTTACAATTGTTTAGGTTTGCAAGGGATTCTGGGTAACAGAACCTGGTGAGAGGCAGTAAAGTCACCCCATCCTAGATTCCCCTGGGTGTCTAGTTTTCAAAAATGTATAGGTTTGCTAGGTTTCCCTAGATGCAGGCAGAGCTAGGATTCAAAAACTACAGCTAGGCACTTTGCCAAAAAGGGTCATTTTTCACTGTGAAATTGGGGTGTGTCCACGTTGCGTTTTGCGTGATTTCCTGTCGCGGGCTCTAGGCCTACCCACACAAGTGAGGTACCATTTTTCTCGGAAGACTTTGGGGAACGCGGGGTGGGTAGAAATTTGTGGATCCACGCAGATTCCAGGACTTTCCACCACAGAAATGTGAGGAAAATGTGTTTTTTGACAATTTTTTAGGTTTGCAAGGGATTCTGGGTAACAGAACCTGGTGAGAGGCAGTAGAGTCACCCCATCCTGGATTCCCCTGGGTGTCTAGTTTTCAAAAATGTATAGGTTTGCTAGGTTTCCCTAGATGCAGGCAGAGCTAGGATTCAAAAACTACAGCTAGGCACTTTGCCAAAAAAGGGTCATTTTTCACTGTGAAATTGGGGTGTGTCCACGTTGCGTTTTGCGTGATTTCCTGTTGCGGGCTCTAGGCCTACCCACACAAGTGAGGTACCATTTTTCTTGGAAGACTTTGGGGAACGCGGGGTGGGTAGAAATTTGTGGATCCACGCAGATTCCAGGACTTTCCACCACAGAAATGTGAGGAAAATTTGTTTTTTTTGACAATTGTTTAGGTTTGCAAGGGATTCTGGGTAACAGAACCTGGTGAGAGGCAGTAAAGTCACCCCATCCTAGATTCCCCTGGGTGTCTAGTTTTCAAAAATGTATAGGTTTGCTAGGTTTCCCTAGATGCAGGCAGAGCTAGGATTCAAAAACTACAGCTAGGCACTTTGCCAAAAAGGGTCATTTTTCACTGTGAAATTGGGGTGTGTCCACGTTGCGTTTTGCGTGATTTCCTGTCGCGGGCTCTAGGCCTACCCACACAAGTGAGGTACCATTTTTCTCGGAAGACTTTGGGGAACGCGGGGTGGGTAGAAATTTGTGGATCCACGCAGATTCCAGGACTTTCCACCACAGAAATGTGAGGAAAATGTGTTTCTTTTGATAATTTTTTAGGTTTGCAAGGGATTCTGGGTAACAGAACCTGGTGAGAGGCAGTAGAGTCACCCCATCCTGGATTCCCTGGGTGTCTAGTTTTCAAAAATATATAGGTTTGCTAGGTTTCCCTAGATGCAGGCAGAGCTAGGATTCAAAAACTACAGCTAGGCACTTTGCCAAAAAAGTGTCATTTTTCACTGTGAAATTGGGGTGTGTCCACGTTGCGTTTTGCGTGATTTCCTGTCGCGGGCTCTAGGCCTACCCACACAAGTGAGGTACCATTTTTCTCGGAAGACTTTGGGGAACGCGGGGTGGGTAGAAATTTGTGGATCCACGCAGATTTCAGGACTTTCCACCACAGAAATGTGAGGAAAATGTGTTTTTTTTACAATTGTTTAGGTTTGCAAGGGATTCTGGGTAACAGAACCTGGTGAGAGGCAGTAAAGTCACCCCATCCTAGATTCCCCTGGGTGTCTAGTTTTCAAAAATGTATAGGTTTGCTAGGTTTCCCTAGATGCAGGCAGAGCTAGGATTCAAAAACTACAGCTAGGCACTTTGCCAAAAAAGGGTCATTTTTCACTGTGAAATTGGGGTGTGTCCACGTTGCGTTTTGCGTGATTTCCTGTCGCGGGCTCTAGGCCTACCCACACAAGTGAGGTACCATTTTTCTCGGAAGACTTTGGGGAACGCGGGTGGGTAGAAATTTGTGGATCCACGCAGATTCCAGGACTTTCCACCACAGAAATGTGAGGAAAATGTGTTTTTTTTGACAATTTTTTAGGTTTGCAAGGGATTCTGGGTAACAGAACCTGGTGAGAGGCAGTAGAGTCACCCCATCCTGGATTCCCCTGGGTGTCTAGTTTTCAAAAATGTATAGGTTTGCTAGGTTTCCCTAGATGCAGGCAGAGCTAGGATTCAAAAACTACAGCTAGGCACTTTGCCAAAAAAGGGTCATTTTTCACTGTGAAATTGGGGTGTGTCCACGTTGCGTTTTGCGTGATTTCCTGTTGCGGGCTCTAGGCCTACCCACACAAGTGAGGTACCATTTTTCTCGGAAGACTTTGGGGAACGCGGGGTTGGTAGAAATTTGTGGATCCACGCAGATTCCAGGACTTTCCACCACAGAAATGTGAGGAAAATGTGTTTCTTTTGATAATTTTTTAGGTTTGCAAGGGATTCTGGGTAACAGAACCTGGTGAGAGGCAGTAGAGTCACCCCATCCTGGATTCCCGTGGGTGTCTAGTTTTCAAAAATATATAGGTTTGCTAGGTTTCCCTAGATGCAGGCAGAGCTAGGATTCAAAAACTACAGCTAGGCACTTTGCCAAAAAAGTGTCATTTTTCACTGTGAAATTGGGGTGTGTCCACGTTGCGTTTTGCGTGATTTCCTGTCGCGGGCTCTAGGCCTACCCACACAAGTGAGGTACCATTTTTCTCGGAAGACTTTGGGGAACGCGGGGTGGGTAGAAATTTGTGGATCCACGCAGATTTCAGGACTTTCCACCACAGAAATGTGAGGAAAATGTGTTTTTTTACAATTGTTTAGGTTTGCAAGGGATTCTGGGTAACAGAACCTGGTGAGAGGCAGTAAAGTCACCCCATCCTAGATTCCCCTGGGTGTCTAGTTTTCAAAAATGTATAGGTTTGCTAGGTTTCCCTAGATGCAGGCAGAGCTAGGATTCAAAAACTACAGCTAGGCACTTTGCCAAAAAAGGGTCATTTTTCACTGTGAAATTGGGGTGTGTCCACGTTGCGTTTTGCGTGATTTCCTGTCGCGGGCTCTAGGCCTACCCACACAAGTGAGGTACCATTTTTCTCGGAAGACTTTGGGGAACGCGGGGTGGGTAGAAATTTGTGGATCCACGCAGATTCCAGGACTTTCCACCACAGAAATGTGAGGAAAATGTGTTTTTTTGACAATTTTTAGGTTTGCAAGGGATTCTGGGTAACAGAACCTGGTGAGAGGCAGTAGAGTCACCCCATCCTGGATTCCCCTGGGTGTCTAGTTTTCAAAAATGTATAGGTTTGCTAGGTTTCCCTAGATGCAGGCAGAGCTAGGATTCAAAAACTACAGCTAGGCACTTTGCCAAAAAAGGGTCATTTTTCACTGTGAAATTGGGGTGTGTCCACGTTGCGTTTTGCGTGATTTCCTGTTGCGGGCTCTAGGCCTACCCACACAAGTGAGGTACCATTTTTCTTGGAAGACTTTGGGGAACGCGGGTGGGTAGAAATTTGTGGATCCACGCAGATTCCAGGACTTTCCACCACAGAAATGTGAGGAAAATTTGTTTTTTTTGACAATTGTTTAGGTTTGCAAGGGATTCTGGGTAACAGAACCTGGTGAGAGGCAGTAAAGTCACCCCATCCTAGATTCCCCTGGGTGTCTAGTTTTCAAAAATGTATAGGTTTGCTAGGTTTCCCTAGATGCAGGCAGAGCTAGGATTCAAAAACTACAGCTAGGCACTTTGCCAAAAAAGGGTCATTTTTCACTGTGAAATTGGGGTGTGTCCACGTTGCGTTTTGCGTGATTTCCTGTCGCGGGCTCTAGGCCTACCCACACAAGTGAGGTACCATTTTTCTCGGAAGACTTTGGGGAACGCGGGGTGGGTAGAAATTTGTGGATCCACGCAGATTCCAGGACTTTCCACCACAGAAATGTGAGGAAAATGTGTTTTTTTTGACAATTTTTAGGTTTGCAAGGGATTCTGGGTAACAGAACCTGGTGAGAGGCAGTAGAGTCACCCCATTCTGGATTCCCCTGGGTGTCTAGTTTTCAAAAATATATAGGTTTGCTAGGTTTCCCTAGATGCAGGCAGAGCTAGGATTCAAAAACTACAGCTAGGCACTTTGCCAAAAAAGGGTCATTTTTCACTGTGAAATTGGGGTGTGTCCACGTTGCGTTTTGCGCGATTTCCTGTCGCGGGCTCTAGGCCTACCCACACAAGTGAGGTACCATTTTTCTCGGAAGACTTTGGGGAACGCGGGGTGGGTAGAAATTTGGGGATCCACGCAGATTTCAGTACTTTCCACCACAGAAATGTGAGGAAAATGTGTTTTTTTTGACAATTTTTTAGGTTTGCAAGGGATTCTGGTTAACAGAACCTGGTGAGAGGCAGTAAAGTCACCCCATCCTAGATTCCCCTGGGTGTCTAGTTTTCAAAAATGTATAGGTTTGCTAGGTTTCCCTAGATGCAGGCAGAGCTAGGATTCAAAAACTACAGCTAGGCACTTTGCCAAAAAAGGGTCATTTTTCACTGTGAAATTGGGGTGTGTCCACGTTGCGTTTTGCGTGATTTCCTGTCGCGGGCTCTAGGCCTACCCACACAAGTGAGGTACCATTTTTCTCGGAAGACTTTGGGGAACGCGGGGTGGGTAGAAATTTGTGGATCCAGGCAGATTCCAGGACTTTCCACCACAGAAATGTGAGGAAAATGTGGTTTTTTTGACAATTTTTTAGGTTTGCAAGGGATTCTGGGTAACAGAACCTGGTGAGAGGCAGTAAAGTCACCCCATCCTAGATTCCCCTGGGTGTCTAGTTTTCAAAAATGTATAGGTTTGCTAGGTTTCCCTAGATGCAGGCAGAGCTAGGATTCAAAAACTACAGCTAGGCACTTTGCCAAAAAAGGGTCATTTTTCACTGTGAAATTGGGGTGTGTCCACGTTGCGTTTTGCGTGATTTCCTGTCGCGGGCTCTAGGCCTACCCACACAAGTGAGGTACCATTTTTCTCGGAAGACTTTGGGGAACGCGGGGTGGGTAGAAATTTGTGGATCCACGCAGATTCCAGGACTTTCCACCACAGAAATGTGAGGAAAATGTGTTTTTTTGACAATTGTTTAGGTTTGCAAGGGATTCTGGGTAACAGAACCTGGTGAGAGGCAGTAGAGTCACCCCATCCTGGATTCCCTGGGTGTCTAGTTTTCAAAAATATATAGGTTTGCTAGGTTTCCCTAGATGCAGGCAGAGCTAGGATTCAAAAACTACAGATAGGCACTTTGCCAAAAAAGGGTCATTTTTCACTGTGAAATTGGGGTGTGTCCACGTTGCGTTTTGCGCGATTTCCTGTCACGGGCTCTAGGCCTACCCACACAAGTGAGGTACCATTTTTCTCGGAAGACTTTGGGGAACGCGGGGTGGGTAGAAATTTGTGGATCCACGCAGATTTCAGGACTTTTCACCACAGAAATGTGAGGAAAATGTGTTTTTTTGGACAATTTTTAGGTTTGCAAGGGATTCTGGGTAACAGAACCTGGTGAGAGGCAGTAAAGTCACCCCATCCTAGATTCCCCTGGGTGTCTAGTTTTCAAAAATGTATAGGTTTGCTAGGTTTCCCTAGATGCAGGCAGAGCTAGGATTCAAAAACTACAGCTAGGCACTTTGCCAAAAAAGGGTCGTTTTTCACTGTGAAATTGTGGTGTGTCCACGTTGCGTTTTGCACCGTTTCCTGTCGCGGGCACTAGGCCTACCCACAGAAGTGAGGTACCATTTTTCTCGGAAGACTTTGGGGAACGCGGTGTGGGTAGAAGTTTGTGGATCCGCGCAGATTACAGACCTTTCCACCACAGAAATGTGAGGAAAATGTGTTTTTTTGACAATTTTTAGGTTTGCAAGGGATTCTGGGTAACAGAACCTGGTGAAAGCCAGTCAAGTCACCCCATCCTGGATTCCCCTGGGTGTCTAGTTTTCAAAAATGTATAGGTTTGCTCGGTTTCCCTGGGTGCCGGCAGAGCAAGCGTTCAAAAACTACAGCTAGGCACTTTGCAAAAAAAGGGTAATTTTTCATTGTGAAAATGTTGTGTGTTCACGTTGCGTTTTGAGCCGTTTCCTGTCGTGGGCACTACGCCTACCCACACATGTGAGGTACCATTTTTATCGAGACACTTACGGTAATTCAGATTTGTAAAGCAACTGTTATTATCTATTGACTTTCGATGCATTTCTGCCTTCCAAATGAAAGACAATGTGTAAAAAAGAAGTTATTTTGAAAAATGACCTATAATTCTCATGCTAGTATGAGTATTACCAATTTCAGAAATGTGCAAATATCTACTGTTTCTAAACTCTATATTGTGTTCCCATTTCAGAAATGCATAGGAGTCTTTCATACCGAATATTCCATGTATACATTTTCCCAGAATAATTGCTATATACCCGGTACATAATAAAAAACCATTGCAAGATGCTGCTCAGTTTTTGGCACTGGGTTCGTCGGGTTCTTGGTGAACCTACAAGTCCTATATATCCCCACAACCAGTAAATTCCAGTGGATGTAACGGTATATTGCTTTCAAAGAGCAGTCATAATTAGAAGAAGTTACAGGTGAAAACGTTGACACAAAAGGCTGTTTTTTTCAACTAATTTTCCATTTTACCTATATTTAACTGTTAGTTTCGATAAAGAAACCTTGATGGATTTACACAAATGACCCCTTGCTGAATTCAGCATATTGTCTACTTTTCTAAAATGTATAGATTTCCAGGATCCATTATTGCTTTCATACCCATTTCTACCATTAACTGGAAGGAGGTTGAAAGCACAAAAAATAGCAAAAATAGGCTATGTCCCAGAAAAATGCCAAAACTGTGTAAAATTTTTGGTTTTCTGACAAAAGTCTGTCATTCCCTAAAATCTGGGAAAATGGAGATTTCAGCCCCACAAACCTTTTTTTGATACCATTTGCAGGGAAAAACCCAGACGCTTTTATATGCGGGACTTTTTCCCATTTTTCCCCAAAAAACCAAAATATAGCTGTATTTTGGCTAAAATCTGGGACCCCTCCAGGGGAATCCACAAACCCTGGGTACCTTTAGAATCCCCATGATGTTGGAAGAAAAGGACGCAAATTTGGCGTGGATACCTTATGTGGTCCAAAAGTTACAGAGGCCTAATCGCGAACTACTACAAATAGCCAAAAAAGGGCTCAGCACTGGGGGGGAAAAGGCCCAGCAGTTAAGGGGTTAATAAGATTATTCCAAATCAAATTCTCTTTACAAAAATCCTCAAAGCTTGGCAGTAAGTGCACAACACTGTTTTCAGTGTGAGTACATAACATAGTTTCATCTCCATGAAGAAGTGGAAGATTCAGACTATTTCTTAATTTAGGGGCATATACTTACATTTTGCTGCTATGTAAATTATTAACATATATTTGAATATATATGTTAATGATACTAGTGCCATAGAACACCCTCTTGAATGTCCTTCGTGGTAAAAAGGTCATCTATTGCATTTCCCTGATGGTTATAGCTGACCCTTGCAGATTTTTAAGTGTGCCGCAAACCATAGGAAATGCCCAAGTTTAGCATAAACTTTATTGGCATCAGCTTGTTCACTTTTAAGCTCTAAAAATCAAGATCAAGCAAATTGTTTAGTAGACGGACAAACCTCATCATTATGGTGCTCCAACAGAAATCCTGTATCCTACTTACTCCTTTATGGAATAATGCTTGTGCTTTTGAGAGGCCCTTACCTTCTAATCTAGGTGTAATCTTCCTAGAAGTATTTTGCCAAATATTTCCCCATTCTATTCAATAAGAATATAGGATGAAAAGTTCCCATAACAGATTGAGAGACTTTCTTGTGGCGAGAGACAATTGTCACTTTTCAGCAGGACCTGGGCATCATTCTGGTGGGTAAGCAGCTGACAGTAGAAACACCCCCTAAATAAAAGCCTCATTTTTATGAAAGTCCCCTGGAATCGATTGTATGATAGAGGCATGCATGGCTAAACCAAGCATGCCTCTACCACACAGCTTAAACCACAAATGCATCTTAACTATGCATTCCTTTACCACGCATGCCTTTACCGTGCAATTTTGACGTTAAGATCACCACTACTCCACACCCCCCTCCCTGCCCTAAGCCCTAAAATTCGATCCCTCTACCTCGCACCCCCACCCTGAGGCCTAAAACTTGCCCTGCCCTTAAATCTACTCCTTCCCCATCCCCTGCCCCGAGGCCAAAAACCCTGTCCCTTACCATAAACTACCCCGACCCCAGCCCCTCCGAGCCCTAAAACTTACCCCTGAGCAGTCCATAAAACTACCCCAACCCCTTCCACTACCCTGAGGCCTGAAACCCTGCCCCCAATTAAAAACACTACCCCAACCCCCCTGCCCTGAGACCTAAAACCGCCCCCACTCCTAAAAACTCCTTCAAACCCAGCCCTTAAAACGACTCCACTCCCCACCCTGAGCCCTAAAAGTTACTCCCACCCATAAAAAGTAACCCCCGAAACCCAGCCCCAGCCCCAATTACCTGTACGCATCCGGAGCTTCCTGTTCTGACACTTCCTCTTCTTCTCCCCGCCCATCCTGAACACTAGAGCACTATCTGCCTTAACCATGCATATGCGTGGTTAAGGCAGATGTGTGGTTCAGGCAAGCGTGGTTGCGCTTGCGCTGGAATGGCACGAGTGGCTCTGCCCGCATTGTTCCGGCTGTTTCCCCCTGGAATCCAATCAAGCCCTTGTTCCTTGACAAGTTTAAGTACCAGGACACCAAGGACAACAGCTCTTCAGTTAAATTTAAATGTATCTCTTTCTCTTTTCAAATGACAACCTTCCCATTCCTCACCACCTTTTTTCTAAGGAGCAGCAGACTAAAGGGCATATTTACAAGGCCCCTGCGCCACCGGCGCACACAGCCCCCCCTTCCCCGAGCCTCACTGAGGCCCCGGGGACCCCATCCCCTGGGGCTGCATTTATATTGAAAGAGGAAGGGAGCATGTGGCTCCTCTCCCCAAGTTTCAAAGAGGCCCCGGGGACCCCATCCCCTGTGGCTGACTTGAAATTAAAGGGGAGAGGGGTGCGTGGCTGTCCTCCCAGACGCTTTGCAGCCCCTGGGGACCACAAACCCGGTCCATGTGATTTTGTGAGGGGAGGTGGCTGCGTCGTCCCCCTCCCCTAGCCACTCCCCCCACAGCTCCCAACAACCCCTGTACTGTGCGTGTTCCAGGTGGGGTCGGGCACCAACCAACAGTTAAAGTGGCTGGCTCCTCCGCAGTCCCCAAATAAAATTGGAGCTGTGGGTATCCTGGTTGGGCACTGGTGCATCCACTTATTAAAAATAACACCAGCTCTCGCCAGCACACATGATGTTTGCCAGCTGGTGAGCCTGCTGGAGCAATGGGGGCACTAGGGCTCCCCCGCAGCCCTCATATAAAATGAAACATGTTGGTGTCCCAGGTGGGCACTGGGCCACCCACAACAATATATTTTTTGTAAAAAATATGAATAATAAATGAGTAGCAGAAGCCGCTCATTTTTCATTCATTGCTCCTTGAAGGAGCTTCCCATAATGCCCTGCACGGACTATTTTAATTTTTTGTAGCTTGTTGATGTGCCTGGAAGGGGCATGGGCAGCACCAAGCATTGTGTTAATGTCGGGGAACTGCAGGAAGTTCAGCAACCCCCCAGCCACATAAAAGAAGCAGCAAGTCCCCTGGGCCAATAAACTGCATGTGCAGGGGCTTTGCTGCCCGTGGGGGGGTTGGGCACAGGGCCTCACTGCAGGCTGTGAACAGTGGGGGGTTAGCTGCTCATGGGGGTCAGATGAAGGGCCTGGTCGCAGGCCAGGCCCGGAGGCCAACCCCATGCTGCACAAAGCCATGCAAGGTGGGGCTTGCCTGCAGACGGGGTTTGGACGTAGGCCCTAGCCTCTTCATTGAAGTGGCTTTACGTATAGTAATAAAATACTTTACGTTAAAAAACCTAGAAATTCACTGAGAAAAGCCAAAGGTTAAAGTGACATTATAGTTAGGAATTTTAATTATATCTTACTTTACATTTTAGAAAACCCTTAAAAATTCCCTGCAAAAAACAAATGTTAATGGAACTTGCCATGCATTGATAATTACCCTACATATTACATCACTCATGACATGATCTATGACATCATTTATAGAATGACTGCAACATCTGAAATGACATCATTGATGACATGACTGTGCATGGTGGAGGCGCAAGTTATAGTTACTTTAGGGCATGAGTTCTAGTTACTAGAAATAACTATAACTGGTAAATGTCAGTTTTTTTTAGTTTAAAATGTTACGCTGTCACTGACATTTTCACCCAACTATAACGTTACTTTAACCTTTTTTTTCAATAGCGGTAGCCACTCTGTAGTTATAGTTACGGCTACCAAAGATAGGAATTCATCATTAATCACTTTGCGACGGTTTCACGAATCTCCACAAAACTTTCCAGACCTATTTTTCCTTCTCCATTGGCACATGATGCAAAGTTTCACAGTGATTGGTCAAGGGAGTGCAAAGATAAAAGGGGGGTCCCAAAACTCTATTTTCCATAGACATTTGTACTGCACATAACGCGAAAACGGCTTAACGAATTTACATGAAATTTGTCAGGATTAGACATTATGGTGTGCAGATGACCCTTTTGGGTATTACAAATAAGTAGGGTAAGTATTTTTTTTAGTTATAAGGCATTTTAACTTAGTGATATCTGTTGTCGATGTATTTTTGTGAAATTTCACGTTAAATGGCAATGACAAGTCATTATGTAATTGGCAAATAACTGCCTTTACAAAAGTTAAAGACAGCCATGTTTTAGGTGCACTTTGCCTGTGTTCTGCGTTTCACCCTTAGATGTCGGAAAATATTAGGTTTAACATGTTTCCCCTATCTAATACCACTCTAGTAAAGTGGTAATAGGTAATTAAAATTATTTATAAGTTTCTAAATATTAAAAAAAAATTACAGGGTACCACGGTACTCACTCAGGAGTACCGTGGGGAAAAAATAAATAAAACAATGTTAAAAAATGGAAAATACACAGTAATACTGTCCCCAGTCTTAACATATTTATCATGATCATGAACCACGGTATACCACGAACTTACTGCATCACAATATATTAATAAGTATTAAAAAAAGTAATTTACTTGCACTATTAACACATACAGCCAAAAATTACCATTTACACCTAATAATGTATTTTCCTGCCACATTACATCTACATCCATTAACACACTTTCATGCTACAGCTGTTTCAATTACCACACTCCACTCTATGCCACGCCATGTATTCTATTATACTCTACACCATTACACTGTATGCCACTCCACTCTACGTTAATCCACTGTATGACACCCTACCCCGTTCTATGCCACTCCACTCTATACTGTGCGTTATTCCACTCTACGCCACTCCATTTTATGACACTCTAGTGTACTCCAATGCACTGTATGCCTTTACATTCTATGCTACTCCACTGTACGCTATTCCACCATATGCAACTCCACTTTACCACACTACACTCTATGCTATTCCACTCTAAGCCACCCTACTGTATACTACCTCAGTGTACACCACTGTATGCTATTCCTCTGTATGCCACTCCACTTTATGTCACTCCACTATACGCCACTCCACCCTACTACAATGCACTGTACTCTATTACACTGTACATCACTCTAGTCTATGACACTACACTCTACGTCACTCTGCTCTATGCCAGTCCACTCTACCATACTACACTCTATGCTATTCCACTGTACGACACTCCACTCTACTCTACGCTATTCCACTCTACACTACTCAACTGTACCTCACTACACTGCACACTATTCCACTGTACGTCACTCCACTCTACAACATTCCACTCTATGCCACTCCACAGTATGCTATTACACTGTACACCACTAGACTGCACGCTACTCCCCTCTACACAGCTCCAGCATACGCTATTCCACTGTACATGACTACACTGTACCTCATTCCACTGTACGCAACTCTACTCCACTGTACGTCACTCTACTCTACACCATTACACTCAATACTCCTCTCCTCTCCACGCCACTCCAGTGCACGCTATTCCACTGTATACAACTCCACTATATATTGGAGACAAGGGATGTAATCCCTATCTTTAATTTATCATCTAAACCTTTAAACACCTCAAGCATGACCCTTCTCTCAAAAGGCTTATCCTTTGTACCCCATACCAACGTCAATAAATTTGAACTCTATCAAGACATGATCTCCTTTTTTCGTAAAATCAGATTAAAAAAGTTTTTCATGACTAAGGAACAAACTGATATTTTAGAGCCTGACAGAATAGAATTATCTATACCATCTACTTTCACTCCCACGCTGGACCAAGTTGGTCCAGAAGTGTCAGTATTTGAACATACTGTACTTAATCACCTGAATCAAGCTTTATGCTTTATTCCTAAGCCCATCTACAATTTGGATAAAGATGAGTTCTTGTCCCTACAATCTTTAGCTCAAGACAAAAATATCACCATAAAATATTGTGACAAAGGGGGAGGAATTGTGGTCATTGACACGGATACTTATGAACATAACATGCTGAACATGTTAAATGATCAAACCTTCTACTCTAAAGTAACTATGAATCCTACTCAGAAAGTATCTCAAAATATCAAAACTCTGACTACTCAAGCATTTAATGCTGGATGCATTAGTAAAAAAGAGCTAGAATATCTGAACAGTTCTAAAGGGAAAACATCATGCATTTATGGTGTACCTAAAATTCATAAAAATGTTAGGGACCCTCCATATCATCCCATTGTATCCACTATTGGATCAGTTACAGAACCCCTTTCCAAGTATATTGATAATTTGATCAGACCTTATATTTCCCAGATTCCATCGTACATTAAAGACACTCGGGACATGATCAACAAGGTCGAGAATCTACCCTTCAATCAGTATTCTAATATTTTATTGACTCTTGACATAGAATCACTATATAGTAATATCCCTCAAAAGGAAGCTATTGAAGCAGTGGCTTGGTTTATCGACACCTTTGAAGCCGTTTGTCCCAGATCTTTTTATTAGAATGTCTTAACATTGTACTGACTGAAAACCCCTTTGAATTTAATCACACCCTGTTTAAACAAACTAAGGGTGTCAGTATGGGAGCTTCTGTTGCTCCATCTATAGCAAATATCTACATGTCTCTCTTTGAGACTAAGTTTATATTCAATGAGATCGCTCCATTCTTTGAGTCGGTTTTACACTGGTCCAGATAGATAGATGACATCTTTTTTATCTGGACAGATGGTGAAGAAAATCTTCAAGAATTTTTGCAAGGGCTCAACTTAACAGATACCAATCTCAAGTTCACTGCACATAGCAGCCAACATCAAGTTGAGTTTTTAGATATTTTGATTAGACATAATAATGGTCTATTGGAGGTAGACCTGTTTGTGAAGCCTACTGCTAGGAACACGCTTCTCCACTTCCAAAGTTACCATCCACGTGCCCAAAAGCAAAGTATCCCTTTTGGGCAATTCTTACAATTGAGACGAAATTGTACCAATCTGTCAGATTTTGATACGCAAGCTACAGTGATGAAAGAAAAGTTCTTAGCTAGAGGATATCCCCACCGGCTGGTTAGAGAATCCTATAAACGAGCTAGATTTTACGATCGGGACCATCTGTTAACATCCAACAAACGCCCTAAATTGAAACAATTGGTATGCGTCACTAAACATTCAACTATGAATGCAAAAATTAAACAAATCATTAACGCGAACTGGCACATACTAAATAGTGATCCGGATCAGGAAGTGAAACTTGCCAAACCATTATTTGCGCACCGACGCAATAGAAACATAAAGGACATGATAGTCCACTCGAGACTTGCCTTAAATCCACCCTTGGTTCAGAAATCCCTTGACGGTAATTTACCAGTTCGGGGGACTTTTAAATGTTCCAATTGTAAATCCTGTGACACAGTTATTGAAGGGAATGGTTTTGTCTATAATGGATATACCATTCATGCAAAAAGATTATGGAATTGCAAAACAAAAAATGTCATCTATTTGATTCTATGTCCATGCCAACTAGGGTATGTGGGGGAGACATCAAGGTCTGTAAATACCCGCATTACGGAACATCGTTCCGCTATCCGTACCTCTAAACTTACTGCCCCCTTAGTCAAACACTATCTTGACATTGGACATACGGTACAGGATATACGATAGCTGATCTTGGAAAAAATTGAGGCAGCAGATGATAAAGGAGGTCATGACATTCGGAAAAGACGTGAAGTCTTCTGGATATTTACACTAAACACATACAAAGGTGGTTTAAACAGTGAATTACCCTGGGAGAATGCTATACTGTACAATAACTAGGAGCTGTCTACCAGTCACTGTTTATAGTTGTATTGAGTATTCTTGAGTAATAGTCATCACATCGTCTTCAGTTATTAACTGCCAGTCATTTACTGCCAGCTAGTAACACCCTTTCTCTCTCATTTGTCGTTAAACCCCTTTTCCTTTTTCCTTTTATAATCCACTCTTCAAGGTTTTTTAGTAAGTCTACCAAGTATCTAGTTCTCTTTTTGTGTCATGGTATCTCGCTTTCATACATCAGGGACGGTTTGTCCTTCTTCATTGTCGGTATCGCCTCTCGCGGTCTAGTTCCTCTGATGGCTACCTCTGACGTAGGTGCGTTCCACGTTGTCAGGTGAACCACGTAGGTCACGTAGAATTGCCCTTTATATCCGGTAATGCAGCTAGTGGGTCTTTGCTCTCCTTTGACGTGTCGGTACACGGGTGCGGTCCGACCGTCTGATTACGGGAACTCTTTATCACACAAGGTAAGATGCTGGCACCATTGGATATAATCATATTCCATAAGACAGCTTATTGACATATTCAGTGAGGTTCCACACTGAGCCATTTATGCCATCTAGACGGGACATCGTTAGTCATGTTTTTAGTTTTTAGGGTCTGTTCCTCATATGCAGGATATTTAATTTTATCTCACATTTTGGCAGTGTAGATCTTCATACTGAGCCTATTGATTAAATTATGGAACATTACGTATCCGTACTCTGTCTTGATCACATAACATGTTACTCTCATGTTTCTTTTATTATTCATATAGACTCGTTAACTGTCTTCTTTGTTGTTTAGCTAATGTGTTATTTTTTACTTTTCTAGTCATCTTTTGACATTCGCAGGATGGCATTTGGGCCTTTCTTTTGAAGAAATCATAGCACTGCATTAATTGGCAGTTCATTTTGTACCATATCGATCCACGTGGAAGTTATCATATTACATACCCTACCCTCTTCCCTTCTTATTCAGGTAATAATTGATATACTTTGTGCCTCCATCGTAATGTTAGAGTGAATAGTGTAGGGTGACAACTCATAGTATTCACTATTGATTTTTCAGATCATATTAGGGACACCTAACTATTGCTCGGGACTCAAGATTTCGGTCAAGGCACATATATCTGCATCTGTTGCCTCCGGGTAATTATATCTGATATTACCTATGATAGGAACCCTAACTGATATAGGGTGTACCTTATTGACTACTGTCCTTTATATTTAAGGTACTCTTCCATTGAACTCTGCCATCCTGATATTATCGAGTTAGATGAGGACGCTTTTTTACCATTTTAGTGTCTAAGTAAGCATCACTTCTTTGAAAATAGATATTCTGCACTTGCATGTTGGTATTATTATTTCAATATAGGTTGATGGGTATTATATTTATCTTTTTCCTTTCTTTCTATGCTGTGAAGCTTCACAAATCTGGTGAGATATTATTTTTCTGACGTCTTGCATGCATGTTTCTTGGTAATGTTGGGGTCATATCACATGACGTCTGTCTCTGGTGAAGGTGTGTAACTGATCATTTATGTATTTGATATGAGTCTCAGTGTATTTTATTCCTTTTTAATTCGTTTTTTCAGATAATTGGGTGGCTCTCCTGATGAAGGCGCAGTGTGCGCCGAAACGCGCGTAGAAGATTCTGTTCATGCCACATGTTTATTTACATATCCGTTGTCTTAATATTATGTACCATCGTAGATGTATAGTAGGCACATTTTTGTTTTGTAATTGTTTTTGTCCACTGTTTGTGATACATCCATGTGTGTATCTTATGTAAATAGATGTATTCATTGTATCATGTTTATGAATCATGGTCTATAATAATCTTTAATGGTTTTGAAATAAAGAATTGAAAATGTTTTAATGAAAATCTATCTGTGTGGTTACACTGAGTTCATAATATCATGTTACAAGGTATAATAGTCTAGTCATTGTCAGACATTGATAATTGCCTAGGGGTTTCTTTCTTCAATTGCATATTTGCCCTGCCCTAGGAATTTATATTTACTTTGCAGGGGGTCCTTGTTATTTACATTGTTGTACAACTCCACTATAAGCCACTCCACACTACGCCACTCTGCTCTATGCTATTCCAATGTATGTCACTACACTGTGCCTCATTCCACTCTAAGGCAGTCCACTCTGCAAAACTCCACTCTATGCCACTCCACTCTATGCCAGTCCACTATATGCCACTACACTACATGCCACTCTGCTGTATTCCAATATACGCTAATCCACTCTAACATACTCCAGTGTACCCCACTGCACTGTGCACCACTCCACTGTACAGTATTTCACTGTATGCTGCTCAACTGTAGGACACTCCAGTCTATGCCACTCCACTGTACACTACTACTACACTATACGCCAATACACTCTACACTATTTCAGGATACAACACTCAACTCTTTGCTATTCCACTCTATGTCACTACACTCTATGTCACTCTAATTAATATAAGCTATTTCGCTGTACGACATTCCTGTGTATTCCACTCCACTCTATGCCACTCTACTCTACCCAACTCCACACTTCCCCACTCCATTCTATGCCACTCCATTCAATGCCAGGGCATTGTACTCCACTCCACTCTATGACAATGGACTGCATGCTGTTACACTGTACATCACTCCATTCTACACCACTCCGCTGTACGCCACTACGCTCTACGACTAATCCACTCTGCCCTACTAGGCTCTACCAATTCCACTGTATGACACTTCATTCTACACCACTCCACTGTAAGCTATTTGACTATATGCCGCTCCACTCTTCGTCACTACACTGTAAACCAGTAACAGTCAACTTTATTCCACTCACCACCACTCCACTGTATGCTACTCCACTGTATGCCACTACAGTCTACCCCACAACTCTGTACCCTGCTCCACTCTGCAACACTACACTTTACGGTATTCCACTTTACAACACTCCACTCTACACCACTCCAGTCTACGCTATTCCACTGGACGCCACTACACTCTACCCCACTTCACTCCATGCCACTCTACTGTATGCAACTCCACTCTATGCTATTCCACTCCATGCCACTCCACTCTGCCCCACTTCAGTCTACGCTGTTCCACTGTATGCCACTCCAGTGTATGCCACTCTACTCTAAGCCACTCCACTCTCTGCCACTTCACTGTATGCCACTCTACACAACGTTATTCTACTGTACACCACTCCACTCTAACACACTCAACTGTACACCACTGCACTGTATACCACTCCATTGTACATCACTCTACTGTACGCTATTCCACTATATGCCCCTCCATTCTACATAACTAGACTGTATGCCAGTAACACTCAACGTTATTCCATTGTATGCCACTCCTCTTTAAAACACAATCCACTCTACACCACTTCACAGTACGCTATTACGCTGTACTTCACAACAGTCTACCCCATTACACTCTACTGGGCTCCTTTCTACAACATTCCACTGCATCTATTCCACTCTACAACACTCCAATATATTCCTCTACCTGTACGCCACTCCACTCCACGCCACTCTACTGTACGCTACTCTAGTATACACCACTCCACTTTATGCCACTCCAGTGTCCACTATTCCACTGTGTGCCACCCAACTCTATGCCACTCCACTGTACGCTATTCCACTGTACACCACTGCACTGTGTCTCACTCTACTCTATGCCAGTCAACTGTACAACAGCCCACTGAATTAATCTCCACTCTATGCTACCCCACTATATGCCATTCCACTATGCACTATTCTACTATAAGCCAATCCACTCTAACCCACTCCAATCTATGCCACTGCAGTCTCAGACACTGCACTCTACGCTTGTCCTCTCTAAGCTTTCCCCTGTATGCAACTCCACTGTACGCTATTCCACTCAATACCACTACCCTCTAAGATACTATACTCTACAATATTGTACTGGTTGCCACTCTACTGTAACTCACTCCACTGTATGCCACTCCACTCTATGCTTCTCCACTCAACGCTACTCCATTCTATCACTCTACACTCTACGCCACTCAAATGCATGCTATTCTACTGTACGCCACTCCACTCTACACCACTTCAAAATGAAACCCCTGCAATTACTGTTTACTGTGAAAAATGTCAGGGGTTTTGAGAATTAACTAATAAAGCTATATAAGGGGGCAGGAGAAATGCATCCTGTCCCCATAGTTATTGAGAGGTGGTCTGTAAGGTATAACTACTGATATGAAAAAAAAGTACATTATTTTTTTTTAAATGTTGCAATCTCGCGGGACTCTCGCGAGATAGTGAAAAATAGAAAGGAGTAGGCGATCTCTGACTACACTCTAGAATGCACTTGTCACCTTAGAAAGCAACTTACTGGAGATGGTATTTGTTCATTAGAGCCTACTATTCATGCCATCAACTTGGGAAGAGGTCTGAGTAGAGAGGACAGTCCCTCCCTATACCCTACTACACACACCAGTGACCTTGGGAGAAGTCTCAAAAGAGGGGGTAGTATCCCCCCACACTCTACTACGCATGTCAGCATGGGGATATGTCTCAGTATAGAGGCTAGTCTTTCTCCACACTGCATATGCTTGTGGCCCTGGGGAAATGTCGCAGTGGAGAGGCTTGTCCCTCACCACACCCTACCAGGCATATCTGTCACCATAGATAGAGGTGTCAGTGGAGAGAACAGTCTCTCTTCACACCCTACAATGCCCACCTGTTATCCTGGGGGGGACATGTTAAGGTAGAGGCCACTCCCTACTATGCACACTTGTCACCCTGGGGAGATGCGTTAGCAAAGAGACCAGTCTCTCCCCACACCCAACTGTGCACACCTGCCAAGTAAGACCAAGCTCTCAGTGGAGAAGGCTGTCTGTTTCCATACTCTACTATACACACCAGTCATCCAAGAGAGAGGTGTCAGTGGAGAGGCCAGTTCCACCGCACACCCTATCACGCACACCTGCCATCCAAGAGAGAGGTCTCAGCGGAGAGGCCATTTCCTCCCCATATCCTACTACGCACACCTGTCATCGAAGATAGAGCTCTCAGTGGAGAGGTCAGTCCCTCCATATCTCCATATACTTTAGTGCGCACACCTGTCATCCAAGAGAGTGGTCTCTCATATGAGGCCAGTCCCTTCCCACATCCTACTATGCACATTCGTCAACCAATAGAGAGGTCTCAGCATAGCAGCCAGTCACTTCCAACACTCTCCTACACACACCCGTCATCCAACAGCGAGGTCTCAGTGGAGAAGCCAGTTCCTCGAAGCACCCGACTTCACACACCTGTCATTCAAGAGAGAGGTCTCATTGGAGAGGTCAGACCCTCCCTAGACCCTACTACAGACACCCTTCAATCAAGAGAGAGGTGCTAGCAGAGAGGGCAATCCTCCCACACCCTACTATGCACACCTGTCATCTAAGAGAAAGCTCTCAGTGGAGAGGGCAGTCTCTCCCCACACACCCGTCCAGAGGTGTCAGCAGAGAGTCCAGTTTCTTCCCACGCCTTACTATGCACACCTGTCAAATAAGCAGTAGCTCTCAGGGGAGAGGACAGTCCCTCCCGATACTCTACTATGCACACCAGTCATCCAATAGAGAGGTCTCAGAAGGGTGGCCAGCCCATCGGAATACTCTACTACCCACACCTGACATTCAAGGGAGGCATCTAAGCTGAGAGGCTAGTCCCTTGCAACACCCTACCTCACACACCTGTTATCCAAGAGAGAGGTCTGAGCAGCAAGGCCAGTTCCTATCCACACCCTACTACGCACACCCATCATCGAAGAGAGAGGTCTCATAGGAGAGGTCAGTCCTGTGCAACACCCTACATTACACACCCATCATCCAAGAGACAGGTCTCAGCAGAGAGGTCAGTGCCTCCCTATACCCAACTACGCACACCCATTATCCAAGAGAGCAGTCTCACTTATGAGGCCAGTCCCTTCCAAACCCTACTATGCAAACCTGTCATCCAAGAGAGGGGTCTCAGCAGAGAGGGCAGTGCCTCCCCACACCCTACTCTGCACACCTGTCATCTAAGACAGAGCTCCCAGAGGAGAGGCCAGTCCCACACCACACTACTACGAACACTAGTCATCCAAGAGAGAGGCCTCAGTGCAAAGGCCAGTCCTTTCCACACCCTGCTACATATCGTTATCATCCAATAGAGAGGTCTCAGCGAAGAGGCTAGTCCCGCTTCACACAATCCTACGCATGCTTGTCACCCTGTGGATGTGTGTTAGCGGAAAGATACTCCACCTGTTATGTTTCATATAGGTACCCTAATATAGGCCCGGGTAATATCATACACCGTCACCTACATTATCCCCCTTATATTACACAGAAATGAGCCTTTAGGATTGAACCTTTACCTAGTTCTAGTCCTGGGTGCAGAAGGAGGGTTTCTCCGGAACAATAGAGTCCTATAACTCCATCAATAGACTCACACGGTATGAATGTATATTCATAAGGGTTCTTGGAATCCAGGCAGGGGCTACACCACCTACCCCACCATATCTACGTACAAGGTTCACCCCATACGCCATCCTCAAACCCAACAATGGCTAATACATGAGACAAGGGACAAAGGAGCCCTAGCTACTTTCTGCATAAATACAGCACATCTTGCTAGTGTTAGGCAGAGGGAACCGAGACTTCCAGGCCGACACACTGACCAGAGACGCTCAGGCTCCTACATGCAGACGCTCCAGCTGACAGTGGTCTAAACATCCCTCGCGGGGTGTCCAACTCTAGACCAAGAAGGGCTCCTACATTCTCACACTTCAGGTAATGGGGTTCGACTAAATCCTAGAGGGATTCTTGGCTTCACACCTACTCATATGCTAGGTACACTTAGGTACATCTAGATAGGCATCGTAGGAGTACGCGCTTTCTTTTATCCTGCATTTTATATTCATGCATTCATTTATGCTTATTGCAAGATGGTAGAACTGTGCTATCCATTTATATTCACTGTACTGCTAATCATATATCTCTGCTACTGTCTAATGGTTGTTGCAGCTTATATATTCTACACAAGAATAACAACTGTTCAATAAACCCTTATTGAAACGTCCAGGCTGTTTATTCTGTGTATCTCTGAGACCACATAAGTGAGCACGATTGACTGAGCGAAAAGTAGTATATTGTTTCCACGATCCTGAGGGATCAGGGTTGTCATGTTATTAGGTTGCCAGAAACTATTCTCTCCCCGATAAGAGGAGACACTAGTGGCACTGTGAGCTAGCTTATGCAAACAGGCTAACATTTCTCAGTGGGGGTGCTCAGAGTCAGACTGCCACCAAACCCACAGTTTATGATATCCGAACGCGCAGGTCCTGTACGGGTAATATAGGAAGTACACGACATGGCACCGCCAACGTTGGTTAGTTACTTATTTAACAGTAGAATCTGAGTAGTTCAGTCGTGCTAATTCTCAGAGACCCCTACTAACAAAACGCCAGAGACGTCTGGAGTGGGTGGGCACAAACTCCGCCACAGCTGAGTAGGCGAAAATATCCTATTTATTGGCTGCTGGTTAATCAAGCTTGAAGGACATTCCGTTCCTAAAATTGTGCATAACACCTTATCTTAGTTCCCTTGAACAAACTTCTCCTTTAGAAAATGACTGAGGGCGAAGATAACCCGGTGGTGACTAGACGTAGTAATGGGCAAAATGCCCACAAAATGCGAACAAATGCCATTCTGGGTAGCTCAAAAAAAAATAACTCAGCTCTAGGCAGTATTCCCAAACACTACCGCGTATGAAAAACACAGAATGCTAACAATCTGCTTGCCCATGGGGATAACCGCACAAGTAGAGGATTGCACCTCTTGGGGTACAGTCTTTGCTGCCATATATACCAGGACACATGGTATTCCTTCATTAGCGGTGATACCAGATGTATTAAGACAAATACAAAACGAGTACGGAGCAGAACCTGCTCTGAACTTGGGGATGAAGTTATTAAATAACTATGACAAGGTATCAGCCATAATACTAGCTAATATTAAAGGGGAAGCAGCTTCAGTGGCATTCCGCCAACGCCTAAGGGAGTTCAGTCCGTTGGATCAACAACACGAACTACCCAAAATAATTGAAACTGCGTATGCAGAATTAGGCAGAGACAGTTTGGGTGGGAAAGCTTTAAAACCACAACTGATGGGCAGTCCTGAAAAGGACACTTCCAAGCAGACACCTACTTCTTCTAAAAAGAAGTGGGATAATAAAAAACAACAGAACTTTAAGGGAAAAAGATCTGAATCCAAAGGTAGATCTCCTCCACAGGAGCCCTCTGAAAAGAGGTATAATCTCAGGAATAGGGATAATATTTGGAAACCTGACAGGTATCAGGATACTGATACACGTTCCTCTCGTTCCTTTCAGGGCCCTAGGGGAGAAACAGTAATTTTTCCAGCCTTCTCCGACCTCGTTCTCATTTATTTAAAACATGCATATGCACGGGAGTGGGCAGTTGCCCTAGCTCCAGCATTGTACAAAAATCATGCCGGTTGGGATGAGGATTCAACCCACCACGTGATCCAGTTAAAAGTTTCACCTAATGCTCAGAGGCCATACCCAATAAAGCAAGAAGCTAAAAAACAGGTCAGGGAGATCTTAGATCAACTTGAATACCAAGGGGTGATTGAAACATCCACCTCACCAATGAACAATCCTTTGTTTCCTGTCATGAAACCTGACAATACATATCGTCTAGTTTTAGATTACAGACATCTAAACTCTTGCACAAAGACATTCGCTGTCCAAAATGCACATAGTGCCGCATTAATGAACAACATTGTGCGAAAGAAATACAAAACCACACTTGATATCTCAAATGGATTTTTCTGCCAAAATATAGCGCCTGAAAGCAGGTATTTGACCGCATTCTCTGCGTTGGGGTCCCAGCGAAGATTTTGTCACCTCCCCAGGGGTATAAGAACAGCCCGGGGGTATTCTCAGCAAGGGTAACTGAATTACTACAAAATTATGATGAAGAAGCATTGTCCTATGTGGATGATATTTATCTGACGGACGATGACTTAAAAAGGCACTTGACCAAGGTGAGCACCATTATTATGGGATTCGCCTCTGAGGGCTACAAATTTAATTTTAAGAAATCAAAAATAGCCCACCTCAATGTCCTGTTTTAGGATATGAGCTTTCAAGTGAAGGGAAAAGACTGGCAGCTAACTTTTTAAAAAAGTGTGCGCTGCTCCAAACTCCAAAATCACTAAAAAATCTACAATCAATACTGGGATTCCTAAATTTCGGCAGAACATACATTTTAGATTACGCAGAAAGAGTAAAACCTTTCTACGATTTAATAAAACCTGACTTTTCAGTCAGACATTGGACACAGGAACACACAAACATCCTACGTTCACTACAAGAAGAGATAATAGCTTCCAAACACTTACAGACACGCGTAAACGTACGCAACTTAGTGATCCGAATAATAGCGGGTCAATGCGGGTACACCTATTTAACCTTCAATGAAGGAGAAACGGTACCAATCGCATACAGATCACACCTGTACACAAGCGCAGAAATGCGTTTCACTTCAACAGAAAAAATCCTGACAGCAGTTCAGACCGCTGTAGCAAGAGAAAGAGCACTGGCTCAGGGGAAACGCATAATTGTCGTAACCCCAGTACCAGCTTTAGAAGCTGTTACAAAGGCAAGCATTCCAAACGCAAAAGCCTTACATCCAAGATGGATACAATGGGCTAATTCTCTTACTGCAACGGACGTTGAATACAGATTTGATCCAAGTCTAAAAACACAAGCATTTCTGCAATACGAACAAGAATATCCTCTACCAAATGAAATTTTGCCTCTAGATCAGTATGAATATATTATTTACACTGACGGATCTGCTCAACTGGCCATAGGAGTAAGCAACAATACAGCGCAGCGTGTGCTATCGTTAAAGGTCGCATGCAGGATGGAAAGTTCCATCCGAGCTGCACAAAAACACAATCTCTAGGAGACTGCACGGCTCAGTTGGCAGAGTTAAAAGCACTGATACTGGCACTTGTGAATACGGATCACAAATTCCCCACACTAATTGTGTGTGATTCCTTTTACTGTGTACAGTCATACAATGAATATTTATATAATTGGGAACAAAACGGGTTTAACCCTTTCGATGCTTATGACGAGCTGGACTCGTCATGGCACACAGTGGTCGTGTGCTCATGACGAGTCCAGCTCGTCATAAGACCACCCACGGGGAAGCGCTGGCCCTCCCCCCGTGGGAATCTGATCGTTAGTTTCTTTTGGGGGGAGGCAGGGGAAGGGCTTCCCCTGCCTCCCCCCGCCCTCCCCATCAATGACGTCAGCGCGCGAGGCGCGCTGACGTCATTGAGGGTTCCCCTTTCTTCCCCGAAGCGCTGGAAGCCATTTGCGTCCAGCGTGTCGGGGAAATCAGGTGAGTTTTGGCTCGGGGAGGGGGGGTTTGAAAGAAAAGAGGCATCGAGGGAAAGGAAAACCCTTTCCTTTCCCTCGATGCCTCTTTTGTGCATTCCTGCTGCACGATCATGCGATCGTGCAGCAGGAATGCCCACTAGACACCAGGGAATTTTTTTTTTTTTTTTAAATGTGTAAATACTGTTTTGGGGAGCGGCCCCTTGGGCAAGGGTCGCTCCCCTTTTGGGGGCCACATGTATTTGGTGCTCTTTGGGGGCAGTTTTTTTAAAATAAATCGGGAGAATCGGGCATACACCAACCCCCCCTGTGTGACTGCCAGCCCCGTGTGTGGCAGCCCGGGCTGAAACAGCTTCCGGGCACACACACATGTGCATGATATAGAGGTATACTGCAATAAGTGGCACTCAGAACACAATGAAGAGCGAACTAGAGGGGGCTGAGAGTGAAAGTATAGTGTCTTTGGAAGAGAAGAGATTTGAGGTCAGCTTTGAAGATCCGGGTAGAGGAGGTGGCACGGAGCAATGGGGGAAGCGATTCTCACTGGATTGCGCCATCGATCTTTCCCTTTTGAAGAGGGGGTGAGCAAGCAGAAGCTTTTCCGCATTGCGAGCCACCGGACAATTTAAATTTATTCGCCAGGTAACGAGGGGAGGACGTGTGTAAGGCTTTGTGTGTGATGCAGGCAGTTTTGTAAATAGATCTTGCCTCAATCGGCAGCCATCGAAGAGAGGACAGGATAGGAGTGACGTGGTCGCTTCGTTTAGACCCTGAAATGAAGCGAGCTGCTGAATGGAGGATGGATTTGAGAGGGGAGAGGTGGGATTTGGGTAGGCCCGTCAGAAGAGAATTGCAATAATCCAGTCTTGAGAGAACCAGAGATTGTACCAAGGTTTTTAAGTCTTTCTCCGGGAAGAACCGACGGATCCCCCATAGAAGGCGCAACTGGTAACGTGCGTTCTTAGCAATAGAGTTGATGTGGGAGATTAGGTTGAGTCTTTTGTCAAGAATGACACCTAGGGATTTAGCGCTGTCGACAATGATGGGTTTGTTGTTGAGTAGGTTCACCTGATCCATCCAAGATTGAACAGGAGGAGGTGAGAGAGAGGTAGAGAGGAGGAGGAATTCAGTTTTGGCGGGATTCAGAATGAGTTGGTGAGCTAACATCCAGTTGTGAATAGAGTTGAGAGTAGAGTTGAGTAGTGAGAGATCGTGTGCGGAAGATAAAGGTATCTTCCCACTAGTCCACCAGGCATTTATTTGTGGAGAGTGACCCCTTGGGTGGCAGAATAGCAGTATGTTTTTAGGCCCATCTGCCCCCAAGGAGGGCAGAAGCCACTAGACACCAGGGTTTTTTAATTTTTGTGTTGGGGAGTGGCCAAAAGGGCAAGGGTTGCTCCCTTTTACGGGGGTGAATATTTTATTTATACTCTTTGGCCCACCTACCCCTTAGCTTGGCTGGTGGATTGTGTGTGGACTGGTGCATTATTTGCATATGTGATTGTAATGTTTTTTTCTCCTTTTTATTCTAGTGTAAAGCTTTTGATTCCTGTTTGCGGTTTCGGCAGTGGTTGTTCTGCAGTTTTGCGTAATTGCATTTATTTGGTAAGAAAAATATTTTTGTTGTGTGTACTCCAAATGAGTATTATTGTCATGCATGAATGAATTTTTTTGTAAGTGGTGTCATAATGGCAGCATATTTGATAGTGTTCAGAGCATGAAATTCTTTGCGATGTTTTGCATTGTCTTATGTGTAATTTTTTTCTTCTTCTTTTTTAGTGGGATATTGTTGATCCTTACTGTGTCTGTGCAGAGTAGGTGGTGGTGAGTCTAGCTGCTTCTGTCACGTGAGTGGTATAGTGTTGGAGTATATAGGTCTTTGTGATAAAGCTACATTTTGTTTATTTCTTTTTTTTACAAAGGGTTTGTTGTTGTTGACTTGTTTGACAAGTAACCTTTATTAGTAAGCATTATGGCTAGCCGTAGAATTACTGCTCAGCAGGTGGTTGGTTTGCTTCTTGAATCTTCCTCTGAGCAGGATTATGAGACTGACAGTGCGTCTGAGGGAGAGGAGGGAGGGGAAGATTCAGGCAGTGAGTTTTCTCTCCACATGGAATCATCGGATGATGAAGGTACTCTCAGTGCAGATGAAGTGCCTGATTTAGAGGAGGATACTACTGTGCCGATGGTGCAAGAGGCATCTGGATTGCAGCCTGGGGCTGCTAGGCTTCCTACTGGAAGTGCTGGACTCTGGGTTGATCCAAACATGGTGCAGCCGGTGTTGCCTGCCTTTAGTGGTTATGCAGGGTGTAGAGTGGATTGTGAACATTATTTGCCTATACAGTATTTTCAGTTGTTTATGGATGATGTATTTTTGGGTGAGATTGTTGAGCAGACTAATTTGTATGCTGAACAGTTTTTGAGGGACAACAGTGCCAGACTTAGGCCCCATTCTAGAGCTACCCGGTGGAGTCCCACAAATCTGGAAGAGATGAAGAAGTTTTTGGGTTTGACTTTTTTGATGGGTTTGATAAGGAAGCCGTCCATGGGTTCATATTGGTCTACCAGTCCCTTGATGGCAACGGCCATATTTCCTGCAGTTATGACTCGTGATCGGTATTTACTTTTGCTTCGGATGCTGCATTTTGTTGATAATGGTTTGGCGTTGCCACGAGATCACCCTGAATGTGACCGTCTTTTTAAGATTCGGCCTGTTCTTGATCACTTTGTAGATCGATTTTCAGAGATCTATACTCCAGGGAAAGAAATATCTATTGATGAGTCTTTGGTCCTGTTCAAGGGCCGTTTGGTTTTAGGCAGTACATTCCTAGCAAGAGGGCACGCTATGGAATTAAGCTGTATATGTTGTCTGAGAGTAGGACAGGATATGTTTTTAATTTGCGTGTGTACACTGGTAGGGATTCTACTATTGACCCCCTGGTTGTCCGTCCACTTTTGGAGTTTCAGAGAAAATTGTGTGGGATCTTGCTAGAGGACTGTTTAACAGAGGCCACCATTTGTACCTTGATAACTTCTACACTGCTGTGCAATTGTTTAAGGAATTGTTCAAAGTGGACACTATTGCTTGTGGCACAATCCGCTCTAACCGTAAAGGTTATCCAAAAGAGCTTGTTTGCAAAAAACTTCAGAGGGGACAGTGCAGTGCCTTGCGTAGTGAGGAACTGCTAGCTGTGAAATTTGTGGACAGGAGGGATGTGTACATGCTGACTACCATCCATGATGAGAGTACTTCACCTGTGGCTGTTTGGGGTCAGATTGCTGAAGTGCGCAAACCTGTGTGCATTTTAGACTACAATAAGCACATGGGTGGTGTTGATAGAGTAGATCAGAGGTTGGAACCTTACACTGCTATTCGTAAGGCTTACATTTGGTATAAGAAGTTGGCCATCCATCTCTTCAATTTAGCAACTTTCAATGCTTTTGTTGTGTTCAAGGAGTGTTCTCCTGCGTCAAAGTTGACTTTTGTTCAGTTTCAGCAGTCTGTCATAGGCAGCCTTGTTGTTGTGGAACAGGCAAGTGTTCCTAGAGTTGGAGTGGTGGAGGATGTGGCTCGATTGAAAGATCGCCACTTTCCTGATCACATTCCTCCTACACCCTCAAAAGACTTTCCCACTAGGAGATGTAGAGTCTGTTGGCGAAGAGGTACGCGGAAGGAGACTCGTATGTACTGCCCTGAGTGTCCTTCTAACCCTGGGCTGTGTGTGCCTGCTTGTTATAGAGCGTACCACAAGCAAAAGAATTATTGGGAGCAACCATGAGTGGTAAAGTGAACTGCCTGGTCTGTAATGTTTAAGAATTGTTGTTCTGTTTCAAGGTTGGCATTAGTGCAATGTATTTAGTTTCTGATTTTGTGTTAGTAGATTTGTATCTATTTGCAATTTGTTTGTGTTTTCTTTTTTGTATAAAAAAATCCTAAATGTGATGGTGGTGTGTGTAGGCTGGTGCTTGGCTGGCGGTGTGCGTGGAGTGGCGCTTGGCTGGCGGTGTGCGTGGAGTGGCTCTTGGCTGGTGGTGTGCGTGGAGTGGCGCTTGGCTGGCGGTGTGCGTGGAGTGGCGCTTGGCTGGCGGTGTGCGAGGAGTGGCGCTAGGCTGGCGGTGTGCGTGGAGTGGCGCTAGGCTGGCGGTGTGCGTGGAGTGGCGCTAGGCTGGCGGTGTGCGTGGAGTGGCGCTTGGCTGGCGGTGTGCGTGGAGTGGCGCTTGGCTGGCGGTGTGCGTGGAGTGGCGCTTGGCTGGCGGTGTGCGTGGACTGGCGCTCGGCTGGCAGTGTGTGAGTAGTGACTTGCTGCTGGTCACAACACACACTGCTAGCCGAGCGACACTCCACGCAATCCATCAGCTTGTGTGGTTGCTGTGTTAGGAATGTGCAAAAACAACAATTGATGGACAGAATGCAGAACAATGTCATACATTCACCCCAGTACAGAGATCTGGGCCTAAATCCATCGTTTTTTTGCTCACCATGCCATTCCAGTTTGAACCCAGCCATATGCAAATCAGTCTTGACCCTGTGCCTCATGGGAACAGTCCAGCCCGAACTGCCAAGCCAGGTCCTCCCTGGACTGGAAACAAGCATCCTAGGACCGGTTTCGGGGTTTCACCCTCTTCAGCCAGGATAGCTTGATTCCAGTGGCATGGAGAGCACGGGACCCACGTCTGGGCATACCCGTCCCACTCGGGGTGACAAATGCAAAAACAACAATTGATGGACAGAATGCAGAACAATGTCATACATTCACCCCAGTACAGAGATCTGGGCCTAAATCCATCGCTTTTTGCTCACCATGCCATTCCAGTTTGAACCCAGCCATATGCAAATCAGTCTTGACCCTGTGCCTCAAGGGAACAGTCCAGCCCGAACTGCCAAGCCAGGTCCTCCCTGGACTGGAAAAAAGCATCCTAGGACCGGTTTCGGGGTTTCACCCCTCTTCAGCCAGGATAGCTTGATTCCAGTGGCATGGAGAGCACGGGACCCACGTCTGGGCATACCCGTCCCACTCGGGGTGACAAATGCAAAAACAACAATTGATGGACAGAATGCAGAACAATGTCATACATTCACCCCAGTACAGAGATCTGGGCCTAAATCCATCGTTTTTTTGCTCACTTTTTTTAGGGCATCACCCTTCTTCAGCCAGGCTAGCTTGAATCCAGTGGTGTAGTGAGCACGGGACCCATGTCTGGGCATACCCAGACGTGGGTCCCGTGCTCACTACACCACTGGATTCAAGCTAGCCTGGCTGAAGGGTGATGCCCTGAGCCTGATCCTAGGATGCTTGTTTCCGGTCCAGGGAGGACCTGGCTTGGCAGTTCAGGCTGGACTGTTCCCACAAGGAACAGGGTCAAGACTGATTTGCATATGGCTGGGTCCAAACTGGGGAGGTGTGGTGAGCAAAAGAATGATGGATTTAACCCAGATCCTTGTGACTGGGGGTGAATGTTTGCATTGTCCAGCATTCCGTCCATCAATTGTTTCTTTTGCATGTGTTAGGAATGTGGGCGTGTGAAAGTGATGGGCCCTTGAATGGCGCTGTCTGCTGGTGTGAGTGTTGTAATGTGATGGGCCCACGGCTGGTGGTGTGAATGGTTTTGTATTTGTCACACGTATGAAAGGTGTATGAATGGCCTGTAAAGAGGTTGGTGCCTTGTCGTGGCTTTACAGCTCACGAGCTGTGAGTCAATGGTTCAGTTTCTCGTCCTTTCAATTATTAACAGTGCATTTCATTTTTGTGAAATCACTTGTTAATACAATTGTATATACTGAACCATCACTCACCCTCGTGCCAAATCCAACCAGTATGTGTGTGTGTGCTTGAGGATTAGATGGCTGTGCAGTAATATTTTTTTTGTCTTTCTCAAGCAGGGTGTACCTTGTCCCTTTTTGTGAATGTTGTAATGTGTTTGTTTCATGCCTGGTGGTGTGAATGGTCTTGTGTGTATCACGTATGAAAGGTGTGTGAATGGCCTGTAAAGCGGTTGGGGCCTTGACGTGGCTTTACAGCTCACGAGCTGCGAGTCACTGGTTCCGTTTTTTGTCATTTCAATTATTGACAGTGCATTTCATTTTTGTGAAATCTCTTGTTAATAAAATTGTATATACTGAACCATCACTTGCCCTCGTGCCAAATCCAACCAGTATGTGTGTGTGCTTGAGGAATAGATGGCTGTGCAGTAATCTTTGTCTTTTTAGTCTGTCTGCCAAGGTGTACATTCCGTCTAAGAATAACCTACCAACTGTAGATATTGTCGTAAACGAAACACCCATGGGAGTACATGGTGATATCTCTCTTGTGGATCCCAACAAGTTATGGTACCCACAATGTCCTGCAAACCTCAAAATGTCTGTCACATTTTCCTTGCAATATTGTGCCAAAATGTTCACGCTGCAGAAATAAACAACACATTATCTCAAAATGACCTGGTTTTGCAAGGGGGTCACCTGGGTTTTTGGCCCGGGGCTCGGCGGCCACATAGGAAACCTACCAAACCCACACATTTCTGAAAAGTAGACACCCGGGGGCTTCCAGGGAGGTATGGCTTGCGTGGATCCCCCAATGTTTCCTTACCCAGAATCCCCTGCAAACCTCAATTTTAGCTGAAAAAATCATTTTTTTCACACATTTTTGTGTGGGAAAGTGTGGCATCACTGGCCTCACACAAATGTCCTACCACCCAGCGTTCCCCAGGTCTCCCGATAAAAATGGTGCCTCACTTGTGTGGGAGGCCCAAGTACCCGCGACAGGCAAGGGCCCACAACGTATTGAGGCGACCTCAAAATGTCCTTTCACAAAACGACCTGGTTTTGCAAGGGAGTCACCTGGGTTTTGGCCCTGTGCTCGGCGGCCATCTAGGGAAACCTACCAAACCCACACATTTCTGAAACGTAGACACCCGGGGGCTTCCAGGGAGGTATGGCTTGCGTGGATCCCCCAACGTTTCCTTACCCAGAATCCCCTGCAAACCTCAATTTTAGCTGAAAAAATCACTTTTTTCACACATTTTTGTGTGGGAAAGTGTGGCATCACTGGCCTCACACAAATTTCCTACCACCCAGCGTTCCCCCAGGTCTCCCAATAAAAATGGTGCCTCACTTGTGTGGGAGGCCCAAGTACCCGCGACAGGCAAGGGCCCACAACGTATTGAGGCGACCTCAAAATGGCCTTTCACAAAACGACCTGGTTTTGCAAGGGGGTCACCTGGGTTTTTGGCCCTGTGCTCGGCGGCCATCTAGGGAAACCTACCAAACCCACACATTTCTGAAAAGTAGACACCCGGGGGCTTCCAGGGAGGTATGGCTTGCGTGGATCCCCCAACGTTTCCTTACCCAGAATCCCCTGCAAACCTCAATTTTAGCTGAAAAAATCACTTTTTTCACATATTTTTGTGTGGGAAAGTGTGGCATCACTGGCCTCACACAAATTTCCTACCACCCAGCGTTCCCCCAGGTCTCCCGATAAAAATGGTGCCTCACTTGTGTGGGAGGCCCAAGTACCCGCGACAGGCAAGGGCCCACAACGTATTGAGGTGACCTCAAAATGGCCTTTCACAAAACGACCTGGTTTTGCAAGGGGGGTCACCTGGATTTTTGGCCCTGTGCTTGGCGGCCATCTAGGGAAACCTACCAAACCCACACATTTCTGAAAAGTAGACACCCGGGGGCTTCCAGGGAGGTATGGCTTGCATGGATCCCCCAACGTTTCCTTACCCAGAATCCCCTGCAAACCTCAATTTTAGCTGAAAAAATCACTTTTTTCACACATTTTTGTGTGGGAAAGTGTGGCATCACTAGCCTCACACAAATTTCCTACCACCCAGCGTTCCCCCAGGTCTCCCGATAAAAATGGTGCCTCACTTGTGTGGGAGGCCCAAGTACCCGCGACAGGCAAGGGCCCACAACGTATTGAGGCGATCTCAAAATGGCCTTTCACAAAACGACCTGGTTTTGCAAGGGGGTCACCTGGGTTTTGGCCCTGTGCTCGGCGGCCATCTAGGGAAACCTACCAAACCCACACATTTCTGAAAAGTAGACACCCGGGGGCTTCCAGGGAGGTATGGCTTGCGTGGATCCCCCAACGTTTCCTTACCCAGAATACCCTGCAAACCTCAATTTTAGCTGAAAAAATCACTTTTTTCACACATTTTTGTGTGGGAAAGTGTGGCATCACTGGCCTCACACAAATTTCCTACCACCCAGCGTTCCCCCAGGTCTCCCGATAAAAATGGTGCCTCACTTGTGTGGGAGGCCCAAGTACCCGCGACAGGCAAGGGCCCACAACGTAGTGAGGCGACCTCAAAATTGTTTGATAGGCAATGTGTGGGTTTGGTAGGTTTCCCTAGGTGCCGGCAGAGCTAGGGTTCACAAACTACAGCTAGGCACTTTGCCAAAAAAGGGTCATTTTTCACTGCGAAATTGAGGTGTGACCACGTTGCGTTTTGCGCCATTTCCTGTCGCAGGCACTAGGCCGACCCACACAAGTGAGGTACCATTTTTCTCGTAAGATTTGTGGAACGCGGGGTGGGTGGAAATTTGTGGATCCACGCAGATTCCAGAACTTTCCACCACAGAAATGTGGGGAAAATGTGGTTTTTTTGACAATTTCTTATGTTTGCAAGGGATTCTGGGTAACAGAACCTGGTGGGAGGCAGTCAAGTCACCCCATCCTGGATTCCCCTGGGTGTCTAGTTTTCAAAAATGTATAGGTTTTCTAGGTTTCCCTAGGTGCCGGCAGAGCTAGGGTTCAAAAACTACAGCTAGGCACTTTGCCAAAAAAGGGTCATTTTTCACTGCGAAATTGAGGTGTGACTACATTGCGTTTTGCGCCGTTTCCTGTCGCAGGCACTAGGCCGACCCACACAAGTGAGGTACCATTTTTCTCGTTAGACTTTGGGGAACACGGGGTGGGTGGAAATTTGTGGATCCACGCAGATTCCAGAACTTTCCACCACAGAAATGTGGGGAAAATGTGGTTTTTTTGACAATTGTTTAGGTTTGCAAGGGATTCTGGGTAACAGAACCTGGTGGGAGGCAGTCAAGTCACCCCATCCTGGATTCCCCTGGGTGTCTAGTTTTCAAAAATGTATAGGTTTGCTAGGTTTCCCTAGGTGCCGGCAGAGCTAGGGTTCAAAAACTACAGCTAGGCACTTTGCCAAAAAAGGGTCATTTTTCACTGCGAAATTGAGGTGTGACCAAGTTGCGTTTTGCGCCGTTTCCTGTCGCAGGCACTAGGCCGACCCACACAAGTGAGGTACCATTTTTCTCGTAAGACTTTGGGGAACGCGGGGTGGGTGGAAATTTGTGGATCCACGCAGATTCCAGAACTTTCCACCACAGAAATGTGGGAAAAATGTGGTTTTTTGACAATTTTTTATGTTTGCAAGGGATTCTGGGTAACAGAACCTGGTGGGAGGCAGTCAAGTCACCCCATCCTGGATTCCCCTGGGTGTCTAGTTTTCAAAAATGTATAGGTTTGCTAGGTTTCCCTAGGTGCCGGCAGAGCTAGGGTTCAAAAACTACAGCTAGGCACTTTGCCAAAAAAGGGTCATTTTTCACTGCGAAATTGAGGTGTGACCACGTTGCGTTTTGCGCCGTTTCCTGTCGCAGCACTAGGCCGACCCACACAAGTGAGGTACCATTTTTCTCGTAAGACTTTGGGGAACGCGGGGTGGGTGGAAATTTGTGGATCCACGCAGATTTCAGAACTTTCCACCACAGAAATGTGGGGAAAATGTGGTTTGTTTGACAATTTTTAGGTTTGCAAGGGATTCTGGGTAACAGAACCTGGTGGGAGGCAGTCCAGTCACCCCATCCTGGATTCCCCTGGGTGTCTAGTTTTCAAAAATGTATAGGTTTGCTAGGTTTCCCTAGGTGCCGGCAGAGCTAGGGTTCAAAAACTACAGCTAGGCACTTTGCCAAAAAAGGGTCATTTTTCACTGCAAAATTGAGGTGTGACCACGTTGCGTTTTGAGCCGTTTCCTGTCGCAGGCACTAGGCCGACCCACACAAGTGAGGTACCATTTTTCTCGTAAGACTTTGGGGAACGCGAGGTAGGTGGAAATTTGTGGATCCACGCAGATTCCAGAACTTTCCACCACAGAAATGTGGGGAAAATGTGGTTTTTGGACAATTTTTTATGTTTGCAAGGGATTCTGGGTAACAGAACCTGGTGGGAGGCAGTCAAGTCACCCCATCCTGGATTCCCCTGGGTGTCTAGTTTTCAAAAATGTATAGGTTTGCTAGGTTTCCCTAGGTGCCGGCAGAGCTAGGGTTCAAAAACTACAGCTAGGCACTTTGCCAAAAAAGGGTCATTTTTCACTGCGAAATTGAGGTGTGACCACGTTGCATTTTGCGCCGTTTCCTGTCGCAGGCACTAGGCCGACCCACACAAGTGAGGTACCATTTTTCTCGTAAGACTTTGGGGAACGCGGGGTGGGTGGAAATTTGTGGATCCACGCAGATTCCAGAACTTTCCACCACAGAAATGTGGGGAAAATGTGGTTTTTTTGACAATTTTTTAGGTTTGCAAGGGATTCTTGGTAACAGAACCTGGTGGGAGGCAGTCAAGTCACCCCATCCTGGATTCCCCTGGGTGTCTAGTTTTCAAAAATGTATAGGTTTGCTAGGTGCCGGCAGAGCTAGGGTTCCAAAACTACAGCTAGGCACTTTGCCAAAAAAGGGTCATTTTTCACTGCGAAATTGAGGTGTGACCACGTTGCGTTTTGCGCCGTTTCCTGTCGCAGGAACTACGCCGACCCACACAAGTGAGGTACCTTTTTTCTCGTAAGTCTTTGGGGAACACGGGGTGGGTGGAAATGTGTGGATCCACGCAGATTCCAGAACTTTCCACCACAGAAATGTGGGGAAAATGTGGTTTTTTGACAATTTTTAGGTTTGCAAGGGATTCTGGGTAACAGAACCTGGTGGGAGGCAGTCAAGTCACCCCATCCTGGATTCCCCTGGGTGTCTAGTTTTCAAAAATGTATAGGTTTGCTAGGTTTCCCTAGGTGCCGGCAGAGGTAGGGTTCAAAAACTACAGCTAGGCACTTTGCCAAAAAAGGGTCATTTTTCACTGCGAAATTGAGGTGTGACCACGTTGCGTTTTGCGCCGTTTCCTGTCGCAGGCACTAGGCCGACCCACACAAGTGAGGTACCATTTTTCTCGTAAGACTTTGGGGAACGCGGGGTGGGCAGAAATTTGTGGATCCACGCAGATTCCAGAACTTTCCACCACAGAAATGTGGGGAAAATGTGTTTTGTTTGACAATATTTTAGGTTTGCAAGGGATTCTGGGTAACAGAACCTGGTGGGAGGCAGTCAGGTCACCCCATCCTGGATTCCCCTGGGTGTCTAGTTTTCAAATATGTATAGGTTTGCTAGGTTTCCCTAGGTGCCGGCAGAGCTAGGGTTCAAAAACTACACCTAGGCACTTTGCAAAAAAAGGGTAATTTTTCATTGTGAAAATGTGGTACGTCCACGTTGCATTTTGAGCCATTTCCTGTTGTGGGCACAAGGGCTACCCACACAAGTGAGGTACCATTTTTATCGGGAGACTTAGGGTAATACAGAATTGTAGAGCAACTGTTATTACCTATTGACTTTCGATGCATTTCTGCCTTCCAAATGAAAGACAATGTGTAAAAAATAAGTCATTTTGAAAAATGACCTATAATTCTCATGCTAGTATGGGTACTCCCAATTTCGGAAATGTGCAAATATCTACTGTTTCTAAAATCTACATTTTGTTCCCATATCAGAAATACATAGGTGTCTTTCATAACAATTTTTCCATGTATACATTTTCCCAAAATAATTGCTATATACCCGGTACATAATAAAAAACCATTGCAAGATGCTGCTCAGTTATTGGCTCTGGGTTCGTCGGGTTCTTGGTGAACCTACAAGTCCTATATATCCCCACAACCAGAAAGGTCCAGCGGATATAACGGTATATTGCTTTCAAATAGCTGTCATAATTAGAAGAAGTTACAGGTGAAAACGTTGACACAAATGGCTGTTTTTTTCAACTAATTTTCAATTTTTCCTTCATTTAACTGTTAGTTTCTATAAGGAAAACTTTTAAGGATCTACACAAATGACCCCTTGCTGAATTCAGAATTTTGTCTACTTTTCAGAAATGTATGGCTTTTCAGGATCCAATATTGGTTTCATACCCATTTCTACCATTAACTGGAAGGAGGTTGAAAGCACAAAAAATAGCAAAAATAGGCTATGTCCCAGAAAAATGCCAAAACTGTGTAAAAAAGTTGGTTTTCTGACAAAAGTCTGCTTGTCCCTGAAAGCTGGGAAGATGGTGATTTCAGCACCACAACCCCTTTTTGATGCCATTTGCAGGGAAAAAACAAGACGCTTTCATCTGTAGCCCTTTTTTCGCATTTTTCCCCAAAAAAACAAAATTTTGCTGTATTTTGGCTAATTTCTGGGTCCCCTCCAGGGGAATCCACAAACCCTGGGTACCTTTACAATCCCCATGATGTTAGAAAAAAAGGACACAAATTTGGCGTGGATACCTTATGTGGTCAAAAAGTTACAGGGACCTAAGCCCGCACTACCCCAAATAGCCCAAAAAAGGCTTAGCACAGGGGGGGAAAAGGCCTAGCAGCGAAGGGGTTAAAGACGCAAAAGGTGGCACAATTAAGCATAAAATGCTATGGGAACAGATAGCTGAGTTGAAAAACGAACTACCGAGGACTCACGTGATCCATACACGGAGTCATCAACGTGATGGCGTTCACGTTGAAGGGAATTCATTGGCTGATGAAGCCGCAAAGGGAGCTGTGCGAACGGCTTCCGTATCTGCAATTACTCGTTCTAAAACGAGAATAGACGGTGAGATTATGGTTGCTGTCATTGCTTCGCGCAAAGGCAGCTCAGCAGTACCAAAGAAATTTCCACTCAAGTACTCCTACAAGTTAGATGCGAACAACATTCCATATGCTCAGATTCCTGGAGTGGGGGATAGAGTAATACCAAATATGGATCGTAGGCAAGGTTTAATTACTGCTGCACACGAGGGTTTGGGCTCTGCACACATACAGGCGTTACAGCGACTATTTCATTGCTGAAACTCCCTATTGGTGGCCAGGTCTAACAAAGCAGGCTAAAGACTATGGGGCCGATTCCGATCTCGGCCGGTAGGGCTCCGAATCGGATTCGGCTTAACCGGATCCGATTCGGAGCCCTATTTCCCGAACAATTCGTACGCACGTCCGGGCGAGCGAGTACGATGCGAAATCACCAACCGACTCGTCCGGGCGTCCCGACCGCTCCGACCGACTCGATCCCGGGTCGAACCGCACCGAACGACCGACTCGCTCGGACATGACTCGCACCGCGCAATGGAGACGTTCCCCGGCCGGGTAAGTACGATGCGCGCCGTGAGCAGTCCGATCGACACGCGCCGTCCGGCTCGAAAGAGCAGTCGGAGCCGTACTTTGGGGGTCCGTGTTGGACCCCCCTGTATGCGTAGCCGCGCGAGTCGCACACAGGGGGGACCCATGGGTCCCCCCTACCTGTGCGTGTACGGCGCGAGTCGCTTCACCGCGTACACGCTGTAGGGGGCGCCCTTGTCTGCCTCGCACCCATTGAGTCAATGGGAGCCCGCGTACGCGTTGTACGAAAGGCTCCCATTGACTTCAATGGGAGTCCGACCGACTCGAGTCCGATAGCATAAGTGCGCATCGTACTCGTTCGGTCGGGCTGCACGGGTCCGATTCGGTCGGAAATCTCTCCGGGTCCGGCTCGGTCGGAGAGATTTACGGCCCGAATCGGAATCGGCCCCTATGTCTTGAAATGTGACATCTGCCAACAGATGAAAGGCTCCACCATAACACGCCCGGTGCAGACACCACTACTAATATCTGACAAACCTCTCGCATGTGTGTATCTGGACCACTGCGGCCCCTTACAATCTGATGGGGCTTACAAGTATATCATGGTTGCAGTGGATTCCTGCTCAAGATTCCTATGGGTTTGGCCTCAGCGCTCGGCTGACGCTGGAATTGTTATCAAAGATTTGCGAGTCTTTATAGGGACATAGGCAGTTGGCACGTTACATTCTGACCGTGGCCCTGCGTTTAGCTCTCGGGCTTACAAAGAGGCCATTGAAGGTATGGGAGTAGCATTGCGGTACTCCTCTCCGTACCATCCTGAGGGAAATTCGGTTGTGGAGAGGAAGAACCGGGACTTAAAGCAACCTTTAACAGCTATGGTATTAGGCAAGGGCAGTAGTTGGGTCAATCACCTATATGGGGTACAACGGGCACTCAATAACCAGCCAAGAAGTTCTCTAGGGGGTGTCACTCCATATGAGGTCCTATTTGGGATAAGAATGTGGGTACCTGATCTTGATTGTCAAGGCACAGTGGCGGATGAGAAACCATTTGATATCCATGATCGTTTGACTGTTTTACAGGATCTAAATGAATCCAGGACACAACAAAGCAACGTCCACTTAAAACAGACCACCACTGGGGAAGTCAAGGCAGTCACGGCAAGGCCTGTCTGGGTCCCAAAAGTCGGGAATCTGGTCAGAGAGAAAATAGCGGACAAAAAAAGAATTTGGACCATCATACAGAAAGCCTGTACCTGTACTAGCAGTTCAAGGAACAAGAACTGTACTTTTGCTGTCTCTTGCCGGGAAAAAGGAGAAACGATTTGTCTCAATCGACTTAATCAAACCACACTATTTGGCCGATACTGAACAGTAGGCCTCGTGGACTCCACAGTAGCAGACGCCCTCCTCTAGCTACAATCCAAGAGGTTCAAACAGAAAGACTCATCACGTTTGAAGAGCCTCCTGTGCGGAATGAAGGACTATGCAACAATGCTATGGAACTCGTTCTCCTTGAACCCGAACTTCAAAATCAAACTGAAAATAACGCACAAGTTGCAATTAGACCAAATACAGACGTCTACGTCAACATGCCTCGACGAGAGCAAAATGCGATTTCAACAAATCCCGATGCAATTCCTACAATTGATCGAACTGCTTCTGGCTACTTCATGAACTTTGATACGTTTTCTTTGGATCCAAGCGAACCAGAAACGACGCCAGCCCAAAAATCATGCAAGCAGCAAGTTAAAGACTTTCTAAACTTTCTCAAAAAGACTTACCTGGTATCGCCTTGGTTAGAACTCTGGGTAATTACTGGGATACTATTTTTTCTTTTCTGGCTAGGCTTAGTTATAACTTTTAGCATGCTTATTAATGGACGATACCTTCAACAAAGCTCTACAGCCCAAAAAGTTAATTTGATTTGAAACCACATCAGTCCTCACACCGTGAACAAAGAGACTTGTCATCAGTGAACATCACAGCAGTTCCTATACCGGACGGTATAGTTTGGGACAAAGTTGATTTTGATATATTCGGTCCAACTGAATTTTTAAAACTTTCACATGTATTTAAAATTTCATTAAGTGATATCATTACCTCCAGTACTTTTCTGATGATTGGAACTCTGAAACTGTTAATAACATGTTGTCTGATTTAGAAAAAACTGCCGCATTTCCGAACACTGAAATGTTAGAAGGTAATTCAGACTATGACACTTTGTACTGTTACCAACATTATGGACATTTATATTGAAAGAGGAAGGGAGCATGTGGCTCCTCTCCCCGAGTTTCAAAGAGGCCCTGGGGACCCCATCACCTGTGGCTGACTTAAAATTAAAGGGGAGAGTGGTGCGTGGCTGTCCTCCCAGATGCTTTGCAGCCCCTGGGGACCACAAACCCGGTCCATGTGATTTTGTATGGGGAGGTGGCTGCGTGGTCCCCCTCCCCTAGCCACTCCCCCCACAGCTCCCAACAACCCCTGTACTGTGCGTGTTCCAGGTGGGATCGGGCACCAACCAACAGTTAAAGTGGCTGGCTCCTCAGCAGTCCCCAAATAAAATTGGAGCTGTGGGTATCCTGGTTGGGCACTGGTGCATCCACTTATTAAAAATAACACCAGCTCTCGCCGGCACACATGATGTTTGCCAGCTGGTGAGCCGGCTGGAGCAATGGGGGCACTAGGGCTCCCCCGCAGCCCTCATATAAAATGAAACATGTTGGTGTCCCAGGTGGGCACTGGGACACCCACAACAATATATTTTTTGTAAAAAATATGAATAATAAATGAGTAGCAGAAGCCGCTCATTTTTCATTCATTGCTCCTTGAAGGAGCTTCCCATAATGCCCTGCACGGACTATTTACATTTTTTGTAGCTTGTTGATGTGCCTGGAAGGGGCATGGGCAGCACCAAGCATTGTGTTAATGTGGGAAAACTGCAGAAAGTTCAGCAACCCCCCCAGCCACATAAAAAAAGCAGCAAGTCCCCTGGGTCAATAAACTGCATGTGCAGGGGCTTTGCTGCCCGTGGGGGGGTTGGGAACAGGGCCTCACTGCAGGCTGTGCACAGTGGGGGGTTAGCTGCTCATGGGGGTCAGATGAAGGGCCTGGTCACAGGCCAGGCCCGGAGGCCAACCCAATGCTGCACAAAGCCATGCAAGGTGGGGCTTGCCTGCAGACGGGGTTTGGACATAGGCCCTAGCCTCTTCATTGAAGTGGCTTTACGTATAGTAATAAAATACTTTACGTTAAAAAACCTAGAAATTCACTGAGAAAAGCCAAAGGTTAAAGTGACATTATAGTTAGGAATTTTAATTATATCTTACTTTACATTTTAGAAAACCCTTAAAAATTCCCTGCAAAAAACAAATGTTAATGGAACTTGCCATGCATTGATAATTACCCTACATATTACATCACTCATGACATGATCTATGACATCATTTATAGAATGACTGCAGCATCTGAAATGACATCATTGATGACATGACTGTGCATGGTGGAGGCGCAAGTTATAGTTACTTTAGGGCATGAGTTCTAGTTACTAGAAATAACCATAACTGGTAAATGTCAGTTTTTTTTAGTTTAAAATGTTACGCTGTCACTGACATTTTCACCCAACTGTAACGTTACTTTAACCTTTTTTTTCAATAGCGGTAGCCACTCTGTAGTTATAGTTATGGCTACCAAAGATAGGAATTCATCATTAATCACTTTGCGACCGTTTCACGAATCTCCACAAAACTTTCCAGACCTATTTTTCCTTCTCCATTGGCAGATGATGCAAAGTTTCACAGTGATTGGTCAAGGGAGTGCAAAGATAAACGGTGGGTCCCAAATCACTATTTTCCATAATTCCATTTTCCATAGACTTTTGTACTGCACATAACGCGAAAACGGCTTAACGAATTTACATGAAATTTGTCAGGATTAGACATTATGGTGTGCAGATTACCCTTTTGGGTATTACAGATATGTAGGGTAAGTATTTTTTTAGTTATAAGGCATTTTAACTTAGTGATATCTGTTGTCTCTGTATTTTTGTGAAATTTCACATTAAATGGCAATGACAAGTCATTATGTAATTGGCAAATAACTGCCTTTACAAAAGTTAAAGACAGCCATGTTTTTAGGTGCACTTTGCCTGTGTTCTGCGTTTCACCCTTAGATGTAGGAAAATATTAGGTTTAACATGTTTCCCCTATCTAATACCACTCTAGTAAAGTGGTAATAGGTAGTTAAAATTATTTATAAGTTTCTAAATATTTTTTAAAAAAATTACAGGGTACCACGGTACTCACTCAGGAGTACCGTGGGGAAAAAATAAATAAAACAATGTTAAAAAATGGAAAATACACAGTAATACTGTCCCCAGTCTTAACATATTTATCATGCTCATGAACCACGGTATACCACGAACTTACCGCATCACAATATATTAATAAGTATTAAAAAAAGTAATTTACTTACACTATTAACACATACAGCCAAAAATTACCATTTACACCTAATAATGTATTTTCCTGCCACATTACATCTACATCCGTTAACACACTTTCACGCTACAGCTGTTTCAATTACCACACTCCACTCTATGCCACGCCATGTATTCTATTATACTCTACACCATTACACTGTACGCCACTCCACTCCACATTAATCCACTGTATGACACCCTACCCCGTTCTATGCCACTCCACTCTATACTGTACGTTATTACACTCTACGCCAATCCATTTTATGACACTCTAGTGTACTCCAATGCACTGTATGCCTTTACATTCTATGCTACTCCACTGTACGCTATTCCACCTTATGCAACTCCACTTTACCACAATACACTCTATGCTATTCCACTCTATGCCACCCTACTGTATACTACCTCAGTGTACACCACTGTATGCTATTCCTCTGTATGCCACTGCACTTTATGTCACTCCACTATACGCCACTCCACCCTACTACAATCCACTGTACTCTATTACACTGTACATCACTCTAGTCTATGACACTACACTCTACGTCACTCTGCTCTATGCCAGTCCACTCTACCATACTACACTCTATGCTATTCCACTGTACGACACTCCACTCTACTCTACGCTATTCCACTCTACACTACTCAACTGTACATCACTACACTGCACACTATTCCACTGTACGTCACTCCACTCTACAACATTCCACTCTGTGCCACTCCACAGTATGCTATTACACTGTACACCACTAGACTGTACCCTGCTCCACTCTACATCACTCCACTCTACACCACTAGACTGCACGCTACTCCACTCTACACAGCTCCAGCATACGCTATTCCACTGTACATGACTACACTGTACCTCATTCCACTGTACGCAACTGTACTCCACTGTACGTCACTCTACTCTACACTATTACACTCAATACTCCTCTCCTCTCTACGTCACTCCAGTGCACGCTATTCCACTGTATACAACTCCACTATAAGCCACTCCACTCTACGCCACTCTGCTCTATGCTATTCCAATGTATGCCACTACACTGTGCCTCATTCCACTCTAAGGCAGTCCACTCTGCAACACTCCACTCTATGCCACTCCACTCTATGCCAGTCCACTATTTTCATTGTATCATGTTTATCAATCATGGTCTACAATAATCTTTAATGGTTTTGAAATAAAGAAATGAAAATGTTTTAATGAAAATCTATCTGTGTGGTTACACTGAGTTCATAATATCATGTTACAAGGTATAATAGTCTAGTCCAGGGGTCTCCAACCTTTTCTGTAGTGAGAGCAACTTCTGCTCAAGGAAAGTCTTCCTGAGCTACTAGCAAATTTTATAACTGTAAAATAGTGATTACACTATGACCGCCCTAAGCAGAAGTGCGGTTAACACAAATTCCGGGAAAAAGTTCATCAATATAAAATGCTTCTACCTGCCTTATAAAGTAACATTCAAATCGTGACATGCCCTACGGCACAAAGGACATAAATACAGCAGTAGGTCTACCCAGCTCAGCTTGAATTATCATTCATCAGTTCCTTAAAATGCAAATTTTTCTATCAAATACTACTTTCCACTGTGGGCGAACAAACTCAATTTTCCAGAAGAAACCCCATTTCCGAAAACAAAAACTGCCTTTAAAATATCCGTTTTCAGAAAATGCACAGTCTCAAAACATCAACTTGTCAGTCCCAAAACATCAGCTTGTCATTTTCATCAAGTACTCCCATGTACAAATGCCTCACATGGACAGACTACTTTGAATACCCAGGTATTACAGTCAAAAGCCATGGATGCTCACTACAGCATCACGGATGCCTGTGTTATGCCAGTAATACCCACCATTATACTACGGCCACAGTTGTGCCAAGGCAGGAAACCATAAGGGTCAAAGCAGAGACCATATATCAGTCATGACCATTATTATGCCAGGAATAGGTAAATGTAGGCCAGTCATGCTCCTAGTATGTCAATGATGGCTGCCAGTATACCTCAACTAGACCAACAATACCCAAAATAGTCAAGGATGACCATTAGTATGCCATTGGCACTACTATGCCAGGAATGAGGACAATTATGTCAGAGATAACACCCTTATGATGGGGGCTAGCAAACACATTTGGTGGTCCTGGACACCAGGCGTAGCTTTCAGGAAGCAATAGTGTTTATTATGGACGTACATAAATGCTGATAAATCTCTTAATTTTCTCTGTTCTGGATCATGCCCTGTTCTCACCAGGTCTTGAGCTGATCATGCACCCAACTGACACATTTTCACTCGGACTCCTACAGTCCCACACTTTGGTGGGTCAGCACTGATTACTGCTCAGGCTACTGCTGCCATGCTTCTTTTATGGTCCACTGTTCACACACATGTTGTGTCTGATAAAGCAGGGTCTACAACATGGTCAATCTCCTTGTGGCTTAGATAAATTGAGATTGGATACAGACTGTCAAGTGGCAGGCCCTATGGGCCAATACAGTGAGTGTTAGTATGAGTTACTGCCAAAGGTTTGGCTGGCTGTCACTCTAAGGGTCTTGAGGTGAGCAGTGCTGCCTTTTCTAATAGGCATCTACTCTCTGAATTTGATACTGGGCTTGACTTCACCTCTGAGAGCTACTTTGAAAGTACTGGAGAGCTACCAGTAGCTCCCGAGCTACTCGTTGGAGAACCCTGGTCTAGTCATTGTCAGACATTGATAATTGCCTAGGGGTTTCTTTCTTCAATTGCATATTTGCCCTGCCCTAGGAATTTATATTTACTTTGCAGGGGGTCCTTGTTATTTACATTGTTGTACAACTCCACTATAAGCCACTCCACACTACGCCACTCTGCTCTATGCTATTCCAATGTATGTCACTACATTGTGCCTCATTCCACTCTAAGGCAGTCCACTCTGCAACACTCCACTCTATGCCACTCCACTCTATGCCAGTCCACTATATGCCACTACACTACATGCCACTCTGCTGTATTTCAATATACGCTAATCCACTCTAACATACTCCAGTGTACCCCACTGCACTGTGCACCACTCCACTGTACAGTATTCCACTGTATGCTGCTCAACTGTAGGACACTCCAGTCTATGCCAATCCACTGTACACTACTACTACACTATACGCCAATACACTCTACACTATTTCAGGATACAACACTCCACTCTTTGCTATTCCACTCTATGTCACTACACTCTATGTCACTCTAATTAATATAAGCTATTTCGCTGTACGCCATTCCTGTGTATTCCACTCCACTCTATGCCACTCTACTCTACCCAACTCCACACTACCCCACTCCATTCTATGCCACTCCATTCTATGCCAGGGCATTGTACTCCACTCCACTCTCTGACAATGGACTGCATGCTATTACACTGTACATCACTCCATTCTACGCCACTCCGCTGTACGCCACTACGCTCTACGCTAATCCACTCTGCCCTACTAGTCTCTACCAATTCCACTGTATGACACTTCATTCTACACCACTCCACTGTAAGCTATTTGACTATATGCCGCTCCACTCTTCGTCACTACACTGTACACCAGTAACAGTCAACTTTATTCCACTCACCACCACTCCACTGTATGCTACTCCACTGTATGCCACTACAGTCTACCCCACTACTCTGTACCCTGCTTCACTCTGCAACACTACACTTTACGGTATTCCACTTTACAACACTCCACTCTACGCCACTCCACTCTACACCACTCCAGTCTACGCTATTTCACTGGACGCCACTACACTCTACCCCACTTCACTCTATGCCACTCTACTGTATGCTACTCCACTCTATGCTATTCCACTCCATGCCACTCCACTCTGCCCCACTTCAGTCTACGCTGTTCCACTGTATGCCACTCCAGTGTATGCCACTCTACTCTAAGCCACTCCACTCTCTGCCACTTCACTGTATGCCACTCTACACAACGCTATTCTACTGTACACCACTCCACTCTAACACACTCAACTGTACACCACTGCACTGTATACCACTCCATTGTACATCACTCTACTGTACGCTAATCCACTATATACCCCTCCATTCTACATAACTAGACTGTACGCCAGTAACACTCAATGTTATTCTATTGTATGCCACTCCTCTTTAAAACACAATCCACTCTACACCACTTCACAGTACGCTATTACGCTGTACTTCACAACAGTCTACCCCATTACACTCTACTGGTCTCCTTTCTACAACATTCCACTGCATCCTATTCCACTCTACAACACTCCAATCTACTCCTCTACACTGTACGCCACTCCACTCTACACCACTCTACTGTACGCTACTCTAGTATACACCACTCCACTTTATGCCACTCCAGTGTCCACTATTCCACTGTGTGCCACCCAACTCTATGCCACTCCACTGTACGCTATTCCACTGTACACCACTACACTGTGTCTCACTCTACTCTATGCCAGTCAACTATAAAACAGTCCACTGAATTAATCTCCACTCTATGCTACCCCACTATACGCCATTCCACTCTACACTATTCCACTGTAAGCCAATGCACTCTAACCCACTCCAATGTATGCCACTGCAGTCTCAGACACTGCACTCTACGCTTGTCCTCTCTAAGCTTTCCCCTGTATGCAACTCCACTCTACGCTATTCCACTCAATACCACTACCCTCTAAGATACTAGACTCTACAATATTGTACTGGTTGCCACTCTACTGTAACTCACTCCACTGTACGACGCTCCACTCTATGCTTCTCCACTCGACGCTACTCCATTCTACCACTCTACACTCTACGCCACTCCACTGCATGCTATTCTACTGTACGCCACTACACTCTACACCACTTCAAAACGAAACCCCTGCAATTACTGTTTACTGTGAAAAATTTCAGGGGTTTTGAGAATGAACTAATAAAGCTATATAAGGGGGCAGGAGAAAGGCATCCTGTCCCCATAGTTATTGAGAGGTGGTCTGTAAGGTATAACTACTGATATGAAAAAAAGTACATTATTTTTTAACAAATGTTGCAATCTCGCGGGCCTCTCGCGAGATAGTGAAAAAAAGTAGTAGGCGATCTCTGACTACACTCTAGAATGCACTTGTCACCTTAGAAAGCAACTTACTGGAGATGGTATTTGTTCATTAGAGCCTACTATTCATGCTAATCAACTTGGGAAGAGGTCTGAGTAGAGAGGACAGTCCCTCCCTATACCCTACTACACACACCAGTGACCTTGGGAGAAGTCTCAAAAGAGGGGCTAGTATCCCCCACACTCTACTACGCATGTCACCATGGGGATATGTCTCAGTATAGAGGCTAGTCTTTCTCCACACTGCATATGCTTGTGGCCCTGGGGAAATGTTGCAGTGGAGAGGCTTGTCCCTCACCACACCCTACCAGGCATATCTGTCACCATAGATAGAGGTGTCAGTGGAGAGAACAGTCTCTCTTCACACCCTACAATGCCCACCTGTTATCCTGGGGGGGACATGTTAAGGTAGAGGCCACTCCCTACTATGCACACTTGTCACCCTGGGGAGATGCGTTAGCAAAGAGACCAGTCTCTTCCCACACCCAACTGTGCACACCTGCCAAGTAAGAGCAAGCTCTCAGTGGAGAAGGCTGTCTGTTTCCATACTCTACTATACACACCAGTCATCCAAGAGAGAGGTGTCAGTGGAGAGGCCAGTTCCAACGCACACCCTATCACGCACACCTGCCATCCAAGAGAGAGGTCTCAGCGGAGAGGCCATTTCCTCCCCATATCCTACTACGCACACCTGTCATCGAAGATAGAGCTCTCAGTGGAGAGGTCAGTCCCTCCATATCTCCATATACTTTAGTGCGCACTCCTGTCATCCAAGAATGTGGTCTCTCATATGAGGCCAGTCCCTTCCCACATCCTACTATGCACATTCGTCAACCAATAGAGAGGTCTCAGCATAGCAGCGAGTCCCTTCCAACACTCTCTACACACACCCGTCATCCAACAGCGAGGTCTCAGTGGAGAAGCCATTTCCTCGCAGCACCCTACTTCACACACCTGTCATTCAAGAGAGAGGTCTCATCGGAGAGGTCAGACCCTCCCTAGACCCTACTACAGACACCCTTCAATCAAGAGAGAGGTGCTAGCAGAGAGGGCCATCCCCCCACACCCTACTATGCACACCTGTCATCTAAGAGAAAGCTCTCAGTGGAGAGGGCAGTCTCTCCCCACACACCCGTCCAGAGGTGTCAGCAGAGAGTCCAGTTTCTTCCCACGCCTTACTATGCACACCTGTCAAGTAAGCAGTAGCTCTCAGTGGAGAGGACAGTCCCTCCCAATACTCTACTATGCACACCAGTCATCCAATAGAGAGGTCTCAGCAGGGTGGCCAGCCCATCGGAATACTCTACTACACACACCTGACATTCAAGGGAGACATCTAAGCTGAGAGGCTAGTCCCTTGCAATACCCTACCTCACACACCTGCTATCCAAGAGAGAGGTCTGAGCAGCGAGGCCAGTTCCTATCCACACCCTACTACGCACACCCATCATCGAAGAGAGAGGTCTCATAGGAGAGGTCAGTCCTGTGCTACACCCTACATTACACACCCATCATCCAAAAGACAGGTCTCAGCAGAGAGGTCAGTGCCTCCCTATACCCAACTATGCACACCCATTATCCAAGAGAGCAGTCTCACTTATGAGGCCAGTCCCTTCCAAACCCTACTATGCAAACCTGTCATCCAAGAGAGGGGTCTCAGCAGAGAGGGCATTGCCTCCCCACACCCTACTCTGCACACCTGTCATCTAAGACAGAGCTCCCAGAGGAGAGGCCAGTCCCACCCCACACTGTACTACGAACACTAGTCATCCAAGAGAGAGGCCTCAGTGCAAAGGCCAGTCCTTTCCACAACCTGCTACGTATCGTTATCATCCAATAGAGAGGTCTCAGCGAAGAGGCTAGTCCCGCTTCACACAATCCTACGCATGCTTGTCACCCTGTGGATGTGTGTTAGCGGAAAGATACTCCACCTGTTATGTTTCATATAGGTATCCTAATATAGGCCCGGGTAATATCATACACCATCACCTACATTAACCCCCTTATACTACACAGTAACAAGCCTTTAGGATTGAACGTTTACCTAGTTCTAGTCCTGGGTGCAGAAGGAGGGTTTCTCCTAAACAATAGAGTCCTATAACTCCATCAATAGACTCACACAGTATGAATGTATATTCATATGGGTTCTTGGAATCCAGGCAGGGGCTACACCACCTACCCCACCATATCTACGTACAAGGTTCATCCCATACGTCATCCTCAAACCCAACAATGGCTAATACATGAGACAAGGGACAAAGGAGCCCAGCTACTTTCTGCATAAATACAGCACATCTTGCTAGTGTTAGGCAGAGGGAACCGAGACTTCCAGGCGGACACACTGACCAGAGACGCTGAGGCTCCTACATGCAGACGCTCCAGCTGACAGTGGTCTAAACATCCCTCGCGGGGTGTCCAACTGGATACCTAGAAGGGCTCCTAAATTCTCACACTTCAGGTAATGGGGTTCGACTAAATCCTAGAGGGATTCTTGGCTTCACACCTACTCATATGCTAGGTACACTTAGGTACATCTAGATAGGCATCGTAGGAGTAAGCGCTTTCTTTTATCCTGCATTTTATATTCATGCATTCATTTATGCTTATTGCAAGATGGTAGAACTGTACTATCCATTTATATTCACTGTACTGCTAATCATATATCTCTGATACTGTCTAATGGTTGTTGCAGCTTATATATTCTACACAAGAATAACAACTGTTCAATAAACCCTTATTGAAACGTCCAGGCTGTTTATTCTGTGTATCTCTGAGACCGCATAAGTGAGCACCAGTGACTGAGCAAAAAGTAGTATATTGTTTCCACGATTCCTGAGGGATCAGGGTTGTCCTGTTCGAAGGTTGCCAGAAACTATTCTCTCCCCGATAAGAGGAGACACTAGTGGCACTGTGAGCTAGCTTATGCAAACAGGCTAACATTTCTCGGTGGGGGTGCTCAGAGTCAGTCTGCCACCAAACCCACAGTTTATGTTATCCGAACGCGCAGGTCCTGTACGGGTAATATAGGAACTACACGACATGACGCCGCCAACGTTGGTTAGGTACTTATTTAACAGTAGAATCTGAGTAGTTCAGTCGTGCTAATTCTCAGAGACCCCTAATCACAAAACACCAGAGACATCTGGAGTGGGTGGGCACAAACTCTGCCACAGCTGAGTAGGCGAAATATCCTATTTATTGGCTGCTGGTTAATCAAGCTTGAAGGACATTCCGTTCCTAAAATTGTGCATAACACCTTATCTTAGTTCCCTTGAACAAACTTCTCCTTTACAAAATGACTGAGGGCAAAGATAACCTGGTGGTGACTAGACGCCACTCAACAGGAGACGAAGAGGTGGATGGAATTCTCATTGCACCTAAATTCAGATGTACTATCACCCTGAAACTACTAGAATATGGTTTAGCACCTAGGGGTGGCTTAGTAGCTTTCGTGATTGAGGCACACGAATCAAACAAAACAGAGATATTTTATTCGTGGGTTACATTCCCAGCAGCAGATGCGAGAACACAGACATTTCACTACTATACAGAAGGAGATGCACCAGTGGAATATGGTCAGTGCGAGGACATAGAGGTTCCACTTACATACCAGGAACACTTATACTGGTTTGAAGGCGCCCTACCCCATATAAGAAACAGAGTAAGATTAGGCACTCTCAGAGGAGACGGGGCAACATGGCCAATATTAGCGGCCTACACACCACATTCTGACATTGAAGCAATGCCACAGCCAGACTTACTCTTACAACACAAGGATTTAATAAAAATCTATAGAAACTTCACGCAATTCGTCATGAGGACTTTCACAGTCCAACCAGCAACAGTTGCAGCCAATGGAACTCATTCTCAGGGTACAGCAACTAAAATCACACCACAAACATTACACGCAGTAATGGGCAAAATGCCCACAAAACGCGAACAAATGCCATTCTGGGTAGCTCAGAAAATAACTCAGCTCGAGGCAGTATTCCCGAATACTACCGCGTATGAAAAACACAGAATGCTAACAATCTGCTTGCCCATGGAGATAACACCACAAGAAGAGGATTGCACCTCTTGGGGTACAGTCTTTGCTGCCATATATACCAGGACACATGGTATTCCTTCATTAGCGGTGATACCAGATGTATTAAGACAAATACAAAACGAGTACGGAGCAGAACCTGCTCTGAACTTGGGGATGAAGTTATTAAATAACTATGACAAGGTATCAGCCATAATACTAGCTAATATTAAAGGGGAAGCAGCTTCAGTGGCATTCCGCCAACGCCTAAGGGAGTTCAGTCCGTTGGATCAACAACACGAACTACCCAAAATAATTGAAACTGCGTATGCAGAATTAGGCAGAGACAGTTTGGGTGGGAAAGCTTTAAAACCACAACTGATGGGCAGTCCTGAAAAGGACACTTCCAAGCAGACACCTACTTCTTCTAAAAAGAAGTGGGATAATAAAAAACAACAGAACTTTAAGGTAAACAGATCTGAATCCCGAGGTAGATCTCCTCCACAGGAGCCCTCTGAAAAGAGGTATAATCTCAGGAATAGGGATAATATTAGGAAACCTGACAGGTATCAGGATACTGATACACGTTCCTCTCGTTCCTTTCAGGGCTCGACGAAAAACTCAGAGAGAGAAGGACGGTCAGAACACAAAGAAGAGCGTACAAAGTCGAGAGACAAGCAGCACGCTCAAGACTACACTTCTAAAAAAGAAGAAAAGCCAAAATCAAAACCTCAGTTTAAGAAGAAGAAAGTTGCAGGGATAAAGATGAGACATGCCCAGAATTCTGAGGAAGCAGCTTCTGAATGGGGAATGGGCTCTGACGATGCTAGACAGTGCGGCAGAAGTAACAATAGCTCACCAGAACCTGATGGAATTTCTGGTGACAGCGGACTTGAATGATTACATCACAGTGGAAACACCAGATACAAGGGTGAGCGTCCCACATAAGTTACACGAAATAACACTCCAAATGGAGGGGGACAAGCCCAGGAAAGTTAAAGGTCTCTTTTGGAAAAACCTATCATCTGGTTATGACATCCTGTTAGCAGAACAAGACTGTCCGCCAGCATTTGTTATGGAGTGCCCTAGGGGAGAAACAGTAATTTTTCCAGCCTTCTCCGACCTCGTTCTCAATCATTTAAAACATGCATATGCACGGGAGTGGGCAGTTGCCCTAGCTCCAGCATTGTACAAAAATCATGCCGGTTGGGATGAGGATTCAACCCACCACGTGATCCAGTTAAAAGTTTCACCTAATGCTCAGAGGCAATACCCAATAAAGCAAGAAGCTAAAAAACAGGTCAGGGAGATCTTAGATCAACTTGAATACCAAGGGGTGATTGAAACATGCACCTCACCAATGAACAATCCTTTGTTTCCTATCATGAAACCTGACAATACATATCGTCTAGTTTTAGATTACAGACATCTAAACACTTGCACAAAGACATTCGCTGTCCAAAATGCATATAGTGCCGCATTAATGAACAAAATTGTGCGAAAGAAATACAAAACCACACTTGATATCTCAAATGGATTTTTCTGCCAAAATATAGCACTTGAAAGCAGGTATTTGACTGCATTCTCTGCGTTGGGGTCCCAGCGAAAATTTTGTCGCCTCCCCCAGGGGTATAAGAACAGCCCGGGGGTATTCTCAGCAAGGGTAGCTGAATTACTACAAAATTATGATGAAGAAGCATTGTCCTATGTGGATGATATTTATCTGACGGACGATGACTTAAAAAGGCACTTGACCAAGGTGAGCACCATTATTATGGGATTCGCCTCTGAGGGCTACAAATTTAATTTTAAGAAATCAAAAATAGCCCACCTCAATGTCCTGTTTTTAGGATATGAGCTTTCAAGTGAAGGGAAAGGCCTGGCAGCTAACTTTTTAGAAAAGTGTGCGCTGCTCCAAACTCCAAAATCACTAAAAAATCTACATTCAATACTGGGATTCCTAAATTTCGGCAGAACATACATTTTAGATTACGCAGAAAGAGTAAAACCTTTCTACGATTTAATAAAACCTGACTTTTCAGTCAGACATTGGACACAGGAACACACAAACATCTTACGTTCACTACAAGAAGACATGATAGCTTCCAAACACTTACAGACACGCGTAAACGTACGCAACTTAGTGATCCGAATAATAGCGGGTCAATGCGGTTACACCTATTTAACCTTCAATGAAGGAGAAACGGTACCAATCGCATACAAATCACACCTGTACACAAGTGCAGAAATGCGTTTCACTTCAACAGAAAAAATCCTGACAGCAGTTCAGACTGCTGTAGCAAGAGAAAAGGAAAGACCTGGCAGCTAACTTTTTAGAAAAGTGTGCGCTGCTCCAAACTCCAAAATCACTAAAAAATCTACATTCAATACTGGGATTCCTAAATTTCGGCAGAACATACATTTTAGATTACGCAGAAAGAGTAAAACCTTTCTACGATTTAATAAAACCTGACTTTTCAGTCAGACATTGGACACAGGAACACACAAACATCTTACGTTCACTACAAGAAGACATGATAGCTTCCAAACACTTACAGACACGCGTAAACGTACGCAACTTAGTGATCCGAATAATAGCGGGTCAATGCGGTTACACCTATTTAACCTTCAATGAAGGAGAAACTGTACCAATCGCATACAAATCACACCTGTACACAAGTGCAGAAATGCGTTTCACTTCAACAGAAAAAATCCTGACAGCAGTTCAGACTGCTGTAGCAAGAGAAAGAGCACTGGCTCAGGGGAAACGCATAATTGTCGTAACCCCAGTACCAGCTTTAGAAGCTGTTACAAAGGCAAGCATTCCAAACGCAAAAGCCTTACATCCAAGATGGATACAATGGGCTAATTCTCTTACTGAAACGGACGTTGAATACAGATTTGATCCAAGTCTAAAAACACAAGCATTTCTGCAATACGAACAAGAATATCCTCTACCAAATGAAATTTTGCCTCTAGATCAGTATGAATATATTATTTACACTGACGGATCTGCTCAACCGGCCATAGGGAGTAAGCAACAATACAGCGCAGCGTGTGCTATCGTTAAAGGTCGCATGCAGGATGGAAAGTTCCATCCGAGCTGCACAAAAACGCAATCTCTAGGAGACTGCACGGCTCAGTTGGCAGAGTTAAAAGCACTGATACTGGCACTTGTAAATACGGATCCCGAATTCCCCACACTAATTGTGTGTGATTCCTTTTACTGTGTACAGTCATACAATGAATATTTATATCATTGGGAACAAAACCGGTTTAAAGACGCAAAAGGTGGCACAATTAAGCATAAAATGCTATGGGAACAGGTAGCTGAGTTGAAAAACGAACTACCGAGGACTCACGTGATCCATACACTGAGTCATCAACGTGATGGTGTTCACGTTGAAGGGAATTCATTGGCTGATGAAGCCGCAAAGGGGGCTGTGCGATCGGCTTCCGTAGCTGCAATCACTCGTTCTAAAACGAGAATAGACGGTGAGATTATGGTTGCTGTCATTGCTTCGCGCAAAGGCAGCTCAGCAGTACCAAAGAAATTTCCACTCAAGTACTCCTACAAAATAGATGCGAACAACATTCCATATGCTCAGATTCCTGGAGTGGGGGATAGAGTAATACCAAATATGGATCGTAGGCAAGGTTTAATTACTGCTGCACACGAGGGTTTGGGCTCTGCACATACAGGCATTACAGCGACTATTTCATTGCTGAAACAACGCTATTGGTGGCCAGGTCTAACTAAGCAAACTAAAGACTATGTCTTGAAATGTGACATCTGCCAACAGATGAAAGGCTCCACCATAACACGCCTGGCGCAGACACCACTACTAATATCTGACAAACCTCTTGCATGTGTGTATCTGGACCATTGCGGCCCCGTACAATCTGATGGGGCTTACAAGTATATCATGGTTGCAGTGGATTCCTGCTCAAGATTCCTATGGGTTTGGCCTCAGCGCTCGGCTGACGCTCAAATTGTTATCAAAGATTTGCGAGTATTTATAGGGCCATACGCAGTTGGCACGTTACATTCTGACCGTGGCCCGGCGTTTAGCTCTCGGGCTTACAAAGAGGCCATTGAAGGTATGGGTGTAGCATTGCGGTACTCCTCTCCGTACCATCCTGAGGGAAATTCGGTTGTGGAGAGGAAGAACCGGGACTTAAAGCAATCTTTAACAGCTAGGGTATTAGGCAAGGACGGTAGTTGGGTCAATCACCTATATGGGGTACAACGGGCACTCAATAACCAGCCAAGAAGTTCTCTAGGGGGTGTCACTCCATATGAGGTCCTATTTGGGACAAGAATGTGGGTACCTGATCTTGATTGTCAAGGCACAGTGGCGGATGAGAAACCATTTGATATCCATGATCGTTTGGCTGTTTTACAGGATCTAAATGAATCCAGGACACAACAAAGCAACGTCCACTTAAAACAGACCGCCACTGGGGAAGTCAAGGCAGTCACGGCAAGGCCTGTCTGGGTCCCAAAAGTCGGGGATCTGGTCAGAGAGAAAATAGCGGACAAAAAACGAATTTGGACCATCATACAGAAAGCTTGTACCCTTCGTAGCAGTTCAAGGAATAAGAACTGTACTTTTGCTGCCTCTTGCCGGGAAAAAGGAGAAACGATTTGTCTCAATCGACTTAATCAAACCACACTATTTGGCCGATACTGAACAGTAGGCCTCGTGGACTCCACAGTAGCAGACGCCCTCCTCTAGCTACAATCCAAGAAGTTCAAACAGAAAGACTCATCACGTTTGAAGAGCCTCCTGTGCTGAATGAAGGACTATGCAACAATGCTATGGAACTCGTTCTCCTTGAACCCGAACTTCAAAATCAAACTGAAAATAACACACAAGTTGCAATTAGACCAAATACATACGTCTACGTCAACATGCCTCGACGAGAGCAAAATGCGATTTCAACAAATCCCGATGCAATTCCTACAATTGATCGAACTGCTTCTGGCTACTTCATGAACTTTGATACGTTTTTTTTGGATCCAAGCGAACCAGAAACGACGCCAGCCCAAAAATCACGCAAGCAGCAAGTTAAAGACTTTCTAAACTTTCTCAAAAAGACTTACCTGGTATCGCCTTGGTTAGAACTCTGGGTAATTACTGGGATACTATTTTTTCTTTTCTGGCTAGGCTTAGTTATAACTTTTAGCATGCTTATTAATGGACGATACCTTCAACAAAGCTCTACAGCCCAAAAAGTTAATTTGATTTTGAAACCACATCAGTCCTCACATTGTGAACAAAGAGACTTGTCATCAGTGAACATCACAGCAGTTTCTATACTGGACGGTATAGTTTGGGACAAAGTTGATTTTGATATATTCGGTCCAACTGAACTTTTAAAACTTTCACATGTATTTAAAATTTCATTAAGTGATATCATTACCTCCAGTACTTTTTCTGATGATTGGGACTCTGAAACTGTTAATAACATGTTGTCTGATTTAGAAAAAACTGCTGCATTTCTAAACACTGAAATGTTAGAAGGCAATTCAGACTATGACACTTTGTACTGTTACCAACATTAGGGTCATCATTTCCTGCACAAATCTATTTCACCTAGAAATGTTTTTGAGTACCACCAGTGGGAACATTGCCCTACACCACCAAAAAGTAGTTTGCATACATTTGCACAAAAATGTTCCTATTTTTCAGGCTTTAACACCACTGACCCGACCTCATATTATTATAAGGTTATACCGACATCGGCACTGAAAATTATGTTGGCAAACACCAAACAGATTTACTCTGCTTCCTTTATTGCCCAATTGTCTGAACAGGGTTTTGACCTATGGAAGGACACAATAGACTTAAAATCAGTCTGGTGTACTAGGGACTGGCAAGTCCAGGGAACAGAAGCGCTATTTAGAGCATGACTCATTCCACAGCAGATGATATTTCTAAATGACACTGTGCAACAGACATCCTGTCTTGGACTAGCCAAGAACAAAGACCTGAACACACCTCAGTTTCCAACACCATCGCAGATGGAGGGGTGGCAAAATTCGACTTCAAAAGAAGGGGCAACAATAGATGACATTTTACAGTACAATAGAACAGACCCCGATTGGAAAAAATGGGTGGTTTGGCCCTTAGACACGAACACATGTCAGAAAAGATTCTGGGGTACCACCAAAGGGTTCAGTATCCATAGGCCAGACTCACGCTATGTACAAAGAGAACATCCGGGGGTAGTGACATCCTACAGTGTTGGGAAGTTGTGCCTTGATTGTCTAGAAACCTCAACACTCACAGAAGTGAAACAACACTTAGCCTTACTCTCACAAGACATAGATCTTAGGGATTTTTTATTAGGTCCCAGGAAACCCCGTCAGAAACGTTTCATATATGCTGGCATTTATGCTGCCTACAATGAAAATTGGAAAATATGCCAACAAGAGCCCACAGAGAGAATACGGGAAATAGACCGTATTAACTTGGAGAAATCTCTAGCAGTGGTAGACAATGGGTTAACAACTTTGACCTCCAGGATATATTCCTTAGGCAACATTGTATCTTCTGCGATAGACATACTGGAACAGGATTTAGCCATATTACAACACAGGCAATCTCAGTTACGTTCTGTTATGATATTGGGCTGGACGCTACAATCTTTGCGTTTAGGCTATGTGCCTTGGCGTTATATCAACAGTACGTCTCTGTTTTCTGAATATAATCTAACAGATAAACAGATGGAAATGGCACAAAAGGGAGCAAAATATACAATACTGTGTATTGAAAAACTGAACAGGTTACCATTCACGGGAGCGGAATCTCCATCTACGGAATGGCTTATCCATGGCCACATCACTCTACCGGTCACTACTTTTCAATTTCAATATTGCCTTGAACAAAGGCAGGCGGGCAAATATGAAAAGATGGGTAAGGAATACATTAAGGAATCTTGGGAGTTACCATACAGATTTCGATGCCGGATTGGGGATCGAGAAGTGTTTCTAAGCGGTACAAACTGCAAGAACGCGCTAATCGGTTCTCTCATGTGCCAGGACATTTCATTGCACGGAGCTTGTAATGGGTCAGTAGCAAACTTGTCCTGCCACATGAAAGGGACTCCAGCTGCCGTGATTAAACCGGTATTCGAGCTGCTCTCGAATGGGAGTTACTTGATGCTGAACGATCAAGGTTGCTGTGGGATGCTTCTGGGCATTGCCTATCTGGTCACTGTGAACTCCAGGGTTACTTGCTGAATGCAAGTATTGTTTCCCCCAACAAGTACAGTCAGGGAGGCGCCGTTATGGCCTTCGTTGAATGTTTCCTTTATACAATTTGATACTTTGAGCAGACTGAAAGCCATGCTTTTGCAGCAAACCGTACCTTTAACCTCCGCTCGAGAGACCTTTGATCTTCAAATCGCAAGGACCTCGACTGAGATACAGGCGCTTATACGTACAAACTGCCCCATTCATTTCGCTGAAATGGTGGGTCGTATCTACAATATGTCTGATACGAGTGGTATTGTATACCTATTTAAGACCATAGGGTCAGGATTTCTAAGCACCTTTCAGACAATCCTCGAAGTTATTCCAAATTTTATACACTCCGTATTGGGAAGCGTTTTTGGAGGTCTTCCGCTGATCCTGCTTTCTGTCGCAGGAATCCTGATTGTCATTTTTCTGCTCCGTAATGGACGGCCCAATCACCAACGAGATGGCAAAAGCACTCCTGGAGCGCAAGTACTGTGAGCGCATGGTGCAACATCTGGGCATACCTCGCCTAAGGGAACTAAGCGCCTCTTGGTTCCTATCATTTAGACCAGTCTGGATGGACTGCATCTTACCTGTTCTTCTATGCCTGTTTTGCGGTGACGAATGCGTGTTGGACCTCTGTCTGACACTTGCAACGGACACGCCTGCGGACTTGAATACCCGGCTAGAACCCCTGAGGGCCCACGCTCGGCAATGTCCCCAGCGTATTCCCATCTTGATGGCTGCATTCCTCGAGAATCCGCAGGTGCCTTTTACAACTGGGTTAAGCATCAGCTCCACCACTAGCACGACTAGCACCCAGGTATCGACTACAGCACCAGCTGCCTCTACACCAGCTATTGGCAGCTCTGAATATCATTTGTGCTCCATTGACGTACTCTGCGAGGTGTTACAAGGACCGTCCCCTGCAGCAGCAAGCAACGACGATGTTGCGTCTCCCAGCCAGGACACTTAATCTAAAATTGGCTCATCGTGTGCTGGGAAAGAATTCAGTTTGTTCTTTTTCTCCAAAACTCAACTAAATTTGGAACATTTCCTTTAAATTGACACTTTTGCTGAAAAGCATGGCCTCCTGACGCTTACAGTGGTTAGACTTATATAAACAAACTCAATTAGAACTTTGGCTTCAGTAGCAATTCCAAGAAATGCTTTTTCAAAACAAAAATGTTCTCTTCCCTCTGAGACTGTTTTTAAAACTGATTTTAAGACAATGTTTTTACAACACTCTGTGATGGTTTTAATGGTTTTAATGCGCTACTACCTAATAGAGGAAATGGTTCGCTAGCATTTTTATCATTGTTGACTTTTCGGAAGAGGAGTGGGTGTTATGTTTTATATAGGTACCCTAATATAGGCCCGGGTAATATCATACACCGTCACCTACATTATCCCCCTTATACTACACAGTAACAAGCCTTTAGGATTGAACCTTTACCTAGTTCTAGTCCTGGGTGCAGAAGGAGGGTTACTCCTGAACAATAGAGTCCTATAACTCCATCAATAGACTCACACAGTATGAATGAATATTCATAAGGGTTCTTGGAATCCAGGCAGGGGCTACACCACCTACCCCACTATATCTATGTACAAGGTTCATCCCAATACTCATCCTCAAACCCAACAATGGCTAATACATGAGACAAGGGACAAAGGAGCCCTAGATACTTTCTGCATAAATACAGCACATCTTGCTAGTGTTAGGCAGAGGTAACCGAGACTTCCAGGCCACACACTGACCAGAGACGCTGAGGCTCCTACATGCAGACGCTCCAGCTGACAGTGGTCTAAACATCCCTCGTGGGGTGTCCAACTGGAGACCTAGAAGGGCTCCTACATTCTCACACTTCAGGTAATGGGGTTTGACTAAATCCTAGAGGGATTCTTGGCTTCACACCTACTCATATGCTAGGTACACTTAGGTATATATAGATAGGCATCGTAGGAGTACGCGCTTTCTTTTATCCTGCATTTTATATTCATGCATTCATTTATGCTTATTGCAAGATGGTAGAACTGTACTATCCATTTATATTCACTGTACTGCTAATCATATATCTCTGCTACTGTCTAATGGTTGTTGCAGCTAATATATTCTACACAAGAATAACAACTGTTCAATAAACCCTTATTGAACGCCCTGGCTGTTTATTCTGTGTATCTCTGAGACCACATAAGTGAGCACGATTGACTGAGCGAAAAGTAGTATATTGTTTCCACGATCCTGAGGGATCAGGGTTGTCATGTTCTAAGGTTGCCAGAAACTATTCTCTCCCCGATAAGAGGAGACACTAGTGGCACTGTGAGCTAGCTTATGCAAACAGGCTAACATTTCTCGGTGGGGGTGCTCAGAGTCAGTCTGCCACCAAACCCACAGTTTATGTTATCCGAACGCGCAGGTCCTGTACGGGTAATATAGGAACTACACCACACACCTGTACTCCCTTCTGTACAAACCTGTCAATCAAGAGAGAGGTCTCAGCGGAGAAGCTAGGCCCTCCCCACATACTAATACTATTACACATACTTGTCACCCTACTATACACTTCCAGTATCCAAGGGAGAAGTCTCAGCAGAGAGGCCAGTCCCTTGCAACACCCTTCTTCATGCACATGTCATCCAAGCGAGAGGTCTCAGCGGAGAGACCAGTTTCTACCCACACCCTACTACACACACCCATCTACTAATTTAGAGGTGTCAGCATAGCGGGCAGTCCCACCCCACACTCTACACACACCTGTCATCCAAGGGAGAGGTCTCAGTGGAGAGGCCAGTTCCTCACTATACCCTACTTCCCACACCTTTCTTTCAAGAGGGAGGTCTCATCATAGTGGTTAGTCCCTCCCTATATTCCACTACAGACATCCGTCATCCAAGAGAGTGGTAACAGCAGAGATGCCAGTCCCTCCCCATACCCTACTACACACACCTGTCAAGTAAGAGAGAGCTCTCAGGGGAGAGGTCAGTGTCTTCCCACACTCGACTACACACACCTGTCATTCAAAGGACAAGTGTCAGCGGTGAGCCCAGTCTCTCCCCACACCATATTACGCACACCTGTAAAGTAAGAGAGAGCTCTCAGTGGAGAGGGCAGACCCTCCTTATACTTTACTATACACACCTGTTATCCAAGGTAGAGGGGCTAACAGAGAGGCCAGTCGCTCCCCAGACCCTACTATGCACATCCATCATACAACAGAGAGGTCTCAGTGGAGAGGCCAGTCCCTCCCTCCATCCTACTACACATGCCCATCATCCAATAGGGAGGACTCAGCAGAGCAACCAGGCCATCCTCACACTCTGTTACACACACCCATGTCACTTGCACCACCCTAGTTCACACACCCATTATCCAAGAGAGAGGTTTGAGTGGAGAGGCCAGTTCCTCTCCACAACCCACTATGCACACCAGTCATTGAGGAGAGAGGTCTCAGTGAAGAAGTCAGTCTCTGCAACACCCTACTTCACACACAGCGATCCAAGAGAGAAGTGTCAGCTGAGAGGTCAGTCCCTCCCTACACCCAACTACACATACCTGTCATCCAGGAGCGATGTCTCACCTATGAGGCCAGTCCTTCCCAAACCCTACAATGCAAACCTGTTATCCAAGAGCGGGGAGTAAGCAGAGAGGTCAGTCCCTCCCAACACCCTACTACGCACACCTGTCATCTAAGAGAGAGCTCTCAGTGGAGAGGCCACACTGTGCTACACACACTAGTCAACCAAGAGTGAGGCCTAATTGCAGAGGTCAGTCCCTTCCACACCCTGTTATGTATGGTTGCTATGTAAGAAAGAGTTTTCAAGGAAGAGGCTAGTCCCTTCTTCACACAATACTACGCATGTTTGTCATCCTGTAGAGGAATGTTAGCAGAGAAAGTCCAAGGGATATGTCTCTGTGGAGAGGCCAGTTCCTCGCAACACCCAACTTCACATACCAGTCATCCATGAGAGAGGTACTAGCAGAGAGGCCAGTCCCTCTCCACACCCTACTATGCACACCTGCCAAGTAGGAGAGATCTCTCAGAGTAGAGAGCAGACTCTCCCTACATTCGACTACACATACCTGTAATTCAAGGGAGAGGCCAATCTTTCTCCACACCCTATTACGCACACCTGTCAAGTATGAGAGAGCTCTCAGTGGAAAGGCCAGTCCCTCCCCCTTACCAACTATGCACACCCATCATCCAATAGAGAGGTGTTCAGCAAAGCTTCAGTCCACCCCCACACTCTACTACACACACCTGTCATCCAAGGGAGAGGTATCAGCATAGAGGCAAGTCCCTTGCAGCAACCTACTTCGCAGACCCATTATCCAAGAGAGAGATCTAAGCGGAGAGGTCTCAGTAGAGAGGTCAGTCTTGTTGCTCAAATATTAATTTACCTTGAAAAAAACAAAAGACAAGAGGTGTTTGGCAAAACAGGGACAGTTGGTTTAATTAAACATTTCGTCCGGGAGCACAATTACAGAAGCGGGTCTGAGGACTGTCTCAAAGTACAATCAATCTGAACGAGTCCTTATACAGCTTTTGGGTGCCGTAAAGTACTTCAGACGATCCTTTTTGGTAAAAGAATGCAGGCCTTGTCTGTAGAGTCATAAATAAGGCCCCTGGTAACAAATGCAGATGGGCCTCGATCTTGCGTTGACACAATGGAGGCCATTGGGTGACGTGCCCAGATGTCCAGCATGAGGGGCGCGTGATCACTGCATGTACTATGTGTGCTGTTTCCTGATTGGCTAAGTGTTCCTAACTTCGTGTGGCATCTGACTTTATGATGTTTTGGGAGTGCGCACACCCCTCTGGACATGTGTGCTTTATTGGGGCCAATCTCCCTGGACCATTGTGGTGTTGCTGCGCTTATCTGGCGGATTGACCTGAGTTTCCTGTTTGCGCGTTTGTCTGCCGGCTACGTGCCTCCCCACCTCTGATCTGTCAATCAGTAACCTCAGGCCTAGGTCACAGAGCCTGCCTGACTACGTATTTCTGAGTTGGGGTTGATGGAGAGTTCATGACGGGCAAGTTTGATAATAGTGATGCGATTTCGCTCGTATATGCCAGTGTGTCATTATGAACATTGGCATCGACTTTATCAATATTAACAGTCTCTTGTAACACCCTATATCACACACCTATTGGCCAGGAGAGAGGTGTCAGTGGTGAGGTCAAGTCCTCCCTATACCCAACCATGCACACCCAGGCCAGTCCTTCCCAAACCCTCCTATGCAAACCTGTCATCCAAGAGGGGGGAGTCAGCAGAGAGGCCAGTTCCTCCTCACACCCTACTACGTACACCTGTCATCTAAGAGAAAGCTCTCAGTGGAGAGGCCAGTCCCTCTCCACACTGTACTGCGCTCACTAGTCAACCAAGAGAGAGACATAAGTGCAGAAGACATTCGCTTCCACACCCTGTTACGTATGGTTGTTATTCAAGGGAGAGGTCCCAGCTAAGAGGCTAGTCCCTTCTTAACACACTACTACGCATGTTAGTCACCCTATGAAGGAATGTGCAGAGAACCAGTCCATCTGTACTCTCTTCTGTGCAAACCTGTCAATCAAGAGAGAGGTCTCAAAGTAGAGTTCAGTCCCTCCCACACCCTTTTACCCATACTTGTCATCCAACAGACAGGACTCAGAGACGCCAGTCCCTCCTCACACCCTAGTACACATACCCATCATCTCAGAGAGAGGATGCAATGGAGAGACAATCCTTCCCCACACTGTACAATGCATATCAGTTGTCCAAGAGAGAGGTATCAGCGAAGAGGCCAGGCTCTTCACACACTCTACTATGCACACTATCTTCTTAGAGAGATGTGTCAGCAGACAGGCCAGTCTCTCACCACACCCTACTATGCACACCTCTCACCTGAGAGAGAGGTGTCATCAGAGAGCACTGTTTCGCTCAAACCCTACTGCTCACACCTGTCATCCAAGAAAGAGGTGTCATGTAAGAGGTAAGTTCCTCCCAGAAGTGTACTGTGCACTCCTCCATCCAAGGGAGAGGTCTCAGGGAACAGGGCTGTCCATTTCCACACCGTAGTATGCATGCCTGGCATACAGAAGATAGGTCTCGGTGGGGAGGCCACACTCTTCTACACACACCTGTCATCCAAGAGTGAGGTGTAGTGTAGAAGTGAGTGCTTACCCTCACTCTACTACATATATATGTGAATCTGGGGAGAGAGGCCACTCTTTTCACACATCCTAGTATGGAAGCCTATCTCATTGTGTGGAGTTCTGAGTGGAGCTTCCTGTCTCTTCTGTTAACAGTTTCAGTTTACAGTATTCTATATATTAAGTTTATGTGAGGAAGAGCCCCCGGAGCCCCTATACTCACTGGAAGGAAGAACCCTGGTCTGTGTGGACAGCCACTACCAAGACTGTAACACCTGTGGTAAAAGGAAGGAATCAAGGCTTAAACAGAGCTGACACCATGAACAAACAACACTAACGACGGACCGCTATGTTTTTCGACAAGTGGGCGGGCCCCAACATGCAGGAACAAAATAAACAAACTACTTAGAGGGGGTCAAAGGGAAATTTTTAAGGACCAACCACAGATTCATTCCCCAAATATATCATAGAAAAAACAACAACAGAATCAGGGGGTCCAGCACAATAGCAGATAAAAGAGCAGACAAAAAACATGTGGAATGTCAATAGCTATAACTCCCCTATAAGGAGTCCTTTATAGAGGACGAAATCCCATCACCCACCGAAGTGGCATGCTTCATCATCTGGGACCTCCTCTTAGCTGTAAAACCTAGTACAGCAAAGGGCTACAACCCCCTCACTAATCGGGAGGAGCTCAGGGATGTTTTGAAAAGGTAGGCCTAGGATTTTCTAAATCCGAGTGATATGAAGCTAGATTAATTGTAATGGTTGATGGTAACAGTGCGTATAAAGGACTCCTTATAGGGGAGTTATAGCTATTGACATTCCACATGTTTTTTGTCTGCTCTTTTATCTGCTATTGTGCTGGACCCCCTGATTCTGTTGTTGTTTTTTCCCCAACATGCAGGAACCAATCAGAAGACCCGGAAGGAGGAAAAAAGGATTCTGAAGAACGTTGAGAGGGAACCGTGAGGGACGCAGGGAAAAAGGAGGACGAAGGAATCAACATCCGGCCCGAAGAAGAACCACCCAACGCAGTGGAGTCAGAAGAAGACACTACCATCCTCAATGGGATCCTGGAGACCTAGAGCAAGGAGCGGTGGATGCCGCCGGAGGACACAGATTAGCCCATCGCAACTCAGGAGAGTTGCGATGTAGCAGGTGAGTGACGAGGGGAAGGGTGTGGGACTGTTGGGGTCAGGGTGAAGGCATTCTATGTTGTGTTTATGTACTGCACCTTGTTTTGTTAAGTTTGTTATCACATCAGGTGAAACCTAAACAACGTAGTTAAAAAGGGAATCTTCTACACAGCCGCTGCATGAAATGAATGTATTGGGCACTAATTGAAGGGTCTGCTTTAAAGGGACCGCTTACTCAATCTGGGTGACGATAACCAGGTCGGAGGAAACAGTTCACTGTGGTGCAAACAGAATTGGGAAAGACGGACTACATAAGAATCCTTGCTTAAATCACCAGAGCCCTAGAGAATCCAAATTGCACTTCGCATGAGAAAGAGCGAAAGCATTCCTGGGTTGCCTGGGAACATTGCATTAAGAAATAAGTACTTCAACAAAGCAACAATAAGTGCTTGTTCAATGGGAATTCAGATTCTAACACATAGGATTTCTTTTCCTCCTCTTTTGTCACTTATTTTGGGTGTGCTGATGGCCTGAGAATAAAATAGACCCCAAGATTCCAACTTTATACTTACCACTATTTCTTTCGTGAGACTCCTGGTGGTGCCATCCTGAGGGAGGACACCTAAAGAGAAGGAGAGACAACCAACATCAGCCATACCACACCAAATGATGACAGCATCTACACTATTCAAGGCCCAAACAAACCTCATTCTTTATTTGCATCACAAATAAATATTAAAATTCAGAAACCTACCCAGCATCTGCATCCTTATCTCCATCCAATCAATCAATCAGTCAGGGGTTTGTAAAGCGCAGCTACTCACCCGCAAGGGGGACACGGCTCCGTTCGGTGCTAGAGTCATCTGAAGAGCCAGGTCTTGAGGTTCTTCCTGAACTTGAGCAGTGTAGGGCTTTGCCAGAGGGGGAGGGGGAGGTCGTTCAAGGTCTTGGCTGCGAGGTAGGAGAAGGACTGTCCACACCTTCTGGTCTTGTAGATGCATGGGAGGGTGGCCAGAGAGAGGTCAGCTGATCGGAGGTTTCTCTTGGGTGCGTGGAAGGAGAGGCGGTCGTTTAGGTATGCTGGTCTGATGTTGTGGAGGGCCTTGTAGGTGTGTGTGAGGAGCTTGAAGGTTATTCTTCTTTCGATGGGGAGCCAGCGGAGATTGCAGAGGTGTTGGGTGATGTGGTTGAAACAGAGGAAGTCTAGGATCAATCTGGCTGTGGCGTTCTGGACGGTCTGGAGCTTGCAATGGAGTTTTGTTGATTCTGGCATGGAGAGCATTGCCGTAGTCCAGTCTGCTACTGATGAGGGCGTGCATGACCGTTTTTCTGGATTCAGAAGGGATCCATCTGAAAAATATTCGGCGTATGCGGAGAGTGTTGAAGCAGGTCGAGGATACGGCGTTGATCTGGCAGTTCATTGTGAGTGATGAGTCTAGTATGATGCTGAGGTTTTGTGCATGGTCCATCGGGGTGGGGGGTTTCCGAGGGTGGAGGGCCACCAGGTGTCATTCCATGCAGAGGGGGTGGAGCCTAAAGATGAGGACTTCTGTTTTCTCGGAGTTGAGTTTCAGGCAGCTCTTCTTCATCCAGGTGGTGACGGCTTTCATCCCTTGTTGGAAGTTATGCCTTGGTGATGTTGGATTCCTTGGTGAGGGAGAGTTGGTTGTCGTCGGCGTAGGATACGATGTTGAGCCCATGGTTTCTGACGATGGTTGCGAGGGGGGCCAGGTAGATGTTGAAGAGGGTGGGGCTGAGGGAGGATCCCAAGGGTACTCCACATTTGATTTCTGTTGGTTCCGAGAGGTAGGTTGTGAGTCTGACTCGCTGAGTTCTACCTGTGAGAAATGAGCGTATCCAGTCCAGGGCCTTTCCGCGGATGCTGCTGTTGTGGAGTCTGGTGGCTAGTGTATGGTGGGAGATGGTGTTGAAGGCAGCTAAGAGGTCCAGGAGGACGAGGGCTGCCATTTGGCCCTGGTCGAGGAGGGAGCGGATGTCGTCGGTGGCGGCGAGTAGGGCGGTCTAGGTGCTGTGGTTGCTGCGGAATCCGGATGAAGTTTGCTAGCTGGGTGTTGACGCCTTTTCGATGACCTTGACTGCGAATGGAAGCAGGGAGATGAGCCTGAAGTTTTTGAGGTCCATCGGGTCTGCAGAGGGTTTCTTCAGGAGGGGGTTGACTTCGGCGTGTTTCCAGTCATCGGGGAATGTGGCTGTCTCGATGGAACAGTTGATCGCCCGGCGTAGTTTGGGTGCGATGGCGGCTCTGTGGAAGGTGTGGGGAGGACAGGGGTCTGAGGGTGCTCCAGAGTGGATGCTCTTCATGGTCTTTAAGGTGTCTTCTGTTGTGAGCGGGGTCCAAGTGAGCTGGGTCTGTTGGGTGGGGTCGCTGGGAGTGGGGGCTGCAGTGATACAGAGGTCTTGGTTATCGAAGTTGTCATAGAGCGTCTTAATCTTGAGGTGAAAAAAGGTGTTGAGTCTGTTGCAGAGGTCTTGGGAGGGTGGGATGTCTGTTGTTTCGCTGCCGGGTTTGGCAAATTCCTGGATGATGCAGAAGAGTTCTTTGGAGTTGTGGGCGTTGGTGAGGATTCTGTCTTGGAGGAAGTTCTTCTTGGTGGATTTGATGAGTTGGTGATGTGCTGTGGTGGCTGTTCTGTAGGCGGTGCGTGTTTCTGGCCCTCCTACAGTTTATTAGTTACAAGACTCTTGCAGGAGTCGGACAATATATAGGTGAAGACAGCTGTTTGGGTGCTCCCGCTCTTGCGAGAGTCCCGCTGATGTCAATATCCCAATAAGAAAGGAGTTGTAACCTGAAAAAAGTATTGATTAAAGAGTGTGAGTTTTGTAAAGGATATTGGATGAGTTTGAAATTGTGTTGCAATCCCGTGAGAGCCCTGCAAGAGTATTCGCCATGTGAGCTTTGTACGATCCTGCGACAGCCACATGGAAAATAAATCGGTGACCCTACCATGAGGTGTTTTATGATCCCAGGAGAGTCTTGCAGGGTCATTTTCAGAGAACTAAAAACAAGTGTGAAAAAGGACAGTACAAGTGTTATAAGGTGCATCAAACAACTACAAAACAAAAGCACAGAATTTAGTCTTAAGAGTTGTGTTAGTTTCACAGCTAAGATAATGTATTATAGAGGATTATGGTACATGTAGTATAATTAATGTGGAAAAGATAAATTTGGTGTGTGAACATTGGGAGATCCACGTTATATTAAGGTCAAACAATCGCTGACATTTTCAATGCATGGGTCAAAGATTGTGGTCATCTGATTGGCTGCAATGTTTCAAGCTTGAGATATGTGTATGTGCTGCTTAACCACAGATATCTGAGATTGTGCTTTATGGTCTGGAGGTGAACTTAGTGTAATCTCAACAGAGGTAATTTTATTTGGAAATAAAAGAGAGTGATGCATTTATGAACCTTCAAGAAACAGCTCCAATTTTAGGTAATTCAAATGTTAATGTAATTAATGAATGGCGTATGTGACTACAGAGTTTCATAATATTTTATTTTTTAAATATATTTTAAAATGGTGTGCTTTTTAATGGATTGGAGATTATTTGACACATTTAAATTGTGAATACCAAAAACTTCAGTAATGATACATTTTAAAATAATGCTAATGAATGAATATTCACTATATTAGAAAGCCATTGGTGTTCTGGTGTTAACTGGAGTTTTGATTTTGTAATTTCTACTTATTGTAATATATTTGTTGCTGTTGATATTTCAAAGGTATTAGAAAATTAAGTGTGATATATAAATGAATATAGTGTTTGCTCTTTACCCTTCCCTCATTGTGTGTGTGTTATTTTCTGTAATTCATAGGTGGTTATTTAGTGTTTTCACTTTTGAGGAGTAGGTGTGTTTAAGGATTGAATGGTGTACTTTGAAAGCATTTTAGTTGCCAAATGCTAATTTGAAGAGTAGGCTAAGGAAATACAAATATAAAACCTGTTTCCGCAGAGCAAAGATGCTTACACAGTGCTCAGTTTCTCAGTAAAGCTTAAGACATCCATGTATAGCTCCTTTGACATTAGAGAGGCTTTTAGTAGCAAACCTAATCAAGCCTTGTATTGATCCAGATAAAAGAACTTTAAAGAGGGGTTACTTTATCACCGAAACATTTTACACCAAGCTTTCACACTGTGCAGACCACTCAGCAGGGAGCCCATGATGTTAGAAAACTGATGCTTTTGCCCTGTATATCAATTTGAGAAAAGTGGGTAGTCTGTTATGAAGCTGTTGTATATAGAGATGTTCTATTCTGTTTTAAAACTATAACACAGGGCCTAGTGTTTGTCTAAATTATTGCACAAAAAGCACTCTGTGCTGAGGTGTCACTAGAGAGGGGGCTGTTAGGCAAGAAGGCCGACGGGAGAGGAGCTCACTAGGAGAGCTCCGCTAGCTTGGGATCACTATGCTGGATATCCCTATTTAGCTCCATCAGACGCCCTACCGATCTACAGAAAAGAGGAAATAACACTACGAGTAACAGGAATATATACTCTGCTTACCTCTACTACAGCGGGGCAGTCTGCAAGGTCTGTAACTCAGCGTGCGTCTCCCCATCTGGCATAACCACAGATCTCGGAGCCCAGATCTGTCGCTGTCGGTGAATCGTCCATTGTGCGGGAATCGATTGCAGACTCCGGAGCACTCTGAAGACCGGATCCCCCCCCACAGGAGTGAAGACCACGACAATCAGAGCGGTCTCTAATTGCAGGCACCAGAGTACACTGAAGACCGGGCCGCCCCCCCCGCAGGAGTGAAGAGCTCAACAACGGAGCAGAATCATCGCAGAGCCCAGAGGAGAAAATAAGGAGGATGAGACGCTGAGAGAGGAGACTTTACGAAGGCACAGAGTTCTCCCGGACAGGCGCCCTGCCGCGATCCCCCCCCCTGTCTGCTACAGCGCTGGATCTATCACACGGAGCTCTCTCCCTCTCGGCAACGAAAATATTCCAGCTCGGCTCAGAGGCCGGGAGGCGCTGAGCAGCCTATCACGTGGAAGAGCTCGAGACTGGCGCGTCCGAGGAACTCGGCAGGCATTGATTAGGCACCCCACCACCCCTCTTTATTTTCGAGCAAAGCCAACGCATACTGGGACGAAGGCAGAACACAGCGGAACACGCCATCTCAGGTCAGTTCACAGCGCCCGCTCTATTTTACTACCGTTTTCTATGTCCTCGAACTTGCCACATGATACATACTCAGCCTGAATGTGAGCAAGGGGCCCAGGCTGGACCCCCAACGCCCTTCACTGCATCTGAGGTCTGCATTACCTCCCGGGCAATATCCTCATTCTTTGCACTCTTGCCACATTGCTTCCGTTCACTCACAAGGCCACTTAAGCTACTCCTGACTCTGAAGGCACACAGATCCATCACAGCCTGACGGCTAAAAACTAGGAATACATCCCAGAAACTTTAATTCCTGGATAGGGAAAGAACATCAGCTGCCTATACAGATTTCACAAAATGGCCGCATTAGATCAGTAGATAAACAAAGAAAAAGGACTGCATTCCAAGAGGACCTTTAATCGGAAATAGACAGAAGACTTCATTGCAAGCACTGATCTAGTCAGTTAACAGGGCGGCCATCTTCGACCGATTCATCCAGAATGGGTGGGTACTCTAAGAACACAGGCAACAGCCGCATCTCACAACCTCATCCCGCACCTCAAACCTAGCTACATCTTCCCCCAAAAGGGCAGCACACCGCATATACACCACCCCATCTGCCCCCCGCTAATCAAGTGTTACTCCGCACTATGGAGCGCACCGGTAACTACACTTACTCCATCACATACCCCCCCAACCTCTCAAAAAAAGCGGCTAAAGGTTTTAAACACAACTTTTTAAAATCTCACCCTGAAACCCCAATCACTGATCCATACTTCTCAATGAACAAAGGGCTCATTACTAATGACATCATCTTCTATACTAAAAGAAGAGCTCAATGGAGAAAAGCCTTTCTCGCTCTCTTTAAGGTCTCTAACATGAGGAAAACAGCGCACGGATTCACGTTAGCTATCCTCCCATCCCTATTCTATAATGCAGCAGCCACCATCACTATATATCATAATGGAATCATCCTCATCCAATCATCCGACCGCAACCTAAATCTGATAGATCACATCTTCCCGCTCATCAAGGAAAGAGTCTCTATAACACACCCCTCCTCACCAGCCAATCACACCGAAACTACCAACTCCCAACCTGATCCCCAATTTAGTCAGGATACCCAGCTGTCCCCGTCTACACGGACACTAACTCTAGACCTAAAAGACACCCTAGCTAACAACACATCCCACCCTAAAACCGTCTCGCACCTCAACACCACCAATACACACACTATCCCCCCTCACCCCGCACTACCACTCCCACCATCCCCCCGCACCTTTACTCCCAGCACCCCACTCACACCCCTTAGCCTAGCCATCAACCATCCTCTTAATGCCACTCATCTCCCCTATTCCTTCTCCTCCCCCAACATCATCACTAATCATTCGGCTCTAACCCCACATATAACCACCACCTCCCATCAGCCCGACAGCCCCACTGCCCCCTCTATCCTCACCTACACCACTACAGATCCTGACATAGCTGACCTCTCCTCCCCCAACATCATCACTATTCATTCGGCTCTAACCCCAAATATAACCTCCACCTCCCATCAGCCCGACAGCCCCACTGCCCCCTCTATCCTCACCTACTCCACTACAGATCCTGACATAGCCGACTTTCAGTCCCCTCCCAATCCAGCTTCCTCTCTCCCCCCTCCATTAACATACACACAGAAAGAGCTCTACGCAACGATCCCGACCACGACTCCCCCTTAAACGGCACTAAAGATGCAACTACTCCTCCTGCTCCCTCAGTCCATTCTTCTAATAAGGACATTCTCACTCCAGACCCCAGACTTGACATGATCTTATCAGCCCTTCAGCAAGTCAAAACTGACATCCAAACCCTACACAACCTGATCTTACAGCAACCCAAGCTCACACGCACTAACCAGGAATACAGATCTTTCCCACACATCAAAAACTCTAGTCGCACCCAACATCTATTTGCAAGCTTCCAGGATCATGTCTCCCCACGTTGGAGCACAGTGCCTTACCCCAATGCCTTATCCCGCCCAATCAGGATAAAAAACCCTTTATCTGCTAAAGAAATAGGGGACCTACTTCGCTCTTACGAACTATCTCACCTCCCACATAACTCTATGCATCCAGTTAACTTGCAAACAGATTCCTTAATCCAATCTATCCCGATCAACACACACAGAGCCACTAGACACAACTCCAGAGGCATAGTTGAAAATAACCTCACGAGAATCCCCCTCACCATCGAACCCACCATAGTATCCAACAAGACGCGGCTAAAATGTATTCTCCTAAACTGCAGGTCCGCATCTAGACATGCAGCCGATATAGCTGACCTGCTACTCACTAACGAACCAGACATTATTATCCTGACGGAAACATGGCTTAATGAAACATCTACTCCCATCATGGACATTCTGCTACCCCCTAACTACGACATCACCAGACTAGACAGAACGGATAGGCCAGGTGGCGGGATAGCCTGCATACATCAGAACAATCTAACAGCGACCAACTCCAATGCCTTCTTTATCCTCCTGTGAATACCTCTGCTTAAACATCGCTAGTAATAACAAACAAATTTGTACTTTACACACATTCTACCACCCTCCTGGTGATAACCTCACTTTCATTGAACACCTCATGGATATTCTAGCGTCAAATGACAGCCAACAAAATAAGCAAATATTCCTGGGGGACTTCAACCTGCACTGGGATGACCAGAACGACCCAGGGGTAAACAGCCTCAAAGCTTTCCTCTCAGACCTTAATCTTAACCAAATATGTAACAGCCCAACTCACGACAAAGGCGCAACCCTCGACCTAGTAATTTCTAAAGTGGACTCCACACAGCTCGACTCTATCCTCCCCTGCGATTGGTCTGACCATCATGTCATTACATTCCAAGTCATGGAATCGGTTAAACGACTTCCAACACAACCCCTGAAAACAAAGATCTGGAAGAGAAACCTGAAAAACGTCGGCTCCGACCTTCTAGCATCCTCTAATTCAAACTTTCTATGTCCCCCGGAAGACCTAGCCGATGTCCAAGGGCTGACCAATCACTACTTTCACTCCATGAACAACCTACTAGACAAAATAGCCCCTCTTCAACTGAAAAGAACTACAACAAAAGACTCAAAACCTTGGTATGACGGTAGGCTACATGAAGACAGACGCTCACTTAGAGTAATTGAACGACAGTGGAGATCCGCGCCCTCAGCTGACCACCTCAAGCTACTAAGAACAACCAGAAACTCCTACTTCAGAAAGATCAGAAGATCAAAAACTGACTTCTTCAGGATCCAACTAGACAAGCCAAGAACCGTCCCAAGAAGCTCTTTGATCTTATCAAAGCTCAAACCAAGAGCGCACCCATTCTCCCCAAGGCTATCCCTGACACACTACCCAATTGTGATGAATTCGCCTCCTTCTTCACTTCAAAAACAGAATCCATAAAAACAGACCTACTCACGGACCTCTTATCCCTCTCGGTCATGCAAAATAACTCATCACTGCCCCCTGCAGGTGCCCAAGCTTACTACTCTACAAAATTCAACCTAAAAAACAACGCAACTTGGTCCTACTTCAACACTTACAGTGAAGACACCATCCGAAAGACGCTAACCGCCCTGAAACCTTCCAACCACTTCACAGACCCGCTTCCTGCCAACTACTTAAAAGACTTCATTCCTCTGTTACTGCCTCTCTGGACCAAGATCATAAATACCTCCCTCCTTCAAGGATCCATTCCAGACATCCTGAAAACTGGTCAGGTATCCCCTATCCTAAAGAAACCAACAGCTGACCCTTCGGAGCTAAATAACTATCGTCCGATATCCAACATACCTATGCTAGCCAAACTCTTGGAAAAATGCGTTAACATGCAGCTGAACAGACACATCGAACAATTCAACCTGCTTAACCAATTTCAATCAGGCTTCCGAGCAGGTCACAGTACCGAGTCAGCCATGACACACATAATTGACGACGCTCTAAAAATCCTGGACCAAAACGAAGCCTGTTTACTAATCTTACTCGACCTGTCATCTGCATTTGACACCATCAAACATGGCAACTTGCTAGAGCTCCTGAAACACAGAATGGGATTGTCTGGAGCTGTATTTAACTGGTTTGCCTCATTCCTCCAAAATAGATCTCAAAGTTTCAAGGTCAATCAATCCCTGTCCAACCCCATGCCAGTCACGTTAGGAGTTCCGCAAGGCTCCTCCCTCTCACCCACTCTCTTCAACCTTTTTATGGAACCACTCACCGAACTTCTCAGTCTCTCCAACATTCACTTCCATATGTATGCAGACGACACCCAAATATACATCAAGATCCACTCACTTGAAGACATCAAATCGCTCAACACAACTCTACAAAAAACCCAATCATGGCTGGCCGAAAACCATTTGAAACTAAACTCCCTCAAAACGGAGTTCCTCTTAATCGCTCCCCCTAACAAAGCATCCACTATCCTGGACTGGATGAAGCACTTAACAGCTCTCAAAGGACAACCTCTCATTGTCGAATCAGCGAAATCGCTAGGTGTGACTCTGGACAGTAACCTAAAGATGCAAAAGCATATCAGCGCTTCCACAAAAGGAGCTAACTTCCACATGAAGACCCTGCGAAAACTGAAACCCTTCCTGCCAGCCTACGATTTCAAACAAGCAGTTCAAGCCCTAGTAATCCCAAGAGTGGAATATGGGGCTGTAACCTTATGCGGCCTCCCAAGATCGTCGACAGCCCCGCTAAGAGCCGCGATCAACTCAGCGGCGAGACTCATCACGGGCTCAAAGAGATCCTCTTGCATCTCTCCAGACCTTAGAGCTCTCAACTGGCTACTGTTTGAAGCTAGAATTCATCTGAAAATCGCCTGTATGACGCACAAGGCCCTACACCACAATTCTCCGCTCTACCTAGCTCAGAAACTGGTGCTCTCTGCAGGTAATAGAGCCTCCAGGAGTGCCAAGACTCTTCTACTGAAACCACAACGATTTGCCAAGAAAAAAACCTATAACCGATCCTTCTCTGGTATGGCTCCCAGGATCTGGAATGCTTTGCCCACTGAAACAAGACTGAACCCTTCCACCGCCTCCTTCAAAAAAGAAGTGAAAGCGATTCTCATGGCTAAATTCACGTGAATTTACTGACTTATTCCGTATTTTAACTACTAGTTCTGTTTTTGAGCTCCATATCTTAATCGTTAGTTTTTTACCATTCTACCATGGTGCAAGGGTGCCTGCGTTGCGGGGATGATTGTTTTTGTACATGAAGGGAAACCTTTCTGTACAAAAATAATCACAAGAGGCTTCTTCCTCTTTCTATGTGTGCTGCAGATGCAGCACACATAGAAAAAGGAAAAACGAGGAGAAATAAAGATATTTCTCCTCGTTGTGCCTCCCTTACGCTACCCCTGGGGAGGCATAAGCTTTTGGCACTGCCTCAGATTTACGATTTCTCATAAATCTGGGGCAGTGTCAAAAGGCCATGGATGTTGCTGGGAACGCCCCCAGCAACACCCATTGCATGCCCCTTTAATGCAGAACACTGCGTTAAAGGGACTGATATTTATCAGGCAGCATTAAGCCAAAAAAAGTGGCTTAGTGCTGCCTGATAAATATCACGCAGGCTTCTGCGCCACGGAACGTCACAAAAAGTGATAAATGAGGCGGTTAGACCTGGCATCCTTGGCGTGGGTCTCCCTTCCATTTTTTGATGATGCCTCCAATGTTATTGATCTGTTTTTGCTGGTTTAGATGCTTTGGGCACTGTGCCACTGCTATTCAGTGCCACAGTGCAAGTGCTCCCTATGATAAATTGTGTTATGTATTAGTGACTCCATGATTGGAAGATTGGTTTACTTGTCAGTCCCTAGTACAGTGCACTGAGTGTGCCCAGGGCTTGTAAATCCAATGCTGCTGGTGGGCTTGCAGCACTGGTTGTGCCACCCACAGAAGCAGCTTGTAAAATGTGTCTCAGGCCTGCCATTGCAGAGCTTGTGTGCAGCCTAGGGCTGCCATGTCGACTTGGTGAGTGCACCCACTTACCAGTCCCTAAACCTTCCCTTTACTGCAGGTTGGTCACCCCTAAAGAAGGCCCTAGGGCAGGGTGCATTGTAAGTATAAGGTAGGACATGCCCTGGTGTGTGTGGCATGTCCTAATAGTGAATTACAGCCATTTTCGTTTTTCACTATTGCAAGGCTACCTGTTCCCCATAGGCCAGACTGGGCAGTTTGATTATTACACCTTATAATCCTAACTGACCCAGGGAACATGGTAGAAAAACGAATTTAGTATGCCTGAACTCAGGATGATAAAATACATCTTTTAGTGAAGTTGGTTTTAACATTCTGTGTTTGAAAATACCACTTTTAGAAAGTAGGCATTTTCTTGCCCAACTATCCAAGCCTGCCTCTGCTAGGTTGTGTATTCCTTGTCTGGGTTTGTGAGTGACAGGGGCTGGGGGACTCCAGGAGACAGGGTGAGTCAGCACAGGGCTGAATAGAGAGATCTGCATCCAGAGTGGAGGGAGGAGTTGCACCTGGGTCTGAATAGGGCTGTGCCTGCCTTCCACAATGCTGGCTCCACCTCCTGCCGGGCGGCTGAGCACTCTGCCCCACATTCTGAAAGGAAAGAAGGAGTCCTGTAAACAAAGTGCTCCAGGACTGACCAGAACTGGTTTTGGACTAGGCAAAGGCCTCTCTGCCTTCAGAGAACAAAGAGAAAAGGTGTATAAAAAGGGGACCCAGACCCCTAGGAAATTAGATCACTTTTGGGAAACAAGAAGAAACCTTTGCTGAGGAGCGGAACCAAGAAGAAACTGAGGAGAAGACTATCCCTAAGCTAGAGGGATCTGCCTGCAGTGGTTGCCTGACTGCCAAAGAAAGGAGAAGGGAACTTTGTGTGTACTTTCATCAACTTGTGAAGGATCTCCAAGGGCTTGATTTCAGAGCTTGCCTCCTGCTGAAGTCTCAGGGACAACAGACTTCACCCACCAGCTCCCCTGTATTCCCTTGCTGGGAATTTGGACCTTCTGACACACTTGCATGTCGCTGGGAGCTGGAAGCGCGACTCAAGACGAAGAAGCGTGTTGACGCAGCCGCTGCTTCTCGCATCGCCGGAGAAGAGTGTCGACGTCGCAGCAGACGCCGGCGCATCCCCGAAGAAGCGCGCCGCTGACACCCTCGCATCCTTCGAAGCGCCTCGCACCACCGGAGAAAAGTGTCGCCGTCGCAGCAGACGCCGTCGCATCCCCGGGGCAGAGCATCGACATCGCATCAGACGCTGACGCATCGCAACACAAGGCGCCCCGCATCCCAGGAGAAGATCGTCGACCTCGCATCAGACGCCGTCGCATCGCCAGGGAAGCGTGTCGCAGGCCCTGTCGCAGCTCCAAAGATTCATCTAAATCGCCGCACGGCCGTCGGGCATGCACGCAACACCCCTTCGTTGTCGCAACATCAAGAAGACGCCACTTTGTTTCTTTGCACCAGATCTTCAACGCATCACCGTCCTTGCGTGTAAGGGACTACCGCATCACCTTCCCTGCAACACTTTCGTTGCTGTGCGTTACGCATCTTAAGGTACATTGAACTCAAAGTGTCGCATTTCCATTTTAAGAGACTCAAGCTAATTCTACCATCTTTAAAGTACAGTATTGTGGATTATTTTTGTCGTTTATGGTCTTGTGGTAAATCTATATAAAAGATACTTATTTTTATAATACAACCTGTGTGGTGTCCATTTGTAGTGTTGTCACTGGATTACTGCATGTGTTCACAAATGCTTTACACACTGCCTCTGAACTAAGCCTGTCTGCTTGTGCCAAGCTACCAAGGGGGTGAGCAGGGGTTATTTCAGGAGTGTACCCCCTTACCCTGACTAGAAGCAAGGGTCCCTATTTGGACAAAGGTACCTACCTCTGCCAACTAGAGACCCACAGTTCTAACATTGGTGGTCAGCGGTGGGGATTCTGGACTTGCATTTGTGACTCATGTACAGTGATTGGTGAACACCACCTAGTGAGTGCAGACCAAAACGCAACCACATACTTTTGGTAGATATTCTTTTCTGGGACTTTCTATTTTTGCTAAAAACTGCCAAGTTTAATCACCATGGATACAGCAACATCCATAGTATCTGTTGATAATGATTGGGAAGAGGAGAAACTGGAATGCTACACCGTTAACCAGCTCAAGCACTTCTGCAGGAGGTTCAAAGTTTCTATGACCGGAATCACCAAGAAGGATGATTTCCAAAAGGCGCTGAGGGCCTGGGTTGAAGCAAGGAATACCCATGAGAATGAGGAGGGGGCTGAGAATGCAGATGAGCAGCTGGATGGGCCAGTGGGTCCAGGGGAGAGGAGAGCATCTTCCCCGTAGGTAGCAGTGTTTCTGCCAGAGGTCTGTCCCCAGAAGAGCTGGAGGACAGAGAAAAGAGTAGGATGCATGAGATGGAGCTGACCAAGCTCAAGTTAAAGGGGCAGTTGGAATTTGAATTGCAATCTAGAAAGTTGGCCTTAGAAGAGAAAAGAATGGATCATGAGCATGAAAAAAGTTTGAGGGAGATGGAGTTTAGAGCCAAGAAGTTAGAAATTACTCCCTCTGGTGGCAGCACACCGTCAGTGCCTGTTGAGGCTAGGGTGTATATTCCTAAGGATGTGGTCAAGGAGTTTTTTAAGAATGATGATATTGGGCAATGGTTCAAGGCCTATGAGGTAGCCATGACTTCCCACCGGGTCCCTGAGAAGGATTGGGGAGCGGGGTTGTGGGGTCGGTTCCTTAGTGAGGGGCGGGATACTTTGTTGGACTTGCCCTCTGAAGTCTATAATTCCTACAGCCACATGAAGAATGCATTGATGACCAGGTATGGGTTGACTCCTGAACTCTATAGGCAGAGGTTCAGGAACTGTAAGAAGATTGAAGGCAATACCTGGGTTGAGTATGTGACCTTTTTTTGCAGAGCCTTGGATGGTTGGGTAAAGGGTAGCAAAGCAAATGATTTTCAGGCGCTCTTTGATTTGATTGCATGGGAGCACTTGTCCAGTAATTGTTTTCCTGAGCTACGCCAGCACCTGATTGACAGTAGGCTGACTAACCCTAGGCAGCTTGCTGAGGAGGCGGACCGCTGGGTGAGCACCCAGGTCCACAAGGGTCACGTGGGAGACTCCGCCAAGGGTGGGCAGGGTCCCCAGCAGAGGAGTGGGGGGGACAAGGGTAAACAGAGGGAGTTCAAGAGAGGGCCCCAAAGTAAACCCAAAGGGAACCAAGGGAAAGGTTCCCAGCCTCCCCCTGAGAATAAGCACGGGGCCCCGACAGGTCCACCTGTTCATAGGGGACCCCTGGTGTGCTACAAGTGTGGCGCCCTAGGCCACAGGGCCAATGATCCCCATTGCCCTTTGTTTGGAAAGCCAGCACCCCCTGGTGCAGTCCCCGGCAGTTGGCTAGTGTAGCCCTGGGGGAGGAGATGGGTGCCCAAGGTGGGCGGGATCCCGTAGTATTGTCCCTTGTCTCATTAGGAGACTCTGAGATGGTCCCTAGGACCCAACTGCCTGAGAACACTAAGAAGTACAGGCAGTGGGTGACCATCAATGGCCATAGGGTGGAGGCTCTGAGAGACACAGGAGCCAGTGTGACAGCTGTCAAGTGTCACCTGGTGTCTAAAGAGCAGGTGGTCCCTGATGCATTCTACCCAGTTGTTGCCGCTGACAACACAGAGAGCCACTGCAAGGTGGCTCAGGTTCCCTTTGAGTGGGGGGGGTCTCTGGTACTCTTCAAGTAGCTGTGAGGCCAGCCATGCCTGTTGACTGTTTGTTAGGGAACGATTTGGAGAGCTCCCCTTGGGCTAAGGTGGAGTGGAGTGCTCATTTGGAGATGTTGGGCTTGCCTGATTGGGCGTGTGTGACCACCCGGTCCATGGCAGCCAGAGGTGTTCAAGAGGACCTGGAGCCTGAGAGGGAGGCCCAGGTGCCTGCCGGAGAGAGAAGAGGCAGGGGGCGCGGGAAACCGGCCCCCGAAGTTCCCACAGTCCAGGAGGAGGCAGGCCCTGAGGGGGATGCCCTGGAGCCTACAGGGGAACAGGTAGCTGAACTGGGGGACCTACCTGAGCTGACCCATTGGCAGCAAGATGGAGGACCCTCCAGGGAGGAGTTCTGCAAGGAGCAGAACAAGTGCCCTTCTCTCGTGGGTCTGAGGCAACAGGCCACAGACCACGCAGCAGGTGATCAGTCTGGATCACATTGGATCTACTGGGAGAATGGTCTCCTGTATAGCAAGCCTAAGGTTGCTGAGCCTGGGTCAGCCCGGGTGCTGGTGGTACCCCAGCGCTTCAGAGCCTTCCTACTGGGTTTGGCTCATGATGTGCCTTTAGCAGGACATCTGGGGCAGGACAAGACCTTTGAAAGGCTTGTCACCCATTTATTTTGGCCCCATATGCGCAGGAGTGCCGCCACTCACTGCAGGACCTGTCAGACTTGCCAGGCAAGTGGAAAGAGTGGGAGGAAGCAGAAGGCTCCTCTCCAGCCATTCCCTGTAGTCAGCACCCCCTTTGAACGGGTGGGTATTGACATTGTGGGGCCACTGGACCCCAAGACAGCCATGGGCAACAGGTTCATCCTGGTCTTGGTGGACCATGCCACCTGGTACCCTGAAGCCATCCCTCTGAGGACAGTGACGGCCCCCGTGGTGGGACGGGCACTGATGGGAATTTTCTCCCGTGTGGGGTTCCCTCAAGAGGTGGTGTCTGACAGAGATACTAACTTTATATCCAAGTATATGAAGTCCCTGTGGCAGGAGTGCGGTGTAACGTACAAGTTCACCACTCCTTACCACCCCCAAGGAAATGCGTTGGTTGAGAGATTCAACCGGACCCTGAAGGGCATGATTATGGGTCTGGAAGAACCCATGAGGCGTAAGTGGGACGTCCTCTTGCCATGCCTTCTTTTTGCATACCGTGAGGTGCCACAGAAGTCTCTAGTGTTCAGCCCCTTTGAGCTTCTGTATGGTCACCCAGTGAGAGGACCTCTGAGTTTGGTCAAGGAAAACTGGGAGCAATCTCCCAGGAAACCTCCCCAGGATGTATATAGCTACATGCTGGCCTTCAGGAACCAAACTAGGCATTTCAGGCAACTTGCTGAGGCAAATCTGGAAGCCAGCCAGGAGGAAATGAAGCGTTGGTACGACCAGAATGCCACTCTGGTTGAGCTTCAACCTGGTCAGAAAGTGTGGGTCATGGCCCCAGTGGAGCCCTGTGCGCTCCAGGATAAGTGGACCGGACCCTTTGAGGTGGTGGAGCGCAAGAGTCCTGTTACCTACTTGGTGGACATGCGGTCTCCCAGGAACCCCTTGCGGGTCCTGCACGTCAACCGCCTGAAGCCCCACTTTGAGAGGTCCCAAGTGGGCATGCTCTTAGCTACAGATGCTGGGATGGAGGAGGAGACCGAGCCTCTTCCTGACCTCCTGTCAGCCCAAGAGCAAGATGGATCAGTGGAGGGTGTGAACCTCTCTCCCTCCCTGACACCTAAGCAGCAAGGTGACTGTCGCCAACTGTTGGGGCAGTTTCCTGACCTGTTCTCCCTGGTTCCTAGTGTCACTGACTGGTGCGTCCATGATGTGGACACTGGGGACAGTCTTCCTGTCAAGCACAAGGCTTACAGGGTGACTGACAGGGTGAGAGCTTGCATCAAGGAGGAGGTCTCCAAGATGTTTGCATTGGGGGTAATTGAGTCCTCTCACAGCCCTTGGGCCAGCCCAGTGGTCTTGGTCCCAAAGGCTGCCGCGCCTGGTACCACACCCGAACTCCGGTTCTGTGTGGACTACCGAGGACTCAATTCCGTCACCAGGACTGACGCACACCCCATCCCCAGAGCTGATGAGCTCATAGATCGGTTAGGGGCTGCCCAGTACCTCAGTACATTTGACTTAACGTCTGGGTACTGGCAGATCGCCTTGACTGATGGGGCAAAGGAGAGGTCAGCATTCTCCACACCAGATGGGCACTACCAATTCCGGGTGATGCCCTTTGGGATGAAGAATGCCCCTGCCACCTTTCAGAGGTTGGTAAACCAGGTGTTGGTTGGACTGGAAGAGTTCAGTGCCGCCTACCTGGATGACATCGCAGTGTTCAGCGCCAGTTGGGAGGAACATCTGCGCCACCTCTGGGAAGTGTTGATGGCGCTGCGGAGGGCAGGCCTCACGATCAAGGCGAGTAAGTGCCAGATCGGGCAGGGTTCCGTGGTGTACTTGGGACACCAGGTTGGGAGCGGCCAGGTGGCGCCCCTACAGCCCAAGATAGATACCATTCTGGCTTGGGAGCCCCCCAAGACCCAGACAGCAGTGAGAGCCTTCCTAGGACTCACCGGGTATTACAGGAGATTTGTCAAGGGGTATGGCAGCATTGTTGCACCCTTGACAGAGCTGACTTCCAGGAAGCAGCCCAAGAGAGTGATTTTGACTGACACCTGTCAACAAGCTTTTGACACCTTGAAGAAAGCCATGTGCACGGCGCCCGTGCTCCTGGCCCCCAACTTCTCCAAAGAGTTTATCGTTCAGACAGACGCTTCAGAGCATGGTGTGGGGGCTGTTTTGTCACAGATGAATGAGGAGGGCCTAGACCAACCTGTAGCCTTCCTTAGTAGGAGGTTACTTCCACGGAAACAGAGGTGGAGTGCTATTGAGCGTGAGGCATTTGCTGTGGTCTGGGCGCTGAAGAAGCTGAGACCATACCTGTTTGGGACTCACTTCCGGGTTCAGACAGACCACAGGCCCCTCAGATGGTTGATGCAGATGAGGGGTGAGAATCCAAAGCTGTTGAGGTGGTCCATTTCCCTACAGGGGATGGACTTCACGGTGGAACACCGCCCTGGTACAGAACACGCCAATGCTGATGGTCTGTCCAGATTTTTCGCCTTAGTGAAGAAAACTCCCTAGAGGTAGGATAGTTCTCCCCACATTTCAGCTGGAGTGGATACGTGTTAGACCTGGCATCCTTGGCGTGGGTCTCCCTTCCATTTTTTGATGATGCCTCCAATGTTATTGATCTGTTTTTGCTGGTTTAGATGCTTTGGGCACTGTGCCACTGCTATTCAGTGCCACAGTGCAAGTGCTCCCTATGATAAATTGTGTTATGTATTAGTGACTCCATGATTGGATGATTGGTTTACTTGTCAGTCCCTAGTACAGTGCACTGAGTGTGCCCAGGGCTTGTAAATCCAATGCTGCTGGTGGGCTTGCAGCACTGGTTGTGCCACCCACAGAAGCAGCTTGTAAAATGTGTCTCAGGCCTGCCATTGCAGAGCTTGTGTGCAGCCTAGGGCTGCCATGTCAACTTGGTGAGTGCACCCACTTACCAGTCCCTAAACCTTCCCTTTACTGCAGGTTGGTCACCCCTAAAGAAGGCCCTAGGGCAGGGTGCATTGTAAGTATAAGGTAGGACATGCCCTGGTGTGTGTGGCATGTCCTAATAGTGAATTACAGCCATTTTCGTTTTTCACTATTGCAAGGCTACCTGTTCCCCATAGGCCAGACTGGGCAGTTTGATTATTACACCTTATAATCCTAACTGACCCAGGGAACATGGTAGAAAAACGAATTTAGTATGCTTGAACTCAGGATGATAAAATACATCTTTTAGTGAAGTTGGTTTTAACATTCTGTGTTTGAAAATACCACTTTTAGAAAGTAGGCATTTTCTTGCCCAACTATCCAAGCCTGCCTCTGCTAGGTTGTGTATTCCTTGTCTGGGTTTGTGAGTGACAGGGGCTGGGGGACTCCAGGAGACAGGGTGAGTCAGCACAGGGCTGAATAGAGAGATCTGCATCCAGAGTGGAGGGAGGAGTTGCACCTGGGTCTGAATAGGGCTGTGCCTGCCTTCCACAATGCTGGCTCCACCTCCTGCCGGGCGGCTGAGCACTCTGCCCCCCATTCTGAAAGGAAAGAAGGAGTCCTGTAAACAAAGTGCTCCAGGACTGACCAGAACTGGTTTTGGACTAGGCAAAGGCCTCTCTGCCTTCAGAGAACAAAGAGAAAAGGTGTATAAAAAGGGGACCCAGACCCCTAGGAAATTAGATCACTTTTGGGAAACAAGAAGAAACCTTTGCTGAGGAGCGGAACCAAGAAGAAACTGAGGAGAAGACTATCCCTAAGCTAGAGGGATCTGCCTGCAGTGGTTGCCTGACTGCCAAAGAAAGGAGAAGGGAACTTTGTGTGTACTTTCATCAACTTGTGAAGGATCTCCAAGGGCTTGATTTCAGGGCTTGCCTCCTGCTGAAGTCTCAGGGACAACAGACTTCACCCACCAGCTCCCCTGTATTCCCTTGCTGGGAATTTGGACCTTCTGACACACTTGCGTGTCGCTGGGAGCTGGAAGCGCGACTCAAGACGAAGAAGCGTGTCGCCGCAGCCGCTGCTTCTCACATCGCCGGAGAAGAGTGTCGACGTCGCAGCAGACGCTGGCGCATCCCCGAAGAAGCGCGCCGCTGACGCCCTCGCATCCTTCGAAGCGCCTCGCAGCACCGGAGAAAAGTGTCGCCGTCGCAGCAGACGCCGTCGCATCCCCGGGGCAGAGCATCGACCTCGCATCAGACGCCGATGCATCGCAACACGAGGCGCCCCGCATCCCAGTAGAAGATCGTCGACCTCGCATCAGACGCCATCGCATCGCCAGGGAAGCTTGTCGCAGGGCCTGTCGAGGCTCCAAAGATTCATCTAAATCGCCGCACGGCTGTCGGGCGTGCACGCATCACCCCTTCGTTGTGACAACATCAAGAAGACGCCACTTTGTTTCTTTGCACCAGATCTTCAACGCATCACCATCCTTGCGTGTAAGGGACTACCGCATCACCTTCCCTGCAACACTTTCGTTGCCGTGCGTTACGCATCTTAAGGTACATTGAACTCAAAGTGTCGCATTTCCATTTTAAGAGACTCAAGCTAATTCTACCATCTTTAAAGTACAGTATTGTGGATTATTTTTGTCGTTTATGGTCTTGTGGTAAATCTATATAAAAGATACTTATTTTTATAATACAACCTGTGTGGTGTCCATTTGTAGTGTTGTCACTGGATTACGGTATGTGTTCACAAATGCTTTACACACTGCCTCTGAACTAAGCCTGTCTGCTCGTGCCAAGCTACCAAGGGGGTGAGCAGGGGTTATTTCAGGAGTGTACCCCCTTACCCTAACTAGAAGCAAGGGTCCCTATTTGGACAAAGGTACCTACCTCTGCCAACTAGAGACCCCCAGTTCTAACAGAGGCCCAAAGTGTTTACTGTGTACAGAGGTGTGAGCATAGATGGAGCTCTTATCAAACATACACCCCATTCAGGGTCGGACTGGGAACCCAAAACAGCCCTGGCAATTTTGTAGGACCAGCCCCGGGGGTGGGGTGCATGTGTGAAGCACTGCTGCTTCACAAAACAGGCCCCTAGCACTGCTGCTTTTGTTACTGGGGGCCTGATATTGCAGCACTGCTGCAAAACCGGCCTCCAGTAACAAAAAACGTCCCCCATGGCTGCAAAACCAGCCCCCACCCTTCCAGCATTCCGGGAAAAAACGCCCGGTGCCTGCTACGCCCAGCCAGGTCTGACCCCATTTACATGGAGGAAAGATGTTTGGAGATGGGTGAGTTTCTAACTAGCACCTTTAACAGGTACTCTTCACCCTATTGAGAGAAGTATCATCAGAAAGGCTATGTTGTGTATAACTGAAATATTCAGTCTGTATGCACTTATACGAAAAGAAGATCCTTTTCTATCAAACTCTACCATAGAGATTCTGCACCTTGTGGATATCTGATTCAACAGGTCACTGTAGAGCGTGCTGTCAGGAAACATATCCATACATTGTGCACCCTATTAAAATGTGGTAGGCCAGGTCCTAGTGTTTCTCTTAATCCTTTTACACAGAGTTAGTCTTTTATGAAAGCCTATCAAACACAATCTCCATCCTGTTCAAATGTGATAGCACAGGGCCTAGTGTTTCTCTGAAATCTTGTCACAGCCCTTTACTCTGTTCAGAGATGTTAGTAGATAATCTGCTGTTTATAAACCGATTTAAACACCATGTTCACTCAGACAGAAGGTGTTTGTAGAGGGGTGGTTCCTCACTAAACGTTTTACACTCAGACGTTACACTGTAGAGAGGTGTCAGTACAGAGTGCATGTTGTCTAAAAACCAAGAATTCACTCTGTATACAGTTCTAAAAAAAGGAGCAAGTGCTTCATCAAACTATACCACACAGAATCTGCACCCTATTAAAATGTGATAACAGAAACCATAGTATATCTCTGTAGTCTTTTACACAAATGGTATACCCTTTTTACAGGTGTCAGTGGAGAAATTGCTGTTTGTAAACTGACTCAAACACTCTGCTCACTTTGAGAAGATGTCACTGCAGAAGGGTGAGTTACTCACTAAAGCTTTTTAAACCTAGCTTTTACCCTGTACAGAGGTGTCATTAGAGAGGGTGTGTTCTCATAAAACTGACCCATTCACTCTGAATACAATTCCATGAGAAAGGTTTAATCTTTTATCATATCCTCCTATGCAGAGTACTTTGAAAGAATATAAAGTTAAAGGTGCACCACATATACATATGCTATTGTGGGTGAAAATGCATGAATGTTTGGTCAAGATAGTGATGAATCAGTGTTATCATTCATTGAGCTGTATTTAACTTTTAATTTTTTTGTTATTGTTTAATTTTTTAGGAGAAAAATAGAAAACAGAGATCTTCTATAATAAAAATACCACATTACAAAATTTGTAGAGGAAACAAACAACATATTTTGCATTTTGAAGAAGCAGAAAACGATAACTTTGAGGAATTAAAAAAAAAAAATAATGCCTGAGGGGATTTATGTTCTTAAGTCAACTTGTTGTGAGCAGTTATGCAAAGCTCTGATGGAAAAATATTTGCTAGCGAGGCAGCAAAGCAAAGCATTGTTTAAATAGAGTGGAATATTATCAGCATATCTAGATAGTATTTAAGGTGGTACTGTATCCCCTAGGAGCAAAAGATGTAGAAGACCCTGAGCTGCTTTCTATTTCAGAACATCCATGTATATCTGCATAATGAAGTCTATGGGGATGCAAAGATTTTAAGTGGCACAACATGCCTGTTGTCTCCATGTTATATTGTTTTTTCATTGGTTTGCTTAATTTTATTTTACACAGTTTGGACCTAATAGTCTTAGCAGAGACTTTGGTTGCTCCAGACCACATGTCAAAAACTGCCAAACATTTGACTCTTTTGGTACCTTTGCAGGTTGAGATGGTAAAACTGCTTCCTGTGTACTATTATTTGAAGAATACATGTTAGTAACTCTCTAAAAACAGTGTGAAGTGATAAGAAGATGGAAAAAGTGTTGACTAGGATCCTCCACTCGAATAAATGAAATCAGAGATGAGTGAAGCTGAGTGTATTCTTTGTTTTACGGTTGATGTTATAGTTTATTGTTATAGTTATTGTAGGTTTGTAATGTTAATGTTTTTTTATTGCAATAAAAAATAAGTATAATTTAGTTGCTTTTTTATACCTACTAGTAATTTTAGATTTGAATACTATTACAGCATTGCAATGTTGGCTGAAATTGGCAATTCCACCCCTTTGGGCTGCACAGTCTCACTGGAGGCCTGTCTGTCTCTGTACCATACAACACACAGATTTTATGCCAGAAAGAGGTGTTAGCAGAGAAGGTAGTTTTTTTCTAAACCCTACTACACTCACTTATGATGCAAAAGACAGGTGTCAGTAGAGAGATTAGTCCCTGTCCACACTCTGGTACGCATACCCATCATGCAAGAGAGAGGTCTTGGTGGACTGACCAGTCCTTCCCCACACTCTAGTATGTACACCGTTATCAATCAATCAATCAGCATTTATATAGCCCAGCACTGTCGTCCCTAGGGGTATCTGGGCGCTGTGAGTGCTGTGTCTCAGTCGAAAAGCCAGGTCTTGAGTTTCTTTCTGAAATCCGCTAGAGAGGGTGGAGGTGGAGGGGCAGGGTGTTTCAGGTCTTGGCAGTGATGTACGAAAAGGGGCGGCCATCGGTGCAGCTACGAAGGGTGCGGGGGTGAGTGCAAGGGCAAGTGAGGAGGAGCACAAGTGTCTTGCTGGCAGGTTGAAGTTCAGTCGATGGTTGATGTAGGATGGTCCTTGGTTGTTTAGAGCATTGTATGCATGCATAAGGATCTTCAACTGGCATCTCTTCTGGATGGGTAGCCAGTGGAGGTTTCTGAGGTGGGGAGTGATGTGGGTCCATATGGGGAGGTTCAGGATGAGTCTGGCTGTGGTGATCTGTATGGTTTGGAGTCATTTGAGGAGCTGGGTAGAGATTCCGGCGTAGAGAGCATTGCCATAGTTGAGGCGGCAGGTGACGAGGGCCTGCGTGACTGTTTTTCTGATGTTGATTAGAATTCATCTGAAGATTCTGTGGAGCATGCATAGGGTGTGGAAGCAAGAGGAGGCGACTGCTTTGTGTTGTCGTTTCATGGTCCGTTGGCTGTCGAGGATGATGCCAAGGTTGCGTGATTGGTCTGTTGGTGTGGGTGTTGGTTCGAGTTCCACTGGCCACCAGCTGTGGTCTCAAGAGGAGATGTTCTTCCCGAAGATCAGTACTTCTGTTTTGCCAGAGTTGGGTTTGAGGCAGCTGTTCCTCATCCATTTGGCTGCATCGGTCATGGCATTGCAGATGTTGGTTTTGACGCTGGACGGGGCCTCGGTGAGTGAGAGGGTAAGTTGAGTGTCATCGGCGCAGGAGATTATGTTGAGTCCATGGGATCTGACGACGTCTGCAAGCGGGGCCATGTAGATGCTGAACAGGGGGGGCCGAGGGATGATCCTTGGGGTACACCGTAAATTATGTCTTTGGGTGCGGAGGTGAAGGGAGGCAGACGGATGCTCTGTGTGTGTGTCCTGAGAGGAAAGTGGCGATTCACTTGAGGGCATTTCGCTGTATGCCAATGTTGTGGAGTCTGTCGATGAGGGTGTGGTGCAATACGGTGTTGAATGCAGCAGAGAGGTCAAGAAGGATCAGAGCCACAGTTTCTTCATGGTCGAGGAGGCTTCTGATGTTGTCTGTGGCAGAAATCAGCAGGGTCTTGGTGCTGTGGTCCGCACAGAATCCTGATTGTGAGGCAGTGAGTAGGTGGTTGCATTCCAGGTATTTCATGAGCAGTTTGTTGATGGCTTTCTCAAATACTTTGACTGGGTAGGGAAGCAGGGAGATTGGTTGGTAATTGTTTAGGTCACTGGGGTCGACTCAGGGCTTCTTTAGGAGGGGTCTAACCTCTGAGTGCTTCCATCCATCTGGGAAGGTTGCTGTGGAGATGGAGGTGTTAAAGGTTGCTGGTGAGTTCCATGTTGATTGGGTTGGCTCTGAGGTTGAAGAGATGTGAAGGCAGGGGTCTGTGGGCAACCTGGATAGGATGGACAACATGGTGGTTGTGGTGGTCTGAGTGGTGAGCGAAGACCAGGTGGTTATCATTTTGCTAGTGTTCGCTGGTTGTTTGAAGTTTTTGAGGCTGAGGGTGGTGGGTTGGGGGTCAAAGTTGTTGTTGATGGTGGCAGTGTTGCTGTGCAAGTAGTCAGAGAGGGTGTTGCAGGGTTCTTGGGAGGGGTGTTCTTTCGTGTGGTTGGCCGGGGTCTTGAAGCGGTCAGTGATGGCTGCCCTCTTTGCTTCCTTCATGCATAGGTGGTATTTGCTGAGGGCTGCTTTGTGGGTGGCTCTGTTAGAGGGGTCTTTGGCAATGTACCATCTCTTTTCAAGTCATATCAGTTGAGTTTGGTGGTTCCGAGCTCTGGGGTGACCAGGTGGCAGGTTTGGGGGTTTTGTAGGTTTTTGCTGGTCTCAGCGGAGCGACTCTACTGGTGCATTTGTTGATCCAAGCAGAGAAGTTCTGGATGACCTGGTTGAGATCTGCTGAAGTTTCAGGTTGAATGCTGCTGAGGGCCTGAGTCAATTGTGTCTCGGTTACCTTGCCCCAACTACGTGGGTGGAGCTGTGGTGCTTGGCGGAGGTACTCTGGGCACCGGAGAAGGTAAAGTGAACGATGGCATGGTCGGTCCAGATGAGCTCTGAGACGTGGGTGAATTTGATTCTGTTGCTGGAGGTAAATATGGCATTGAGTGTGTGTCCGGCTTTGTGCGTGGGTTTGGTGACTGGTTAGGCAAGGCCAATGTTGTTGAGGTTCTCCAGGAGGGAGGACGAGTTGGCGTAGTTGGGGTCATTGACGTGGAAATTGAGATCACCGAATAGGATGTAGTGGTGAGAGTTGATGGCAAGAGGGGCGGTGAGGCTGGAGATAGCCTCGCAGAAAACTGGTTGGGGTCCCGGGGTCTGTAAGCGAGGGTGCCTCTTACCGTAGTCTTAGCGTCAATTTGTAGTCGGAAGTTGAGGTGTTCCATGTGAGGTGTTTTAATGGTTTCCTTGAAAATGATGGCGATGCACCCGCTGTGTTTTCTGGTGCAGTCCTGTGTATTATCTTATAGCCGTCGAGGGTGGCGGTCACGATGTCGGGGTTCGAAGAGGGGTTGAGTCATGTTTCAGTGATGAAGGCCATGTCAGGGGAGAGGGTGGTGATGGTGTTCCTGATTTCCGTGGCTTGTTTGCAGAGGGAGTGGGCGTTGAGCACAATGCATTGGAGTGGTTCTTGGTAGTTCATGGTCATCTGTGCGGAAACGGTGTGGGGTCCGATGCGGGTGGGTGGTCCGGTGTCGCAGGAGAAGAGGCAGTGGTGGTAGGTGAAGGGTCTTTTGATTGATCGCGGCGAGGACGTGAAGCAGCTGTTGTTGCAGCATCCGAGGTCCAGGAGCTCCTTGAAGGTGCTTGGAGGTGTACCGGTGGGAAGACCAGGGGTCCTGGTGCTGGGCGTGGTCCAGGTGTGGGCAAGTGCAGAGGGGCTTGCCTTTGGCACACCAGTGGTGCCGTCTCGCAGTGGTCTCCATAAGTATCCCTGGGAGGTGGGAGGGGCTGTCAGGGAGGCAGAAGGGCGGGAAGGGGGATCAGTGATAAGGCACGAGAAAGGGCGGGGTGACCAACAAGGTTATGGACTCCAATTTGGCCACATCTAAAAGTGTCCAAACAAAATACCAAAACCTGAGTTACCAGGCAACAGCAAACTAAATAAAATTGGATGTAGATGGAAGGCCCAACCCAGTGGACCTCTAGTCAGTGGTCTCGATCTGGCGGCTGGCAGGACTGGTAGCAGTGTCACAGTCTTGTGGAGCTGGCAGCAGGGGGATCGGTGCAACGACCAAAAGGTATGATGTATAGATTAGTTTTTCTACATACCCTATTATGTATGACAGTTGTGAATGGAAATGTCAGAGGAGAGGGTAGTCCTTGTCCTCACTGTACTACATATATCTCTCATTCTTAGTCTCAGTGAAAAGTCATTCAGTATACATCCTACTGTACAACATGCAGACTCTAGTGACACTTTATTCTGGGTAGAGATCTCAGTGGAGAGGCCAGTTTCTCCTCACACTCTACTATGTATGCCCATCACCTTGGGGAGAGGTTTTAGCGGAGAGGGCAGGTTCTCCTTACATCGTAATATGCATGCTTCTGACCACAGGGAGAGACATCAGCAGAGAAGCCACTACCTTCTTTTACCCTACTAAGCACATTTCTTGTCAAGAGAGTGGTATGAGCGGAGAGGCAGTCTTTACTCACACACTACTATGCACAGCTGTCATGCTAGGAAGAGGTTTCATCAGAGAGGCTGGTCTCTCCCCATAGCCTATTGCATACGCTTATGACCCTGGGAAGAAGTCTCTGTGGAGAGGCTCCTCTCTCACCACACCCTACCACGCACATCTATCCTCTACTGAGACCTCCTCCAGGTGTTATTGGAGAGGAACGTGTCTTATCGCACCCTACTATGCACAACTGTTGCCCTGGGGGGAGGTCTCAGTAGAGAGGTCTCTCTTTCCCCAGACCCTAATATTCATATTTCATGACCTGGGGAAAGGTACACCCTACTGCATACACTGGTCACCTTGGAGAGAGGTGTGAACAGAGGGGGCAGTGTTTAACCACAACCTACTTTGCATGTCACTCACCCTGATGAGAGGTCTCAGTGGAGAAGCCATTCTTTCTTCACACCCTACTGCTTATGCTTGTCACTCTGGGGAAAGTTCTCAGCAGAGAGGTGTGTCCCTACCAATACCCTACAACACACAACTATCACCATGGAGAGAGGTCTCAGTGGAGAGGACAGTGTCTCCTTATACCCTACTATGCACACCTTTTATCCTGGAGTGAGGTTACAGTAGAGAGGCCACTCTCTTGTCACACATTACCATATGCACTTGTTGCCCTGATGTGAGTTGTCAGTGGAGAGGCCAGTCTCTCCTCTCACTGTAGTTCGTATGCACATCACTCTGGTGAGAGGTCTCACTAGAGAGGCCAGTCTCTATTTACACCCTACTACGCACGCCTGTTACTCTGTGGAGAAGTATAAGTAGAGACAATAGTCTCTCCCCACACCCTACTGTGCACGGCTGTCATCCTGGGGAGAGGACCCGGTAGACAGGCCACTTCCTCTGCACACCCTACTATACACACCCATCACCCTGGGAAGAGGTGTCAGCAGAGAGGCTAGTCCATTGACGTGTTGTACTGCACATGCACATCACTCTGTGGCGAGGTCTCAGCAGAGAGGGCAACATCAACCCTCACTGTATTATGCACACATGTCACTCTGGGGAGAGGGTAGCTCCTGTCCATACCCTTCTATGCACTACTGTTACTCTGAGGAGAGCTGTCAGTGAAGAGGCTATTCTCTCCCTACCCTCTACTATATATGCCGATCACCTTGGGGAGAGCTATTCATGGAGAAGCAAGTTCTGTGGCACACCCTACTACATACAGCCATACCTGTACAATTTATAGATTGTTGATATAGACTGGATTAGATGTACAAACTCATCAGAGTCTTGTGGGAGTTGGACAATGTAAGGGTGGAGGTAGCTGTTTGGAGGCCCTCTGCTCTTGCAAGAGTCTCGCAGGTGTGAATATTCTTATAAAAGGGATTCATACCATAAAACAATCACATAATGTAGGAGTAGGTTGACTCTGACAAGATCCTTTGTGTTTACAGTGTGCAGTGTTCAGTTATACATAGAATAGGATGCATTCTTTGATTTTATTAAGGAAGATCCTCATTCCTTCTGCAGTGAAGTGCGCTACATCTCGCCTGTAGACACCTGGCATATCAAATCAGATATTGTTATGATAACTTGAGCCCACGCCATGGTAACAGAGTCTGAGAGGGATGGGCGAAAAACTAATCTAGGAGGCCGGATGTGTCTCTCAATTTTGGCGTTTATTTTGAGAGGAGACTAGACAGATAAATGCAAACAGAAAAGACAGAGGGGAAATAAGCCAAATAAAATAATTGAGGTTGCTGATATGGACTTTGAGTTTTTCTCCTTTCAGCAGTTTCCTTCTCCTTCTTCTCTTTTTTTCAGATCCGTGGTGAGTCGTCCCCGGTTCACATAAAAGAAGACAAGGAGAGCGAGGTAAGTAAAATGGTTTATAGTATTTAATGAGGGACAGGTACCATCACCACACCCAGGGGTGCTAGGGAGACCTCTTTTCTGGTGAAGATTGTAGATCAATTACCCCTTTCCTCTATTAGGTTGTTAATTTTCTAGAGCCCCTGTTTTGTCCACTGGGATTTGGGGAAGGGAATGTGCGAAAGGAAAGCAGGTAAAATTATGCTCAGTCTACTCTCTTTTCCTATCTTAATGGTTTGAGATTAATTGCCCCCCCTTGTTGTTTTTTTTTTAAATATTCCTATGTGTTTTCCTTCATACAGCACTCTTTCTTTCTTCTTTTACAAGCACATAAGTTAATTGGCCTTTCTCTCAGTCCCCGTCTCAAGCTTCAATCTCGTTAGGGAGTGTCATCCATTTCTATTTTATACCAACTCTATTCAATTGCCAACAAATGGAAAAGGAAAAACAAAAAAACATTCAAGATAAAGAAAAGAACCGTTGGGCAGGATAGTATTCACTGGATACCTTTGTTCCAGCGTTGGGGTAGTGCCGCCACCTGGCCTCTCACTCCCCACCTGTCTTGGTTTGACCCCGCCTTTTCCCCTCGAACCGTCCCTTATGCCTCCCCTCCCTTCCCCAAACACGTACCAGGGAAGCCCCAACTCTCCTGAGCTGTGGCAGAGAGTCACACTTCCCAGGGTGACCACCACTCTTCGCTCCAGGCTTCTGGAGCCTCATCGTCTTCGCGGCTGTCCTCTGTCCCGGTACTGCGGACGGTGGCCTCTCTTCTTCGCTTCCCCATGTGGTGTCTCCAACCTCCTCCAACCCTGTAGAACAGGGCCAGATCTCCTCCGTCGGGCCGCATCTGAAGTCCACGCTGTTCCTTTCGACGTCTTCCGGGTGCAGCCCCCTCTCCCTCTCTTCCAATCCGTTTGTCCTCTCCTGACTCTCCGCCCTTCTCTGTAATTGGCTGCTAGCCTGTGTAGGCCTGCCTCCTTCTGTCGTCAGTGGATCCTCGATGAAAGTATTAACCCTTTCACCTTCTTTTTTCCAGGGAAGGAGCTGTTGGAGCTTCTCACCGTGCTGGGACAAAAGAGGTAAGTGAGGGCTGATTATGGGTGTTGGGTCGGGGTCTTTTAGGGGTAATAGGTTGTAATCAGGGAGTGGGGCCTGGTCTTCCTCACACAGAGAAATGCAGAAATTGTTTTATTAACATGCTTCCAGGACTTCTCAATCTTAGGACAAAACTGTTTTGACTATTGCCATTTTCACCTTTGACATATATGAGAATATACAAAGGGTGTGTGAAGAAAGAGAGACATCGATTGTGAAAAGGTCTGCTTCATTTGGATTTCAAGAGCAACTTCTGATAGTGTGCCTAGTTCATTTGCCAACACAGTGTACTATCATGAGGTCAGGTGCTCACAATCCAAAATGCTGTTAACCATTGGTAACAAGTGATGCCACTTCATACCTCTATGGCCAATCCAAGAAATGCCCAAGTTTGGAAATCCCAGATTATTATCAATACCAGAATTAATGGCATGTTCACTAGCCCAGTAGATGAAGATGTGTCCTAAAATCCAGAGGCTAACCATGATGCAATCAGGGGATGTCAATAACAAAGGGTGTGCAGAGCAGAATCAGTAATATACAGGAAGAAAATGGAGTTACATGAGAGGGAAAACACGGGAGGAAGGCAAAAGTCCACATACTATTGGTAGATTTTGGACTGTTGAAAAAGTAGGTTAGTTTGTGAGCAAGTGCTGTTTGTATGATGCACAATTATTGGTTGAGCAGAATGAGTTTTACTATTGATTGAGTTTGAAATTCTGCTACGATTCCACAAGATTCGTGTGAGAGTTATTTACAAGCTTCTGCAGGTGAAGCTTGCTGTGTGGAATCCTATGATCCTGCGAGAGTCGCATGAAAATTTAACGAGTGACCCTGCCATTATTTTGTTTCTAAACTATCCCCCAAGAGTCTTGTAAGCTGGATTGGACATGGAGAGTAGAAAGTGTGTACTACCACATTACAAGTGTCATTAACTGGTTTAAACAACCTCAAAGTAATAGAAATAAACTACAGGTTTTCTAGGTTAATAATTAAATTAAAATAAAACCTTACAAAGCTCACTAAAGGGAATTATAGCACATGTAGTAAATGTACTGCAGAAGTGATATATTTGTTGTGTGAAGCATGTAAGACAGAGGTCACATTAGGGTCAACCAATAATTGACATTCCCTCTACAAAGTTAAAAAGAAGCTATGATGTGAGTGGCTGGAAAACGTCAGATGCTTATATCTGTTGCATAACCTCAGACTCCTGAGATTGCCCTTGGTAGTTTGGAGGTGAAGCAAGTGTGATCTTTTTAACTGGTGCTAAGCAGAGGTAATTTGATTTTTGAGTAAAGGAGATTGGTATATTCAGCTACCTTCAACATACAGCTTCATTTGCAGGTACTTGAAAACAATGTAATTCAAGTATTGAGTCTGTGACAAAATATTAAAATAACATATTTTTAGAAACCAGTTTTCAATGTTTGTTCATTATGAGTACTAATAATTTGAATAGTTAAAATGTGATTGCAAAGTCTTTGCTATTGAAACTTTTTTTTTAAATGTTAAAGAATGTATATTGAAAACTTTAGAGAGTTATTGTTGTGCTGGTGGTAATTGGACTTTTGTCTTTGTTGTCTGTATTTACTTTACTGTGTTAGTTGCGGTTGAAATTTCATAACTTTTACAAAATTATCTGCCATATATAAATTAAGAGTGCTTCCTATTGAACCTTAGCTGATTCTATCTGAGATATGTTGTTGAGTTCATAGGCGGGTATTGAGATATTGTTGTACTGCTTTCTAAGTGTCTCTCAGGAGCGGTTGTTGTATACTGGAAATATTGTACTTATTATATATTATTTTGGAGAGTGGATGTAGCAAACACAGTCAAAGCCTGTTAGCAAACATAAAAGGAGATGAAGGGGAGGCACTTTTTCATTGAACTTTATACTACCCAGGTATCACTAAGTAGAGACGTGTCAGCTAAGAGGATATGTTGTTATTAAACTGACGCATTCACGCTGTATAGAATTGTATGAGATAGACTATGGGGCCGATTCCGATTCGGGCCGGAAAACGTACCGACCGACTCGGTATGGGAATTTAGTCCGACCGACACGTACCGGCGCCGTCCGACCCGGGTAGTACGATGAAATGCATGGGAAACACGACCGACTCGTACGGAACTCAAGGCGAACGACCGACCCGGACGGAGACAAGCTATCCGGCCGGGAAAACACGCGAATCGAACCGACCGACACGCACCAGGAAATAACCCGAACGAAACGTACCCGCGAACTCCGACCCGCACAGTACGATGCAATGGGTGCAAATTCAGACCGATTCGCACGGAGCCCAAGCCGTACGACCGACACGCATACAAAAGCCAGCCGGATAAACACAATACTCCGCGACCGACGCGTACGCCGCATAGGAAACTGAGCTGAAACACAGCGGGAACGACTCTGAGAGGCGCGCACGAGACAACTGCAACGTCCTACTCGGTCAGAAGAATGACTCCTACATGCACAATAATCACAAATGAAAAAATACAAAGAAAAAGGGCCAAACAAGCAATGACAAAGCCAATAAATACAGAGGGTGAAAAAAATGGAACAAGGACACACCCCCAACTCCACCTACATAAAGGCCACAAATCCCTACCATGATCCTTTGCAAATTCCACTGACCTGCCAGCAGAGAACACCATCACACAGCAAACACAGACACACACACAGCCCATCCAACACAAAAGCCACACACCAGTAGCACCTCAACAAATAGCACCCTCACACACACCCAGCAAAACCTACACTCACACACCCTCACTTGCACACACACACACATCAATCACCACCACCACCCATCACCATGCCCCTAAAGAAGAATCCAAAGTTCCTAGATAGTGAATTGGAAGTCATGGTAGACGAGATCCTGAGGGTAGAGCCACAGTTGTTTGGCACATTGGTCCAACAGACCCCCATGTCGCAGAAAACCAAGATGTGGGCGAGGATCGTTGACAGGGTGAACGCACAATCACCATGTTTGCGCACAAAGGAAGACATCCAGAACAGGTGGTATGATGTGCGCAGGAGGGTCAGGGACCTACTGAAGAAGGATTACCTCCTGAGCCAGCACACCGGCAGTGGCCCTCCTGCCAAACCAGTATACCTCAGGCCCTGGGAGGAGAAGGTGCGGGCCATCCTACCACCAGTGAGCGTATATGGACTAACAAACATCCCAGAGCCTGGTGAGTACACAACTAATATACACAATATTGTGTGACAATACACACACATCACTGTCAAGGGGACAGTCAAACCATGCACCCCTAGCAAATCAACAGCAACCAAAAGATAATCATCCCAAGAAGTGTATGTTAGTCAGATAAACACAATACATGCCATGTCATAGTGATATGTAACTGTGTCATGACATGTACAAATCCAATACCAAATTGAGCTAGGCAGTGGCACAAATCTAACCAACAAACACCGTCATATATTAAGCCACCACTAGAACACCACCTCACAGGGAAGCACACAGAAAGGAAGGAATCCTGTGTATGCTGGTGAAGTCAGTGTAACCAAGAGCATGATGGGACTCGTAGTAACAGATAATGGGCAACCTCACATTTCGACCATCAACACCACTCTGAACCATGCTCACATCACAGGGAGTGGATAAGGACTGACAAGATGGCTGACACTGGGTACTGCTGTGGGAAGCACAAGGCCCTGCTGGGAACTGGGCACCAACAAACAGCAGAACACCACTGCCTGACATCCTGAAAGACAACTTGCACTCCCTGCAATGCAAGCACGTTGCATGGTGGGATATCTGGCTGGGTGGGAAGGAGGACTCACAGCACTGACCATAGTTACAAGCAGCTCACCTCACACACACCCTCAACACAAACTCCACATAACCCACCTGGGAGAATGCAATGCCTCACATACCAAATGAAGATCCCACAAAGAACCACCACCCTGGGTAATGCTGTGTGAAGCACAGGGACACTCTTGGGACTTGTAGCCAAACAAACGCAAGGACAACACTGTCAGCCTTCCTGTCAGCACAGGCACACTACCCCACAGGGAAGCAGAGTCAAAAGGAAGGAAGTACGGGCATGCTGGGAAGGGGGTGTAGGCAATAGCATGATGGGAGTTGTAGTCACAGATACTGCTCACCCTCACAATTGGCCCATCAACACCACTCTGAACCATGCTCACATCACAGGGAGTGGATAAGGACTGACAAGATGGCTGAAACTGGGTACTGCTGTGGGGTGCAGAAGGCCCTGCTGGGAACTGTGCAACAACCAACAGCAGGACACCACTGTCAGCCATCTTGCCATTTCTGTCACACTCACACACAGTGAAGTCCACACAAAAGGAAGGAAGTATGGGCATGCTGGGAAGGGGGGTGTAGGCAATAGCATGATGGGAGTTGTAGTCACAGATATTGGCCACCCTCACAATTGGCCCATCAACACCACTCTGAACCATGCTCACATCACAGGGAGTGGAAAACAACTGACAAGATGGCTGACACTGGGTACTGCTGTGGGGAGCACAAGGCCCTGCTGGGAACTGTGCACCAACCAACAGCAGGACACCACTGGCTGACATCCTGAAAGACAACTTGCAGTCCCTGCAATGCAAGCACGTTGCATGGTGGGATATCTGGCTGGGTGGGAAGGAGGACTCACAGCACTGACCATAGTTACAAGCAGCTCACCTCACACACACCCTCAACACAAACTCCACATAACCCACCTGGGAGAATGCAATGCCTCACATACCAAATGAAGATCCCACAAAGAACCACCACCCTGGGTAATGCTGTGTGAAGCACAGGGACACTCTTGGGACTTGTAGCCAAACAAACGCAAGGACAACACTGTCAGCCTTCCTGTCAGCACAGGCACACTACCCCACAGGGAAGCAGAGTCAAAAGGAAGGAAGTACGGGCATGCTGGGAAGGGGGTGTAGGCAATAGCATGATGGGAGTTGTAGTCACAGATACTGCTCACCCTCATAATTGGCCCATCAACACCACTCTGAACCATGCTCACATCACAGGGAGTGGATAAGGACTGACAAGATGGCTGAAACTGGGTACTGCTGTGGGGTGCAGAAGGCCCTGCTGGGAACTGTGCAACAACCAACAGCAGGACACCACTGTCAGCCATCTTGCCATTGCTGTCACACTCACACACAGTGAAGTCCACACAAAAGGAAGGAAGTATGGGCATGCTGGGAAGGGGGGTGTAGGCAATAGCATGATGGGAGTTGTAGTCACAGATATTGGCCACCCTCACAATTGGCCCATCAACACCACTCTGAACCATGCTCACATCACAGGGAGTGGAAAACAACTGACAAGATGGCTGACACTGGGTACTGCTGTGGGGAGCACAAGGCCCTGCTGGGAACTGTGCACCAACCAACAGCAGGACACCACTGACTGACATCCTGAAAGACAACTTGCAGTCCCTGCAATGCAAGCATGTTGCATGGTGGGATATCTGGCTGGGTGGGAAGGAGGACTCACAGCACTGACCATAGTTACAAGCAGCTCACCTCACACACACCCTCAACACAAACTCCACATAACCCACCTGGGAGAATGCAATGCCTCACATACCAAATGAAGATCCCACAAAGAACCACCACCCTGGGTAATGCTGTGTGAAGCACAGGGACACTCTTGGGACTTGTAGCCAAACAAACGCAAGGACAACACTGTCAGCCTTCCTGTCAGCACAGGCACACTACCCCACAGGGAAGCAGAGTCAAAAGGAAGGAAGTACGGGCATGCTGGGAAGGGGGTGTAGGCAATAGCATGATGGGAGTTGTAGTCACAGATACTGCTCACCCTCACAATTGGCCCATCAACACCACTCTGAACCATGCCCACATCACAGGGAGTGGATAAGGACTGACAAGATGGCTGACACTGGGTACTGCTGTGGGGTGCACAAGGCCCTGCTGGGAACTGTGCAACAACCAACAGCAAGACACCACTGAATGACATCCTGAGAGTCAACCTGAACCCACTGCAAGGGTGGCATGCGTCATGGTGGGATAACTGGGCTAGGTGGAGAAGGATGGCCGGATGTCCACCAAATACAACCAATGCTGGCCATGCACACACCTCAACATTCACATTGAAATGCCCCAGGTATGCATGACAATGTGCTACACCAATATCAACCTCTTACTGTGACAACTTAGGACAATGCAATGTACATGCCCGCAACCAGAGGTACAGTCACAACTGTCAGGTGTGTGAACCATTGATGCCTGTAGAAACATAACATACAATGTGTGTCTCTTCCAAATACAGGTGATGATGATGAGGACACAGCAGCAGGCGAGGAGGAGTCCCTGTCCCAGGCTCCGGGGGACACAGAGCTCACTGGTGTGGAACAGCCTCTGCCCTCCTCGGATGGCGAAGACCTACCTGGCACCTCCGGTGTGAGTCATCATGCAGCACCAGCTGGAACAACATCTGCACCCCCTGCACCCACCCCTCCAACAACTGCCAACACACAGACCACCCCCGCCGACACGGACAGACCAAGGACCACCGATGACAACAGCATAGGGCCCCAGGCCCACCGTGGAGCAACGGACGACAACACCACTAACAACCCCCAAGGGGGCCTCGGGTCACCTGTGCGTGCCATCGCAGGTCCTGCACGTGTCGCCAGGGGTGGTGGGAGGGGTGGTAGACATAGGTCGCTGCTTGCAGAGGGGTCTGGACTGCATGATGACCCACAACTGGCACGCATCGCTGATGCGTACCAGGATAGCACCGGAGAGGTCAGACAGGTAGTGGGGATCCTCAAGGACATACAACAGCAGCAGGCTGCCCATCATGCCCGCTTGGACTCCCACATGTCCCGTGTGGAGACACACATGTCCCGTGTGGAGACACACATGTCTGGCATGGAGTCCAAGTGGGACACATTGCAAGAACTCACAGCGGTGCATAGGGACATATTGACATGCCTCCGCCAGATTAGCACCAACATGGCCACACCTCCCTGTGTGCCCACAACATCTTGTGCTGCAACAACTGACACCGCCACAGGGAGGGAGGAGGACTCTGGCGGAGACTCCCCTGCACCGCAGCAGCCTGCACGTGAGGGTCCCCCCAAAGAAGAGGGGTCGTCCGAGGAAGGAAACCTGAGAGGTTGATGGCCACGTACATCCCCCAGGAAGCCAACACCTGTTCCGGAAATTCTCCTTTGTGTGCAAACGTTTCACCCTGTCGAATGCAACACTACTCTCCCACATGACATGGGGAGTTCAAGTTGGACTAATGTATCATATGACTGTGGACTTCACTCAGGACATTTCTGCTACCAAGACTTCCAACTCATCTGGGAACTTTGGATCACAATCCCAATGTACAGCACCCACCATCCTGTGCACTATACACACACACATTTCTGTAAATAAAATCACTAGTACACCATACTTGCCTCTGTTGTTATTCAAATGTGGATACTGTTATGGTGATGATGATCTGCTAAATTACACTGTGTATGCTAACTGCCACAGCAAGTACAACACCGTCGTGTGAGTCATGGTGACGTGACACATATGAGGGAGTCACACCACTAGGACTACACAACACAGAGACACCAGGGCCATCGGACTCATCGCCCACAGTGATGTTGCCAGGAAATACAGTGGAATGCACAGACACCACACCTATTCAGAGTCTGTGGCAACTAGCCCACAGGTGCAGAAAGCAAATGTCAGTCAGATGTGTGACCACAGACAACGCACATCCCAAAGTGAAGCACAGGTTTATTACACATTTGCAACATGTTGTTTCCACTACAGATGCAAGGTTTACCCACGTGGCAGTGGCCACACAGTCAACAAGTGCAGAAGATATGAAGTCCAGGGGTGTGTGGCACATCACTTGTAGGCAAACTACTGCTGCCACCCTGAAAGCAGAATCATGGTGTCGGGGGATCCAAGTTGACCAAAGTACTCAGTAAGCACCCTGTGAGGGACAGACATGACACACAGTTAAAACCACTGAAGAACAGGACAGAACTGCAATACTCATGCCCAATACATGTCACAAGACAACTACACAAAACCAAGTTACATGTCAAAACTGTTGGGGAGTACAGACTACCTGTAAGGACACATTGCTGCACGCATCCAGTCAAGTAGCACATGGCCACCCTCAAACAGCACCAGAGCACCACCCACACATATCATGCAAACTCACATCATTCACATTACATCTCCCTGGATACTCACATTCAGCTGAAGAAGTTGGTGATGAGCTGTGTGCGGACATCACCATCATCATCATCATCATCATCATCACTGGCATCGTGGTCCAGGCCAGGATCCTCCACAGGTGGCGGACGTTGGTCATCGTCATCCAGGATGAGAGGCAACTCCTTCCGCACTGCCAGGTTGTGTAGCATGCAGCACACGACGACAATCTTGCACACCTTTGCTGGGGCATATGGGAGGGCCCCTCCTGTCTTGTCCAGGCAGCAGAAGCGGCTCTTCAGGAGACCAAAGGTCCGCTCAATCACTCTCCTGGTCCGACCATGTGCCTCATTGTAGCGCATCTGGGCTGGTGTCACAGGGTTCCTGAGGGGTGTCAGCAACCACAGCATGTTGGGGTATCCGGAGTCACCTACGGACAGACAAGTGCACATTAGCTGAGTTGGAAAAGTGGGTGGAATACTACAGATCAGAACACACACAATGGTACAAAGTCAGTACACACCGACAAGCCAGGCACGCTGGTTCTGCATTTGTGCCATCATCCTCGGGATGCGACTACTCCTCATCACGTAGGCATCGTGTGCTGAACCAGGGAAACGGGCACACACATGTGTGATGCTCATATCTGCAAGACATACCACCAGAGCATTGATCGAATGGTAATGTTTACGGTTCCGGTATGCCTGCTCATGTGCCTGTGGTGGTATCAAAGCCACATGTGTCCCATCAATGGAGCCAATGACATGTGGCATCCTCCCCAGGGCATAGAAGTCACTCTTGACGTCAGTGAGTTGTTGACGTGTAGGGAAATAGATGTACTGGTTCAGGCATCTCAACATTGCCTCCAAAACATCGCGTAGCACACGGCTGAACATAGTCTGTGACATCCCACCGGCAGTCGCCACAGTGTGTTGAAAGGTACCGGTGGCAAAGAAGTGTAGGGCTGCCATTACCTTCACCTTGGGGGTCAGCGCCGTAGGGTACGGCCGGCCAGGTTGCAAATGTGGTGCCAAGCGCACTGCCAAATCCTCAATCAGCTGCCTGGTGAAGCGGTACCGTCGGATGCTGTCACGTTCCACCATCGTTGCCAGGTCACGGAATGGTCTATGGACAGCTGGAGCCCTGCAGTGCATAGGTTGAAGAAAGAAAGATTGTCAGCCACCCCACATATGTGCCATTCACCATACTCAATTTCACATGATACATCATTACGAGACACAAGTACTTGATGTGTGTGCCGTTCTGTTCGGACATAACTCGCACCTACATGCCCATCATCTAACTTCTCAGTACAACATGTGTGCACAACTGGTACCAGGTTGTGCTATGGGAAACCATTAGGCTGTGTCACAGTACCCATTTACTGCTGTCACGTTCCACACACACACCACAGTGACATGTCTGGACAGATGCGCCACAGGCATCACAGCTCATTGACAGGTAGATTCCCAGTGACCCTATCTTGCCACATGGACACTGGCATGACATGGCGTATCATTTACACGTCAGAAAAACAAACATGACTCCCACAGGTAGTGGCCCCTGTCGCCTCCGCAGGACAGATATGGACGCCAGTGACGCACAACATCAAAGTCCATGCACAAACAACGTTGATGTGGAGACTGTCTCCCATCGTGCACATGGAATCAGAGACATCGGAAACACAACATGCACACAGACTGTGGAGGGACATCACTATTGTGGCAATGGGTCATCCTGTGACGTACATGCCTTCCCCCATGGGACGCTGGGGGTATGTGACATGTCACACACATACACAACCTGGAAATGTGACCATGCCACATGCTCCGAAATGAACTGTTGCACATCACAGTGGTCATGTGCACAACACACAAAGGACCCTGTCCCCATGAACACATGCACAGCCTGGGTGTGGCTGCCCACAAGTGCCACCACAGAAACCACATGTTAACCCCCATACACAGAAAAGGTAATGCAGCCTTACATGCCTTAGGAAACAGTGTGGACTGGGTGTGGTGTTGTAGGTGTGCCCCTGGGTCTCTGGCAGGTATATGTGGCTGGCATACATTCACCAGTGACAAGCATGGTGACATATGCGACTGACCTGTACAGGTACGCGTTGTACAGCAATGGACCGATCGGTGTGCCCGGCCGGCTCATTGCATCTGTTGTGAGCGGGTACGCGTTGTACAGCAATGGACCGATCGGTGTGCCCGGCCGGCCCATTGCATCTGTTGTGAGCGGGTATGCGTTGTATCCTGAAATACGCGTTGTACAGCAATGGACCGATCGGTGTGCCCGGCCGGCCCATTGCATCTGTTGTGAGCGGGTACGCGTTGTATCCCGAAATACGCGTTGTACAGCAATGGACCGATCGGTGTGCCCGGCCGGCCCATTGCATCTGTTGTGAGCGGGTACGCGTTGTACAGCAATGGACCGATCGGTGTGCCCGGCCGGCCCATTGCATCTGTTGTGAGCGGGTACGCGTTGTATCCCGAAATACGCGTTGTACAGCAATGGACCGATTGATGTGCCCGGCCGGCCCATTGCATCTGTTGTGAGCGGGTACGCGTTGTACAGCAATGGACCGATCGGTGTGCCCGGCCGGCCCATTGCATCTGTTGTGAGCGGGTACGCGTTGTATCCCGAAATATGCGTTGTACAGCAATGGACAGATCGGTGCGCACGCATTGGCTGGGGCCTGGCATGGCAACGGACGCGTTTCGAAGCTCCAACGAGTCTGATGCAGTGAATTCAGTTGGCCAGCCACAACAATGTTGCAAAATCATGGGTGTCATGAAGTTGAAGATTTGAAGGATGCTGTGGGCGTGTATTAGTGCTGCTATTCCATGGATTGGTCAGATTCAGAAGATGCAAACGACTTGGACCTATCACTTTGGACACATGGGACAGTATCTGCCTCTGCAGCACACATATAATGCTGGCTGTTCCCCTGAGAGCTCACTTGCCTGCACTACATGCTCCAGGACGACATCTGCCACCAACACTGCTGCTGTCTCTGCATCCTCTGGCTACTGCAATGGCACGTACTGTGGAGAGAGCCCCAGCCTTCAGCCTTGAGGAGAACCAGGCCCTGCTGGACAACCTCCTTCCACAGTACAGCAAGCTGTATGGGAAACCAGGGGAGCAGGTGAGTGTGATGTCCACTGCCTTACTAATTGTGCATGTTGTCTGACTACAGGACTTACAGTGTGCACACCACTGGCTAGCATGCTCACTGAGTAGTTGTCACACCCCAAAGTGTGTAGTTACATGCACTGAACAGGTACAGTGCAGTAACAGTGCTTTCCAACAAGGTTTACTTCCCATGCAATGATACCATTTAGTGACTGCTGGCAAACTGTTCATAGCCATTGTTGCACTGCCTATGTACATCATATGCCCCTGTGATTGAGACATGTATCTCCAACTGTGTGATGCACGTATATGTTGCATGTGTAGTAATGGCCTTTTCACTTTGTCATCCTCACAGGTTGATGCCCACCAAAAGCAGGAAATCTGGCTGACCATCGCCCGGGCAGTAATATCCGTGGGGGTCTACAGGCGCAGGATCCGCAACTGCCAGAAGAGGTGGCAGGACCTTCGGGCTGGACCCCGAGGATCGCAAGGGTCCAGCTGAAGCTGTCGCCTCCTCGCAGGAGGGGCGGACACCGGACCCTGACCCCCCACATGCTCCGGATCCTGGCGGTGGTCTTCCCTGACCTGGATGGGCAGCTGAAGGGCAGACAGCAGCAAGGAGGGGGTGAGTCCATGACTGCACTGTGCACTTTGTCTGACATGCTATGTGCCCTCCTCTGGCCTGGTTAAACTTCCACAGTACATCAGTCATGTGGTCCAGGACCCATGTCCCTCATTTGTGACATGCCCACTTCTCCTCTGATACGCATATGTGTGGCCCTTACAGTCAGGAAATTGTGTCACTTGGGGACTGTGTCATTGCATTTAGCTTCGCTCAAGGTGGGGGACAGCATTTGTTCCCGTGACTATGTTGTGAGATTCATGGGTGGGTCAATTGCTTACACAATGCCTAAGTTCTGACATGTAACCTGGGTGTAACTTTGATATGTGATCCACTTGCTGATCTGAATCACCACATGTCCCTGGGGAATTTGGCACACACCCATGCTGCCGGTGGGAACAATGTTTGGGCCTCAGGAGTATGTGTATCAAGTGTGTCACACATGCTTAGCCACCTGCCTACTGTCCATGACTCATCCCTCTTACAGGTGGAGCTGGACAGTCATGCCTACTCCAGGGCATACAATACACTCTGTACTCCCACTCCTGTGTATCATCTGGCATGTTGTGATCAGTGAAATGTACCCTCAGGTGTCTGCCTCTGTCTCATTGCGCTGTGTCTTCGTTGTCAGGACTACTGGTATGTTTATCGGTTAGGGCTCAGCATGCCATCGGAGATGTGACCATGATAGACGATACCTCTGTGACTTATAGGTGTCTGATCACTTGACTGTGCACACAGGTGTATGCGACTGTGACTTTCAGGCAGCTGTTTTTCATTCACAGCACACTGTTAGGTGCTCATGTTCAGAGAGTTGTGTTTCATGTCCCCCATATGTCCAATTGGTATGACGTGGACAAATAGTAGTTCAGATGATGTGGTTTTTGGGGGATGGACATGTGCACTTGTCAGTTACATAACTTGCATTCCCGATGTCCTAGGATTGTGACACAGTGCAGACTGTTGTTGGCTGGCTGCCATGGCCATGTGACTGGAGACAGTGATGTATGACTTTGCACGCATGCCTGTGTCATGGCATTAAACTTCCTAAGACTGATCCTGCAGGGGAGTGACATGTGCAACATGCACCCCATTGTGGCATTGACTATCCGGACATGGGTGCATCATGGTGTCTGGTGCTGGTATGCATCACATGCATTTCTATTTAGACTCTGGCCATCCCTTTATCCGGACACCTGCACTGACTCAGTGGCAAGAGATGTGATGTGTGCATGTTCACATACTTCACCGTGTTCCCTGCAATGTCCAACAACTGTGTCGGTGGTGCATGTGTCCACACTGGGGTCTTACCATCAGACAGGCACCAGACAGATGGGTGCAAGGGCAGGAGGGGTGTGAGTCCCATGGTTGACCATCAGAATGACAATTGGCTTCCCCGAATCTGTGTAAGGACTTTAGGCAATGTTCAACTAAGGATGCCAGGGCTTGCTCTGTGATGTGCTGTACTTACTGTGGTGTGTGCGGTCAGTGCAGGTGACTGATGTTTGTCTGTTTCCCTAATTGTTTGCAGATACATCCACGGCCACAGGAGGGGACAGCTCCACGGACCAGGAGGAGCAGCGGAGCAAGACTGGGTCAGCATCCGACAAGTGGTCAGAGGGACCCAGTGGCACAGAGGGCGAGGGGAGCCACACAGAGGAGTCCTCAGCACCATCCACCTCAGCTGAGGACCACAGCAGCTCGGAGGATGACTCCCTTGTGGAGGCGGGTCTCAGCAGCCACCAAAGGCCAGCTAGTCTGTCTGGCCCCGCCACCACCACCACCACCACCGCCCTCCCATTGGCTCCCATTCCTGAGGTCCGTGGAGGCTCCCGTGCTCGGGAGCGTGTCTCCTTCATGCCAGGCACCGCACCCCCTGCCCCTGTGTCCCCTGCTGCCCTGAGTGAGGAGTCTGTGTACCTCCTTCGGCAGCTCCATGTAGGGCAGACAGCAATGCTGAGTGTCCTCCATGCACACACCACTCTGTTGACACAGCTGGTGTCGTTCATGGAGGGCATCTCGACGGGTATGTCTGCCCTACAGAGGAGCAATAAGTCCATGGACTCCTCCCTGACGGCAGCCGTGTCCCTCCTCCAACAGTCCCTCACCCCTCCAACCGCTGCCCCATCCACACTTCCTGCCACCCTACCTGTCCAAAGCACATGCACACCTGCACAATCACCCAAACACACAGACACGAGCAGCACAGACACACCCAAGAGAATGGCAAGACGTGCACACAAGCATCCTCAGGGGACTGATAACACACACACAGGGGATGGAGAACAGACACACACACAGGCATCCACAGTCACTCCGCAGTCCTCCAAATCCTCTCCCTCCAAGACCCCTTCCCTTGCCTCACCTGCTACCCCACCTACACAGTAGATCTTCCTCTGTGACCTCGGCCTCTTCCCTTCCGATCCTGCTGATCCAGCATACCGGGGGAAGAGGAAGTCCACCCACACAGAGGGGAGTGCCCCTCGCCCCCGGACAACCTCCCCCAGGTGCAGGCAGACATAGGACCCCATTCGGAAGTCCCCCCGGACCAGGAAGAGCAAGACCCCACCACCACGCAGCTCCACCACCCAGTCTCTCTCCTCCATCCCCCAGGCCACCACTCCACAGGTTCCCCCGCCACACCCTGCCCCAGGTTCCCCCACACACCGATACCGCATCCCCAGACTGCTTAGGCCCTCCCCCCCTGCCACTTGCTCTTCCACCCCCAACCCAGACGCTCTGCCTGTTAGTGCCACTGGTGTGGAGACCGGGTCCCCCCCCTCTGTCCTGCCCACCTCATCTGCCCACCCTTCCACTCCCTTGGAGTCATGCACTGCAGTGGAGTCCACAACCACCCCGTCTGACTCGGGCACTGCAGTGGGGACCCAGTCCACTACATCAGACCAGCCCACTGCAGTGGTTGCAGCACCCACACCAACTGACTTGTGTACCACAGTGGTGCCGGCCCCCCCCTGAGTCAGACACCTCCACTGCAGTTGCCGGTGACACTCCTGCACCCACCACCCCTTCACTGCCTCACTCTGCCATCCCCTGATCCTGTCCCTGTGGTGCCTGGCCTGCCCCTTGTATGCCCCTCCAAGGGGGATGTCCCCTGTCCGTACCAGTGCAGGCAAGCAATGGGTGACCAGTTGTCACTTATCACCCTGACTGTGATTGGGACTGTGATTTTGGACTGGCCATTGGCCTTAGTTTCTTTTGGACTCCAGAGTTTTCCTTGACATTTGCTGAATAAAGCCTCTTTTTGTTTAATTGTGGGTTTTCTTTTGATGTACATGATGTGGATGAGTAGCATCCTGCATTTGCAGTTGTAATAATGTTCATATCAGGAAAATGAAGTGTTGCTGTGATGGACTCCATGTGGTCCATAGGATATGTGTCCTGTTGTAGTCTGGATCTATGGCATCCTTTGCTGCAGTCTGAGGGTGTAATGTTCAGCATTTGACATAGGGATGTACGTTTTGCATTTGTAAATGAACATCTTTGTCTTACACTGATGCACATCTGGTGGGCTTACCACTGTTCAATGTTCCGATTTCCCTGACTGTGTGCCCAGCTCCACTGGACATGCAGTTTTGCACATCAATGTCGAAGGACTCATCTGTGTATACAGTGCAACTTGCTTGACACGTGTTTTGGGTGTATGCAGATGACTGACGTGACACTCCCGTACCCAGGCTGATGTGAGCAGAGCCTTCTCTGTGTTGTAGTTGTTGACTCACTGACGGAGTGTTCTGCTGACATGTTTGGGTCGTGCACAGACAAGGTTTGGCACAGCGGACCTTCCACAGGAGTGGAGTGCCCTCATGGGAGTGTGTAATCCGGTGACATTGCGTGGGCCTGTGTTGTGTGTTGTGTAAGCATGTCTGTGCGTGTTCCCTTCCCTTTTCCTACACCGGCTGTGTCCCTAGGGATGTTCCTGTTTGTGATGCTTGCTGAGTTGTTCTGTGTTCATCCAGCATCTTGGACCTGGTTTCTCCGTGATGTGGGTGCATGGCAAACTAATGTTCATGAGGTTGTCATCCCAGGTTGTCTTTGTTGTCAGGGCTGGGGATGTGGTCATACGCAGATGGGACACATTCAGGATTCCCCTTGGCACTTGTTGTTTACACAAGTCATGTGATTTACAGTTTGTGGTAGCTTTCAGTGATTGTGACACGTTGTGTGTGTGACTGCTGCCACTCCTCAGGGTCAGAGCTGCAATGTTGGAAGTTGTGTACGTGTGTTCTTAGTGTGTCTCCTTGGCTTCTTCGTTGGTGTGTGACTATGGCCAGGATCCCATTGATTGTGGTGGATTTCACATCATGCCCATGTACGGCGTACTGTGCTGTGTGTCAGACATTGACGAGTCTTGTTGACTGGCCATGTGTGATGGGTTTCTGCACCTTAGTTCCCACCACCACCCCTGGTATTGTCATGGGTGCATGTGCAATGTCACCAGTCCATGTGAGCTTCACTGCTGCACATTGGTGGAGATCAGGGTGTGTGGTGTTGAGTGTGTGCAAATGTGAGTTGTTGCACGGCTAGACCCCTACCTCCATATTGGCCTTGGCTGGCAGGCCGTGCTTATTGATTAGAGCTTGTGTAGGTGTGATGGTAGTTTGTTGCTCAGGACACATGGCTGTGGTTCACAGTGTGAACGACATCTACCTTTGTCATCACAGTGGGATTATCATGCAGGCTAGTGTCAGCACAATGTGGGGTCCCTGGGGGTAGTGCTGTGGTGGGTCTGTCTCTTGCTGTGTTAGTTGCTGTTCCTACAAGCTTGTGTGACATGTGTAATTTGGGCTCCCTCTCATCTAACAATGCCTGATTGCCCACATAGGGGTATCCGATCCATGAGTAACTTTTGTATGGCACTGTATACACATCTGTGTGGTTGGAATTCAGGCCTCCTCATGTGTTGTGTGGTTGCCTGGGGACACTGGCACACACCCCCATCACCTGTTGTGTTTGATATGCAGTGTGAGTCTGCCTGTTTGTGTTTGTGCCTTTGCACCACTGCATTGGCATATCTTGAGTGTGCCATTGGCTGTATGTTGTTTGGTGGCTTTCCCCTGCTGTCCCTGGGACTCCTAGGTCATCAGTCAGCACAATAATCATGGTTTGTATGTCCCATTGCTGCCATGGTATGGTATTTGTTCACCTGACATCTACAGTCTCCACAGGATATCTACATTTGTGTGTCCATTGGTGCAGATATGTGGGTCAGCATTATGATGGTCACTTCTGTCATTGTGTTATTTGTGAATGTTGACAATGTGGGCCCCCATGGGTGATGTTTGTATGCACATGGCCAAACCGATGTTTCAGTGACACTGCACTGTTTGCCTCGACCAATCTATGTTGCTATGGGACACAAGCACTACTATGCCACTGATGTGTTTGTTGTTGTGTGACCAGGATTCATCCATGCAGTTTGCTTTGGCAGCTTTTACCATGACTACACTTACCTTATGATCAATGTGGTGATGGTGCTTTAGGCCCCATTGCCACACTGTTCAAAAATGTGCATCAACTATGGACACCACACTTCCCTTTTGGTCACTGTGGTGATGGGGCTTTAGGCCCCATTGCCACACTGTTCAAAAAGTGCATCAGCTATGGACACCACACTTCCCTTTTGGTCACTGTGGTGATGGGGCTTTAGGCCCCATTGCCACACTGTTCCAAAAGTGCATCAGCTATGGACACCACACTTCCCTTTTGGTCACTGTGGTGATGGGGCTTTAGGCCCCATTGCCACACTGTTCAAAAAGTGCATCAGCTATGGACACCACACTTACCTTTTGGTCACTGTGGTGATGGGGCTTTAGGCCCCATTGCCACACAGTTCAAAAAGTGCATCAGCTATGGACACCACACTTACCTTTTGGTCACTGTGGTGATGGGGCTTTAGGCCCCATTGCCACACGGTTCAAATATGTGCATCAGCTATGGACACCACACTTACCTTTTGGTCACTGTGGTGATGGGGTGTTCGAGCCCATTGCCACAGTGGCCATGGTCGGCTTGCATTGTGGAGGCCACACACATTTATGTGTGACACATGTGATAGGGGGTCACATTGTATGTTCAATGTCATGTTCAGTCTTGTAGGCATTTGACACAGACTACACACGCTTGTCATGGTGTTGGGGGGGGGTGTAATGTTCTGTCATTCCTTATGTGGGAGTATGCTGGTTGTGTCATGCATTACCCGTCCTATGAGTAGGGGTGGTGTTAGTGGTAGGCATCCAGGCCACCATGAGTGGGGATGGTAGTAGTGACAGGCATCCAGGCCCCCCTGAGTAGGGGTGGTGGTAGTGGTAGGCATCCATCCCCCCATGAGTGGGGATGGTAGTAGTGACAGGCATCCAGCCCCCCATGAGTAGGGGTGGTGGTAGTGGTAGGCATCCATCCCCCCATGAGTGGGGATGGTAGTAGTGACAGGCATCCAGCCCCCCATGAGTAGGGGTGGTGGTAGTGGCAGGCATCCATCCCCCCATGAGTGGGGATGGTAGTAGTGACAGGCATCCAGCCCCCTAAGGGTGGGTATGGTAGTAGTGACAGGCATCCAGGCCCCCCTGAGTAGGGGTGGTGGTAGTGGCAGGCATCCAGGCCCCCCTGAGTAGGGGTGGTAGTAGTGGCAGGCATCCAGCCCCCTAAGGGTGGGTATGGTAGTAGTGACAGGCATCCAGCCCCCCATGAGTAGGGGTGGTGGTAGTGGTAGGCATCCATCCCCCCATGAGTGGGGATGGTAGTAGTGACAGGCATCCAGCCCCCCATGAGTAGGGGTGGTGGTAGTGGCAGGCATCCATCCCCCCATGAGTGGGGATGGTAGTAGTGACAGGCATCCAGCCCCCTAAGGGTGGGTATGGTAGTAGTGACAGGCATCCAGGCCCCCCTGAGTAGGGGTGGTGGTAGTGGCAGGCATCCAGGCCCCCCTGAGTAGGGGTGGTAGTAGTGGCAGGCATCCAGCCCCCTAAGGGTGGGTATGGTAGTAGTGACAGGCATCCAGCCCCCATGAGTAGGGGTGGTGGTAGTGGTAGGCATCCATCCCCCATGAGTGGGGATGGTAGTAGTGACAGGCATCCAGCCCCCCCTGGATAGGGGTGGTGGTAGTGACAGGCATCCAGCCCCCTAAGGGTGGGTATGGTAGTAGTGACAGGCATCCAGGCCCCCCTGAGTAGGGGTGGTGGTAGTGGTAGGCATCCATCCCCCCATGAGTGGGGATGGTAGTAGTGACAGGCATCCAGCCCCCCATGAGTAGGGGTGGTGGTAGTGGTAGGCATCCATCCCCCATGTGTGGGGATGGTAGTAGTGACAGGCATCCAGCCCCCCATGAGTAGGGGTGGTGGTAGTGGCAGGCATCCATCCCCCCATGAGTGGGGATGGTAGTAGTGACAGGCATCCAGCCCCCTAAGGGTGGGTATGGTAGTAGTGACAGGCATCCAGGCCCCCCTGAGTAGGGGTGGTGGTAGTGGCAGGCATCCAGGCCCCCCTGAGTAGGGGTGGTAGTAGTGGCAGGCATCCAGCCCCCTAAGGGTGGGTATGGTAGTAGTGAAAGGCATCCAGACCCCATGAGTAGGGGTGGTGGTAGTGGTAGGCATCCATCCCCCCATGAGTGGGGATGGTAGTAGTGACAGGCATCCAGCCCCCCATGAGTAGGGGTGGTGGTAGTGGCAGGCATCCATCCCCCCATGAGTGGGGATGGTAGTAGTGGCAGGCATCCAGGCCCCCCTGAGTAGGGGTGGTAGTAGTGGCAGGCATCCAGCCCCCTAAGGGTGGGTATGGTAGTAGTGACAGGCATCCAGCCCCCCATGAGTAGGGGTGGTGGTAGTGGTAGGCATCCATCCCCCATGAGTGGGGATGGTAGTAGTGACAGGCATCCAGCCCCCCTGGATAGGGGTGGTGGTAGTGACAGGCATCCAGCCCCCTAAGGGTGGGTATAGTAGTAGTGACAGGCATCCAGGCCCCCCTGAGTAGGGGTGGTGGTGGTGGCAGGCATCTAGCCCCCCATGAGTAGGGGTGGTGGTAGGGTGGTGTTAGTGGTAGGCATCCATCCCCCTATGGGTGTGTATGGCACTGATGTTGGCCATCCCACCCCTATGGTTCTGCTGTTGCTTGTGTACGTCATTTGTGCATCCCTATGTGTGTGTGACATATTTCGGGTACGTGTAGTTTGTTTGTATTGTTGGTGTTTGACTTACCGTCTGCGCCATACGCGTCCGTGCCGGTCCCGGTAATAGATGTAGAGTATAGGTAGGACCTGCGCAATGGGATTCATGCTTGGATCGTCTCGTTCGGGTTTCTCGTGTCTTCGACTCGTACTCGTCGCTGGCTTGTTCGTCTCGTAGCTGTGGATCGTCTTGTGGCGCACAACGGAGCTTATGTACGGCTCGCCCGGATGCTCAAACGTGCCGGACATAGCGACGGGTTCGGCGCGTACGGAATGCGCATCGTACTAGTCCGGCCGGAAGGTGCTGTGTATTTTGTTCCGTGCGGCTCGAATCGGCGTTTACGGATCCGGCTCGGGCGGGGAACAGGAGCTGGATTGGGTGAGTACGGCTCGCTCGGAAACTGGGTTGTTATACGCATCGTACTTGTTCGTCCGGACGAGTGTACGAATCGGTCGGGAAACACGCATTCGGCTTGTATTTTTTCCTGACGAATACTGTTAGGTGCGCTTCCGGACGAGATCGGAATCGACCCCTTTGTCTTTAATCCAATTGTACTCTATTTAATCTACACCGTTAAAATGTGTTAACACAAGGTCTATAGAGCTTACTGTTTGTAAACCCATTGATACACCAAGTTCACTCTGAGAAAAAGTCTTTTTAGAGGGGTGGGTTACTCACTAAAGGCTTTACGCCCAGTCTGTACAGAGCTGTTAGTAAAGAGGGAATTTTGTAATAGAAGTGAGCCATTCACTCTGTATAGAATTGTATTAGAAAGGTTTACTTTTACATCAAACTTTAATATACTCAATCTGCACTCCGTTAAAATTTGGCAGCACAGGGCTTAGTGTTTCTCTAAGAGTTTCTACACACACCCTTTACTCTGTTCAGAGATATCAGTAGACAGCTTGCTGTTTGTAAACCAATATAAAACAGCAGGTTCTAGTTCTCTAAGTTGTACACAGAGCATTGGCTCTCTGCTGAGGTGTAACTAGAGAGGTTGCTGTTATAGAGTAGTATAAGACAGAATCACTGTTTTATGAAAGTTTACCATACAGAATGTATAGCATGCTGAAATGTACTAGGACAGGGCCTAGTTTTTCTCTTAATCCTTCTACACAGACTGTCTATTGTGCTAAAAGGAATCACTAGAGAGCGTGATCTTACCTTAGTGAACCAAACACCCTATCCACACAGAGGAAACATCTTTACAGAGGGATGACTTTCTCAGTAAAGCCTTTCACACACAGCCTTCACCTTGAAGAGACCATGTTGTCATAAAAAATAAGCATTTACCCTGTATACACTTATAACAAAAGGGGCCACTCTTTAATCAAACTGTACCATATGGAACCTGCACCCTCTTAAAATGTGGTAATTCTCTCCACAGATCCTTTATCCCTTTCAGAGGTGGCAGTAGAGAGATTGCTGTTTGTAAACCGAGTCAAACACCCTGTTCACTCTGAGAAAAGATCTTCATTACAAATGTCCTTCATACCCACCGTTTAACCTGTAGAGAGGTGTCAGCAGAGATAGTGTGTTGTTATAAAACTGAACCATTCACTCTGTATGAGACGGAACTACTCTTTCAAGAAAACTCCACCACAAACAATCTGTAGCCTGTTTAAATGTGTTAGGAGAGGGCTTAGTTTTTCTCTAAAACCTTGTACACCAACCCTTTACTCTGTTCAGAGGTCTCAGTAGAGACGTCACTGTCTGAAAACTCATTCATACACCATGCTCTCTCAGAGGAAACATCTTTGTAGAGGGCTTAATTGCTCTCTAAAGCCCTTTACACCCAGCCTTTAACCTGTACAGAGCTATAAGTAGAGAGGAAATGTTGTGACAGAATTGAGCCATTCAATCTATATAAAATTAAATTAGAAAAGTTTAATTTTACATCAAACTTTATCATACTCAATCAGCACCCTGTTAAAGTGTGGTAGGACAGGGCCTAGTGTTTCTCTGGGACCTTCTACACACATCCTTTACTCTGTTTAGAGATATCAGTTGAATGCTTGCTGTTTGTAAAGCCATATAATACAGCAGGTACTAGTTCTCTAAGTTCTTCTACACAAAGCATTAGCTCTCTGCTGAGGTGTCATTAGAGAGACTGCTGTTATAGAGTAGTATGAGATAGGATCGCTGTTTTATGAAACTCTACCGTACAGAATGTATAGCATGTTGAAATGTACTGGCACAGGGCCTAGTTTTTCTCTTGAGACTTCTATATAAAGTGTCTATTCTGTTCAGAGGAATCACTAGAGAGGGTGGTCTTACTGTAGTGAACCAAACACCCTATTTACTCAGAGAAAACATACTTACAGTCGGTTGACTTTCTCAGTAAATACTTTCACACCCAGCCTTCACCTTGAAAAGAGGTCTCACCAGACAGGCCATGTAGTCATAAAAAAGGAGCATTTATCTTGTATCAAGTTATACCAAAAGAAAACACTCTTTCATGAAACTGTATGATACAGAATCTGCACCCTCTTAAAATGTGATATTATAAGGGCTATTGTTTCTCTTACTCATTCTACACAAACCCTTCAATCTATTTAGAGGTGTCACTAAAAAGCGTGTTCTCAGTAAACTGAACCATGCAAGAATCTGATATTTTTCAGTGATAACTCTATGAGAAGCAGAAATTAATGTCAACTGAATTTTATTTTCTGTTTAGGACTTGAAATCGATTAAGTATGCCAACGAAAGAGCAGAATAAGAAGAGGAAAAATGAAACCCACTCCAAACAAGTCTTCAAACATGGAACACAGCCACAGAAAGGAAAATGTGGTAAAAAAAGATTGAAATAAGTAAGAGCACCCAGTCTTTTATTAAAAAAAAAACAAATTAATGACATCATGCAAACTTTTGTCTGCAGGAGTATGTAGTAATAAAGATCTGTAAAACATCTAAGAATATATCCTATTGCTTTTCAACAAAACATAATACCAGAAAAGGAACAGAGCAACCCAACAGATTAAAATAGAAGAAATTCAAAGAACTTCCTCAGAAGTTCATCATTGGAAGAGTAGAGTCAAATATTATGAGGAGCATGAAGAAAGTGAAAAGTACGAAAAGGATTGCAAAAGTAGAAAGTGTTTGTTGGATGTCTAGTAGATAAGGCCTTTGAGGTAAAGAGAAACCTATTTATTCTCATTTTGAAGAGAATGATATGTTTAGATAAACTGGTTATTCATTAAAAAAAAAGTATGCAACATGACAACAGTCATTGACAAACCTAGACTATTCTTAAACAGGCACAGCAGAGGAACTGTGAAACAAAGAATCAATCTACTGCAATGCCTTGATCCTTGTTGAGTTAGGAGGCTGACAAACATTCAAGGACATTCAATGGCTTGCTTATCATATCAGATTTGTGACAGTACTTTCTATCACATACGGATGTTATCTGTGCACAACACTAGAATGCATAATCTAGTTAGAAGATTGAATTTTGCCAAAAGTCCGGTTTCAAAAACTAAATAATATGTTATTAAGAGGTAGTGTTTCTAAAGTGACTTCTGTTATAGATGATATTCAGATGGCATACTTAGGGCCTAAAAGGCCAACAGAAGAGAATACAATGATTGTGGAGACCTACACTGGCAAACACAGTTTATAGATTATAAAAAGGAACGTGATATATTTGCAAGAACAACTGCTGAAATTCCAAACAAAGTCTATGTTTGTTTCAGGTGAACCCACTGCAGATCATAAACCAAAAACATTTAGAATTGTGAAAAAACTAAAGAGAATGATCTAGTACAGTGGTTTAAACTGGCTCCTTACTTAACAGCTGAAGATTGGATTGATTTGTGCATAAGCCAGATTTTAAAAATGTTTTGACAAACTGGATGATAATAAAATGCCTGCAAGAGATGTTTATAATAAATTATGAGTTTTTCCAATACCTACTGAGCTTCAACACCTCAATGTCTATGAAAGTATTCTCATACAGAAAGTGCATCACTTCCAAGCAATTGTTAGAATGCAGATTAAAAATATGAACCTACCTTCTTCTAAATTAATAAAAGGACTGAAATAAAGTTGTGTATTTTCCTTTGAATATGAAGCAGAATATTGAAACAATAGGTGTAGATCGAGAAGAGGAAGAACTGTAGTCGTTCTACTAAATTGAGTGCCTACTTTAGATTTAAAATAATGGCAGAAACTCATAAGCATTGACAGAGTTAAGAAAGCTTTGCAATAATTTAAACTAGAAAATGTGTTTTATAAAGTTGTTGATGTAGAGGGACATGTTAGCTGTGTTGCAAGTAAAACTTCCATCTTAGCTGCTTATGGTCAGTTTGAAAAAGTTGACTTAGGAAAAGCCAAAGAAATATAAGAACATTATAGCATTCATCCTCTGCGTTCAAGAGATATGATAGGTGATGCTTTGTGCCAAATGAAGGAAGCTAAAGGAGAACAGGTGTGTGGGAAAAAAGCTTAGAAGCATGGTGTTTTCCAATTTTGTTCCCAACAGTAGAAGGTGGTAATTATGATGAACATCCGGTACAGATCCCTGCATTAGAATATGGATCAAGTATATTATAAAGCAAACACAAGGAGATGATGGACGGAGTGCTGAAACTTTTCAGACACTCACCCCCAGTCACAGATCTGGGTTGAATCCATCATCATTCTTTAGCTCACTTTGCCACCCCAGTTCAGACACAGCTATATGCAAATCAGTCTTGACCCTGTGCCTCATGGGAACAGTCCAGCCCGAACTTCCAAGCCATGTCTTCACTGGACCGGAAACAAGCATCCTGGGACCGGTTTCGGGCTAACAGCCCTCATCAGCCAGGCTAGCTTGAATCCAGTGGCATAGTGAGCAAGGGACCCACGTCTGGGCATACCCTGCCAACTTAGGGCGAACAAAGCAAACACAAGGAGATGATGGACGGAGTGCTGAAACTTTTCAGACACTCACCCCCAGTCACAGATCTGGGTTGAATCCATCATCATTCTTTCCAGTCCAGGGAAGACATGGCTTGGCAGTTCGGGCTGGACTGTTCCCATAAGGCACAGGGTCAAGACTGATTTGCATATAGCTGTGTCTGAACTGGGGTGGCGAAGTGAGCTAAAGAATGATGATGGATTCAACCCAGCTCTGTGACTGGGGGTGAGTGTCTGAAAAGTTTCAGCGCTCCGTCCATCATCTCCTTGTGTTTTCAAGTATATTATATTCTGAAGATCCCCTGTTTAGGGAAAACATTCCATGCATTTTCCATCTTTTGTTTGAAAGTGATCTGTCAGTGTTATCTTCTGCTGTAGACCATTTTATGAGAACAGGGACACAGTTTAATCATCACTGCGAGAGATTTTATGGAAAAAGTACATGGAGAAAATGAGGCACTAGAGAGTAATCTAATGAATCTCATTGCTTTCTAAGGGGGTACAAATGAATACTGGCTCTGTCGCCACAGTGAGCAAAAGTGTATGTTACACAATCTAGGTTCACCAACCTGGTTTGTCACTTTGAGCTGTGCAGAGTATGCTTGGGATGATCTTCATGACTTTCTCAGGCAAGCTAATGCAAACATTGCAGGCTTTAATTTTAAAACTCCTGGTGAATCATGGTTCATTGATCCTGCAAATGTTTGTATATACTTTAAGCACAGAGTGAACAGTTTAATGTCTACAGGATAATTGCTTAAAAACACATACAACTTTGAAGAGAAGTGAGGCTTTAAAACCTATCAATGATTACAATCATGTAATTCAGTCCATGTAGAATGCCAACATTGATGGTCAGTTCGTAGCAGACAATTCTTTGCTGTTGCTCGATACGTCACTTCATATATAACAAAGTCTGAAAAGACAGAAATGAAGGATGTATGGGAAGACATAGCAGCAGAGAAGTCTTTAAGTAAAATGCTTTACAGTTTCAGTTGAAAGATGCTTTCCCACAGGGAGATTGGATCGTATTTAGCCTGGGACAAGCTCACTGCTTGTAGCTTATACGGGAAGTCCAAATCAATAATTTGGGCAAGTTTAGGTCTGGCATCAACACAAAAAAGTGTGTTGAAACCTTTTTCTAAAATTGAGTATCTTACTCAATTTGATCCAGAAAGCACTGACCTACTTAAAACCAATATGATGGACACTTATTACCCTAATCAGAGTATCCATCTAGAAAACCTTTGTCTGTATAAAGTACTGCAGTACTATACATACAGAAATAACATAGATGAAAATATTGAACAAGGCAAGTTTGGAGTGACCGGCTGTAATGGATGTTTAGTGAGACATTCAAAGTCTAGTCTCATTAATCATTGTAAACTGAGCTGTCAAACTGCTGAGAATAGAGAATTATTTTGCTTGGCTCTTTTACACCTTTTTAAACTGTGACGTTCAGAGACTGGTTTGCTAGGTGACTATAAATGTAATGAAGACTCTTTCTATGCAACGAAAGATAGTATTCAATGTGAAGTGTTTCCCATCTATCAGGAAATGTTAAATGATGAAATTCCCCAAGAGGAAACAATTGCCATAGAGGTTGCAAAGGACAGTTCATCAGACAGCCAGAGCTCAGGGAATAATAGTTAAGATTACCCTGGCCAGCCTATGTGTTGTAACCTGTGTTGTTACAATGCATCCTCTCCACTTTTTCCCAGTTTTCTGCTGCTCAGCCACGGTGTGTGTGATGTAATGGAATGTTGAGTGCCTGGTTGGTAAGAATGTCAGTTGGAGAGAGTGGTCTGAGCAGTGAGGATGCTGCTTCTGGTGGGGTTATTTATACTTAATCTGTAACCTGTAACTAAGAGATATCTTCAATAAATCTACATCTTATAATCTACTTGACTGGCTACCTGACTTCCTACCTACGAGAGAGTATTTTGTATTACAACACTGGCAATGACTGGAAAACACATCTACGCATGAAAGGAGATTGAAAAGGAAGATAAAGTCTACAAGGAACGAAGAGGAAGAGTGATTTAAGACGAAGAAGGAAAAAGACGCCCTGAAGGCCCCCCCCAGTGTCTTTTTCTTCCAGACAGTCTGCAGTCAACAGTAGTGTTTGGCGTTTGATCTGCTTCATTTTCAAATGTACACTGATAAACTGAGTTGAGCCACGTCTGCTTTGTTGGCTCCTACGTGCAAGATTGATGAGGCTGGCCTGCTGCAGACTGTGAAGGTGTCTCTTAAATGTACATACTGAATGGCACGATTAATAACGTGATTATCACTGACTAAGTGCACACTATTTTGAAGATTCTCCAAGACGTGTGATCACCTGCATGAGGAGCTACTGCTGGTGTGCACTAAGGAGTGAGGAGTAAACAATTTTGCAATTGTTATCAGGATCCCAACTCCAGTCCATAGCCCACTCGCTGCACCGGCACGGAGGGAGCACAGAGGTGCAATGTTGCAGAAGTGGTTATGGTGGGGAAAAGAAGGAACTGTGAGTTTTTCCTAAAAAGTGATTTTTTTGTTTGATGTGGGCAGCTATGGTCTGGGTGGCTATGAGCTTTATTTGAATTGTTACAAGCTAGCGCTGCAACCGCTCACCTCGAGACTGGATTCTTGTGACTGCCATTGTGCTGCGGTTGGATCGCAGAGCCAGAGCAACGTTCCGATGGGAAAGTCTCCGCACGTCTTGTTTTGTCAACCATGCCAGTGCCTTTAGAAGACGGCGTACGCGATGTGCGCAAAACATCACACGCACGCCGGCGGCATTTTTGTTTGGGAAAAATAATGGTGCATTCACGAGGTTCCGCATTTTCCTGCTGGCAACACATGCATACTTTGGATAAAGGGGAAACAATGCATAAACTTTGATAGGAATGGCAGTACTCAGGGGCAGAGCGATCGCAAGGTAGTGTACTGTTCTGTGCTGGGGCTGGCTTTGCGGTGACTGAATCACTGACATAATATTGAATACAAAAATATTTACCTACACAAATATCGATGCAAAAATATCGATAGTCAAAATATCGACATCCTATCTTTATAATGTAAATGACTAAAAGATCAAAAAAATAATAAAGATGTAAAAAATATCGATGTAAAAAATATCGTTTTTTTATATATAAAAAAATAATATTAAATAAATAAAATAATAAAATTAACTTAAAAAAATTACTTAGATGTAATGTACATTTAAAAAAATATAATAAACAAATTTAATTTAATAAACGTTAAACATACATATATAAAATGTAATATATAAATGTATATTTACTTTAAAACAATAAACTAATAACTTTTTTTAATATTATAAATATATAAAAATAAACTATTAAATATATATATATACATACACCTATAACACAAAATCTAATAAGAAAAACATTATATTATAAAATAAATTGTTAAAATATTTATACATTTTTAAACTTACATTTTCCACTCCATTGAGTGCAACAGTAGAGAAATTGTCGGATAGCGTAGAGGTAAAAATTACTATTCCCACTCCAGAGAGTGCAACAGTAGGGAAAGTGTTGGATGGCGGAGGGATTCCAATTACTATTCTCACTCCAGAGAGTGCAACAGTAGGGAAAGTGTTGGATAGCGTAAGGGAAAAAATTGCTCATCCCACTCCAGAGAGTGCAACAGTAGGGAAAGTGTTGGATAGCGGAGGGGTTCAAATTACTATTCCCACTGCAGAGAGTGCAACAGTAGGGAAAGTGTTGGATAGCGTAGGAGTAAAAATTACTATTCCCACTCCACAGAGTGCAACAGTAGGGAAAGTGTTCGATAGCAGAGGGGTTCAAATTACTATTGCCACTCCAGAGAGTGCAACAGTAGGGAAAGTGTTGGATAGCGTAGGAGTAAAAATTACTATTCCCACTCCAGATAGTGCAACAGTAGGGAAAGTGTTGGATAGCGGAGGGGTAAAAATTACTATTCCCACTCCAGTGAGTGCAACAGTAGGGAAAGTGTTGGATAGTGGAGGGGTAAAAATTACTATTCCCACTCCAGTGAGTGCAACAGTAGAGAAAGTGTTGGATAGCGTAAGGGAAAAAATTACTATTCCCACTCCAGTGAGTGCAACAGTGGGGAAAGTGTTGGATAGCGAAGGGTAAAAATTACTATTCCCACTCCAGAGAGTGCAACAGTAGGGAAAGTGTTGGGTTGTGGAGGGGTTCCAATTACTATTCCCACTCCAGTGAGTGCAACAGTAGGGAAAGTGTTGGATAGCGAAGGGTAAAAATTACTATTCCCACTCCAGAGAGTGCAACAGTAGGGAAAGTGTTGGATAGCAGAGGGTTAAAATTAATATTTCCCCAAAAATAAATTGAAAATAAAAAAGAAACTAAATATCAACTGCAATACAAAATCTTCAATAACACAAAGAAAATATAAAAATATAAAAAATTACAAAAGATAGAAACATATTATAATGTTATAAAATACTAAATAATAACTACAATTTATAAAAATTTAAAAAACATTTTACAAACAAATAACTATATTTAATATAAATTAATTATAATCAAAAACAATAATTATTACACAAAAACAATACTTTTTATTTCCTACCCTATAACACCACACATTTCACAACACACATCTAAGGGGCCCATTACGATACCCGGCGTAAAAAAATCCGCCAGGCATGGAAGCGGCAAAAATCCGCCCGCACACACCGCCTGAACACCGACCACGCCATTATGAGTACACAAACCGAAAACCGCCATCGGCGGAAAAATCACACAAAATAACGCCCGCCATCGTCCGAGTCGGAGTCAAACCGCCCGCCACGGACGGAAACACGCACGACAACACAAAACCGCCCGCCCACACGGCCGACACACCGCACGTGAAATTACGATCGCACCGCCATGAGCGCGGAAAAACCACAAATATACCGCCCGCCAGCGCAAACAACGCCGATGAGAATCGACACGGCAGAAGCCATGGCGCCCACGTACCTGCACAGAAACCATCCGCACACAAAACCAATAGCACACAACATGGCCAACAAGTCCACACAGCAAGGCACACACAAATACACAAGCACAGTACACATCCCGAAAACACCCCCCGGACAAACAAAAAATACAAAGGCCAGAACCCCAGACACAACACACCTGAAAACAACAGACCATGAGGACACACCCACATAGGTGAGTACAAAAGCAGCACTCCCACAGACCACAACCCCTTGCTACATTGCAAACCAGAGAGGAGAGGAGAGGACACAGTGACACAGCAAGGACAGCAGCACACCACAGAAACGCACACATCACAACCACCACCACCACCACCAAACACCGGCACCACAAACCCCCTGCACATTACACAACACACACCGCACCAGCACCACAAACACCATGGCACCACAAAGGATGCCCAAGTTCACGCCCATGGAGCTGACGGTCATGGTCGACGAGATCATCAAGGTGTACCCACAAATCTATGGGAACATGGTCCAGCACACACCACTAGCCACCAGAAACAGAATGTGGACCCGGATCGTAGACCAGGTCAATGCAGTCGGGACCCTGCCCAGGAACAGAGTCGAGATAAACAAACGTTGGAATGACGTAAAGAGCCTGGTCAAGAAGAAGGAGGGCAAAAACAGAGAGCTGGCTGCCGTCACTGGCGGAGGGAATCCCGCGCTCTTTAAGACCTTCAAAGCGTGGGAGGAGAAGGTGCGAGTCGTAATCCATCCGGAGATCCTCGCCGGATTAGCAGGGGGAGTGGAGGCTGGTAAGTACAAACTAATGTATACCAGCACACCGCTATGTACACACATGCGCAACCACCATGCCACAGCTCCCAGGGACAAACACCCCCATGTCCAGCACACAATACACAACACATCACACGCACATGCAACAGATACTACCACACACAGGCCAAACCGAACAACTGTAAGATGCGTGGGGACATGTGTACACTAAGCCAGCCACGTAACCACCAACAGGTCCCCAAATATGCCAGAAGCGCCACAACGAGCACCCACCACACCCATGTGTCCGCCACAGCTGCACCAACCGACAAGTAACAGGTAAGTGGCAGGAACACAAAGTGCAGTGGGTCGGAGGGGGACAGCTGAAGTACAACACCCACCAGGCCCCCACTCCCACAGACCAGCAAGGTGGAGCACTCCCCACACCCATGTGTCAGGCACAGCTGCACCAACCGACAAGTAACAGGTAAGTGGCAGGAACACAAAGTGCAGTGGGTGGGACGGTGGACAGCCCAAGTACAACACACACCAGGCCCCAGTCCCACAGCACAGCAAGGAGGAGCATCCCCCACACCCCACACCCACGTGTCAGCCACCGCAGTGCACAACGACAGCCGAAAGGCAGACATCACGGTCCACAGCAATCGGTGTCAGTGGGTGTACAGCCACCCCCACGACCCACTACACCCCCCACCCCCACAGACCTGCAACATGGAGCACCCCCGCTAAGAGCCATGTGGCATCCAGTACAGTGCACGCACGAACAACTTGCAGGTGGGAAACTGGACAGGGCTGGATTACTGGAGGCATGAGGACCATAACACCACCAACACATGGGACATGTCACGTAGCACACGAACACGCAGCACCGCCCACCGTCACGAACAAGTGAACAATGTGCACACGGACATGAACAGCAGACTCACACCCCACATGACCCATCACAGACATAGCAACACCCAAGGAGCCACGTCTGCATGCACAAGCCACACTGAATATAGTCCCACACGGCAGCCACTGTGCAACTCATCACACACAACCGAAACACCATTGAAGTCCTGTCCATGTAGCCCCCACTGCCTGTCAACCCCACACCCCACAACTACGCCTATGTAAGACAAACAACACTAGACGCAACAGAGCGGAACAACAGAAATGCACACGAACACCACTGAACCCATCAAACTCACAGACACACCATGCACATACAACATACCATCCATCCCATCCGTCAGCCCCAGTCACATGAAAGGCATGTCATCCGCACAGCTGCCACACATACAGCAGTCACGCTAAGACACATGCCCATGACCAACCATGTGCCAGAAGTCAATTAAGCGCACGACACACTGTGAGCAACAACACACAACATGGGCCACACTCCCCGAGCACTGCAGTGATGCACATGGCACAGGGCAGCACGCACACCAAGGAGATGGGACAACTGCAATACGTTGGCTGGCACACAACTATCACTCACTCATAACGATGCGTCCAATGCCATGTCCAGTAACCACAACAGACAGCAAATATGCAGGGCATGTCAGGCATGCACACACCTCAGACCATGCACTGTCATGCTGCCACAACACATGTCACGTTCGGCACCCATGGCTCACAGCATGTACCCCAAAAGCATATCCCCTCCCAAATGCGAATCTGGGGCATGGCCCCCATGTTGCCATATGCGTTCCTAAGCGTTCCATTTGAACCCCAAAAGCATATCCCCTCCCAAATGCGAATCTGGGGCATGGCCCCCATGTTGCCATATGCGTTCCTAAGCGTTCCATATGAACTCCAAAAGCAAAGTACAAACCAGACCCAGGATGGGCCAGGAGCCCGCATACACCAGAGTCACAATGAGTAGGGGCAAAGCAACACACCCATCGGCATGGCCAATCCGTCCCATGCCACATGTGCACAGCACACAGTCCCATTGCCTAGCACACACAACTACAGATGCCACAGCCACACACTCGCCTCCGGGAAACCCATGTACGAGATTGCACGAACTGCCAATGTCAGACGACTAATACATACTTCGCCAGGTGCAACACA